>OZ017741.1:295863037-296463037 GCA_963969285.1 Odontomyia ornata
ATATATATATATATATATATATATATATATATATATATATATCTTGTCGCGTGTTATAGTTTGCGGCCAATAATTTCAATGTTCCGGGAAAGTGAAAACGCAATGTCTTTTAAATTAAATTAAAAGAGTTTATTTACTCAAAATGCACAATCTCTAATCCTACTATTTCAAAATTTGTCTATTAATTTTTATTTCAACTGTTTATCACTTCACAACCAATATCGCTCTTGATTCGCACTCCACACCATCGCAGCTTACTATATCGCGGTAGAATTAACGAATTAACTGGAATATTCGAGCAGCTTAATGAATTCATACATTAATTCATCACATTCAGGTGTTGATCATGCGTGGCGGCTTTTCGAGTACATTCGTTGGTTGATGTTCTTAATGGTTGTGAAAACCACTGTGACAGTAGCTTGCAGAATTATTTGTACATGCAACACTGCCCCCGCCTCAGTTCTTTTCGCCCCAAAAAGATGTGTCGCCAGTTGTAGTCAATTCTCTCTGGATGTAATATGGGGCAAGACGGTCCAGGTGCACAATTTTCAGTTTGACTCTTGGCTTACGGTGTTCCTGTATGCGGTACACGACGTCGTTGATTCGCTTTGTAACTGGGTATGGTCCCTCCCAATTATGTTGCAACTTTGGAGACCTACTCTTTCGCCGTTGTGGGTTATATAGCCACACCAAGTCATCTTGCTGGAAGCCAGGAGAATTGGTCTTTAGATCATACCTGGTCTTCATGCGGTCAGTAGCTGATTCGAGGTGTTTTCGCACTGTCCGATGTATCTGGTTCAACCGTTGTCTTAGCTCTCTTGTGTACTCCGAGATCGTTTGGGGTTTCTCAAGGGGTGTTCCGAACTTTATATCAGCTGGCAGATGAAAAGTCTTTTCAAAAATGACTTTGTCTGGGGCTTGGCCCATCGATGCATGTTCAGCAGCTCTGTACGCCATCAAAAATAGTGGGACATGTTGGTCCCAGTCCCTTTGGTTCTCGTCAACTATCATGGCCAGGTGTTTATTGAGTGTACCGTTGAAACGTTCGACCATTCCATCGGATTGGGGATGCAGCGGTGTTGTCCTCGTTTTCCGTATTCCCAGCAGCTCGCACCTTTCGCCAAAAACCAGTGACTCAAAGTTTCCGCCTTGATCTGAATGTAGTTCACAAGCTACGCCGTACCTACTGACACAATTTAATACTAGCTGTTCGGCTACAGTAGTTGCTTGCTGGTTGGGAATGGGGTAGACCACGGGTCACTTGATGAAATAATCGGCCACAACCAGCGTGTATCGATTTCCCCGTTCGGATTCAGGAAAGGAACCTGCGATGTCAATGGCAATCCTTTCAAATGGCACGCCTACGTTATAAGTTTGCCTTTGTCCTCTCAGTCGTTGCTTTGGACCTTTGACAGAAGTGCAAATCGTGCATCGACGGCTCCACTCCTCTACGTTTTCTCGAGTGTGAAGCCAGCAGAATCTTCCCCGCAATTTCACTAAGGTCTTGTTAACACCAAGGTGGCCTCCCAAGGATCCTTCGTGCATCTCCTTAACGACATCGTGGATTCGCCTTTTGGAAAATAAAGTTTGCTGCATCCTCGAGGAGCTGCCATCCGCCGTTTCCCATTTCCGCTTGAGTATACCACCCTCCACCTGAAGGGAGTTCCATTGTGCCCAATAGCTTTTCAGGGTTGCGCCATGCATTGAAACGTCTTTCCACTAAGGTCGCCCAGTTGTCTCCTTCCATACGATCAACGGTCCGATGTCTTCAGCGGCTAACTGGGCATTTCGAATCTCCTCCGATGATCAACCTTCATCGAATCCAGCTGTTATCAATCCCAGATTAACGGGCGGTTCCTTTTCCTCAATCCGTCGGCAATGCTTGCAGTAAGCTGGACATGGATGACGAGATAGGGCGTCAGCATTTCCATGATCTCCGCCCTTCCGATGAACGATTTCGTAGTCGTATAACTGCAATCTTTTGATCCATCTCGCAACTTGTCCCTCGGGGCTTTTGAAGTTGAGCAGCCATCTCAGTGATGCATGGTTTGTTCAAAGAACAAGTTTCTGGCCATATAGGCACTTGTAGAACTACTTGGTGGCCTCTATTATAGCCAATAGCTCCTTCCCGGTCACGCAGTAGTTCCTCTCACTTTTTGAGAGAACTCGACTTTAATACGAGAGGACTCTTTCTTCGCCATTGACCTGCTGGGAAACTATAGCTCCAATCTCACCGTTGCTTGCATCGGTTTCAACTACAAACATTCTTCCGGGTTTTAGATGGTGCAGCACGGATTATTTACATAGCTTCTCCTTCAAGGTCTCATAGGCCACCTGGGATTGTTCATTCCAGACATACGGACGATTTTTCTCGGTTAGTTGATGGAGACACTTAGCTATTTTGACAAAGTCTTTGACGAATCTTCGATAGTAGGTTGCCAGACCTAGAAAACTTCGTAGTTGGCGCTTGTTGTGTGATTTTGTCCAGCTTTTCACAGCTTCAATTTTTTCAGGGTCTATTTTGACCCCGATAACAATGATGTCATCTAGGTGCACCAAGCAGATTTTCCAGGTAAAGCCACGTAGTACGTATTCCATCAGGCGTTCGAAGATGGCTGGACCATTGCAAAGCGCGCATCACCACGAATCGCCACAATCCATTCCCAACTGAAAATGAGGTTTTCTCTCGGTCCTTCTTGTCGGTTTCTACCTGCCAGTAGCCACTCTTGAGATCGAGTGTAGAAAACCATTTTGCGTCGGCCAAAGTGTCCATGATGTCGTCGGTGCGTGGAAGTGGGTAACTATCTTTCTTAGTGACGTCGTTAAGCTGCCTATAGTCGACACGAAAACGAGTGCTACTGTCCTTTTTCTTTACTAGAACTACTGGTGCGGCCCATGGACTGACAGATGGTTTGATAACGCCTTGTTTTTCCATGTTCGAGATCAGTGCGCTCACTTTTCCTTCTTTGGCTATAGGAAGACGTGTCGGTGCTTGTCGAATTGGCTTGGCTCCCTGTGTATCTATGAAGTGAGCTACTAAACTCGTTCGGCCTTGGTCATCCGGGCTTGTTGAGAAGATGTCACTGTACTTGGTGACCAGATCAAAGGCTCGCTTGAATAGCTGCACTGGCAATTTGACCTGCTTCAATATTGCAGACGTGGATTCCCGGGCTTTCTCTGCATCTTGCCTCCTTTTTCAATGATGGTCGCAAGTAGCTTACAAAGAGGAGATGGTGGAAGCAAGCTGGCAGCTGCCGATGACTTCCCCGCTTTGATGCTCGTGGTTGAGTCTGCGGTGTTAAGGACTGTAACCGGCACGTATCCGTTCCTTAAAGATCTTACAAGGCTTCGTCCTACAATCAAATTGTGCGATGCGGACGTCTCCGGTGGCTCTATCAGATAAGATCGCTGGTCTCCAGAATCACCATCAAGCTTGGCCCATACAATGCTTTCGAAAGAATTCGGAACATCAGTGTCGGTACATACTACTACATTCATCTCGGGAATTTGAACGCTGGGATCCTCCATCAGTACTTCGACATTCTGCCATTTCAATACACGTTTGCCCAAATCCAACGTGATTCCATATGGTCACAGAAAATCCATTCCGAGAATGCAGGCATCCATAGTGTTTTTTTTACCACCAGTTTCCACGTTACATTTCACTATTGTGCAGTTTAAAAATGTTTAAAAGTTTTTCACTTTCGAAACTTTCTTTCTCACTTCTTAACACCACTGTTGAGTGTTATGATTCGTGGCCAATAATTTCAATGTTGCGGGAAAGTGAAAACGCAATGTCTTTTAAATTAAATTAAAAGAGTTTATTTACTAAAAATGCACAATCACTAATTCAACTATTTCATGGCTTGTCTATTAATTTTTATTTCAACTGTTAATCGCTTCACAACCAATATTGCTCTTAATTCGCACTCCACACTGTCGCAGCTTACTATATCGCGGTTGAAATGAGTCCCCCATTCATTCAGCTCGCCTTTATATAGGGTCTCTAGTCATTCAATCCATTTCTCGTCCATTGGCGAATTACCTGGAATATTCGAGCAGCTTAATGAATGGGCGTTCAGATGTTGATCATGCTTGGCAGCTTTTTGAGTAGATTCGTTTGTTGATGTTCTTAATGGTTGTGAACACAATTGCGACAGTAGCTCAAAGATGAAATGTTCACGCAAATCCTAAAAGGCCTGTATTGTGTGAGTCGATTGAAAGCACATTCTGCTCAATTGCCACGTATGGTTGTTGTTTTAACACCGAACATTTAAAACACCATAACATCGTTAGATACCATACGATTCATCAAATATTTTCCTTGGTGAAAGGCCTTATGGTTAACCATCCCTATATACAATTTTATTAGATGTACCCTACACTCACGATTTTATGCAAAAAATGTAAAATTGGCAAATCATACTTTTGCTAATAAAGTTTAGTGAATTTCAACTTCTCAGGTACTTGTCGTTGTTGTACGTATAAAAAACTACCTCCTTGATTTTTTTTTAGATTGTTCAATCCACAAGTGTCCAATCGCGAGGTAGAAGACAAAATTTTTTCGTGTTCTTTCGCTTCCTTTGCCTACGCCGCAATACATGTTGCAATTTTGATAATGGATATTAAATGATCTTATCAAGACTTTTCTTTTAATATCCTACTCAACTATCTTTGGTGAAAATTTGATTTAGGGTTCACACTCTTAAATGGGGAGATTCCTCTTGAAAGACTTTGATTTTTTTTTTTGACTTCGAAACTTTCATTGACCAGAAACTTCTGAGGTTCTCACAAAATTTGATGACTGTTGCTTCTATGGGTCCTAAGAAAACTTGCTGAACCCACTAATCGAAAGATATATGGACAGGTACCGATTTTTTAAATTTTTCTTACAAACTCCTAAAAACCAACAAAAAATTTAAAAAAAATCTATACTGACGACGGAACCAACACTGACAGCCACGATTTTAGTACCACATTGAGAACGGTAGCAACAACGACAAAAAACGGTGCCCAAAACGATAACAGTAAAGACGGATAAAAATACAAAGCAACGGACAGCCTTCTCCTAACAGAAATACCTATGGTATTCGGACACTGCAAAAACCGATGCAAACACCAGAGCGTTCCAAGAAAGGAGAGCGGGGAATTCTGCAGGAGGCGTCAGATGTTTGCGTGCTTGAAGAAAATACAAAGAACATCGACAATTTTATCATTACAACCTCGACCGCTACCAAACCGAAGAAAGGTTTTTTTTTAAATTCTGAAATAATGAATCACCCTGAGGTTTACAAAATGATCACGGCAGAAGGAGAAAGGAGTGACCTAACAAAAAAAAAGCGCCATTCTGTGAAATCATCGCCATAGCCGAAAATGTGGCTTAAGTACTGTACTCGAAACGGAAGGTGATAACTTCTCTCAGAAAGTAGGTCGCAAAGTACGATCGCCGTTCAGCAACATCAAGAATAAGGACTAATCCGAAAGGTGTAAAGAATAGGCTGCTTGAACTCGAGGCGCTTCTAGACACATAGGGCATTATTGGAGGAGCTGGTTAATGGTTGAAGAGAACAAGAAAGCCGTAATAGAGCAGAGTGTTAAAGGACTGCTGAGAGCTAGGCCTAAAAGGCACGTATAGATAGCTTCCCCACCAAACATCAATAAAAGAAGAGCACTGAGCCCCATCAAAGCTGATTGAGCTAGAAGGAGGGAGGAAGAGGCACTTGACGGGTGTGAAACACTAGATCAGGGAATCCAGCCAGGAACTTCAGACAGGAGCGAAGACAGACAAAAAAGCCTTCGAATCGTGCAAAAAATAAAGTTCACACGGACGCCCAGCAAGGAAAAAGACCTAACGTTTGACAGAAGAGAAAAAACCATCATATCCCGGTAACGTGGTAGTCATAAGAGACAATGCATAGCCATCATTGACTTGACTGAAAATGACGCTGGGCACTTTCTGAATAAGGGCTGAGTAAGAATAGGCAGGATCAGACGCAGGATATGGTAAAGAGCAGCACCCTTTCAACACTTTAACTCAAGCAAATATACAAAGAATCCGATAGGAGTTCCACATGCTACAATTGTGGTGATATGGGGCTTACAAAAAAGAGAATACGAAGAAGGCACACTGTATCATTTGCAATCATGCAGATTCAAGACCAGATCTTGAAACCATCTTGAGTTCAGGAAAATGCTAAGTTTTTCAGGAAGCCGTAGCCAAAACAAAATCAGAACTTCAATGACCCGTGTAATGCAAATAAACCTACATCACAGTTTAAACGTCCAAAACCTGCTTGAGCAGTTTGCGAGGAATATGACAGCCAACTTTTGCTACTGAGTGACCAACACTTCAATAAAAATGCTGCTATACGGTATCTTGATGAAATTGGTACTGCCGCCATCTGGGTTCGGAGCATAGATTATCATCTTTTCAAGCCAAGATTAATTCGTTGGCGGATGTTGCCTTAAACGCAGATGGCAAGGTGCTCATTGGAGAAGACCTTAACGCCAATGCAATTAAATGGAGCATGATTTAACAGATCCGCGGGGAAAACGAATCCAAAAATGGTTTTCCTGATGGCTTTCATTGTACTTAACACCAGAAAATGCTGACTTTCTACCATATTGGATGTGAAGGAATCACATTGGACATGACATTTTCCTAAAAGTCTTTAATACAGAGGATACAGATCGGAAAGCCAGTGACCGTCAGTAGACTCTGCTTGAGATCCGTGATGTTGTTTGCTGATGCCCGTGCTCTCGACTTTCTACTATTGTGTTGAACATTGAAAAGATGGGCGTCAAGAAGTGCTCACGGTACGTGCTCCGCTGCAGAGGAATTTGCAGGGAATAGAAGAACTGACAACTTAAGACGTGGAGAACTCAACTATGAGCATCATCATGGCTGCTTGCAGCACTTCTATATCATGTCAAAAACCTTAGCATGGCAAACCCGTCTGTTCTGGTGGTCGACTGAAATCACTGAGAAGGGTAGGGAATACCACAAGCTACGGCGTGAAGCTCAACGGGCATGGAATTGTGAAAAGGCATACAACTAGATAGCAGCATATGGGAAATTCCTTCGCATACAGATTGACAAAAGCAAAGCCCACTACTTGCAAGATCTAGTGGGCAATGTAAACAATAATCAGTAAAGCATTAGCTACAAGCTAGTTGTGCGGAAGTTTGGTTCCGTACGGACGCCTTGCATATAGGAAGCGGAAAAGATATACAAGATGGTGTGGATACTTTTCTTCGCTCACTTCATTCATATTGACGGTGCTTAGAGTGAAACAGCAATCAAGTGCCCACTCTTCACACAGTCGGAACTAAAAAAGGCAAGCTTGTCATTAAAAACAAGGAAGGCTACAGGTTGAGATGGTGTAACAGCGTCCTGACTTACTGCTCAGCATATTCTACGCTTGCCTACGGGATGGGAGTTTCCAGTCCTATGGTAGATAGCGAGGTTTGTGCTGATAACAAAGGGCAGTAGAAATTTTTAATCGCCATCTGCATAGCACTTATTATGCATACTAGACACAGCTGGAAAAGTGCCAGAGAAATTCATTAAGGGAAGACTCAATGACGTGATTCATGCTACTGGGGTTCTATCTCATCAGCAGTATGGCTTAAGAGCAGGACATTCCACTGTTGTGATTGCAATTGCAGAGGAGGTGAGCGCAGTTCAAAAGGCAGAGATACATAGTCGTGCCAAGCAACGGATCTTTCTGTTGGTGGCACTCGACGTTAGGAACAGCTTCGACTCCACTAGATGGGTGGATGTTCTAAATTCGCTGAAAACCCCTTTTTAAGTCCCAGAATATCTTACGTCGCTTCTGAGAAACTACCTAGAGGACCAAAGCCTGCTTTATGGCTCAACTCAGGGCCAACAAAAGACGGAAGTTGTATCGAGTGTTGTTCAGGGATCTATTACTGGAACAGAACTGTGAAACATGTCTTACGACGGGCTATTGAGACTGAATATGCCAGCTGAGTCCCGCTTGATTGACTATGTGTATCATGTTGTGACTCGAATCACTGAACACAGCATTGAACAAGCATAACATAGACTGGACATGCTACTACGCCGAGTGACAGGCTGAATGACTACTCGTGGAATTACCACAGCACTGGGGAAAAACAAAGTGGTCATCTTAATAATGAAGAGAACCCCTTGAGTAAAGAAGATCAGAATTAGAGACATAATAATTGAATCAAAGCCAGTAGTAAAACACCAAGGGCTATTGATCAACTCGAAGATGAGTTTCTCTGAAAAAATCATGACAACGGCTGAGAAGACTGCTTTGAATGTATCGACTCGGATTGATTTATGGCCAAAATAGGGGAACCCAACAGTAATGCTGTACAGAGCAGAAATATGGAGCAACACTTTCAGTAAGAATTTGTTTCAGAAACGCTTGGAACATGAGCACTGAATATTGCATTTTCATATCCGGTAGTCTCTGATTTGGCAGTGAGAGTTATTGCACGCATGATACATGTCACTTTCCTTGCTAGAGAGTTGATTCCCCACGAGAAGAGATAGTGCTTATTCAACGATTACTAGCAGTATTGGTTGAATTGCAGGAAGGGACGATGGCTTGCGTGGCTTATACGGGATCTTAAATCGTGGCTTATTTGAAGACATGCGGAGATTTACTTCTATCTGACCCAGGTTTTGAACCGACATGGGTGTTTTCAGTCTTTCCTGCACAAATTGAAAAGTCACGGGCTTCTCGATTGCCGATTTTGTCTAAGAGAAGAAAACGATGTTCGCAACACATTGTTCGCGTGCAAAATAGGAAAGGCTGCAGTGCGGCTCCTACAGGAAGACAGGCTGCGTTGCCAGGAGAGCTGTTTCTTGGGTCGTAGAGTCTCTCATAGGCATAAAAGCCTTACATTCAGCATCACCACCCAACGCCAAACGCCTTCGCAAAAGAAAAGAAATCAAAAAATCTCACAATATAGTCTACTTGAGTGGAATCACGACATCTTCACTGACAATGAAGATGACTCAAAGGAGTCAAAACACGTCTGCTCACACAACAAAACAAAGTCCAATGGTCTGCGGATGCCAAATAAACAAAATAATTGACAGCAATTATTGCATTGTATTATTCCATACTATATTACCTCATAAAAATAATTTATGGCACCCAATAGTTGCTTTTTGTAACTGTAAATGGGAGGAGCTTCTCTTAACTGACATCAATATTGCCTCATTGTTAAAAAATTGCATCGTGCGACCAAATAACATTGCACTACGCGCTACTATCAATAAAGAAAGAATAGAAATCAATTCCTTAGCAAAATGTTGAGTGCTCGAGGCTACCAGGCATTTTTGCCTCTGGCTACCTTTCTTCGATGGATATGATTCACTTAACACTTTGAGGATTTGGAGCAATGTTGTATCCTTGCTCTCGGTTGAAATTACATCAAGTTGGATTCTATCTTTGGGTACCTCTGGATGGCACTTCACAAAGAATACAAACATCCGACAACACTTCTGTGTCCGAGTTGTCGAAAAGTTTACAATTGTTTTCAAAGATTCTCTTTATGAGTGAGTCCTTAGTATAGAACTTCTTTCGTATACCAAGATTAATTTCTTCGTCTCTGAGAAAGACCTACAGATTTCTAACTCATGTTTGGAGAGCTGTAAGTCAATTCGCAGATCTTTCAACATAAGTTAACAAATTTTTGTCCGTCCTCATAACTTCCAATAACTGGCTTCTTGCCTTCACATCTTATGAACAGCACTAGCTGCTTCATAACCAGCAATCTCATTATGAATGAAAACGGCTTTCTGGTACCGATTTTTTATGGGAGTGCCCTTATTTATGGGAGTGCCCTTATTTATGGGATGTTAAGCACTATGGCACGAGCTCTTCATCTCTAAATCCTCTAATGAATATGCTTTTAAGGCTGATGGTTTGAGCAAAGGTGTGTTTCGCCCCCAGGGCGAAACTGATCTGATAATTCAAAGGAGTGCAACTGCTGGGTTGCTGTTTCCGATTCCAGTGAAATCGACTGGGACTGACGCTCCCGGGGTACCCGACCCGCTTAGTCAAAATACTAGCACAGGAACTTGATCCGAAACATAGTGGCTGTGTAATTGTTTTATAACAAGATCAACTCAAAGCTGCGAACTCAGGTACCACGGGCAACTGATGAGCCCCAATCTTCAGATGGCCCGCTGATTGGTTGCGGCCCTTCGGCGGTGGTTGTGGTGCACACAAAGGTTGGCGTTGACCTTATAGCGTCAGATACAGCTGGGTCTCCTATGCACCAGTATAAAAGTTGAGAGTTCCGCAAATGTAAACTGGAACCGTGTTTGGAGGCGATGTTAGGCGTTTAAACCAATCCCAGTCTAATGGTGACCATGCGTAAAGGCTCTTATCGAAGCAGTTACCCACGTGAATCATATCGACTTCATGTGCTGAGGTGGGTAGTTGTGGTTTCCTGGCAACATACACACAGCTCGACCGCCAACGCTCTGACATACTTGGATCATGTTCTTTTTATGTTTACGTCGTTCTAATTGCTGTTAATTTTACAGATTTCATTTTTGGGCTCTTGAATTTGTCTGCAATTAAGCATCCAATTTGGCAACTTTATTCTTCGAATAAACTATCCCACTCCCATACACCGATTACTTGTGGTACTAGACGCTGCGCGGGTCAAGTGCTTTACTGCCTAAGAATACTCTGAAGACGTACCCCCGGCCCGATAGCTTAAGAAAGCGGTATGAATGTCCCCACATCCGAGCTTTTCTCTTTGGCTTTATTACTGGCTAATATGACGAAACATTGAATGCAAAATTAAATAGTGCGGATCATCGTTTAATACGAATATTGAAAATAATGTTCAAATTGAACAGAGTCCACCATTTGTTTGACATCATGCAATCAAGTAATAATTTCCTTTACTATCGCATCTAATTTTTTAAGCATATTGCTCCGCTTGTATCTAACATCACGAGTCCTTATGCAGAATAATAAGATAGTGTCCTCTATCTTGCCTAGAATCAAACAATAACTGAGCACAGAAGCTTGAATGTGTCTGTATTGCTTAATGCTACCTTATCTCTGTAAAAGAGAAGTGTCCAGATGCATGACCTCACTCTACATTATCTTTTAAAGATATAAATCAACGTGCAAGCTCGCAGTGCGTCGTCAATTTTTCACGCCACAAAAGTGACATTGGTGCGTCGTCCTACTTTCCACCATTTATTTCCAAGTGACACGACTAGAGGAGGAAAAGTCGAAACCAAGTGGCTTGTTCCTCTTGCCCGAACATAATTTTAATGGCAATCGTACAAATGATCATTTCTCCATATATGTTCAATTTCCATGTTAGATGTTCAGTGGTAACTTTGCCCGCCGAACATGGCGTATCTTATCTGAATGTTTTTGATTGATAGCAGGCGACAATAACGAAACCGCAAAGACATGTCCACTGATTCCTCCTTTTGGGTGTGAGGCGATGCAGATGGCCCGCTGGTCCGTCCGTCCGTCCGTGCGCGCTGCTTGCGGCCAGCGTCTTACCTTGAAATCAAAGACACCTCTCGCCACGGACAACCTGACGAAAATTCCAGCGGCGTTGTACCACAAACACAGCATTTAATCATTACGAGTGAAAAATTATCGGAGGCGAAGTTCAAAATTACGCACCAGAACACGTAGTTGGAAAACGTTAAGTAGAAACTCATGTTACACGATATCGAACAAACTTATGACCACCGTCTCGTGTTTGGCCGCTCCTGCCACTCCGCGCTCGCTGCTCCTCGCGTACTTTTAACCTGAATGTGGTCACCTATGATGTAATTGTAACGTGACTACAGCATCTCCGAAAGGTGGAAGAAAACACATTCGAGATACACTCAGCAATGCTGAACTGGCACCCTGCAACTGACACCCAGCTCACTTGTTCCCAACTATTGTTACATGAAGCTGGGAAGGGGTGGCTGGCATCAAGTTGATCCGTTTTCTGGGGAGTTACATCTCGAACCACTCGAGGAACATAAAAATTTCATGTTTCGGTCACTTGGCAATTTGTGGTTCAACTTTCACCAGAAGCTTCTCCAATTACACTCGAGTCCTGGCGAACCTTCCAAACTATTTCCTTTATCGAAAATTCAGAATATCTCGGCGATTACTCGAGGGTTAACCAGCATTGTGGGGCCGACGGCACAGCAAGCACGAACGTTCGTTGTTTAAGGTGAGATATAAGGCCGATGGGGCAGTTAAGTAGATTTCTTGTGAACAGGTAAATTGTTGGGTACCTTTCCGCATTAATTTCACATTCACCTGTGTACAGGTACGAAAGGCTGTTGTGCCTCCGTCTGACCCCGGCCGTCTCCGAGACCAGGCTACATGCATTATCAGCAAGAAAATGTTATGCTTTACATATTCCGATACATATGTATTCCATATGCGAGCCGCGCATTCTTATCGCGGCCAAGTTCCTAGCCCTCGTCCAAGAAGGAATAAAAGCGACTGCACAGCTTCCACTGCTGCCGGTAAGGGTAACATTACAAACCGTTCCATATGTAACGCCGGCCGGTAGGGCTGGGACTACATTAAGGAAATTCGAATGTAATGAAAGTTTTGTCCATTAAGGCCCTCGTACAATTGTAATTGAGTAGATGACGAGATAGCGCTGGGCTACTAACGACTCCAAATTGAATAGCATACGAATTGTAAAACACCTTTTAGAGTTTGGTACGCGAGTTGGGCCTCCGCGTCCATTCCAATTTCCTTACGTGCCGCGGAAAATATGGAAAATTCAAAAGCGTGTAAAACAAAACCCTCACTTGTGTGGGCTAAATGCAATGCTGTTGTTTGTTGTCGTTCATTCGCATTGGTCCGAGAAATTTATTGAACAAGGAAAATATCTTAATAAAGCGCGCACACATACGACCACATGAGTCGTGTCCAACAACTGGCCATTTACATATCGTAGATAAACGCCAAATTGAATTTATTGGTTTATGATATCAAATTCTAGGAGCTCTCGAGTTTATTGCTTTCGAGTTTGTGTGAAATTGTTTCCGATTAAATATTGCATTTGTAAACGAGTTGTTGGGTCGTATGAGATGTGAAATTTATATACGGTTCCAGTTTGGCATGTGATAATTTTGGAAACGATTGTCCAGGTAATGAGATCCTAAGATTTTATAATTTGGCGCCAACTATACAATTTATGGCTTTTAGATTCTTTAAGATTTCAGTTTGAATTCCCAGTATAATCAAATATAACTTTTGAAGTTTATAATGGTACCTTGATATGGATATCAATTTTGGGGAGTCAGCTACGAAACAGGGATATGAACGGTTGTTGATGTGAAAAATCAATTAATTAAACATTTAACATGCTGTAAAAAATAGCACTTTTTGAAGAAAAATAGCAAAACTACCAAGATACCAGAAGAAATGAGAAAAGTAGCAGGAAAATAGAAGTAAGGAGTGGATTGCAGTCAGCGAGAGGAAGAAATAAATTAATGAATTGAGCAGAAACAGAAGAGAGAATCGAAAAGCCGGGAGATGGGAAGATCGACGAGGTGATATTCTTGGGTGAATGTATCTACGTGCTTTTTTGTGACTGTGGAAACTCATTTATCAACTAAATAAGATTATTTCAGTTGTTAAGTTGCTTTACGATTATTTTATTAATTAAACAAAAATCGGATGTCATGTTCTGCTTTCAAATATTTTCAGTTGGGTATAAATTCAAGTGTGCTTTATTAAATCAATCATTTTAAAAATTTACAAACATACAGCAAGTTTCAAACAAGTTGGGTGAACAGAACTACGCTCGTGTGAGACGAGTTTTGTACTGTACATACGATATGCAGACATACTAGTATAGAATGATTTAATTCAAGAATAACTTTAATGACATGCACCAAAAATACCGTGGCGGACAAAAGTCTACGACAATTCCTTATATTGAGATTCTGGTTGATTGAAAGCTTTAATCAAAAATCCAATGATGTGCATTTTTCAGTAACGTGAATATATTTATAAAATAATAAAGACAAAAACATTTCATAACAAACTTAAGCAGAAATTTGTAAAAACATAAAAAAAAATGAATGGACAAAAGTCTACGACAGTCAGTGCTAGCTGACTTGTAAACAAAATATTTTCAACTAAACGTATTGAAATTTAAAAAAAAACTTATTGCTGGCTTAATATTTGGTTGGATCCCTTTCGTATCAATTAGATACTGTTTGTAGCCTCGGAGCATAGAGGGGACTAAATTACCAGTTTCTGCAGATGAGATTTTCTCCCATTCTGTAACAAGCGCTTTCTTCAACAAATTTTTATTTTTAATGCAACGTTTTCGAATTTTCCGTTCCAAAAGCTCCCATACATGCTCTATCGGACTTTGTGGAGGCGTATTAAGTTTCCTGGGAGCGTAGTAGGGGAAAGTGGGGAAAACACGAACACTTAAGGGAAAACATTAATAAAACAGCGGTATTATGACAAAAAGTTTTGTATATTGCGTTGCAATAAAGTTTGACAATCCAGCTATCAATTCACTCATCAACATTCATTATTTTTTTCATAAAATGTAACAAAAAGAAACAAAACCTTTAGTGTTCTTGTTTACCAAACTAACGTCGGGTAAATCCGAACACGGAGTTTAGTAATTACGAACTAACATGTTAATGACGACAGAGATCCCATTTATAACCTGCCGATGTTGACTGTCCATCTGTACATTTCTCATGAGCCCAATTTTCAAATACATAGCACATAATCCAATCTTCTTCGGGGGGATCGATATATTTATTGTTACAAAAAATACAATAGTAGTCATATTTTTCATTCTTCCCTTTTTTCTTCCCCTCTCTTATTTTGATCAGGATCATTAAAGTCTTTAATATTCATAAAATTTTTTAATACTCTTTCAGCGTGTTTGTTTATAGATTTTCTATCTTTACGTTTCACTCTTTTTATTCTAATTGCTTTGTTTTGAATTTTTTCAGTTTTTCTTTTGAATTCTTCTTCTTTTGCGCGTTTTCTATTTTCCTTTTCTTCTAGTTGGTCTTTTACGGGTGTACTTGTTAGAATAATCGATGTTTCTAGTATTGCGCTTGGATATTTTGAGAGGAATTAGAGACAATTCAACAATTTCGCACAGAGAAACTGAGAGCCTGCACGTCTCTTCACTTGATTTTAAAGAGACTGCACGTGTATCAAAAGTTTGGATATCGAAAGTTTCAACACTGTGAACTTGTCCAACCGCAGACATATTAGAAGTATAATTGTGTGCATCGGTAGCTTGTTGGTCACAAATTACCAATTCGTTCATGTGAATGTCGGTTACTAAATAACTTGGAAGTCGGGTATCGATCTTACTGTTTTGTGTTCGAAATATAGTTGCCTGTGAGGTATTATTCAGAGAAAAGCATGGCTGAATTAGATCAAATTCAATTAGGCGCAAGGGATACATTCCTGCAGATCGAAATCCACTGGCTGCCTTTGCAATATTTCTGCACCGGTTAAAAGCATTTGTAAATAATTCAATGATCTCGTATTGAGTGATTGGTTTCCCTAATCGATCTCACATGTGATTCTCACATTCTTGGTTGTATGCAGTCTATAGAGGACCAAAAAATGTCAAATCTAGCGGCTGGAGTTTATGTGAGGTGTGCGGTGGCAGAGTCAGCATAATGATTCCATGGCCTCTGCAAAGTGTGTATGCATTGAGACTGATATGACTCTCATTGTTATCTAATATTAGCAAAATTGAATTTTCTTTGGAAGGCTTTGCAAATGAAACAAAGTGGTGCAGCCAATCAATAAATAAACTTTCATTTGCAATCATGTTCGTGTTACTGTCTTTTAGTAAGAGAGCATTCATCCGCTTTCTCTTAAATATAAAAAATGGAGGAATATATTGGCCAGCCGCACTAAATGCATAAACAACTGTTGTTGTGGACCCCCCTTTCAGCGCTCGTTGCCTTACCAACTTTTTTTTCACCTTTTGCTGCTAATATTTTAAAATTTCTTTGAACCGTTGATATACCTGTCTCATCAACGTTAAATATTTTATCAGGTTGAATATGATGTTTGTCTTGTATGGCCTTCAAATTATCATAAAATATTTTAATATTACCTTCATTCAGTGCACAGATCCGATTTAATGAGGTTGCTTCTGATGTCCTCAAAGATATATTGGGATGTCTCTTCATGAAATTGTAATACCAGTCTTTTCCAGCTAGCTGTTTTACTCGGTCAAAATTATGAGGAAGGTTATTCCGCTCTGCAAATTGGAAGGCTATTTGGTGAATCCTTCTTATCGTCAATCCATAATAAAGTTTGCTGCATTTAATAATATAGTCCACGAGCTCCAATTCTTGCTCATCTGTAAATAATGGTTTTCTACCATTTCTTGGTTGTTTTATTACAGCCTTCTTCAAGTGATCGAAAATTGTAGTTTAAGGCACCGAATAAGTTGATGCTGCTTTTCCAATACTCAGTTTTTTAGCTTTTACATCCTCTATAGCTTTTTGGAGATCTTCTTGTTTATACTTTGTTTCGTTCTTTCTGATGTAATTACGCGGCATCTAGAACAATGACAAAAAAGAAATGAACAGAGAACTGACATATGGGGTAATGCCGAACGTTTAAGATTACCCGACATGGCCTGTTCACCATTGCCCCTTAGGATCGAAACAATTAAAATGACAATAAAAAATTTAGGTTAGATTTTTTATGCCATTAGCGTGATTGTAATTCAACTCATCAATATGTGAGTATTTCACTATGTAAAAGTAAATCACTAACGTTGATAGAAATAAAACTACATTAAGTTACATTTACGGAAAAATTACATCAAAAACACACAAAATAATCAAAAATCCACACCTTGACTCGTATGCGCGTCCGTATCTCCCGTGTTGTTGACTGAAACTACATGCAGCGCAACCTTCAAAGTGGCAGTGAACAAAATTCGGCCACATCATTCTAACATGTCAGAACTGTTGCATTCGGAATCACCCCGCGTTTGTGTTTCCCCCACTTTCCCTACAACAACCAGTTCTTGACAAAAAGTGTTGTGTGTTTTGGATCATTGTTTTGTTTGAAAATCCATCCATCCAAGACCCAACTTCTCGACTTATGGCTTCAAATGTTGTTCTAACAGGTTCTTGTAAACATAACGGTCCGTCGTAGTTTCTACAAAAGCCAATCTGCCGTACCCAGATGCAGCGATGGCTCCCTAAACTATCACATTACCTCCACAGGGCTTGACACTTGGAACCAAATTGTTGGTCTCTAAGGCCGTGATATTTTTCCTCCATACTTTACTGCGACTATCACTTCTGAAAATATTGAGTTTGGACTCATCGGTGAAAAGGAGTCGATTCCAAAAATCATTGTCCTTGCCAATATGGGCCTTGGTGAACTGTAGACGCAGGATTCGGTTTTTGGCGGATATTAATGGCTTTTACGTGGAGCTCTGCTTGGACATCCTTTTTCCTTTCCGCAGCCACTTGTTTCGCCAAATCTGGAGCACTTATTTTAGGATTACTGTTCACTTCTTTTAGAAAGAAACTAATGTCTCTGCGCGATATCTTTTTCGGTCGGCCAATTCGCGGCTTATTTTCAATGGAATCACTGTTTTCAAAGTTTTTGATGACTGTATACATAGAAGTTTGTTTAAGTTTCAGTAATTTCGCGATTTCCGAGCACGATTGACTGAGTTTTTTATACTGTACGATCAAATTCCGGATAACACTAGAAATTTTTTTCGCGATGACATTTTGCGGTCCTTACAGTTAGAAACTAGTGGTAAAACTAAAACAGAATTGCAGCAGCACATACACGGAATAACATTAAGAGCAAATAAACAAATACTGATGACATTCCGATGCGTGTGGTTGGAAATTTTTTGTGTATAACTGAGTCAGCACTGACTGTCGTAAACTTTTGTCCATTCAATGTTTTATATTTTTATGAATTTCTCCTATATTCTGGTATGAAAAGTTTTTCTCTTTACTTTTTCATAAATATATTTACGTTACTGAAAAACGTGCATCAATGGATTTTTGATTAAAGCTTCCAAGTAACCGGTATCTCAATATTAGGAATTGTCGTAGACTTTTGTCCGTCACTGTATATTTTTACTCTACAAGAAAAACTAGTGCTACCCCATCTCAGCTGGCCAAAATTTTTTTGCTATATTGCTAACATCATTGACTAAGACGAATCTTAAATGTATTTTTGTTATATTATATATTTGGAGACAATACAATCAAAAGTGTTGTATTTGGTTTGATGGAAAGCCCATGCAGTAGGAAAACTGTGTTCGATTGTTCTAATTAGAGAAAATTTAAACGGCAATAACTTATGTACATATTATTTAAACTCATAGAGTATAAGAACCATCATCCAGTTTAACCATACAAATACTGTTTTACTGGGGAAAAATTTAGTTTACTTATCTTACTATTATTAGCAAAGTTGAAAGAATTTCAACCATTAAGTTATTTATTGTTGGATCCGCTTTCATAATTTGCTCACCAATTAACTTTAAGCTGCTCATCTTCAGCTATTCATTTATGGATTCAATCAAGTGTTAATAGTGTGTACAGGGGCTGAATAATAAGTAACCGGACTGACCTCAGAAAATTTTTTATTGGCAAAATATGTACGATTTTCCTTTAAAAATCTTCAAAGTAGTCCCCATTGGAGTCGATAACACGCTGATGCCGGATTTTCTAATGCCCGAACGCTCCCTGGAAGTCGGCAACCTCGATGCTGTCTAGACCCCTCGTCGTAGCACGTTGAACGTTTTCCAGTGTCCCGAACCGCGTCCCATTAAGGTGTCTCTTGATCTTGGGGAACAGAATGAAGTCCGCTGGTGCCATATCCGGGCTGTATGGAGGCTGTGGCAACGTTGCCATCGACTGTTTGGCCAACTGCTCGATGACGAGCAGGCAGGTGTGCGACGGAGCATTGTCGTGATGGAGGATCCACGAATCGGCAATCTCCGGACGGACTCGGCGAACCCGGGTGGTTAGTCGACGGAGCACCTCACTATAGTACTGGCCGTTTACAGTTTGGCCGGGTGGCACAAACTCTTTGTGAACAATGCCTTTCACGTCGAAGAAAGCAATGAGCATCGAATTCACTTTCGATTTGCTCATGCGCGCTTTTTTTCGGTCGTGGAGACGCTGGTGTGTGCCACTGCAAACTCTGCCGCTTCGTCTCAGGATCGTATTCGAAAACTCACGTCTCGTCTCCTAATAACGTGGTTAAAAAACTCTGGTCCGGTTTCTCGATCGTACACTCCATTTTCACTCCGACGACGTAACTGAACACGCACTCCGCTCTCGCTCGATGCTATCTCTCCAAGCGCTTGGAGGCAGCTGCTGCAGCCCGGTTCCCTTCACCTAGAGCCTCACCACCCCTACAGCACCAGATACCGGTTAGCAGACGCTTTGCCGGCGCGGTACCTTAAATGTCGAAATTCGCGGAAAATAACACAATTTTATGCAATATTCTCATTCAAAATGGCTGCCAATTCGTTTTACGATTAAGGCTATCACCCGTTGAATAAATTCTCAAAGATATTCATCATGAATATAATTCCTGAAACGTTCATGCAAATCCTATCACACCCGTAGTGTTTAAGTTGGTTGGAAGCAGGGTTGTTGCGAATATCAGCATCAGCGGATTATCAGCATTGCTTTGAATATCAGCATTCGCATCAGCATCCGTGTTAATTAATGCTGATTTTTATGCTAACATTTAGGTCGTGACATGATTGCAAAGAGCAAAGCTTACACAAGTTCAATATGTTTGTAAGAAACGAGATACTGGATTTGTTAGGTGAAAGGTTTTGCGAGGAAAGCCACAATACACAAAATTCAATGCATTTTAAATAACTCGGGGTTTCCCCGGACCATTCTTTATGATTCCAAAGGGCCAAGCATTGAGTATATGTATACTTGTTCTCTCAAGTTTTTGCAAACATTCAGGTGACAGAAGTGAACAAAGTGATTTGTTATTGTGTGAAATTTTGAAATAAGTGCTAATTAATGTCTCCACAAATGAGAAGTGCAATATGGCAGTATTTTGCCTTGGTGGGCAGAGATACTGCAAAATGTATATCTGTGCGAAAAATTATTCGCAGAAGGAACGTACAAATACGTCATTAAAAAACCATCTCAGGTTTATCCATAAAGAATAATATAGTTCTTTCATGAAGCTGAAAATTGAAAAGCAGCAAATAGAAGAAGCTGCTACGAAAGGTGAGTTTATATTATTATAATTTTTAAGCCTTAGAACATAAAGTCACGACACGGCTTGCCGAGGCAGAAGGTTGATTTTTACAAATCAATGGAGTGAATATGTGGCTTATTTCTACGATGTTGGGACTGTTTAATTGGTTGGGACTTCAAACAAGCCCGAACCAAAAAAAAAAGCCCAACCAAAAATATTTTATTGATTGGGACTTTTTATATTGGTTGGGACATCAAACAAGCCCTTATCAAAAAAAACATCCCAACTAATAAAGTGTTTTTGGTTCGGAGTTTTTCTATTGGTTGAGACATCAAACAAGTCCCAACCAAAAACATTTTATTGGTTGGGACTTTTTTATTGGTTGTGCCTTCAAAAAACTCCCAAACAAACAGAAACAGTCCCAACCAGCAACATTTTATTGGTTGGCAGGTTTTTATTGATCATAACCAATAAAATTAGTCCCAAACAAAAAATAAGTCCCAACAAAAACATTTTATTGGTGTGGACTGTTTTTATTGGTTGGGACTTAAAACAAGCCCCAACCAAAAAAAAAAGACCCAAACAACAACATTTTATTGGTTGGGACTTTTTTTATTGGTTGGGACTTCAAACAAGTCCCAACGAGAATTCAAGACCCAACCAAAAACATTTATTGGTTGGGCGTTTTTTTTATTCGTTGGGACTTAAAACAAGGCCAAACCAAAAAAGTCCCAACCAAGAATTCATTATTAGTTGGGACTTTTTTATTGGTTGGGAATTGAAGCAAGGCCCAACCAAAATAAAGTCCCAAACAACAGCGCTTTATCGGCTGGGATGTTTTTATTGATTGGAACTTAAAACAAGTCCCAACCAAAAACAAGTCCCAACCAACAACATTTTATTGGTTTGGACGTTTTTAATTGATTGGGACTTCAAACAAGTCCCAACAAAAAAAAAAGTCCCAACCAAAAATTTTTTATTAGTTAGGCCTTTTTTTATTGGTTGGGAATTAAAACAAGGCCCAACCAAAAAAAGTCCCAACCAACAACATTTTATTGGTTGGAACGTTTTTATTGGTTGGGACTTCGAACAAGTCCCAACCAAAAAATAAGTACGAACCAACAACATTTTATTAGTTGGGATTTTTTTTATTGGTTGGGACTTCGAACAAGTCCCAACAAAAAAAAGTCCCAACCAACAAGATTTTATATGTTAAGATTTTTATATTGGTTGGGACTTCAAACACGTCCCAACAAAAAAAAGCCCCAACCAACAATCTTTTATTGGTTGGGACTTTTTTATTGGTTGGGACTTAAAACAAGGCCCAACCAAAAAGAAATCAAAACGAACAACATTTTATTTGTTGGGACAGTTTTATTGGTTGGGACTTGAAACAAGTCGCAACAAAAACACAGACCCAACTAACACATTTTATTGGTTTGGAATTTTATTATTGGTTGGGACTTCAAACAAGTCCCAACTGAGAACATTTTATTTGTTGGGATTTTGTAATTGGACTTAAAACAAGTCCCAACCAATAAAAACATCCCAGCCAATAAATGATTTTGGTTGGGTCTTGAATTCTCGTTGGGAATTGTTTGAAGTCCCAACCAATAAAAAAAGTCCCAACCAATAAAAAAAGTCCCAACCAATAAAAAAAGTCCCAACCAATAAAATATTTTCGGTTTGGACTTTTTTTTGTTGGGACTTGTTTGAGGTCTCAACCAAATAAAAAAAGTCGCAACATACAAAAAAAGTCCCAACCAATAGAAGGTTTTTGGTTGGGGCTTGTTTTAAGTCCAAACCAATAAAAACATTCTGAACAAATAAAATGTTTTTGGTTGGGACTTTTTTTTGTTGGGACTTGTTTGAAGTCCTAACCAATAATAAAGTTCCAACTAAGAAAACGTTTTTGGTTGCCACTTTTTTTATTGGTTGATTCTTGTTTTAAGTCCCAACCAATAACAAAATCCCAACAAATAAAATGTTCTCAGTTGGGACTTGTTTGAAGTCCCAGCCAATAAAACAGTCCCAACAAATAAAATGTTGTTGGTTTTGATATTTTTTGGTTGAGCCTTGTTTTAAGTCCCAACCAATGAAAAAAGTCCCAACCAATAAAAGATTGTTGGTTGGGACTTTTTTTTGTTGGGACTTGTTTGATGTCCCAACCAATAAAAAAATTCCAAACGAATAAAATGTTGTTGGTTGGGTCTGTGTTTTTGTTGGGACTTGTTTCAAGTCCCGACCAATAAAACATTCCCAACAAATAAAATGTTGTTAGTTTTGAAATTTTTTGGTTGAGCCTTGTTTTAAGTCCCAACCAACGAAAAAAGTCCCAACCAAAAAAAGATTGTTGGTTGGGACTTTTTTTTGTTGGGACGTGTTTGAAGTACCAACCAATATAAAAATCCTAGCATATAAAATTTTGTTGGTTGGACTTTTCTTTGGTTGGGACTTGTTCGAAGTCCCAACCAATAAAAAAAAAATCCCAACTAATAATATGTTGTTGGTTCGGACTTTTTTTTTGGTTGGGACTTGTTCGAAGTCCCAACCAATAAAAACGTGTTTTAATTCCCAACCAATAAAAAAGGTCCCAACTAATAAAAAATTTTTGGTTGGGACTTTGCTTTTTGGTTGGGACTTGTTTGATGTCCCAGCCTATCAAAAAATTCCCAAGTAATAAAATGTTGTTGGTTCGGAGTGTTTTTTTGGTTGGGACTTGTTTGAAGTCCCAACCTATGAAAAAAGTCCCAACTAATAAAACGTTCTTGGTTCGGACTTTTTTTATGGTTGGGACTTGTTCGAAGTCCCAACCAATAAGAACGTCCCAACCGATAAAATGTTGTTGGTTGAGACTTTTTTTGGTTGGGCCTTGTTTTAATTCCCAACCAATTAAAAAAGTCCCAACTAATAAAAAATTAAAACAAGTCCCAACAAAAAACCTTCTAATGGTTGGGACTTTTTTTGTATGTTGGGACTTTTTTATTGGTTGAGACCTCAAACAAGTCCCAACAAAAAAAAAAGTCCACACCGAAAATATTTTATTGGTTGCGACGTTTTTTATTGGTTGGGACTTCAAACAAGACCCAACGAGAATTCAAGACCCAACCAAAAACATTGATTGGTTCGGACTTTTTTTATTCATTGGGACTTAACGCAAGGCCCAACCAAAAATGTCCCAAGCAACAATTTTTTATTAGTTGGGACTTTTTTATTGGTTGGGAAGTGAAACAAGGGCCAACCAAAAAAAAGTCCCAACCAACAGCATTTTATTGGTTGGGATGTTTTTATTGGTTGGGACTTAAAACAAGTCCCAACCAAAAACAAGTCCCAACCAACAACATTTTATTGGTTGGGACGTTTTTATTGATTGGGGCTTCAAACAAGTCCCAACCAAAAAAAAGTCCCAACCAAAAATTTTTTATTAGTTGGAACTTTTTTTATTGGTTGGGAATTAAAACAAGGCCCAACAAAAAAAAGTCCCAACCAACAACGTTTTTTCGGTTGGGATGTTTTTATTGGTTGGGACTTCGAACAAGTCCCAACCAAAAAAAAAGTCCGAACCAACAATATTTAATCAGTTGGGACTTTTTTTATTCGTTGGGACTTCGAACAAGTCCCAAACAAAAAAAAAGTCCAAACAACAACATTTTATTAGTTGGGATTTTTTTTATTGGTTGGGACTTAATACAAGTCCCAACCAAAAACAAGTCCCAACCAACAATTTTTTATTAGTTGTGACTTTTTTATTGGTTGGGAATTAAAACAAGGCCCAACCAAAAAAAGTCCCAACCAACAACGTTTTATCGGTTGGGATGTTTTTATTGGTTGGGACTTCGAACAAGTCCCAACCAAAAAGAAATCCCAACGAACAACATTTTATCGGTTGGGACGTTTTTATTGTTTGGGACTTCGAACAAGTCCCAACCAAAAAAAAGTCCGAACCAACAACATTTTATTAGTTGGGACTTTTTTATTGGTTGGGACTTCGAACAAGTCCCAACCAAATAAAAGTCCCAACCAACAAAATTTTATATGTTAGGATTTTTATATTGGTTGGGACTTCAAACACGTCCCAACAAAAAAAGTCCCAACCAACAATCTTTTATTGGTTGGGACTTTTTTTATTGGTTGGGACTTTTTTTATTGGTTGGGACTTAAAACAAGGCCCAACCAAAAACAATCAAAGCCAACAACATCTTATTTGTTGGGACAGTTTTATTGGTCGGGACTTGAAACAAGTCCCAACAAACCACAAACCCAACCAACAACATTTTATTGGTTTGGAATTTTATTATTGGTTGGGACTTCAAACAAGTCCCAACTGAGAACATTTTATTTGTTGGGATTTTGTTAGTGGTTGGGACTTAAAACAAGAATCAACGAATAAAAAAAGTGGCAACCAAAAACGTTTTCTTGGTTGGAAATTTATTATTGGTTAGGACTTCAAACAAGTCCCAACCAAAAAAAGTCCCAACCAAAAACATTTTATTCGTTCAGAATGTTTTTATTGGTTTGGACTTAAAACAAGCCCCAACCAAAAACCTTCTATTGGTTGGGACTTTTTTTGTATGTTGCAACTTTTTTTATTGGTTGAGACCTCAAACAAGTCCCAACAAAAAAAATGTCCAAACCGAAAATATTTTATTGGTTGGGACTTTTCTTATTGGTTGGGACTTTTTTTATTGGTTGGAACTTCAAACAAGTCCCAACGAGAAATCAAGACCCAACCAAAAACATTTATTGGTTGGGACTTTTTTTATTCGTTGGGACTTAAAACAAGGCCCAACCAAAAAAAGTCCCAACCAACAATTTATTGGTTGGGAATAGAAACAAGTCCCAACCAAAAATAAGTCCCAACCAACAGCATTTTATTGGCTAGGATGTTTTTATTGGTTGGGACTTAAAACAAGTCCCAACCAAAACAAGTCCCAACCAACAACATTTTATTGGTTGGGACGTTTTTATTGATTGGGACTTCATATAAGTCCCAACCAAAAAAAACAGTCCCAACCAAAAATTTTTTATTAGTTGGGACTTTTTTTTTTGGTTGGAAATTAAAACAAGGCCCAACCAAAAAAAGTCCCAACCAACAACATTTTATCGATTGGAACGTTTTTATTGGTTGGAACTTCGAACAAGTCCCAACCAAGAAACAAAGTCCGAACCAACATCATTTTATTAGTTGGGATTTTTTTTATTGGTTGGGACTTCGAACAAGTCCCAACCAAAAAAAAAGTCCGAACCAACAACATTTTATTAGTTGCGAATTTTTTTATTGGTTGGGAATTAAAACAAGGCCCAACCAAAAAAAGTCCCAACCAACAACATTTTATCGGTTGGGACGTTTTTATTGGTTGGGACTTCGAACAAGTCCCAACCAAACACAAGTCCCAACCAACAACATTTTATTCTTTGGGACGTTTTTATTGGCTGGGACTTCAAACAAGTCCCAACGAAAAAAAAGTCCCAACCACAAATCTTTTATTGGTTGGGACTTTTTTTATTGGTTGGGAATTCAAACAAGGCACTACCAAAAAAAGTCCCAACCAACAACATTTTATTGGTTGGGAGGTTGTTATTGGTTGGGACTTCGAACAAGTCCCAACCGAAAAAATGTCCCAACCACAAACCTTTTAGTGGTTGGGATTTTTTTATTGGTTGGGACTTCAAACTAGTCCCAACCAAAAAAGAAACAACCAATAACATTTTATTGGTTGGGACTAGTTTTAATGGTTGATACTTCAAACAAGTGCCAACCAAAAAAAGTCCCAACCAAAAACTTCTTATTCGTTGGGACTTTTTTATTGGTTGGGATTTAAAACAAGGCCCAACCAAAAAAAGTCCAACTCAACAACATTTTATTGCTTGGGAATTTTTCATTGGTTGGGATTTAAAACAAGCCCCAACGTAAAACAAGTCCCAATTAAAAACATTTTATTGTGTGGCTCGTTTTTATTGGTTGGGACTTCAAACAAGTCCCAACCAAAATAAGAGTCCCAACCAACAATCTTTTATTGGTTGGGACTTTTTTTATTGGTTGGGAATTAAAACAAGGCCCAACCAAAAAAAAGTCCCAACCAACAACATTTTATTGGTTGGGACGTTGTTCATGGTTGGGACTTCGGACAAACTCCAACCAAAATAAAGTCCGAACCAACAACATTTTATTAGTTGGGACTTTTTTTATTGGTTGGGACTTTGAACACGTCCCAAACAAAAAAAAAAGTCCCAACCAACAAAATTTTATATGTTGGGACTTTTATATTGGTTGAGACTTCAAACACGTCCCAACAAAAAAAGTCCCAACCAACAATTTTTTATTGGTTGGTTCTTTTTTTATTGGTTGGGACTTAAAACAAGGCCCAACTAAAAAATAAATCAAAACCAACAACATTTTACTTGTTGGGACTGTTTCATTGGTTGGGACTTGAAACAAGTCCCAACCAAAACACAGACCCAACCAACAACATTTTATTGGTTTGGAATTTTATTTTTGGTTGGGACTTCAAACAAGTCCCAACTTAGAACATTTTATTGGTTGGGACTTTGTTATTGGTTGGGACTTAAAACAAGAATCAACCAATAAAAAAAGTGGCAACCAAAAATGTTTTCTTGGTTGGAACTTTATTATTGGTTAGGACTTCAAACAAGTCCCAATCAAAAACATTTTATTGGTTCAGAACGTTTTTATTGGTTTGGACTTAAAACAAGTCCCAACCAAAAACCTTCTTTTGGTTGGGAGTTTTTTGGTGGTTGGGAATTTTTTTATTGGTTGAGACCTCAAACAAGTCCCAACAAAAATTAATTCCAAACCAAAAATATTTTATTGGTTGGGACTTTTTTTATTGGTTGGGACTTAAAACAAGTCCCAACGAGAATTCAAGACCCAACCAAAAACATTTATTGGTTGGGACTTTTTTTATTCGTTGGGACTTAAAACAAGGCCCAACCAAAAAAAGTCCCAACCAACAATTTTTTATTAGTTGGGGCTTTTTTTATTGGTTGGGAATTGAAACAAGGCCCAACCAAAAAAAAGTCCCAATGCACAGCATTTTATTGGCCGGGATGTTTTTATTGATTGGGACTTCAAACAAGTCCCAACCAAAAAAAAAGTCCCAACCAAAAATTTTTTATTAGTTGGGACTTTTTTTATTGGTTGGGAATTAAAACAAGGCCCAACCAAAAAAAGTCCCAACCAACAACATTTAATTGGTTGGGACGGTTTCATTGGTTGGGATTTCGAACAAGTCCCAACCAATAAAAAAGTCCGAACCAACAACATTTTATTAGTTGGGACTTTTTTTATCGGTTGGGACTTCGAACAAGTCCCAACCAGAAAAAAAGTCCGCACCAACAACATTTTATTAGTTGGGACTTTTTTTATTGGTTGGGACTTCGAAAAAGTCCCAACCAACAAAATTTTATATGTTAGGATTTTTATATTGGTCGGGACTTCAAACACGTCCCAACAAAAAAAAGTCCCAACCAACAATCTTTTATTGGTTGGGACTTTTTTTATTGGTTGGGTCTCAAAGCAAGGCCCAACCAAAAAAAATCAAAAACAACAACATTTTATTTGTTGGGACTGTTTTATTGGTCGGAACTTTTTTTATTCGTTGGGAATTAAAACAAGGCCCAACCAAAAAAAGTCCCAACCAACAATTTTTTATTAGTTGGGACTTTTTTATTGGTTGGGAATTGAAACAAGGCCCAACCAAAAAGAAGTCCCAACCAACAGCATTTTATTGGCTGGGACGTTTTTGTTGGTTGGGACTTAAAACAAGTCCCAACCAACAATAAGTCCCAACCAACAACATTTTATTGGTTGGGATGTTTTTATTGATTGGGACTTCAAACAAGTCCCAACCAAAAAATATGTCCCAACAAAAAATTTTTTATTAGTTGGGACTTTTTTTATTGGTTGGGAATTAAAATAAGGCCAAACCAAAAAAAATCCCAACCAACAACATTTTATCGGTTGGGACGTTTTTATTGGTTGGGACTTCGAACAAGTTCCAACCAAAAAACAAAGTCCGAACCAACAACATTTTATTTGTTGGGATATTTTTTATTGGTTGGGACTTAAAACAAGGCCCAACCAAAAAAGTCTAAACCAACAACATTTTATTCGTTGGGACTGTTGTATTGTTTGGGACTTCAAACAAGTCCCAACAAAAACAAAGACCCAACCAACAACATTTTATTGGTTCGGAATTTTATAATTGGTTGGGAATTCAAACAAGGCCCAACCAAAGATAAGTCCCAACCAACAGCATTTTATTGGCTAGGACGTTTTTATTGGTTGGGACTTAAAACAAGTCCCAACCAAAAACAGTTCCCAACCAACAACATTTTATTGGTTGGGACGTTTTTAATTGATTGGGACTTCAAACAAGTCCCAACCAAAAAAAAAGTCCCAACCAAAAATTTTTTATTAGTTGGGACTTTTTTTATTGGTTGGGAATTAAAACAAGGCCCAGCCAAAAAAAGTCCCGACCAACGACATTTTAATTGTTGGGACGTTTTTATTGGTTGGGATCTCGAACAAGTCCCAATAAAAAAAAAGTCCCAACCACAAATCTTTTATTGGTTGGGACTTTTTTTATTGGTTGGGAATTAAAACAAGGCACAACCAAAAAAAAGTCCCAACCAAAAACTTTTTTTTGGTTGGGACGTTGTTATTGGTTGGGACTTCGAACAAGTCCCAACCACAAATCTTGTATTGGTTGGGACTTTTTTTATTGGTTGGGAAAGCAAACTAGTCCCAACCAAAAAAGTAACAACCAATAACATTTTATTGGCTGGGACTAGTTTTATTGGTTGGGTCTTCAAACAAGTGCCAACCAAGAAAAGTCCCAACCAAAAACATCTTATTGGTTGGGACTTTTTTTATTGGTTGGGAATTAAAACAAGGCACAACCAAAAAAAAGTCCCAACCA
Source organism: Odontomyia ornata (assembly GCA_963969285.1). NCBI lineage: Eukaryota > Metazoa > Arthropoda > Insecta > Diptera > Stratiomyidae > Odontomyia > Odontomyia ornata. The sequence goes on from OZ017741.1 coordinate 295,892,217, forward strand.
ACAACATTTTATTGGTTGGGACGTTTTTATTGGTTGGGACTTCGAACAAGTCCCAAACAAACACAAGTCCCAACCAACAACATTTTATTGTTTGGGACGTTTTCATTGGTTGGGAATTAAAACAAGGAACAACCAAAAAAAAGTCCCAACCAACAACATTTTATTAGTTGGGAGGTTGTTATTGGTTGGGAGGTTGTTATTGGTTGGGACTTCGAACAAGTCCCAACCAAAAAAAAGTCCCAACCACAAATCTTTTATTGGTTGGGACTTTTTTATTGCATGGGACTTCAAACTAGTCCCAACCAAAAAAGTAACAACCAATAACATTTTATTGGTTGGGACTAGTTTTAATGGTTGGGACTTCAAACAAGTGCCAACCAAAAAAAGTCCCAACCAAAAACATCTTATTGGTTGGGACTTTTTTATTGGTTGGGATTTAAAACAAGGCCCAACCAAAAAAAGTCCCACCCAACCACATTTTATTGGTTGGGAATTTTTCATTGGTTGGGACTTAAAACAAGCCTCAACGTAAAACAAGTCCCAATTAAAAACATTTTATTGTGTGGGTCGTTTTATTTGTTGGGAGTTTATACAAGGCCCAACCAAAATAAGCCCCAACCAACAACATTCTATTGGTTGGGACTTGTTTATTGGCTTGGACTGAAAACAAGTAAAACCAATAAAAATAAGTCGCAACCAAAGACATTCTACGCGTTGGGACTTTTTTATTGGTTGGGATTCCGAACAAGTCCCAACCAACAAAGTTTTTATTGGTTGGGTCTTTTTTTATTGGTTGGGACTTAGAACAAGGCCCAACCAAAAATAAATCAAAACCAACAACATTTTACATGTTGGGACTGTTTTATTGGTTGGGACTTGAAACAAGTCCCAACAAAAACATAGACCCAACCAACAACATTTTACTGGTTTGGAATTTTATTATTGGTTGGAACTTCAAACAAGTCCCAACTAAGAACATTTTATTGGTTGGGACTTAAAACAAGAATCAACCAATAAAAAAAGTGGCAACCAAAAACGTTTTCTTGGTTGGAATTTTATTATTGGTTAGGACTTCGAACAAGTCCCAACCAAAAAAAAAGTCCGAACCAGCAACATTTTATTAGTTGGGACTTTTTTTATTGGTTGGGACTTAAAACAAGGCCCAACCAAAAAAGGCAAAACCAACATTTTATTCGTTGGGACTTTTTGAATTGCTTGGGACTTCAAACAAGGCCCAACCAAAAAATAAGTCCCAACAAACAATCTTTTATTGGTTGGGAATTTTTTAATTGGTTGGGACTAAAAGCAAGGCCCAAGCAAACAAAAGTCCCAACCAACAACAGTTCATTGGTTGGGATTGTTTTATTGGTCGGGACTTCAAACATGTCCCAACCAAAAAAAAAGTCCCAAACAAAAACATATTACTGGTTGGGACTTCAAACAAGTCCCAACATAAAAAAAGACCCTACCAACAACATTTCATTGGTTGGGACATTTATAATTGTTTGAGAATTCAAACAAGTCCCAACCAACAAAATTTTATTGGTTGGGCCTTTTTTATTGGTTCGGACTTCAAATTCGTCCCAACAAAAAAAATTCCAACCAAAAACAGTTGATTGGTTGGGACTTTTTTATTGGTTACTTAAAACAAAGCCCAACCAAAAAATGTCCCAACCAACAACATTTTACTGGTTGGGACGTTATTTTGTTTGGGACTTAACGCAAGGCCCAACATAAAAAAATTCCCAACCAGCAACATTTTATTGGTTGACACTGTTATGTTCGTTGGGACTTCAAACAAGTCTCAACCAAAACAATCGCAACCAAAATTATTTTATTGGTTGGGACTTTTTTTAATTGGTTGGGACTTAAAACAAGTCCCAACCAAAAAATAAACCCCAACCAAAAATATTTGATTGGTTGGGACTTTTTGATGGGTTCGGACTTAAAACAAGGCCCAACCAGGGAAAGTCCCAACCAACAACGTTTCATTGGTTGGGACTTTTATATTTGGTTGGGACTTCAAACAAGTCCCAACCAAAAACACTTTTTGGTTGGGACTTTTTATATTGGTTGGGACTTAAAACAAGGCCCAACCAAAAAAGTACCGACCAACAACATTTTATTGGTTGGGACTTGTTTTATTGGTTGGGACTTAAAACAGGGCCCAACCAAAAAAAATGTCCCAACCAACAACATTATAATGGTTGGGACTGTTATGTTGGTTGGGACTTAAAACAAGGCCCAACCAAAAAAAAGTCCCAACGAACAACATTTTATTGGTTGGGACGTTTTTATTGGTTGGGACTTAAAACAAGTCCCAACCAAAAATAAGACCCAAACAACAACATTATATTGGTTGGGACTTTTTTCATTGGTTGGGACTTCAAACAAGTCCCAACAGAAAAATAAGTCCCAACCAAAAACATTTTGTTGATTGGTACTTTTTTCATTGTTTGGGACTAGAAACAAGTCCGAACAAAATAAAAGTCTCAACCAATAAACTGTTTTTGGTTGGAGGCTTTTTATTGGTTGCGACATCAAACAAGTCCCAACCAAAAAAAGTCCCAACCAACAACATTTTATTGGTTCGAAGGTTTTTTATTTGGCTTCAAACAAGTCCCAACCAAAAAAAAGTCCCAGCCAACAACATTTTATTTGTTGGGACTTTTTTTATTGGTTGAGCCTTAAAACAAGTCCCAACCAAAAATAAGTCCCAACCAACAGTATTTTATTGGATGGGACCTTTATTATTGGGTGGGTTTTCAAACAAGTCCAAACCAAAAAAACAAAGTCCCAGCCAAAACATTTTATTGATTGGGACTTTTTCTATTGGTTGGGATATCAAACAAGTCCTAACCATAAAACAGTCATAACGAATAAAATGTTTTTGGTTGGGAGTTTTTTTTGGGTTGGGACATCAAACAAGTCCCAATCAAAAATGTCCCAACCAAAAACAGACCCAACCAGCACCAGTTTATTGTTGGGACTTTTATTATTCGTTCGGACTTCAAACAAGTCCTCACCACCAACATTTTATTGGTTGGGACTTTTTCATTGATTGGGACTTGAAACATGTATCAACCAATAAAAAAAAATCGCCATCTAAAACGTTTTCTTGGTTGGGACTTTTTTATTGGTTGGGACTCCGAACAAGTCCCAACCAAAAAAAAACTGTCCCAACCAACAACATTTTATTGGTTGAGAGGTTTTTTATTGGTCCCAACCAATAAAATAAGTCCCGACCAAAAAATAATTCCCAAACAAAAACATTTTTTTTGTCGGGACTGTTTTTTTTGATTGGGACTTTAAACAAGCCCCAACCAAAAAAACAATCCCAGCCAAAACATTTGATTGGTTGGGACTTTTTTTATTAGTTACTTAAAACAAAGCCCAAACAAAAAAGTCCCAACCAAAAACTTCTTATTGGTTGGGACTTTTTTATTGGTTGGGACTTCAAACAAGTCCCTACCAAAAACAAGTCCCAACCAACAACATTTTATTAGTTGGGACGTTTTAATTGATTGGGACTTCAAACAAGTCCCAACCAAAACAAAAGTCCCGAACAAAAATTTTTTATTAGTTGGGAATTTTTTTATTGGTTGGGAATTAAAACAAGGTCCAACAAAAAAAAGTCCCTACCAACAACATTTTATTGCTTGGGCCGTTTTTATTGGTTGGGACCTCGAACACATCCCAACAGAAAAAAAAAGCCCGAACCAACATTTTATTGGTTGGGACTTATTTTATTGGTTACTTAAAACAAAGCCCAAACAAAAAAGTCCAAACCAACAAATTTTTATTGGTTGGGACTTTTTTTTGGTTAGGACTTAAAGCAAGGCCCAACCAACAACATTTTATTGGTTGACACTGTTATATTGGATGGGACTTCAAACAAGTCCCAAGCACAAAAAAAGTCCCAACCAAAAATATTTTATTCGTTTGGACATTTTTTTATTGGTTAGGACTCCGAACAAGTCCCAACCAACAACTTTTTTATTGGTTGGGGCTTCAAATAAGCCCCAACCAAAAAAACTCGCAACGACAAACATTTTATTGGTTGGGACTTTTTTTAATTGGTTGGGACTTAAAACAAGTCCCAACCAAAAAATAAACCCCAACCAAAAACATTTGATTATTTGGGACTTTTTGATGGGTTCGGACTTAAAACAAGGCTCAACCAAAGAAAGTCCCAACCAACAACGTTTCATCGGTTGGGACTTTTATAATTGGTTGGGACTTCAAACAAGTCCCAAACAACAAGATTTTATTAGTTGGGACTTTTTTATTGGTTGGGACTTATTTTATTGGTTGGCACTTCAAACAAGTCCCAACCAAAAAAAAAGTCCCAACCAAAATCATTTTATTGGTTGGTACTTTTTTTTAGTTTTTCGGACTTCATACAAGGCCACACCAAAAAAGAAGTCCCCCACGACAATCTTTTATTGGTTGGGACGTTTTTTATAGGTTGGGACTTAAAGCAAGGCCCAACCAAACAAAAGACCCAACCAACAACAGTTATTGGTTGGGATTGTTTTATTGGTTGGGACTTCAACCATGTCCCAACCAAATATTGGTTGGGACTCCAACAAGTCCCAACATAAAAAAAGACCCTACCAACAACATTTCATTGGTTGGGAATTTTATAATAGTGTGGGAGTTCAAACAAGTCCCCACCAAAAACATTTTATTTGGTTGGGCCTTTTCTATTGGTTCGGACCTTAAATAAGTCCCAACCAAAAAAAAAAAATTCCAACCAAAAACATTTGATTGATTGGGACTTGTTTTATTGGTTGGGACTTTACACAAGTCCCAATCATAAAAAAATTCCCAACCAACAACATTTTAACGGTCGGGCCTTTTTATTGGTTGGGACTTGAAACAAGTCCCCTCCAAAAATAAAGCCCCACCAACAACATTTTATTGGTTGGGACTTTAAACAATCCCAACCAAAAAAAAAGTCCCAAACAACAATCTTTTAGTGGCTGGGACTTTTTTATTGGTTGGGACTTCAAACAAGTCCAAACCAAAAAAAAGTCCCAATCCAAAACATTTAATTGCTTGGGACTTTTTTTATTGGCTGGGACTTCAAAGAAGTCGCAAATAAAAAAATTCGCTACCAAAAACATTTTATTCGTTGGGCCTTTTTTTAATTGGTTGGGACCTAAAACAAGGCCCAACTAAAAAAAGTCCCAAGCAACAACATTTTATTGGTTGGGACTTTTTTTATTGGTTACTTAAAACAAGGCCCCACCCGAAAAAAAGTCCCAACCAATAAATTTTTAAAAGGTTGGGCCCAACCAAAAAAAAATCCCAACCAACAAAATTTTATTGGTTGACACTGTTATATTGGTTGGGACTTCAAACAAGTCCCAACCAAAAAAAAAGTCCCAACCAAAAATATTTTATTCATTTGAAATTTTTTTTTATTGGTTGGGACTCCGAACAAGTCCCAACCAACAACTTTTTTATTGGTTGGGACTTCAAACAAGCCCCAATCAAAAAAAAGTCCCAACCACAAATCTTTTATTGGTTGAGACTTTTTTTAATTGGTTGGGACTTAAAACAAGTCCCAACCAAAAAATAAACCCCAACTAAAAACACTTGATTGGTTGGGACTTTTTGATTGGTTGGGACTTGAAACAGGGCCCAACCAAAAATCAGTCCCAACCAACAAAACTTTATTGGTTGGGACTGTTTTATTGGTTGGGACTTCGAACATGTCCCAACCAAAAAAAATCCCAACCAAAAATATTTTGTTGGGTGGGAGTCTTTTATTGGTTGGGACTTTTTAATTGGTTGGGGATTAAAACAAGGCCGAACCAAAAAAAGTCAAAAACAACAACATTTTATTGGTTGGGCGTGTTTTATTGATTGGGATTTCAAACAAGCCCCAACCAACAATATTTTATTGGTTGGGAATTTTTTATGGGTTGGGACTTAAAACAAGTACAAACCAATAAAAACTGTCGCAACCAAAAACATTTTATTGGATGGGACTCTGTTATTGATTGGGATTTTTTTATTGGTTGGGACTTGAAACAAGTCCCAAGCAAAAAAAAAGTCCCAGCAAAAAAAATTTTATTAGTCGGGACTTTTTTATTGGTTGGGACTCACAACAAGGCCCAACAAAAAAAAGTCCCAACCAAAAACATTTTATTGGTTGGAAATTTTTTTATTGGTTGGGACTTAAAACAAGGCCCAACCAAAAAAAAGTCCCAACCAACAACATTTTATTGGTGCGGACTTAAAACAAGCACAAATCAATAAAAAAAAGTCGCAACCAAAATTATTTTATTGGTTGGGACTCCGAACAAGTTCCAACCAACAACTTTTTTATTAGTTGGGACCTCAAACAAGTCCCAACCCAAAAAAATACCAACCAAAAACATTTGATCGGTTGAGACTTTTCTATTGGTAGGGACTTAAAGCAAATCCCAATCAAAAATATACCCAACCAACAACATTTTATTGCTTGGAAGTTTAATAATTGGTTGGGGCTTCAAACAAGTCCCAACCTGCAACATATAACTGGTTGGGACTTTTTTATTGGTTGGGAATTTTTTCATTGGTTGGGACTTGTTGAAAAATATTCCTACCGAAAACATTTGATTGGACTTTTTTATTGGATGGGACTTCAAACAAGTCCCAACCAAAATAAAAATACCAGTCAGCAACATTTTATTAGTTGGGACTTTTTTCATTGGTTGGAACTTAAAGCAAGTCCCAACCAAAAACATTTTATTGGTTGGGACTTTTTATTGGTTGGGACTTCAAACAAATCCCAATCAAACAAAAGTCCCAACCAACAACATTTTATTGGTTGGGACTTCAAACAAGTCCCAACCAAAAAAAAAATCCCAAACAACAATCTTTTATTGGTTGAGACTTTTTTTATTGGTTGCGACTTAAAACAAGGCCCAACCAAAAAAAAAGTCCCAACCAACAATATTTTATTGGTTCGGACTGTTTTGTGGGACTTCAAACAAGGCCCAACAAAAAAGAATTCCCAACCAATACCATTTTATTGGTTGGGACTTCTAACACGTCCAAACGGAAAAAGTCCCAGCCAACAACAATTTATTGGTTGGAAGTTTTTTATTGTTTGGGACTTCAATTCAGCCCCAACCAAGAAAATAGTACCAACCAACAACATTTTATTGGTTGGGACTTTCTTGATTGGCTGGGGCTTAAAATAAGGCCCAACCAAAAAAAAAGCCCCAAACAAAAACATTTTATTGGTTGGGACTTTTTGTTATTGGTTGGGACTTAAAACGGGGCTCAACAAAAAATAACGTCGCAACCAAAAACATTTTATTGGTTGGGTTTGTGTTATTGGTTGGGAATTCAAACAAGCCCCAACAAAACAAAAGTCCCAACCAAAAATATTTCATTGGTTGGGACCTTTTTATTGGTTGGGACTTAAAACATCGCCCAACCAAAAAAAATAAATACCAACCAAAAACATTTCATTGCTTGAGCCGATTTTGATTGGTTGGGACTTCAAATAAGTCCCAACAAAAAAATAGACCCAACCGACAACATTTTATTGGTTGGGACTGTTATTTTTGGTTGGGACTTTATACAAGGTCCAGCCAAAATAAGCCCCAACCAACAACATTCTATTGGTTGAGACTTGTTTATTGGATTGGACTGTAAACAAATAAAACCAATAAAAAAAAGTCGCAACCAAAGACATTTTACGCGTTGGGACTTTTTTATTGGTTGGGACTCCGAACAAGGCCCAACCAACGAATTTTATATTGGTTGGGGCTTCAAACAAGTTCCAACCAAAAAAAAAACTCGCAACCAAAAACATATTGTTGGCCGGGGGTTTTTTATCGGTTGGGACTTAAAACAAGGCCCAACCAAAAAAAGTTGCAACCAACAGCATTTTATTGGTTGGGACTTTTTTATTGGTTGGGACTTAAAGCAAGGCCCAACCAAAAAAATAGTCCCAACCCACAACATTTTATTGGTTGGGACTTTTTTGTAATTGGTTGGGACTTCAAACAAGTTTCAACCAAAAAAAAGTCCATACCAAAAACATGTTATTGGTTGGGACCTTTTTTTTGGTTGGGACTTCAAACAAGTCCCAACCACAAAAAAAGACCTAAACAACAACATTTTATTGCTTGGGACTTTTTTATTGGTTGGGACGTAAAACTAGTGCAAACCAAGAAAAACAGTCGCAAACAAAAACATTTTATTGGTAGGGACTTTTTTTTTGGTTGGGACAATTACAAACCAATAAAAAAAGTCGCAACCAAAAACATGTTATTGTTTGGGACTTAAAACAAGGCCCAACCAAAAAACAAGTTCCAACCAACAACATTTCATTGGTTGGGACTGTTTTATTTGTTGGGACATCAAACAAGTCCCAACCAAAAGAAATCGTATCCAAAAAATTTTTATTGGTTCGGACGTCTTTTATTGGATGGGACTTGAAACAAGTCCCAACCAAAAATAAGACCCAACCAACAACATATTATTGGTCGGGACTGTTTTATTGGTTGGGACTTCAAACAAGTCCCAACTTTTTTTGTTGGTTGGGACTTTTTTTATTGGTTGAGACTTCAAACAAGTCCCAACAAAAAAAAATCCCAACCAAAAATATTTTATTGGTTGGGACTTTTTTTGTTGGTTGGGACTTTTTTTAATGGTTGGGACTTCAAACAAGTCCCAACCAAAACTAGTCCCAACCGACAATATTTTATTGGTTGTGACTTCAAAAAATCCCAACTAACAACATTTTATTTGTTGGGACTTTTTTTATCGGTTAGGACTTAAAACAAGTCCCAACCAAAAAAAAGTCACAACCAAAAACATTTTATTGGTAGGGCCTTAAAACAAGGCCCAACCAACATTTTATTGGTTGGGACTATTTTGTTGGTTGGGACTGTTTCATTGGTTGGGACTTCAACCAAGGCCAAACAACAAAGAATTCTCAACCACTAACATTTTATTGGTTGGGAGTTCAAACACGTCCCAACCAAAACAAGTTCTAACCAACAACATTTCATTGGTTGCGACTGTTTTATTGGTTGGGACTTCAAACAAGTATCAAACAATAAAAAAAGTTGCACCGAAAGCCGTTTTCTTGGTTGGGATTTTATTATTGGTTAGGATTTCAAACAAGTCCCAACCAAAAATAAGTCCAAACCAAAAACATTTTATTGGTTCAGAATGTTTTTATTGGTTTGGACTTAAAACAATTCCCAACCAAAAAAAAGTCCCATCCAACAAAATTTTATTGGTTGGGACTTTTATATTGGTTGGAACTTCAAACACGTCCCAAAGAAAAAGTCCCAACCAACAATCTTTTATTGGTTGGGACGTTTTTTATTGGTTGGGAATTAAAGCAAGGCGCAACCAAAAGAAAGTCCCAATCAGCAACATTTTATTGGTTGGGACATTGTTATTGGTTGGGACTTCGAACAAGTCCCAACCAAAAAAAAGTCCGAACCAACAACATTTTATTAGTTGGGACTTTTTTTTATTGGTTGGGACTTCGAACAAGGCCTAACCAAAAAAAGTCCCTAACAACAACATTTTATTTGTTGGGAATTTTTTATTGGTTGGGACTTAAAACAAGCCCCAACCAAAAACAAGTCCCAACTAAACACATTTTATTTTGTGGGTCGTTTTTATTGGTTGGGACTTCAAACAAGTCCCAGCCAAAAAACGTGTCCCAACCAACAGTCTTTTATTGGTTAGGACTTTTTTTATTGGTTGGGAATTAAAACAAGGCCCTACCAGAAAGAGTCCCAACCAACAACATTTTATTGGTTGGGACTTTTTTATGGGTTGGGACTTAAAACAAATACAAACCAACAAAACAATTCGCAACCAAGAACATTTTTTTGGTTGGGTCTTTTTTCAATTGTTGAGACTTGAAAAAAGGCCCAACCAAAAAATAAGTCCCAACCAACAATCTTTTATTGGTTGGGACTAAAAGCAAGGCCCTACCAAACAAAAGCCCCAACCAACAACAATTCATTGGTTGGGATTGTTTTATTGGTCCGGACTTCAAACATGTCCTAACAAAAAAAAAGTCCCAAACAAAAACACATTATTCGTTGGGACTTCAAACAAGTCCCAACATAAAAAAAGACCCTACCAACAAAATTTCATTGGTTGGGACTTTTATAATTGTTTGGGAATTCTAACAAGTCCTAACCAACAACATTTTAATCCCAACCAACAAAATTTTATTGGTTGACACTGTTATATTGGTTGGGACTTCAAACAAGTCCCAACCAAAAAAGAAGTCCCAACCAAAAATATTTTATTCATTTGGAATTTTTTTATTGGTTGGGACTCCGAACAAGTCCTAACCAACAACTTTTTTATTGGTTGGGACTTCAAACAAGCCCCAACCAAAAAAAAGGCCCAACCACAAATCTTTTATTGGTTGAGACTTTTTTTAATTGGTTGGGACTTAAAACAAGTCCCAACCAAAAAATAAACACCAACTAAAAACTCTTGATTGGTTGGGACTTTTTGATTGGTTGGGACTTGAAGCAGGGCCCAACCAAAAATCAGTCCCAACCAACAAAACTTTATTGGTTGGGACTGTTTTATTGGTTGGGACTTCGAACATGTCCCAACCAAAAAAAAAATCGAAACCAAAAATATTTTGTTGGGTGGGAGTCTTTTATTGGTTGGGACTTTTTTAATTGGTTGGGGATTAAAACAAGGCCGAACCAAAAAAAGTCAAAAACAACAACATTTTATTGGTTGGGACTGTTTTTTTGGTTGGGACTTCAAACAAAACCCAACAAAAACAAAGACGTAACCAACAACATTTTATTGGTTGGGACGATTTTATTGGTTGGGACTTCAAACAAGTCCCAACCAACAACATTTTATTTGTTGGTACTTTTGTATTGGTTGGGAGTTCAAACAAGTCCCAACCAAAAAAAAAAATATCAACCAAAAAGTTGATTGGTCTGGACTTTTTTTTATTGGTTGGGACTGAAAACAAGTATCAACCAATGCAACCAAAAATATTTAATTGGTTGGGGCTTTTTTTAGTCCCAACTAAAACCATTTTAATGGTTGGGACTGTTCTTATTGGTTGGGACTTAAAACAAGGCCGAACCAAAAAAAAGTCGCAACTAACAACATATTATTGGTTGGGACTTAAAACAAGTACAAACCAATAAAAAGTGTCGCAACCAAAAACATTTTTTATTGGTTGGGACTTGTTCCCAAACAACAACATGTTATTGGTGGGACTTTTTTATTGGTTGGCACTTCAGACAAGTCCCAACCGAAAAAAAACCAAAACACAATCTTTTATTGGTTGGGTTTTTTTTATTGGTTGGGACTTAAAGCAAGGCCCAACCAAAAAAAGTCCCAACCAACAACATTTTATTCGTTGGGACTGTTTTCTTGATTGGGATTTCAAACAAGTCCCAACCAACAATATTTTATTTTGGTTGGGAATTTTTTATGGGTTGGGACTTAAAACAAGTACAAACCAATCAAAACTGTCGCAACCAAAAACATTTTATTGGATGGGACTCTGTTATTGATTGGGAATTTTTTTATTGGTTGGGACTTAAAACAAGTCCCAACCAAAAAAAAGTCCAGCAAAAAAAATTTTATTAGTCGGGACTTTTTTATTGGTTGGGACTCACAACAAGGCCGAACAAAAAAAAGTCCCAACCAAAAACATTTTATTGGTTGGAAATTTTTTTATTGGTTGGGACTTAAAACAAGGCCCAACCAAAAAAAAGTCCCAACCAACAACATTCTATTGGTGCGGACTTAAAACAAGTACAAATCAATAAAAAAAGTCGCAACCAAAATTATTTTATTGGTTGGGACTCCGAACAAGTCCCAACCAACAACTTTTTTATTAGTTGGGACCTCAAACAAGTCCCAACCCAAAAAAATACCAACCAAAAACATTTGATCGGTTGAGACTTTTCTATTGGTTGGGACTTAAAACAAATCCCAATCATAAATATACCCAACCAAAAACATTTTATTGCTTGGAAGTTTAATAATTGGTTGGGGCTTCAAACAAGTCCCAACCTGCAACATATAACTGGTTGGGACTTTTTTATTGGTTGGGAATTTTTTTATTGGTTGGGACTTCAAACAAGTCCCAACCAAAAAAAAAATTCCTACCAAAAACATTTGATTGGTTGGGACTTTTTTATTGGATGGGACTTCAAACAAGTCCCAACCAAAATAAAAATACCAGTCAGCAACATTTTATTAGTTGGGACTTTTTTCATTGGTTGGAACTTAAAGCAAGTCCCAACCAAAAACATTTTATTGGTTGGGACTTTTTATTGGTTGGGACTTCAAACAAATCCCAACCAAACAAAAGTCCCAACCAACAACATTTTATTGGTTGGGACTTCAAACAAGTCCCAACCAAAAAAAAAAATCCCAAACAACAACCTTTTATTGGTTGAGACTTTTTTTATTGGTTGCGACTTAAAACAAGGCCCAACCAAAAAAAAGTCCCAACCAACAATATTTTATTGGTTCGGACTGTTTTGTGGGACTTCAAACAAGGCCCAACAAAAAAGAATTCCCAACCAATACCATTTTATTGGTTGGGACTTCTAACACGTCCAAACGGAAAAAGTCCCAGCCAACAACAATTTATTGGTTGGAAGTTTTTTATTGTTTGGGACTTCAATTCAGCCCCAACCAAGAAAATAGTACCAACCAACAACATTTTATTGGTTGGGACTTTCTTGATTGGCTGGGGCTTAAAATAAGGCCCAACCAAAAAAAAAGCCCCAAACAAAAACATTTTATTGGTTGGGACTTTTTTATTGGTTGGGACTTCAAACAAATCCCAACCAAAAAAAGTCCCAACCAAAAACATTTTATTGGTCGGGACTTTTTTTATTGGTTGGGACTTAAAACAAGGCCCAACGAGAAAAAGTCCCAACCAACAACATTTTATTGGTTGGGACTTCTTTTATTTGTTGGGACTTAAAACAAGGCCCAACCAAAAAAAGTCCCAACCAACAACATTTAACTGGTTGGGACTTTTTTTCATCGGTTGGGACTTAAAACGGGGCTCAACAAAAAATAACGTCGCAACCAAAAACATTTTATTGGTTGGGTTTGTGTTATTGGTTGGGAATTCAAACAAGTCCCAACAAAACAAAAGTCCCAACCAAAAACATTTCATTGGTTGGGACTTTTTTATTGGTTGGGACTTAAAACAACGCCCAACCAAAAAACAAGTTCCAACCAACAACATTTCATTGGTTGGGACTGTTTTATTTGTTGGGACATCAAACAAGTCCCAACCAAAACAAATCGTATCCAAAAAAATTTTATTGGTTCGGACTTCATTTATTGGATGGGACTTGAAACAAGTCCCAACCAAAAATAAGACCCAACCAACAACATATTATTGGTTGGGACTGTTTTATTGGCTGGGACTTCAAACAAGTCCCAACTTTTTTTGTTGGTTGGGACTTTTTTTATTGGTTGAGACTTCAAACAAGTCCCAACAAAAAAAAATTCCAACCAAATTTTTTTTATTGCTTGGGACTTTTTTTTTGGTTTGGACTTGTTTGAAGTCCCAACCAATAAAACAGTCCCAGCCACTAAAAGATTGTTTGTTGGGACTTTTTTTTGGTTGGGATTGTTTCAAGTCCCAACCAATAAAAAGGCCCAACCGTTAAAATGTTGTTGGTTGGGAATTTTTTTATGATTGGTACTTGTGTAAAGTCCCAACCAATAAAACAAGTCCCAATCAATCAAATGTTTTTGGTTGGAATTTTTTTTTTGGTTGGGACTCATTTGAAGTCCGAACCAATAGAAAAGGCCCAACCAATAAAATGTTGTTGGTGGGGACTTGTTTGAACTTCCACGCAATTATAAAATTCCCAACCAATGAAATGTTGTTGGTAGGGTCTTTTTTTATGTTGGGACTTGTTTGAAGTCCCAACCAATAATATGTTTTTGTTTGGGACTTTTTTTTTGGTTGGGACATGGTTGAAGTCCCAACCAATGAAACAATCCCAACCAATAAACTGTTGTTGGTTGGGACTTTTGTTTGGTTGGGCCTTGCTTTAAGTCCCAAGCAATAAAAGATTGTTGGTTGGAACTTATTTTTGGTGTGGCGTTGTATGAAATCCGAACAATTTGGTTGGAACTTATTTTTGGTGTGGCGTTGTATGAAATCCCAACAATGGTGTGGCGTTGTATGAAATCCGAACAATTTCAAAAAGTCCCAACCAATAAAATGTTTTTGGTTGCGACTTTTTTTGTTGATTTGTACTTGTTTTAAGTCCCAACCCATAAAACAGCCCCAACCATTAAAATGTTGTTTGTTGGGACTTGTTGGAAGTTCCAACCAATTATTAAAGTTCCAACAATAAAATGTTGTTGGTTGTGTCTTTTTTGGTTGGGACTTGTTTGAAGTCCCAACCAATAATAATAGTCCCAACCAATGAAATGTTGTTGGTTGGGTCTTTTTTTTTGTTTGGGACTTGTTTGAAGTCCCAACCAATAAAAAAGCCCCAACCAATCAAACGTCTTTTGCTGGGATGTTATTTTTTGATTGGAACTTGTTTTAAGTCCAAACCAATTAAAATATTTTGTTCGGACTTTTTTTGGCTGGGACTTGTTTGAACTCCCAACCAATAATAAAGTCCCAACCAAGAAAACGTTTTTGGATGCGACTTCTTTTATTGGTTGATACTTGTTTGAACTCCCAACTAATAAAACAGTCCCAACCAATAAAATGATGTTGGTTGGAACTTTTTTTGTTTGGCGTTGTTTGAAGTCCCAACCAATGAAACAGTCCCAACCAATAAAATAGTCCAAACCAATAAAATGTCAAATGGGACTTTTTGGTTGGGCCTTGCTATAAGTCCCAACCAATAAAAAAAGTCCCAACCAATTAAATGTTTTCGTTGGGACTTTTTTTGTTTGGACCTTGTTTTAAGTCCCAACCAATATGAAAAGTCCCAACCAAAAATTGTTTTTGGTTCCGATTTTTTTTGGTTGGGACTTGTTTGAAGTGCCAACTAATAAAATAAGTCCCAACCAATAAAAAAGCCCCAACCAATAAAATGTTGTTGTTTGGGACTTGTTTGAAATCCCAACCAATTATAAAAGTCCCAACCATTGAACGTTGTTGGTTGGGACTTTCTTTGGTTGAGCCTTGTTTTCAGTCTGAACCCATTAAAAAGTCCCAACCAATCAAATGTTTTTGGTTGGGGTTTATTTTTTGGTTGGGACTTGTTTTAAGTCCCAACCAATTAAAAAAAAAGTCCCAACCAACAACATTTAACTGGTTGGGACTTTTTTTCATCGGTTGGGACTTAAAACGGGGCTCAACAAAAAATAACGTCGCAACCAAAAACATTTTATTGGTTGGGTTTGTGTTATTGGTTGGGAATTCAAACAAGTCCCAACAAAACAAAAGTCCCAACCAAAAACATTTCATTGGTTGGGACTTTTTTATTGGTTGGGACTTAAAACAACGCCCAACCAAAAAACAAGTTCCAACCAACAACATTTCATTGGTTGGGACTGTTTTATTTGTTGGGACATCAAACAAGTCCCAACCAAAACAAATCGTATCCAAAAAAATTTTATTGGTTCGGACTTCATTTATTGGATGGGACTTGAAACAAGTCCCAACCAAAAATAAGACCCAACCAACAACATATTATTGGTCGGGACTGTTTTATTGGCTGGGACTTCAAACAAGTCCCAACTTTTTTTGTTGGTTGGGACTTTTTTTATTGGTTGAGACTTCAAACAAGTCCCAACAAAAAAAAATTCCAACCAAATTTTTTTTATTGCTTGGGACTTTTTTTTTGGTTTGGACTTGTTTGAAGTCCCAACCAATAAAACAGTCCCAACCACTAAAAGATTGTTTGTTGGGACTTTTTTTTGGTTGGGATTGTTTCAAGTCCCAACCAATAAAAAGGCCCAACCGTTAAAATGTTGTTGGTTGGGAATTTTTTTATGATTGGTACTTGTGTAAAGTCCCAACCAATAAAACAAGTCCCAATCAATCAAATGTTTTTGGTTGGAATTTTTTTTTTGGTTGGGACTCATTTGAAGTCCGAACCAATAGAAAAGGCCCAACCAATAAAATGTTGTTGGTGGGGACTTGTTTGAACTTCCACGCAATTATAAAATTCCCAACCAATGAAATGTTGTTGGTAGGGTCTTTTTTTATGTTGGGACTTGTTTGAAGTCCCAACCAATAATATGTTTTTGTTTGGGACTTTTTTTTTGGTTGGGACATGGTTGAAGTCCCAACCAATGAAACAATCCCAACCAATAAACTGTTGTTGGTTGGGACTTTTGTTTGGTTGGGCCTTGCTTTAAGTCCCAAGCAATAAAAGATTGTTGGTTGGAACTTATTTTTGGTGTGGCGTTGTATGAAATCCGAACAATTTGGTTGGAACTTATTTTTGGTGTGGCGTTGTATGAAATCCCAACAATGGTGTGGCGTTGTATGAAATCCGAACAATTTCAAAAAGTCCCAACCAATAAAATGTTTTTGGTTGCGACTTTTTTTGTTGATTTGTACTTGTTTTAAGTCCCAACCCATAAAACAGCCCCAACCATTAAAATGTTGTTTGTTGGGACTTGTTGGAAGTTCCAACCAATTATTAAAGTTCCAACAATAAAATGTTGTTGGTTGTGTCTTTTTTGGTTGGGACTTGTTTGAAGTCCCAACCAATAATAATAGTCCCAACCAATGAAATGTTGTTGGTTGGGTCTTTTTTTTGTTTGGGACTTGTTTGAAGTCCCAACCAATAAAAAAGCCCCAACCAATCAAACGTCTTTTGCTGGGATGTTATTTTTTGATTGGAACTTGTTTTAAGTCCAAACCAATTAAAATATTTTGTTCGGACTTTTTTTGGCTGGGACTTGTTTGAACTCCCAACCAATAATAAAGTCCCAACCAAGAAAACGTTTTTGGATGCGACTTCTTTTATTGGTTGATACTTGTTTGAACTCCCAACTAATAAAACAGTCCCAACCAATAAAATGATGTTGGTTGGAACTTTTTTTGTTTGGCGTTGTTTGAAGTCCCAACCAATGAAACAGTCCCAACCAATAAAATAGTCCAAACCAATAAAATGTCAAATGGGACTTTTTGGTTGGGCCTTGCTATAAGTCCCAACCAATAAAAAAAGTCCCAACCAATTAAATGTTTTCGTTGGGACTTTTTTTGTTTGGACCTTGTTTTAAGTCCCAACCAATATGAAAAGTCCCAACCAAAAATTGTTTTTGGTTCCGATTTTTTTTGGTTGGGACTTGTTTGAAGTGCCAACTAATAAGATAAGTCCCAACCAATAAAAAAGCCCCAACCAATAAAATGTTGTTGTTTGGGACTTGTTTGAAATCCCAACCAATTATAAAAGTCCCAACCATTGAACGTTGTTGGTTGGGACTTTCTTTGGTTGAGCCTTGTTTTCAGTCTGAACCCATTAAAAAGTCCCAACCAATCAAATGTTTTTGGTTGGGGTTTATTTTTTGGTTGGGACTTGTTTTAAGTCCCAACCAATTAAAAAAAGTCCCAACCAATAAAATATTTTGGTTGCGAGTTTTTTTGGTTGGGGCTTGTTTGAAGTCCCAACCAATAAAAAAGTTGTTGGTTGGGACTTGTTCGGAGTCCCAACCAATAAAAAAAAGTCCAAACGAATAAAATATTTTTGGTTGGGACTTGTTTGAAGTCCCAAACAATATAACAGTGTCAACCAATAAAATGTTGTTGGTTGGGAATTTTTTTGGTTGGGCCTTGCTTTAAGTACCAACCAAAAAAAAGTCCCAACCAATAAAATGTTCTTGATTGGGACTTTTTTTGGTTGCAATTGTTTGAAGTCCCAACCAATTAATAAGACCCAACCAATAAAATGTTGTTGGTTGGGACTTTTTTTGGTTGTACTTGTTTTAATTCCCAACCAATAAAAAAATTCCCAACTAAGAGAAAATTTTTGGTTGGTACTTGTTTTTTGGTTGGGACTTGTTTGAAGTCCCAATCAATAAAAACGTCCCAACCAATAATATGATGGTGGTTGGGACTTGTTTTTGGTTGGGACTTGTTTTAAGTCCCAACCAGTAAAAACATCCCAGCCAATAAAATGCTGTTGGTTGGGACTTTTTTTTTCTGGGCCTTGTTTCAATGCCCAACCAATAAAAAAAGTCCCAACTAATAAAAACTTGTTGGTTGGGACTTTTTTTGGTTGGGCCTTGTTTTAAGTCCCAACGAATAAAAAAAGTCCCAACCAATAAATATTTTTGGTTGGGTCTTGAATTCTCGTTGGGACTTGTTTGAAGTCCCAACCAATTAAAAAGTACCAACCAATAAAAAAAAGTCCCAACCAATAAAATACTTTTGGTTTGGACTTTTTTTTTGTTGGGCATTGTTTGAAGTCTCAACCAATAAAAAAAGCCCCAACCAACAAAAAAAGTCCCAACCAATAGAAGGTTTTTGGTTGGGACTTGTTTTAAGTCCAAACCAATAAAAACATTCTGAACCAATAAAATATTTTTGGTTGGGACTTGTTCGACGTCCGAACATATAATAAATTTCCAACCAAGAAAACGTTTGTGGTTGCTTTTTTTTTTATTGGTTGATTCTTGTTTTAAGTCCCAACCAATAACAAAATCCCAACCAATAAAATGTTCTTAGTTGGGGCTTCTTTGAAGTCCCAACCAATAATAAAATTCCCAGTCAATAAAATGTTGTTGGTTGGGTCTTTGTTTTTGTTGGGACTTGTTTGAAGCCACAACCAATAAAACAGTCCCAACCAATAAAATGTTGTTGGTTTTGACTTTTTTTTGGTTGGGCCTTGTTTTAAGTCCCAATAAATAAAAATAGTCCCAACTAAT
Source organism: Odontomyia ornata (assembly GCA_963969285.1). Lineage (NCBI taxonomy): Eukaryota > Metazoa > Arthropoda > Insecta > Diptera > Stratiomyidae > Odontomyia > Odontomyia ornata. The sequence goes on from OZ017741.1 coordinate 295,911,072, forward strand.
AAAGTGTTGTTGGTTCGGGCTTTTTTTTTGGTTGGGACTTGTTCGAAGTCCCAACCAATAAAACGTCCCAACCAATAAACTGTTGTTGGTTGGGACTTTTTTTGGTTGGACCTTGTTTTAATTCCCAACCAATAAAAAAGGTCCCAACTGATAAAAAATTTTTGGTTGGGACTTTTGTTTTGGTTGGGACTTGTTTGAAGTCCCAAACAATAAAAACGTCCCAACCAATAAAATGTTGTTGGTTGGGACTTGTTTTCGGTTGGGACTTGTTTGAAGTCCCAACCAATAAAAACATCGCAGCCAATAAATTGCTGTTTGTTGGCACCAAAAACATTGTATTGGTTGGGACTTTTTGAAATTGTTCGGATTTCATACAACGCCACACCAAAAAATAAGTTCCAACCAACAATCTTTTATTGCTTGGGACTTAAAGCAAGGCCCAACCAAACAAAAGTCCCAACCAACAACAGTTTATTGGTTGGGATTGTTTTATTGGTTGGGACTTCAACCATGTCCCAACCAAAAAAAAAAGTCCCAAACAAAAACATATTATTGGTTGGGACTTCAAACAAGTCCCAACATAAAAAAAGACCCTACCAACAACATTTCATTGGTTGGGCCTTTTCTATTGGTTCGGACTTCAAATGAGTCCCAACCAAAAAAAACAAATTCCAACCAAAAACATTTGATTGATTGGGACTTGTTTTATTGGTTGGGACTTTAAACAAGTACCAATCATAAAAAAATATCCAACCAACAACATTTTAACGGTTGGGCCTTTTTATTGGTTGGGACTTGAAACAATCCCAACCAAAAAAAAGTCCCAACAAACAATCTTTTAGTGGTTGGGACTGTTTTATTGGTTGGGACTTCAAACAAGTCCAAACCAAAAAAAAAAGTCCCAACAAAATATTTTATTGCTTGGGACTTTTTTTTAATGGCTGGGACTTCAAACAAGTCCAAACAAAAAAAATTCGCAACCAAAAGCATTTTATTCGTTGGGCCTTTATTTTAATTGGTTGGGACCTAAAACAAGGCCCAACTAAAAAAAGTCCCAACCAACAACATTTTATTTGTTGGGACTTTTTTATTGGTTACTTAAAACAAGGCCCAACCAGAAAAAAAGTTCCAACCAATAAATTTTTATTGGTAAGGACTTTTTTTTGGTTGAGACTTAAAGCAATGCCCAACCAAAAAAAAATTCCTACCAACAACATTTTATTGGTTGACACTGTTATATTGGTTGGGACTTCAAACAAGTCCCAACCAAAAAAAAAGTCCCAACCAAAAATATTTTATTCATTTGGAATTTTTTTTATTGGTTGGGACTCAGTACAAGTCCCAACCAACAACTTTTTTATTGGTTGGGACTTCAAACAAGCCCCAACCAAAAAAAAGTCCCAACCACAAATCTTTTATTGGTTGGGACTTTTTTAATAAAAAATAAACCCCAACCAAAAAACACTTGATTGGTTGGGACTTTGTGATTGGTTGGGACTTTGTTATTGGTTGGGACTTAAAACAAGGCCCAACCAAAGAAAGTCCCAACCAACAAAGTTTCATTGGTTGGGACTTTTATAATTGGTTGGGACTTCAAACAAGTCCCAATCAACAATCATTTATTGGTTGGGAATTTTTCAATTGGTTGGGGATTTAAACAAGGCCCAACCAAAAAAAGTCCCAACCAACAACATTTTATTGGTTGGGACGTTTTTACTGGTTGGGAATTAAAACAAAGCCCAACCAAAAAAAAAGTCATAAACAACATTTTATTGGTTGGGATTATTTTATTGGTTTGGACTGTTTTATTGGTTGGGACTTCAAACAAAACCCAACAAAAACAAAGACGCAACCAACAACATTTTATTGGTTGGGACGATTTTATTGGTTGGGACTTCAAACAAGTCCCAACCAACAACATTTTATTTGTTGGTACTTTTGTATTGGTTGGGAGTTCAAACAAGTCCCAACCAAAAAAAAATTCCAACCGAAAACAGTTGATTGGTCTGGACTTTTTTTATTGGTTGGGACTGAAAACAAGTATCAACCAATGAAAAAAGTTCCACTCAAAAATATTTAATTGGTTGGGGCTTTTTTTAGTCCCAACTAAAACCATGTTAATGGTTGGGACGGTTTTTATTGGTTGGGACTTAAAACAAGGCCCAACCAAAAAAAGTCCGAACCAACAACATTTTATTGGTTGGGGCATTTTTATTGGTTGGGTCTTAAAACAAGTACAAACCAATAAAAAGTGTCGCAACCAAAAACATTTTTTATTGGTTGGGACTTGTTCCCAAACAACAACATGTTATTGGTGGGACTCATTTATTGGTTGGCATTTCAGACAAGTCCCAACCGAAAAAAAAACCAAAAAACAATCTTTTATTGATACTGAAAAAATAAAAAAATTATAAAATTTCCTTTAAAAGCGCTATTTATTATTAATCTTTTTAACCAGATACCGGTATTTCAAGGACAAGTTATCCTCTTCATCAGTGGCGGTATTCTGAAGCTCTTCTTATAATCATCCGAGTATTTAAACCTTTCACATTTAATGGTAATAAACATGAATATCCTTAAGTACTACTACGAGAAATAACAAACAATTATAATGCAATTAAGGGTATAAAATTAACAAAGAGCTTAAAGGTAAATTTATTACAGGGAATAAGGAAAATGGTAAAGTAATTACGGGTTAGCTGAGGCAAGTAACATAATTATGGAGATTTAATTACAAAAAAATTTTTAGTTAATTGATGATTTTCATTAGGTCACTGTATCCGTTCCCTAGATCCGTATTTAAACGTTGTCCACTGGGGACTCTCGAGATCCATAAGGATTCGCAAGCATCCAACTTTTTCCAGTCCCGGACTTCCTGTATTATGTCAAGATTAGCCCATTGAATAGTATGAGATTCCTCAATAATATGTCCGGCTAATGATGATCTTGCTGTATCTATTCCACCTCTCCTGATGATTTGTTCAGCCTCCTTAATATCTTTTATTGGTTGGGAATTTTTTTATTGGTTGGGACTTACAGCAAGGCCCAACCAAAAAAAAGTCCCAAACAACATTTTATTGGTTGGGACTGTTTTATTGATTGGGATTTCAAACAAGTCCCAACCAACAACATTTTATTGGTTGGGACTTTTTTATGGGTTGGGACTTAAAGCAAGTACAAACCAATAAAAACAGTCGCAACCAAAAACATTTTATTGGATGGGACTCTTTTATTGATTGGGACTTTTTTATTGCTTGGGACTCACAACAAGGCCCAACAAAAAAAAGTCCCAACCAACAACATTTTATTGGTTGGAAATTTTTTTATTGGTTGGGACTTACAGCAAGGCCCAACCAAAAAAAAGTCCCAAACAACATTTTATTGGTTGGGACTTAAAACAAGTACAAATCAATAAAAAAAGTCGCAACCAAAATTATTTTATTTAACTTTTTTAGTAGTTGGGACCTCAAACAAGTCCCAACCCAAAAAATACCAACCAAAAACATTTGATTGGTTGGGACTTTTTTATTGGTTGGGATCTAAAACAAATCCCAACCAAAAAAATACCCAACCACCAACATTTTATTGGTTGGGACTGTAATAATCGCTTGGGGCTTCAAACAAGTCCCAACCTGCAACATATAACTGGTTGGGACTTTTTTATTGGTTGGGACTTTTTTTATTGGTTGGGACTTCAAACAAGTCCCAACCAAGAAAAAAATTTCAACCAAAAACATTTGATTGGTTGGGACTTTTTTATTGGATGGGACTTCAAACAAGTCCCAACCAAAATAAAAGTACCAGTCAGCAACATTTTATTAGTTGGGACTTTTTTCATTGGTTGGGACTTAAAGCAAGTTCCAACCAAAAGCATCTTATTGGTTGAGTCTTCTTTTATTGGTTGCGACTTAAAACAAGGCCCAACCAAAAAAAAGTCCCAACCAACAATATTTTATTGGTTGGGACTGTTTTGTGGGACTTCAAACAAGGCCCAACAAAAAAGAATTCCCAACCAATACCATTTTATTGGTTGGGACTTCAAACACGTCCAAACAGAAAAAGTCCCAGCCAACAACATTTTATTGGTTGGAACTTTTTTATTGGTTGGGACTTCAATTAAGTCCCAACCAAGAAAATAGTACCAACCAAATACATTTTATTGGTTGGGACTTTCTTTATTGGTTGGGGCTTAAAATAAGGCCCAACCAAAAAAAAAAAAATCCCAAACAAAAACATTTTATTGGTTGTGACTTTTTTATTGGTTGGGACTTTTTTTAATGGTTGGGACTTCAAAAAAATCCCAACCAAAAAAAGTCCCAACCAAAAACATTTTATTGGTCGGGACTTTTTCATTGGTTGGGACTTAAAACAAGGCCCAACGAGAAAATGTCCCAACCAACATTTTATTGGTTGGGACTTCTTTTATTTGTTGGGACTTAAAACAAGGCCCAACCAAAAAAAAAGTTCCAACCAACATCATATAATTTGTTGGGATTTTTTTTTATTGTTTGGGACTTAAAACGAGGCTCAACGAAAAATAACGTCGCAACCAAAAACATTTTATGTTGGGACTGTGTTATTGGTTGGGACTTCAAACAAGTCCCAACAAGAAAAAAGTCCCAACCGAAAATATTTCATTGGTTGGGACTTTTTTTATTGGTTGGGACTTAAAACAACGCCCAACCAAAAAAAAAATCCTAACCAAAAACATTTTATTGGTTGAGCCGCTTTTTTTTGGTTGGGACTTCAATTAAGTCCCAACGAAAAAATAGACCCAACCGAGAACATTTTATTGGTTAGGATTGTTATTATTGGTTGGGACTTAATACAAGGCCCAACCAAAATAAGCCCCAACCAACAACATTCTATTGGTTGGGACTTGTTTATTGGCTTGGACTGAAAACATGTAAAACCAATAAAAAAAAGTCGCAACCAAAGACAGTTTATGCGTTGGGACTTTTTTATTAGTTGGGACTCCGAACAAGTCCCAACCAACAACTTTTATATTGGTTGGGGCTTCAAACAAGTGCCAACCAAACAAAAATTCGCAACCAAAAACATTTTTTCAGTAGGGATTTTTTTTTATTGGTTGGGACTTGTTTGAAGTCTCAACCAACAACTTTTTAATTGGCCGGGGTTTTTTTATCGGTTGGGACGTAAAACAAGGCCCAACCAAAAAAAGTCCCAAACAACAACATTTTATTGGTTGGCACGTTTTCATTGGTTGGGACTTAAAACAAGTCCCAACCAAAAAAAAGTTTTAACCAACAACATTTTATTGGATGGAACTTTTTTATTGGTTGGGACTTCAAACAAGTCCCAACCGAAACAAACATCCCAACTGACAACATTTTATTCGTTGGGACTTATATTATTGGTTAGGACTTAAAACAAGGCCCAACCGAAAAAAGTCCCAACCAACAACATTTCATTCGTTGGGACTTTTTTTATTGGTTGGGACTTAAAACAAGCCCCAACCAAAAAAAAGTCCCAACCCACAACATTCTATTGGTTGGGACTTCAAACAAGTCTCAAACAAAAAAAAGTCCCAACCAAAACATGTTATTGGTTGGGACTTTTTTTGTTGGTTGGGACTTCAAACAAGTCCCAACCCAAAAAAAAGACCTAAGCAACAACATTTTATTGGTTGGGACTTTTTTATTGGTTGGGACGTAAAACTAGCGCAAACCAAGAAAAACTGTCGCAACCAAAAACATTTTATTGTTTGGGACTTTTATTTTTTGGTTGGGACTTAAAACAATTACAAACCAATAACAAAAGTCGCGACCAAAAACATGTTATTGTTTGGGAATTAAAACAAGGCCCAACCAAAAAACAAGTTCCAACCAACAACATTTCATTGGTTAGGACTTTTTTATTTGTGGGGACTTCAAACAACCCCCAACCAAAAGAAACCGTAACCAAAAACATTTTATTGGTTCGGACTTCTTTTATTGGATGGGACTTCAAACAAGTCCCAACCAAAAATAAGACCCAACCGACAACATTTTATTGGTTGGAACTGTTTTATTGGTTGGGACTTCAAACAAGTCCCAACCAAAAAAAAGTCCCAGTCAAAAACATTTTATTGGTTTGGACGTTTTTTATTGGTTGGGACTTAAAACATTTACAAATCAATAAAAATAGTCGCAACCAAAAACATTTGATTGGGTGGGACCTTTTTATTGGTTGGGACCTTTTTATTGGTTGGGACTTTTTAAATGGTTGGTACTTCAAACAAGTCTGAACCAAAAAACAGGTCCCAACCAAAAAACAAGTCCCAACCAACATAATATTATTGGTTGGGACTTTTTTTATTGGTTGGTATTTAAAACAAGTCCCAACCAAAAAAAACATCCAAACCAAAAACATTTGATTGGTTGGGACTTTTTTAATGGTTGGGAGTTCAAACAAGTCCCAACCAACAACATTTTATTGGTTGGGACTTTTTGATTGGTTGGGACTTAAAACAAGTATCAACCAATAAAAGACGTCGTAACCAAAAACCGTCTCTTGATTGGGATTTTATTATTGGTTGGGACTTCAAACAAGTCCCAACCAAAAAAAAAGTCCCAGCCAAAAACATTTGATTGGTTGGGGATTTTTTTATTGGATGGGACTTTTTTTATTGGTTGAGGCTTCAATGAAGTCCCAACAAAAAATAAATCTCAACCAAAAATATTTTATTGGTTGGGACTTATTTTATTGGTTGAGACTTATTTTATTGGTTGGGACTTAAAACAAGGCCCAACCAAAGAAAACATCCCAACCAAAAACGTTTGTTTGGTTGGGACTTTTTTATTTGGTTGGGACTTCAAACAAGTCCCAACCAAAAAAAAGACCCAACCAACAACATTTTATTGTTTGGGACTTTTATTGTTCGTTGGGACTTCAAACAAGTCCCCACCAAACCCATTTTACTGGTTGGGTTTCAAAACAAGTACAAACCAGTGAAAAAAGTCGCAAAAAAATAATTTTATTGGTTGGGACTGATTTCTTGTTTGGGACTTCCAATAAGTCCCAACCAACAACTTTTTTATTGGGTTGGACTTCAAACAAGTCCCAACCAAAATAAAACTCAACAAAAACATTTTATTGGTTGGGAAATCACAACCAAAAACATTTGATTGGTTGGGACTTTTTTTATTGGTTGAGACTTCAAACAAGTCCCAACAAAAAAAAAATCCCAACCAAAAATATTTTATTGGTTGGGACTTTTTTTATTGGTTGGGACTTGTTTTATTGGTGAGGACTTCAAACAAAGCCCACTCATCAAAGCCCCAACCAACAATTTTTTATTATTTGGGACTTTTTTTATTGGTTGGGAACCAAAACAAGGCCCAACCAGAAAAAAGTCCCAACCAACAGCATTTTATTGGTTGGGACGTTTTTATTGGCTGGGGCTTAAAACAAGTCCCAACCAAAAACAAGTCCCAACCAACAACATTTTGATTTGTTGGGACTTTTTATATTGGTTGGGAATGAAATCAAGGCCCAACCAAAAAAAGTCCGAACCAACAACATCTTATTAGTTGGGACTTTTTTTATTGGTTTGGACTTAAAACCAGACCCAACCAAAAAAAAGTCAAAACCAACAACATTTAATTAGTTGGGACTGTGTTATTGGTTGGGACTTCAAACAAGTCCCAACAAAAACAAAGACCCAGCCAAAATTATTTTATTGGTTGGGAATTTCATTATTGGTTGGGTTTACAAGCAAGTCCCAACCAACAATATTTTATCGTTTGGGCCTTTTTTATTGGCTGGGACTTCAAACAAGTCCCAATAAAAAAAAAAATCCCAACCAAAAACATTTGATTGTTTGGAACTTTTTTATTGGTTGGGACTTCAAACAAGTCCCAACCATAAAAAGACCCAGCCAACAACATTTTATTGTTGGGACTTTTATAATTGCTTGGGACTTCAAACAAGTCCCAACCAACGACATTTTATTGGTTGGGAATTTTTTGTGGGTTGGGACTTAACACAAGTACAAACCAACAAAAACAGTCGCAACCAAAAACATTTTATTGGTTGGGACTTTTTTCAATTGGTTGGGACTTAAAACAAGTCCCACCCAACAAAAAAAAACCCATCCAAAAACATTTGATTGGTTGGGACTATTTTATTGGTTGGGACTTAAAACAAAGCCCAAACAACAGCATTTTATTAGTTGGGACTTTTTTATTGGTTAGCACTTATTTTTTTGGTTGGCACATCAAACAAGTCTCAAACAAAAAAAGTCCCAATCAACAATCTTTTATTGGTTGGGCCTTTTTTTATTGGTTGGGACTCACAGCAAGGCCCAACAAAAAAAGTCCCCTCCAACAACATATTATTGGTTGGGACTTTTCTAATTGGTTGGGACTTAAAACAAGGCCCAACAAAAAAGAAGTCCCAACCAACAACAATTTATTGGTTGGGCCTTTTTATTGGTTTGAACTTAAAACAAGTACAAACCAATAACAAATGTCGCAACCAAAGACATTTTATTGGTTGGGACTTTTTTATTGGTTGGGACTCCAAACAAGTCCCAACCAACAACTTTTTTATTGGTTGGGACTTCAAACAAGTCTAAACCCAAAAAAATACCAACCAAAAACATTTGATTTGTTGGGACTTTTTTATTGGTTGGCACTTAAAACAAGGTCCAACCAAAAAAAACCCAACCAACTACATTTTATTGGTTGGGACTTTTATTATTGGTTGGGACTTCAAACAAGTATCAACCAATAAGAACAGTTGCAACCAAAAACGTTTTATTGGTTGGGACTTTATTATTGGTTGGAACTTCACACAAGTCCCAACCAAAAGAAAGTCCCAACCGAAAACATTTTATTGATTCAGCATGTTTTTATAGGTTGGGACTTAAAACAAGTCCCAACCAAAAAAACAGTCCCAGCCAAAAACATTTTATTGGTTGGGACTTGTTTAATTTGGTTGTGACTTTTTTAATTGGTTGAGACTTCAAACAAGTCCCAACCAAAAATAAAGACCCAACCAAAAACATTTTTTTTGGTTGGGACTTTTTTTATTTGTTTGGACTTAAAACAAAGCCCAACTAAAAAAAAAGTCCCAATCAACAACATTTTATTGGTTGGGACTGTTTTATTGGTTGGGACTTCAAACAAGTCCCGACAAAAAAAAATTCCCAACCAACATTATATTATTGATTGGGATGTTTTTATTGGTTGGGATATTTTTATTGGCTGGGACTTCAAACTCGTCCGAACCAAAAAAAGTCCCAATCAACACCATTTTATTGGTTGGGACTTCAAGCAAGTCCGAAACAAAAAAAAAAGTCCCAACAAACAACATTTTATTAGTTGGGACTTTCTTTATTGGTACGCACTTAAAACGAGGCCCAACCAAAAAAAGTCCCAACCAGCAACATTTTATTGGTTGGGACCTTTTTATTGGTTGGGACTTCAAACAAGTCTCAACCAAAAAAAAAGTCCAAACCAAAAATCTTTTATTTGTTGGGACTATTGTTATTGTTTGGGACTTAAAACAAAGCCCAACCAAAAACAAAGTCCCAACCAACAACATTTTATTGGTTGGGACTTATTTTATTGGTTGAGACTTATTTTATTGGTTGGGACTTCAAACAAGTCTCAACCAAAAAAAAAGTCCAAACCAAAAATCTTTTATTTGTTGGGACTATTGTTATTGTTTGGGACTTAGAACAAAGCCCAACCAAAAACAAAGTCCCAACCAACAACATTTTATTGGTTGGGACTTATTTTATTGGTTGAGACTTATTTTATTGGTTGGGACTTCAAACAAGTCCCAACCAGAAAAAAAGACCCAACCAACAACATTTTATTGGTTGGGACTTATATTATTGGTTAGGTCTTCAAACAAGTCCTAACCAACAACATTTTATTGGTTGGGACTTTTTTATTGATTGGGAATTAAAACAAGTATCAACCAATAAAAAAAGTCGCAACCAAAAACGTTTTTTTGGCTGGGACTTTTTTATTGGTTCACACTTCAAAAAAGTCCCAACCAAAAAAAACAGTCCCAGCCAACATCATTTCATTGGTTGGGAGGGTTTTTATTGGTCCAAACCAATACAATAAGGCCCAACCAAAAAATAAGTCCCAACCAAAAACATTTTATTGGTTGGGACTTTTTTTATTGGTTGGGACTTTTTTTATTCGTTGAGACTTCAAACAAGTCCCAACCAAGAAAAAGTCCCAACCAACATTATTTTATAGGTTCCTTCTTATTTCTCAAACGGGCTTGGAACCGTCTACGGCGGGGCTTTCTAAAGAAAGTTATTTTATTTTTCACTAAATTTTATCACTTAGTCAATCTTGGTATGTACTGGTCACCGGCTGCGCCACGAATGTTAATTAAATCTTAAGTTGTGAAAAAACCATGATTTAGATTTTGTTATTTGATTCGAGGTTCTTAACAACTGAATTAACATTTCAACTTACTCTTAATAAGACATACTATAATTGAAATTATGCTTACAGATATTGATCAGCATATCAACAAATAACTTCGCAACTTGTATGTTAGACATAACCAATAATTTCCTCGATTGCGCATATAGGGTCTGCCTAATAAGTAACCGGACTGACCTCAGGAAATTTTTTATTGGCAAAATATGTACAATTTTTCTTTAGAAATCTTCAAAGCAGTTCCCATTGGAGTCGATAATATGCTGATACTGAATTTTCCAATCCCCGAACGCTCCCTGGAAGTCGGCAACCTCGATGCTGTCTAGAGCCCTCGTCGTAGCACGTTGAACCTTTTCCAGAGTCCGAAACCGCGTCCCTTTGAGGTGTCTCTTGATTTTGGGGAACAGAAAGAAGTCCACTGGTGCCATATCCAGGCTGTAAGAACTCTGGTTTGGATTGCGACAGCAACACGACGCTCCTTTTGCTCATCATTCAGGTGTTTGGGTGCCAGATTCGCGCAGATCTTCCTCATGCCCAGATCCTTCTTAAAAATGTTGTGAACGGTCATCTTATCAATTTTAACCTCATCTGCTATAGCCCGAATGCTCAGACGACGATCACTGTTCAACACATCACGCACTTTTTGCACATTTGTGTCCGTGTGACTCGTTGATGGAGGACTGACGCGCTGTTTGTCATGGACGTCATCGCGGCCCTCCCGGAAATTTCTGTGCCAATGAAACATTTGAGTTCTGGACAGAGCATCCTCACCGTAAGCCTCTTGAATCATTTGAAGAGTTTCCGTGGCTGTTTTCTTGAGTTTGACACAAAATTTGATGCTAACACGTTGCTCGATCGTACGCTCCATTTTCACTCCGACGACGTAACTGAACACGCACTCCGCTCTCGCTCGATGCTATCTCTCCAAGCGCTTGGAGGCAACTGCTGCAGCCCGGTTCCCTTTACCCAAACCCCCACCACCCCCTCAACACCTGATACCGGTTAGCAGACGCTTTGACGGCGCGGGGCAGGCTCAGTCCTGTTACTTATTATTCAGACCCTGTATGCTGTGTGTACATGAATTGATTTTACAGGTCGACCAGTTGACTGGAAGTTCGCTGGTACTTGGGGTCATTTCAATCCTGAATGTATAATATTGTAATGCCGGCGTTAATGTTGCTATCATTGCATCATTTAATAAAGGTAGTGGTATCGATGACGGCACTTCCAGGGAACTAACCGGGACCAAGCAGCCTCACCGGAGCATTCTATATTTAGGGGGTAGCAGTTTATCAAAATATTGTGTATATATTGGGAGACAGAATATTACGACACAAACCATATTGTTCATCCAAACAAACCATCCAATGGGATTAAAATAGCAAAACCCTGGTTCGTAAGTTGGATTTCAGGGAATTTTTGAAGGAATGCGTAGTTATTATATCAAATTCATTGAACTTTTTGATTTCGGTTATACTTTGAATGCATTACTCATAATCTGAGGTACTTTGAGCTTGACTGTACTTATCAATGTCCTTATTCCACGCAGAGCATCAGCCAATAAAAAACTATGATAAATTTTGCATCTAGACCTCTTTTATATGCCTGCATGAAGCATATTGAATCTGGATTTCATAGAATAATTCCCATCTTCGAAGCATCATAAGCCAGACAACCGAAAGATACTTTTCTCTTACTAAAAAACCAACTGATAATAGACATGAGCAACAACACCAACGAAAAGGACTCAAGGACATTGACCCTCTATCCTGAATCACGCCCATAAATCGCTGCATGAACACGCAAATATTTATTTCATTTTCATGTTTTCCATTCCGATTGAAGCTCATAAAAGTGTCGCTTTAGCTTTAATTCCGCCATTAAACATGCATATGATTTGCAATTTTCTGCTCAGTTGCACTTTTTCATTGAAATTCAAAACCGTATTTTGTTCATGTTCTGGACCAGTTAATAGAAAGGTGCCGAAAAACTTCACAACTCTGCATGTCAAACGAACGCAAGGATAGCCGAAAAACACCACTTGGATCATGGATGGCCAAGGTGTAAATTCAGAACAATATATTCGAATGTACTCGGCATCCTAAATGACGACACTCAAGGCATGTTCACATGGCAGCCAAGAGTTAGGAGCAGGAGCCAGGAGCCATGACGATCCAAGTTGGAAGTTGGATGCTGGATGCCAGGAACTTTTCATCGGATGCCGGTAACAACATTTTACCGGACATGGCTTCTGTTCTTTTTTGTCGGCTTCAGCCTCTTGGGCTGCGACACTGATCAGAAAGCACGTCGTAACAAAAGAATTATTTGAGGACTCGCAAATACGTGGACAATTTTTACGCCATAAAACAGACCAGCGAATTTCGTTAAAAATGTTTAGCGAGTCTTTTGTGCTACGCTCGAATTAATTCGAGAATTGGAATAATCGCTTGGCGATTTGGGCCGGACAAAACGACATGACGCGACAAAGGGACAATGAATTGCTAGCGACGGTGTCATGGTGCCGAGATTTGCTGATCCAAAAAACTTTGATAAAAGGATTTTCGAATGGGCGCCAGTTTTGATTTTGTATGCACTATAAAACCTGAAGGAGACATGTACATGTCTAATAATGCGGATCGCATTGTTAAAAAAAATATTTTCTTTGTCTTCATGGGCTTGAAATCCATTTAAAATTGCATCTACTCATATATCTGGTTTATATGAGATGATCTCTGTGCAGAGAGAATCAGGAAATATTTGCTTAAAAGATTAACTTTTAAGGAGATTCGAGACCCCAGTGGTAACCGAATTGTTTTTGATTTGTTTATGAATCTTCTTATAAAAATTCACAGCAATTAAAAAAGTACACTTTACAGAGAATAAACTTCAGTTTTTGCCATGGATCAAAGTAAAATTCAATTGAGAGAAAAAAGAATTATCTGATGGTTGGAGTAGAACATGAGCCCATTTCCTGCGTAAAAGTGGTGATCAAATAATAAATTCATGAATTATTACCAGAAAATAATGATAATTACAGCGCACAGTGATATCTTAAAATCCAGGACAAACTGCACCAATCAAACATATAAAGAAAAATGTAGCTCGATCGACCTTGACCGTTCTGAAGAATAAGAGTTTATCTGGGAAACAGAAAAAGTGTCCAGGAATTATTTATTTATTTATTTCAACCAACTTACAGACTCAAGTCCAATTACAGAATTGTTTCAAATAATATAAATGCACAATAAAATCGATCAACTAGACTAGGCATTTACAATTAAATTCTTAAATCTATACTTATAAATTATTAAAGTTGGAGGTATCTTCCTGGAGGACAAAACTCCATAGCGTTGTGGTTTCTTTTAGAAGCAGTAGTGGTGAATCAACCTGAGAGCCTAGCCTGGGAGTAGTGAGTCTCAGTACTTATAATGCGTAGTCCAAATTTAGGAACAATACTAGGGGATAGGCCGAACAGTTCTTATATTGTATAAAAATATACTGGAGACAGGATATTTCCAAAGATGCAAGAGTGACGGAAACCGAATTCGGCAGCCCGAGAAGCACGGATATGTCAAGGATGTCAAGGATATGCTCTTCAAACTTGAGTCGCGGGTCGAAGATCACCCCTAAGTCTTTGAACTTGGTTACAACAGCTCATTTGTAGTTTGGTGTTATGTTCATCGTTTTCCAATATTTAAAAAATAAAATGAAAAGATATGCTTTTGTTTCTTTAAACATTAGATTATTAATTTTTATTATTGTATAATGAAACATTTTCGACCACTATTTGTGATCTTCTTCAGTACAATGAACTACTACATTCTGAAAACATGCTTATATACTAACAAACTCAAACTTAACTACCCTGAGCAGTTTTGAATCGCAATTGGCTTCATCGTTATTGATGCGGATCCCTACAGATACCTGCCGTATATTTATTGACTCAAGGACATCTTGTTTATTGGGGCAATCAGCACTTTTTATTATCTCCAGGCCATTAATATCTATTTTATGATTTTCGGTGATTAAGTGTTTTACGATTGATTTGATTAGAGTACCTGGTTGTTTCGCTGCTATGGTCGTTTCTCGAAGATGCTCGTAAAATCTAACTGGTACCAGCCTTTTTGTCTGCCCAATGTAAACTTTAGGGCAATCGTCGCAGCTAACTCTGTAGAGACCGCTCTTTTCTTTCATGGCTCTAGGATCCTTTCCCATTCCTAAATGTGTTTGAATCGTATGGTGGCAGTTTGCTGTTACTATTTGTGTGTTTTTTTGATTTCCTTCAGACATTTCGTGTTGTTTATACTGATTTATTTTTGCTGTGTCAATAATCCATTGTTTTTGTCGAGTATAGCGTTCGTCGTTTAGCGGTGTTGTAAGCAGCCGGTGTATCATCAAGTGGTACGTCGCCATTTTGCGCGCGTGTGAGTGAAACGAGTCGCTGGTTCTTGTACGCTGAGTGTAGCTTTGTTTCCGATAAATATCGAATTCGATTTTACCATTATTCCAGATAATCATCATATCTAGGAACGGAATTGCGTCATGTTGTTCCGTTTCCATGGTGAATTTGATTTTTTGATGGAGTTTATGCATTGAAAGGTATTTTCCAGTTCATCTCTAGGAAGTGCGCGCCATTTTGTAGTGAACTAAGGTAGATCAATGTCCTTAAAGGACTGCAGCGATGGTCTGCTGCATCGGCGCAAGAGTATGGTGATATCCGCACAGATTGGCCTTGTCTGGGGATGCGTGAATGTGCTGGCAGGCTAGCGTTGCGGTGTCGTAGGACGGGTTCTTTCACCCAGCACAAGGACCCACTACAAGAGAATTTCGCATTTACGAATTCTTGGGTTAAATCAAAGTCAACCAAAGTCGAAAAAAGGAGGTAACCAACTAAGGGTTGGTAATTGCTGACAAAAAAAGACAAACTGGACCTAGGGAAGACAGACGGCCTTGAGGGGACTTCATCGTACCCGACAATTCTTGTGGCCCACAAATAAGAGTGAGGCATCCAGATGGAGGTGGTACCCCTTGTACCCTCCCAACTGGATCAAGATCTAAACGTAGACGTGGCCATGTGTTCCCCATTTGGGAGGTAAGCTCATACAAAAGCACTTCGTACGACTCTTTCCCTCAAAAGAAAAGCACAAACGTAACTAATTTATGTTATAAAGTCATGCAATGAAATCACATAACCCTATATCATAAAAGAACCCGTGAGAGGAAGGCCACATTACCCGGCAAGAGCCCTTGTTAAGCGACAAAAAACGGTGGAGCACGTCCAACGGCTAGCCCATATAAGCGAAAGAGCCTGCCATCGATGTGGGACCTATACCCGGTCTGATCGCACTAAATGGAAAGACCGACGGTTTACGTTTAACAATCCATTTTATTTATATTATTCTTCATTCTTTCTAACAGCTGCTTGCTTTTTGTTTTGTTTTGGCTGTACAACAGAATCGAATCTAAATGCTCTGGAAATCTGCTAAATCATTAAAGTCTTACAATAGTTTGCACTCTTATCAATAAATTTCTCCACTTAATAGAGATTCAAATAATGACGAATTATTTAAAACTTTATTTGAATGAAAAATATCGTTTTTTGTTTATTGCGTACTCATTTCGTTTTTCGTTAAATATAAGCTGGTTTCAAATATGAGTACATTCAGATTTAAATACATACAATACAAAGGAAGTATTATATTGAGATTCAACTGCGGCAGTAGATTGACTTTCCGTCGCATGCTACTTTTTTCCCAATTTCTTTTGAAGAGTCTTAAAGCTCGAAATATTTCGGGAGAGAAAATAATTGAAGTATGGGTTTCTCTAGTCCATAGAATGAAATTAACTAAGAAACAAGTCGTTAACGTAGAACAAAAGAGAATAGACATAAATTTCATATGAAATAATTACTAACTACTACCCGAATATTACTTTTCATTCATTGGATGGTGGATTCGTTAAAAATACAAATTAAATCAGGGTGATTTTTCCTCTCCTTTTTGACTTTTTTTCATTGAAAGTACTGTTTCATCGCTTATTTAATCTTGCTCCATACATCATAGAACTATTTCTAGTAAATTTATTTGAATATCATTATAATATTTAATGATTTCCTTTGAAAGCAGTCACAATTTATATTTTTTCATATATAAATTCAATTTAATTTTCAATTTACATTTTTTTTAATCTCATCAATAGCTACTAAATTAAAATAATAACCCTACATTAGAAGATCATATTTTTTAATTTTCCATTTTTCCTTTTTTTTTGTATTTTTCAGTATCACCATTCTATTAAGTGAATTATAACGGCAAAGAACGAACATTGGAGGGAGATGGAAAAGGTAGAAAAGTAATGGCTTAATGAGTCAACAGGAAGGAAAGATGATGTGGCAATAGAGTCGTGAATTTGTGCCGATTTATGAAATATATGATAACATATTTTCACTTAAAGTATAAGAATCACTTCTATTCTTTTCTTCAATTTGTTAAGTACAATTTATGAAATTTATTTAATTTTTGTTCATCTTTATTTTATTTTTATTTCATTTCTTACTCATAGTTAAGGGGACGCGCGGATGATCCGTATGATAAATCTTAGGCTCTATTGAAACGTGAATCGCAAACGAATATTAATCAGTGCTCCTGAATGTTGTAATCTTCTTATCCGTGGCTACGCTTTGCAATTCGGACAAGTGTGATGTATATCCATACTTTTGGTAATTCACAAGGGCGCAACAGCAACCCAGCCAGCATCCTAGCAAAGGTATAACAAATCCTGACATATACGTGATAAGTCCTGGTTCTGCACATGTGGGTCTTTCAATTCCTGCGTTGCAACTTGTAGAAAGCGAAGAGCAACAGAAAGGGCATCATATGACAGAACAGTCCCATAGCTTCCGACAGGGCGAAACTCAAGATAGCGTATGAGAACAACTGTTGTTTGAAGGAAGGATTCCTTGCATAGCTGATGATCAGGGAACCAAGAACTGTTCCGATGCCAGCTCCAGAACCAGCGACTCTTACTGTGGCAAAACCAGCACCAATAAATTTGGCTGGGGTTGGGAATCAATTGACACACAATCCCCAAAATATTACACTGGGAGAAAAATCGCATTGCAATATTTACCAGAAAAAATGTAAATTTTACGCTCATGGCAAAAATGCGCACTTTGCTCTAATTTACATTTTAAAATGCGAATTTACACAGCCAATATGTAAATGAATAGATTAGAATTGTAAAATTAAAGGTAAGAAGTTAAATCTGCATTTATTCCATACAATTTTACAACGGTATTTAATAAATTTTGCATTGAATCCATATACATTTAAATGACATCAATGCAATATCTACCATGAAAATTATGAATTTCACTCGGAACAAATGCATTCACTCAAAATTTACATATTTTTAATAAGAATATATAGTCATAAAACTATAATTCTATGTGCAGTTCATATCAATTTACATCTTTCATGGTGCATCTTACAATGCATTAGACGCATTTATGGAAGTATCTCGAACGGAGTCGGGATTTTCATTGTGCCTGTGACAGTCATTCGCGAACTCTCCTGGTGCGGATTAATTTTTCTAGTCGTTCGTTTGGCTTGACCAGCTTCGTTTTCACCGCGCCGGGATTGTTTCTGATTGTGATTTTTCGATTTGCAAAAAGTAGTGCCAATGAATCAATTAGCGATAAATATTGCAGGGATCCAGGTTGGATTACAGTGTAGTTTATTCGTAGTGTTTGTTTTCATGATAAGTACGTGATTGTGATAGTGAACGGTTTTTAAAATAAACAAAGCTTAAATAAAAAGTAGTACTTTCTGTGACGCTTTATTTCAAATTGTGTAAATAATTTCCTATTGTCTTTACCCGGCTAAGGAATCTTACAGAAGGCATCTTCAACATCGACATTGACCTTTACAATTTGTTAGCGGAGTGGGATTTGGAATCGCTGTATTCTTTATTACACGGTGAGTTACTGTTTAATTCTAAAATTTGTAAAAATGCCTAGGAAATATATCTTAAACAGAAAATGACATCACGTTTGAACGCTTCAAGTTTTTATCAGTGGATGATAACAAGGACGCCATAAAGAGTATCGGTTTGAGGACGCAATTCCGAGAAAAATTATTTGTTTGGTGGAAGGAAAAGGTTGGAGAAAACTCATAAAATGTTTTAAAAAAAGTGTGGCACTTTGAGTTTATGCATGCACTGCACCACAAAAAAGATTAAAATTAGCTTATTACTATGGATAAAATTCATATTTTCGGGTATTGTGTTTTTAAATGTCTAATTTTGTAGAGCCATGACGAGCACCGTGAAGAATTTCAACGAATCCGCACGCTAGGGTTTTATCATGTAACATAATGACATATCCCTTCTTTACATTTTTAACAGTAAGAGTAGTGAGTGCGTTATGTTTTCTGTGGGGCATTGTATGTAAAATTTCGTAGCCTTAGCTTAACTTTGGTTATGCGAAATATCAAAGTGCATCACTTTTTATGTAAAAATATGAATTTACTTTATGTAATTGGATTATAAAACTTTCAGTACGGTAATGAAGATGAGACCTTGACTGGAAATTCTAAGGTGATTTCCTGGCTTAAAACTATTTCTGGGACACTGTCGAACAAGGAGTCGGGAGCATCGATATCGAGTAATGCTGTTAATATTCCGAACACGAGTAATTCATTGGTATGTATTTATAATATAGCACCTTCCGATTTTCAAATTTGATATTTCAGACTTATCTTGCAATTTGAAGAACTCCAAAAAAGGTGCTGCTATTCTCGCGTTTTACGAAAAAAATTTCGTACCTGTTACGACAGGACCTCATTTCAATTATTTTGGAGGACATCAATTACCGCAGCGATAATCTGACAGCGGCAAATTTCAAAAGTCTGACCAGCCAAATTTTAGAAATTTTCCCAACCGAATGTCAGGTAACAACATTTCTTTATTTTAGCTATCAAAAAATCCTTTTCATTGAATTATTAAGGACTACTACTTCGTTCCAAGGCAAGGGAAATGAAATCCGGGCGGAAAGCTGTACGATAAATACGTTTATGCCAGAAGGAAACGAAAGCTACATGTGCCCAGTACATCGAGGTCTCTTCAAGAAGAAAATCTAATTCCAGAGTCTTCAGAACCTGCACTAGACGAAATTATCGGCAATTCATTTAAAACATCTCTCAGCCGTGACGTTGCCGATTGGGATGATGTCAAAGACATATGGGCGAAAACTTTTACTTTGAGGCAGAAAGATCTTAGCCTTGCAAAGTGCAATAACGATTTTCTTCCTGCTTGGCTCAAATATAAGGACTTTGTGAAACATAAAAATCATAAAATTTAATATAAATATGTCTGAAAAATATAAAAAAGTCTTTTATTCTACAAAAGTATAATAAAATATTAGGGGCTGCTTTGAATTGCATGGAAAATATACATCTTCACTACAAATTCATAGGGGTACATCTACGTTAAGGGTATGTAAATCCTATATTAATTGATATGTATTTCAATATAAGTTTGTATCAACCCAGTGCAAAATGATAAGTAATTATTGTATATTTTTTCGACTATAGCTATATAGATTGATATGAAAAAATAGTACATTTACAACTTTGCAATATCTTTGGATAGCATTAAATGGTGAAATCTACTTAAAAACATTGTCAATTTTGCATTTTTAAATATCAATTCGCAATTTCCAGGTGGGAATCGATTAATGGACATGCTAATTTTTACTCTGCAGCTACTTTAATTCATAGTTAAAAAATTTTATATTTGCAATTTAGCTTTATCTTTTGATACCATGGAATGGTAATATCTGCAAAGAATCATACTAAATTTTGCATTTTTTTATGTCAATTTATAATTTTGAATAGTACTATTCTATAGGTTGACTGTATAATTTGTTCACGAAAATCATTCACTATTTTCAATGCAAATTTTACAAATAACGCGAATGGCGCCGTTTTCTAGTTGAAACATACTATTTCATTCACGTTTTCTGTTATATTACATTGTTTTTTCTCTCAGTGTACAACATGTACATACCTGGGTTTCCGAACGATGCACCACCAGTGGTGAATACAGCCTGGCCGAAGGTATAAAATAGTGCACCTTTCCCGAATGTTGTTCTCTTAGGCCGTGCGTGAATTGGATACGGAGTGCAGACTGCCGAGTTTAGCGCTTAAATAAATTTGCGTCTCATATTCTACGCAGCCAAATGCCTTGCAAACAGGAGCACGTTCACAAAAAAAAACGAAAAGACAAAAACCAAGTTGGGTAAACAGACCTACGCTCATGTCAGAAGGGTTTTGTATTCAATTTTCAAAATGCAGTCACCAGATTGAACAAATTCAAGAAGCACGTCAATGACGATTTTATTGGAGAAACTATGAAATTCGAAGATCATACTATTATTAACAAAGTTGAACGAATTTAGACTTCTGAGGTTTTTGTTATTGTTATACTCATAAATATCTCCCTTGATAATTATTTCAGATGTCCATTCGCGAGGGAGGAAACACATTTTTCATGTATTTCCCCCCTGTGCCCCACACTGAAGCAAAAACTGACAGTTTAAGAACTGCTTTGAAAAGCTCCCATGAAAACTTTCATTACATACTCATATCGGCTACGTTTGATGAATTTTTTTTCAGGGGCCACTCTCCTGTACTGTTATCATCGATTAATAGCCATTTTTTTCGAATCCTAGAGTTGTTACAAAGCCCTTTTGTTAGAAGCTCCCTTCCGCCTCCTTGACTTGTTTCACTTATGAGTATTAATTGTACGTACTCAGCTTCAGTCATTCATTAAATTGAATCAAGTGTTCAAAGCATGCACCTTAAACGTTGAAGTTGGGAACAAATAACTCAAAATTATTCAATCTTCACATTTAAAACAGCCACTATTTTGTTTTACGATTACTGATACCACTAGCTGAACTGATTCTCAAAGTTATTCATGACACCTATCATTCTGAAATTTTCATGCAAATCCTAGCAAAACTGTAGTGTCTGAGTTGGTAAAAAGCGCATGTTGTTCCATAGCCATATGTTGCCATAGTAATACATGCAGCGCATATTGTTCCATAGTAATACAGGAAAATTCAAACCACTATAACTTCGCTAAATATGATGCAATCTTTATGAAACATGCAGTGTTAATCAATCTTATAAATAGACATCTACTTACTGAATTTCATTGAATTTAAGGGTACCGTTGAGATTTTATTGAAGAAAACATAAAATCGATAAATCATACTATTACTAACAAAGTTGAGTGAATTGAAATTGCGACTTCTCACGTATTTGTTGTTGTTGTACTCATCAAGGCCTACATTCTTGATTTTTTTCAGATTTTTCGGATGGAAGGTGTCCAATCGCGAGAGGGAGGACACAAATTTTTCGTGTATTTCCCCTCCCTGTGCGCCCCTCGACGCAAACTTTGCCAAACGAAGACCTGTTTTGAAAAGTTCTCATCAAGACCTTTCATTTGATACCCATATCGGCTACCTTCAATGAAATTTTTTTTTCGGAGGGTCACTCCCCTACATGGGGAGACCCCCCTCAAATACCTTATAAAATTTTTTAGTAGTTGAACTTTGAAGAGATCACCACTTTACACCTACGTACAAAATTTGACGCTTCTAGCTTAAGTAGTTTCCGAGAAAAACTGCTGTGACACACGGACGGACGGACGGACGGACGGACGGACGGACAGACAGACGGACAGACGGACAGACAAGACGCGATTTTAGAAGGGTTTTGTAAAATTATTTTACAAAACCCTAAAAATAACAACTGTAAACTTGCACACTTTGTCTTCACCAATTGAGGAAAATTCTTGACCAGCAGCCATTTCCCTCTCTCCACTACTTGACGTACCTGATCAACGTTTCCTTCACTGCTAATTTTATGTGGTGGATCACGTATGAGACAGGCCAAGAGAGCAAACGACAGGAAATACTATGTTTTGAAAGCTTTTCACACACCACATTATGATTTACTGTATCAAACGCCTTAGTGAAATCAGTATAAATGACGTCAACTTGAAAGTATTTATCAAGGGCTTCACCAACAATGTGAGTAGGCTCATGTACGTTAGTAGTCGTCGATCGACCTGGAAGAAAGTCACCTTGAGCAGGAGATATTGAGGAATATATATGTTCATATATGTGACTATGAACTAAACGTTCTAGGATCTTCGGAAAGCACGATAGAAGTGAGATCGGATCGTTGTTGGAGACACATGAAAGGGGACCAGATTCATGAATTGAGAAGATGCTGGGTGTCTTCTAGAAACGAGGAAAAACTCCGGAGGACAAGCTGGCATCAGAGATTAAACTGAGGGGAGGACTTATTGAAGTAGGCAGAGATTTGACAGAATCATTTGGAGTTCCGCCTGGCCCAGAATCAATGCTTGTGTCAAGAGTATTAATTATGGACTCGATATCTGCAGGGCTGACTGCAGGAGCATTATAAGCCAAAGAAAAATGAAGACGAAAATCATAAGAAGAATCGGATGCCCAAGAGGAAGTTATAGGGGGGAAAAATTCCACGAATAAGTTGAAAATGGTTTTCAGTATTGAACTTTATTTATCATTCCAATACATGGGGCTAGGAAAGTCTGGGGAGGACTTGAGATGGTTAATATAGGGTTTTTCAATATGAGGTGCTATATTGATATCACAAGAAAAATACCATTTTTTTAATATAAATGATCGGATGTTTATTTCATTATAAAGAAGAATGTAGCCATTAATGGTGAAAAATCACATCAGGCAAATGACCACCACGACATGCTTCCAGGACCATATCCTTTTCATGAAATTTTCCATAAACAAATCGCAAAGTTGTAATGAATTTCCTCTTTTCAGATCGAACGCGGAACCGACCTCTCATCGGTTCTAGACGTTAAGTCTGAGTAGTGCCAACGGATGGTACCAACAGGTCAACCAATCCGTGCACCGTAACCCATTCATGCGGTGACTGCTTGTCGGCCAGCTAGTTCGGAGAGGATTTCGGTCGCGGGTCTCCGAATGGATTACGCTCAATTACAATATTTTCAGTCACCTGAACTTGCCCGTTTTCCAAACGCGTCAACAATTACTCATCCAGAACGAGAAACCTACATTACGTTAGTTCTGGATGTGATCTATCCACAGATCTCAAATCAAAAACGCTACAAAATCCCATAGGCGCGTTACCGATTCACCGACGCGGTACCGAAAAATATGCTACTCGAACTTAAACCGAAGAAAACTACGCTAAAGAAATGACGAAACAATCAAAGGTACCGCGTACCGCGCACGACGCGAAACCGACTTCAGCGGATTTGCCGAAACCCTAACCTCGCGACGGCATACCTACCCTGCACTTCCCTTTCACGCTGCAAAAGAACGAGCCACTGAAAAGGAAAGTCGTTAGTTCTCTAGCAATTCATGTTATTTTTATTTAGCTCCAAAAAAAAATTTATATAATTTTTCTATTAATATTTCTATTTTTATCTATCCTTATCCTGTAAGCTACTTTAATTATATATCCTATTTTGTCGTAATCTATATGAGAATTTTATACAATTAATCATTCGTGTTTAATATTAGGTTTAATGATTATTGAAAAATACGGTTAATAGCCATTTTACTAATCCTTGTTCAAATTTGTTGAAATTGATTTTCTCCTTAATGATTCAAAGGTTAAAAGAGTATGGAACTAAGGTAACATAACTAAGCTAAAGTAAAGTAAACTAAGATAATGCAAATTATCGTGCTGTGGTTGGTTGGTTGTCATGTGTTCATATTATTAGTAAATGATTTTTGCTTCATCTAAATACAAAATTAGGCTCAGTCGTTTGTTGCTCGAACAAATCCGCCTTGTGGTGTATTTAAGTTAAATGCTCTCTCTGTCGGTGTGCTGTCTACTTTTCGTTCCAGCTTGCCGTTTACGCGTTCTCTTGACAGTTGTTCAGGTTGTTAATTCTGTTGTGTTAATATAATAATCGATACATAAACTAAAGTTAACTCTTTACATGCTTCTAAATCCTGCAATACATTTAAATTGATGTTATTAACTTAAGTCTGAAATTCTACCGTTTTGTTTGTTTTTATCTAGGGTAATTAAATTTAAGTTGCATATATTGTATCGTTATCCTTTATTTGATTCTTATTTACTTTTTCAAGACTTCAGACCGTAAACTGCCTGATAAATTTGAACACTGGATTTTTTGTTATAAAAAGTTATACTAATTTTTTTTTCTGAACAAATCTAAAAAAATATCCAAATCACAACATTTATTGCTATAAACGATACATTTCGTTTCTAATAATCTACGTTTTATAAAATTTTCGGCAAGACTGATTTTTGAATTTTTGTATAAATAATCCCGATTAAAATTATCGATTTGAATTTGAATATTTCTATTTCAGAGCTTTATCCTTAACATATTATAAAATCATGGTATGGTTATCATAAAAAGTCCATTTCTACTTCTATTCTCTACTACTTAAAAAGGCATTCAAATTATATACTTTAAATGTGAGCAAAATTTTGGTGAATATTTAAAACTAATGGTATTTTTTCGACTTGGTATTTGCTATTACATAGCATTCTGTTTCATGTTATGCTCGTCGAGTATTGGCGTGGTTTGCTCTCTTCTGATGCAACATTGGTATGGGTTATTTACTTCAGTTTTTTCCCGAAGCCATTCCTCCGTCAAATCATCCAGATCGTGTACTTCAAATACTTTTGTCACTCCAACTTCCTTTTGCACCGCTGATTTAGTACCGGCATACATCATTTGAAGACTCATATGACAGTCTCTTGGTGTATAAAAATGAAGCACATCGGGTATGAAACTCGACCATCGTCATGAACCATACGATACGTGTAAACAATATAACGTGGCTGATGACCCGGTAAAAGTTCTTGGAGCTCAGCTATCGAGATGTTCTCAATGCATTCATCCACAACAATCATTTGTTTGTCGCGATCAACTTTCAATATTAGCGCCGCATTTTTGATAACGTGAGAAGCATACCCGCGAATAACGTTGATAACTTTTAATAGCATATGTTTATACCGTACAATGTACGTTGCTGAATCTTTACAAGTATCGTTTTTTTTTGTATAAATAAAAGACTTGCGTCGATAGATGCTAGGTATTCATCAATTTTACCGAAGACTGCAATCTGTACTGCGGATTGCAAGCGATATGCCAATTGATCAATCTGAACAAAGTAGCAAGCGTTACTTCGAATTTCCGCATTAAGAAGTGTCAAATCATTTTGGTGTTGAATTATTCTCCTACCGGATTCATTAAGAGAAATTGTTTTATCGAAGGTATATTCCCACTTAGTCCGCAGTTCACGCAACGTTAAATTTGATGAGGTGATCAGCCGCTGCATAGCTTCGCAATAATAGCAGCAAAGCTCTAGTGGATTTTGGTTGCGACAGTTTTTTACATTCATAGGCCGCCGGCGGCTTAAACAATTGCCACAATGGTTTGGTGCAAACCTCACAAGCTGTTGGCATATGATAACGGATTTGGGTAAATTCGTGTCCTTTATATATAATACTGGTTCCGCGTAAAGGACAACCATCTAATTGCTGATTTTGCTGATCGTCAGGTCTTCTAGCCTCACCTTCACCTAGACAAAATTTTCTAATATTTCCTAAGTCTTTTTTTAACTAAACTAACCTCTTTCATGATTGGAGCCTGTTGATCTTCCTGCCGAGTTTGACAGAGTTCCCTTTCGTTTCCGAAACCTTTCAGCGCGTACAACGAGCTTACCCGGAGATTCTCGTACACTTAACCACCAGCATAATTGGTACAACTATAACATTTCTTGGAAGTTAATGTAACAATTGCCCACTTTTTACGGGAAACACAGAAACTTCACGAATTTTGCGATTCACGACAATGGACACGATAGCAGACGACAGCAACGAAAAACGAAGCCGACATGTGGCTGTCAAAAATCCCGGTTGTCACCTCGGAACAAACATCTGTGTGTGGAATGGCACGCCATATGGCGGCAATGTGCCTCTCCAGATGTCGCCAGTGGCATAGTTTTCTCGATGGCCACGGTGGAGGGGCATTTCCAGATGGCTATGTCTCGAAATGTGCCGGGGTTGGATTAATTCTATATTTCGAATATTTATATCCACGGATCTAAATATTTGGACAGAAAAAAAAATATTTTCTGCACAACGATATCCGCACGACAGATGTAGTCCGCTGGCACTTCGAGGACATATCCATCTGGCCGGTTACAAGGGTTCGGGATCGGAATCACTTCGATTCCCGGGCGTAGGCGTCACATTACAAAGTGCCTACCCTATGTCCTTGATAGCCTCACGAATTCCATCTTTGAGGTCTTGAATCGACGCTGAGCTGTTGGAGTAGATCTTCTCTTTCTCGTGAAGAAGTTGCAAAGTGTTAAATCACAAGAGAGATAACACGGCCCGGAAGCTTTTCCCGTAAAAGATCAATGGTTTCGTTGTTTGTGTGACACGTAGCGCCATCTTGTTGAAAGTAAACGTTGTCCAGATCAATACCATCCAATTCCGGCCATTAAAAAATCATTGATCATCTCTCAATAGTGCAATCCATTTACCGTAACTGTTGCTCTAGCCTCTTTCTCGAAAAAGTAAGATACAATGACTCCGCTGGACCATAAACCGCACCAAACAGTCTCTTGGATCTTTTGAGCCCCAAATGCGACAACTTTGCTTGTTGACAAAGCCACCGAGGTGGAAATGGGCGTCATCACTAAAGATGATTTTTCGATGGGATTCCGGATAAATTTCATGCATTTCAAGGACCCAATCAGCAAAGACACGAAATCGTTGATGATCGACGAGCTTGAATTCTTGTATTAACTGAACTTTATAAGCCTTAAGACCCAAACTTTTATGCAAAATACGGTGTAATGACGTTTGTGGAATGCCTAATTCCAAAGAACAACGAGGAATGGACAAACCTGGGTCTTCTTCAACACTTTCGCCTACAGCAGCAATATCCTCGGCTGTTCTTGAGTGACGTGCACGAATTTTTTTCTTCAAAACACTAAGTTGTCCCGACAGCTTGGAATTTTCCACCAATTTCTGTATTGCGGTCCAACAAGGTGCGTGACGACGACCCAAAAATTTTCGAGTTTTACGAACCGTCTCTGCCAAATTTTCACCATATTTATAGTGAATTTTAATAATTTCGATTCGTTGTTGGAGCGTCTATCAATCCACTTTTATTAATAATGCAGCTTTACTTGTCAAATGACAAAAAATAACAGCTTCAAAAGTCACATCTACCGAAATAGCGGACTATTGGAAATAATACCTCTTGTTGGAAAGCCCTTGACATGACCAGAAAGAAAGTAACTGCTCTATGTGCGTAAAGTAATATTTCTTGAACTTTTAATTAATAATTTCGCAGAGGCGTTGAATCTAGAGTACTCATTATAAGAATCAAAATCTTCAGTCAATCTAAGCTTGTGGTAAAGTTTGTTCTTACCTTTCAGAGTTTCTAAGATGTCATGGAAAGATGGCTCAGAGCTCTTTTTGAACCTACATAGTGGTGTAAAAAGACGGATAAGAGAGTCGAAGAGGGAATAAAATTTAGTAAGAGCTTCTTCGCAATCAAGGCAATCTAAATACGAGAACCAATCAAGTGAATTCAAGGATTCCAACTTTGCGATAATGGGGTCAAGAGATACCTAGAAATGAGGTGCAGCAGCTACGCAAATACGCCCAGAATCAATGTTCGACGTTACAGGATCTAACAACCGATTATTTGTATTTAGAACGTAATTCAATTGGTTAAGGGAACATTGGGAAGGAAATTCGATACTAATAAAGACTGTCGATTGGAAGAAAAGATATCAATAGATGCTGTTAAGTCACATTCTAGGGACTGAAGATTGAAGTCACCACAAATAATAAGAAGTAGGATGAGGTGAAAGATAATACAATGATAATGACTCAAATAGTGAACCACAAAAATCAGAAGAAAAGTTACAGGGAAAATATTTGCAAAATATAAACATGGGATCAGAAAGAGTATTGATTTTGACAGGTAGGTATTCAGTTAAGTCAGGGGGATGGAATTGTCCCAACGCTCACTGGAAAGATCTTTAGCAACAGCAATCAGTACTCCACCATCAGATTTCTTTGTCAGATTAAAATCACGATTTGGAAACAATTTTGAGCTACATTGTAACAAAGAAGTAACCGGTAAGACTGTTCTCAATTACTATGCCAAATATGAGCGTGATCTGTAAACCAGTTCACTTACAGCAGCTGCTTAAGTCGGTCCGTTTGCATTTTTGTGATTTTTTTTATTGTGACCGAATTCAAAGTCAAAAACGCAATAAATACCATAGATCAACCACCGTTTCGGCATCATATTTCAAGAACCACCTTAATCCTCCACATAGCTTCACAATATCGGAAACCTATAGATGTCAGTGGAAAGCTTCCATTGGCCCCACCAATTCTGGAAAAGTTTGTTCCATCATCATAGCCCAAAAGAATAATAAAGCGCCGGGCATCGATGAGATTCCAGTGGAGCTCATCAAATATGGTGGCAGTAGTGTTCATCAAGCTATTCACAAAGTCAACCAGCACATTTGGCAACAAGAACATATGCCAAAAGCGTGGAGCCAGTCAATTATATTCCCTATCCACAAAAAACATGTAAGCTACAGTGCGAAAATTATAGAGGTATATCACTACTTTGTACGGCTTACAAAATATTTACAAAGATCTAGGAAAATAAAATTGGATAATGTGCCAACAGTATTATTGGGGAGTATCAAGGTGGTTTCAGAGCAGACAAATCAACAAAAGACCAATTGTTCACAGTCAAGCAGGCACTTGAGAAATGCTGAGAGTTCAACACAGACGTGCATTAAATTTTCGTTGGCTTTAAGCAAGCACACGATAGTATTGATCATCAGGTACTGTACCAAATAATGCTTTGTTTTGGCATCCCAGCCAAATTAATCCGTTTTACCAAAATGACGATGACATCAACGACCTCCCAAGTTTACATCAATAACTAATGCACTGATGCCTTTGACACTAATATCGAACTAAAGCAGGGAGATGGGCTGGCCCAATTGCTATTCGATTTGGCCCTGGAGTACGTCATAAGGAAGCTACCTGTCGATACACGAGATGCATTACTATACAAGTCGACTCAAGTAGTAGCGTATGCATCAACATTTTGTCACGGTCATTAACAAATGCCAAAGATCTCTTCCTGAAACTCGACAGCGAGGCAAAACTAGTAGGGCAATGAAAATAAAACAAAGCTCATGATGCAGTCGAGGAAAAACACCTCAAGTAGACAAAATATCACACTTGGTGAATATAGTACCGAAAATTTAAGCGAATTAGTGTATTTAGGTGTGAAAATAATAAAAACGGGTATTAAAGAGACGAAATATGGCGAAGAATACAGCTCGCAAATATTATATTTTATTCAGTATTCACGATCTTGAAGACCAGCTGCGTACACAGGAAAACAAAGCTCCAAGTATACAAATCTGCGATAAGACCTGTGTTATGCTATGGATATGAAACATGGACCCTAATCCAAGCATCCGCACATATATTGAACGCCTTTGAGTGACCGAGAAAACACTGGTCTAACTCGGTCGACGAAGACAGTTCATCGCTGCTCGGATTCCGAAATTATAGGATACGGTCAATGGAGAGAGACAGTTGGAGGCGCTGTTTGCAGGAAACGAAGGCCCGAGAGGAGCTGTAGTGCTAAGAAGAAGAAGAAGTGTGAGCATCACGTAAGTGAACCATAGTTGCCACTTTAAGAACTGAATTGGAGTAGGTTACAACCCATGACGCTTCTAAGGAAGTAGTATGGATTCGACGCTTACTGAAAGAAATCGAATTTAAACAATATTTACCGATTGCGCTCTATATGGACAATTTTGCCGGGCAGATATTGATCGATAATCCAATTTATCATCGCCGTACGAAGCATGTCGACGTAAAGTATCACTTTGTTCATCAGTGGATACTCAATGGAGAAATCAAATCATGTACCTAGCATTGACCAACTAGCTGAATTGTGTGCAACGCTAAGTACAAAAGAAAAATTTATAAATAACCGAAATTTGCTAAATATTGTATTTTATCCTCATTTATTTATACATATTTGAATATTCGAGAATTAACTAATTATGTATACTTTTGTATTTTGTTCATTCTTGGCTCAAAGAAGTGGGAGTGTTGAGAAAAAGAGATAGTGTATGTGTCCTCGCATCATTCAATTCTTAATCTGTTAGTCAGTTGGTCTGTATTCTGCAACCTCTCTGCATCTACGGTTTCATATCCATTGAGATAAACGTTTTGTTTTTATTAAATGCTTGCTTTAACTGCACAAACCCGACACAAAGCAATTTTGTTAACAGTGGTAAAACCATCCGCTAGCAAGATGTGATAAACGATGTAAACAGGTACCCATGGAGTCTAGGCTATAGCCTAGTTATGCGGAATCCCAGCACCCAATAAGTACTGTTTTCGACAAAAAGGGAAATAATAAAGCAGACCGCTTTTTAACGAAGGGAAAAATAGTATAAAAAACCCAATGATGTTTATTTCATAAATAGCTTCTTTTGACATAGTTTCTAAAGAAACTTTTTTTAACGCACGGATTGGCAGGTAGGTGAGCTGATGGACAGATGAACGAACAGACTAGACGCTGAACTAAAAAGTTTTTGTAAAATTTCTTTCGCAAAGCCCTTAAAAATCATGGATGTACGAGTACTACAAATAACATAGACGTTGAAATTTTTTGAACTTTACTGATAATGGTAGGATTAGGTATTTTCGTCATTAAAACTTTATTTTTGTAGTTAAATTCGGTGAAACCAGCAATTTACGTAGATTTTTAAAATATCCTTATACTCTGTAAGCTTCAATAAAATTTACAGATAGCGCAGTCATTTGAATTTCCTTTGATTACAACAACCATATACGAGTTTTCTACCACATGGGCTTTCCATTCAATCAGGCACTACACCTTTGATTGGATCTTCTCCAAATTTTCAGATAAGATGAGTGACAAAAAAACATTTGATATTGAGGTCAGTTAATGATTTTAGTAATATTGGAACAAGAGGTTGGCTGTTTAAGATAGAGTTCTAAAACAAGAACATATTTTTTTGCAGGTCATTAAAGTTTTTCTTGAATCAAATCATTCTACATCTCTGCATATTGTAGGTTAAGTGCAAAGCCCTTTTGACATGACCGTAGCTCTGTCTACCAAACTTGTTTGCTTTCCTCATGCTCGGCCCCTGGTTTCGGCGGAGTTTGCGCCATTAATGGTCTACGCCCAATTAAATTATAATAAATATAAACAGAACATTGCAGTCACTGGATGATGACAGTGGAGAGCCTGCTTGCTCACTACCCCCTGTTACCGGTACTGGGGATCTAACCCCCAACACCAGAAGTTTTTCTGCTTCTTGTCTTTTATCGCGAGTTTTGATCTGGGTTCCTTCCCATACCGTTTTACCTACCGGCAGGATAAATGCGTAATCAAAGGTTTGCCAAACCTTAAGCCTTCTTTCGCAGCGGCCATTTTTATCCCTGGCTGGTTTCCCTCGATGAATATGGGTTGTTTAGTACCTTGAGGATTTGGAGCATTGCAGCATCTTCACTCCCTGCTGAAAATACATCAATAGTAAGACCAGCACTTGTAGTCGGATGCTATCCATGAGGAAACCTTACGGGAGCCTTCTACTCCTGTGCACCAGAACTCTCCTGTGTATAGCAAATTGAATCTATATTCAATTTGCTATACACAGGAGAGTTCTTTTTCAATAAAAAGAGCAGCAAAATTCTCGTTCCCATATATGGTCGATGAGAACGAGAATTTTGCTGCTCTTTTTCTATATTCTTTCCGAGAAAAACCCAAATACAAAGCTTCAAATCTCTGCTTAGGTTTAACGGCGATATCTTACATACATATCTTTGAGAAACCCGAGTTCTAGAGAATAGTAAGCAAATGTGATAACACTTAGTGCTCTTGAAAGGATTTATTTTTTGCATTAATCAAAATATCCAACAACTTTTGCGAGAATAAAAAATAAAACACATAATCAAAAGGTCTATCTTGCGCAACCCTATAAGATTTATTTGAAATTTCTTTATTCAAGAATTTTGAAGTGGAAATGCCCGTTGCCGACATGATTGCCGTAGCTTTGATAAATTGGTTCAAGAAAAGTTACTATTATCATGATCAAGTGTATGTATACTAACAATTAAGTAGATTTGTGTTTTGAACTATCCCTATACTAACCAATTGATAAAATTAAAACATTTCTGCATGTCATTTGTGTTCAATAAGATTTCTTCCGCATAAATTTAAATGCTAAGCATATTCACTTCACAATTCTATTCCGTAAATAAAATAAGTAAGAAGCATGTTGTCATTAAACTAAACTATAATTATTCACACTAAATGCTAATTAGTTGCGGTAGTCTTTGTGCTAAAAAGTTATCATCCAAGTCGTTTACGGCACCAATTAAGTGTTTCAATAAAATTCCATTCTTGTCTTCTTGACCAGCTCAAACATTTATAATATGTAGGAAAATGCACATAAAAAAGCTATCACTGAAGCTAACACGCAACCGTTTACAATCTATTGTAAACGTGTTTGCAGAAACAACATCCATCCATAGATCCTTTACTATTCCATTCTAGAACTAAATAGTCATCCTGACAGCCGTGTTGGCAAAAAATGCGGTATTTCGGTTGTTCGTTTGTTCTTAATCGCGCTGCCAAGTCAAAGAATTATATGATTTCAGGCCACAAACAACTTTTTATCACCTCTGCTTGTAATTTACCTGTCGACATGGTTATAAAGTGAAACAACCTATCGTTTCACTCGTCAAGGCCTGCCATCATCGCCGTGAGATCCGCGGGAATGTAATACACACGATTTGATTGCAGAAGTTGGTGATGCTCGGCGGTGAGATCCTCCTCTTCTTGTGTATCTAAATACCTTCCACTTATGGGAGGATACACAATTACATGGCTATAAATTAATAACAATATCGCTTAAATGGCGATAATCATCATTAAGAATTTTAAAGAGCATCGATTCGATGCTGCGCAACTTGTTTGACGCGTTAATGTGTATCTGTGGAATAACTTGGAGTAAAGATGGTTTTTCCATGGCATACAAGTACCCAGTCGGGTAAGATGTTGCGACAAGAACACTAAATATAGTAGATAGAATGACAAGTGAGGAGGAACATGTGGAATTTTTAGTCAGATGTGATGGATGAATGTCTTCAAAAGCATTTTACTCAGAGTGCTGAGTAGAGCCGGATTATTTGGTGGTATGTAGTAAACATATTAAAGCCAAATTTTATTTCTAATGCTTTCAGAAAAGAGAGAAAATAAATAATTGTTCCCAATAAACAAACGTTCAAGGACTCACAAGTAAACGTTTGTGAAAACGGATTTAAACAGCTGAAATTTGCACGATTTATAGTTTTAACCAAAATGAAGAACTTCTATTATTTTCTTGCAAGAGGTAAAGTCCAATTAAAAGGAGTGCCTTTACCCAAACAAACGGTACTGCTGTCTACGAGGAAGTGCCATTTGTAGAGACACTCTGCCGGTGATGGACAAAACGCTTTAAAACCCATTTAGGATTCAATATGAATACAATCCGAGTAGTGATTTCGAGTTTCGCTTCTTTTGCAACTTCCGAGAATATTAGGATGTCATCCTGGTAGGTGCGTGCAAAGTCGATGCTTGACTATCTCATGGTGAATGGGAAGGTCAGCGATCGAAGCCAACTCATCAGGTCCAGAAGGTGTGTTTGCGTGCTTTGCGATGATCTGTTTGTATATTTCTCCGATAGTGCCTTCCAAGGCCGACGGTTTGGCCACGGTGCAACTACTATGCACTGGTGAAGCCGGGCCGAGGACGCAGACTGTAGAGAGGCTGGTGCGGTCATCCAAGAGGCATCAATTTCGTAAGTCGATAAGCAGGCCATGACAGTTGAGTGCGTTGGCTCCCAGGATGGTTGCTTGGACGTCTGGAATAACGAAAGGCCAGTGGAATGAGCGGCGTAACCCAAAGTCCAGCGTGAGTTGCTGGGTGCCGAAAGTGACGATAGGCATACCATTGGCTGCCTTTAATACGAGGCTCTACTTCTGAAGAGGCCTGACGATGAGGTACCTTGGAATGATGGAGGCCCGGCGGTATCCGCAGAGTACAACACCGGCAATCTTCGTTTTCTAAACGCCCGATATTGGTGCCCTGAGATGGAAATGTAGACGGCTGATTGCATTGGATCGCTAAAGCCTCGTGTTTGCTGTGTTACTAGTAGTATCCTGCATGTGTTTCGGCACCTGAGGTGGCATGGGGTGCCCATCCTTGGCGGCCATCTTGTGACAAGGAGCGTCCACGCTGCATGTTAGCAATAGCGAATGGTTGCTGATGTGCTTCGTTGGTCAAACCTGTCAACTGTGCAATTGCTAAGTGCAAGACAGCTATCTCGACAGCGACCTGGTTTGGGGCGCGCGGATGATGTGGGCCACTTTGGCGACTGTGTCGAGGTCCAATGGTGAGACCGTGAGGTGATGCGTCGTTGAGTCTCTTGTGCTCTGATGCACTTGGAATCGGGACACAGCCTGGAAGAACCACAGTCCCGTGCTAGTGTGCCAGAATGATGGCAGCTTACAACAGCCGACATCGTTGACCTATTGAGCTGGTGGCTGCTGTTGGTCAAATTGTAGGCCTTTTGGGAGAGCAAAAGCTCTGGGTTGCGCAGCTAGCTATAACGCCCAGCATAATCGTCGTCTCGTCCAAGCCCCATGCTGGTTCTCCACTCAGTGTTCCCACTTTATAAGTCAACTTTTCCCTTTTTTTTATTGGATTTTTCGGAAACACAAATTCAATTTTACTGTTTTTATTGGAGAAAAAACAGATATGTGTAGCTGTTGATACTGTAGATGATGTCGATAATGGTCAATATCCATAGGCTCCGGCCATGGTTGAGGCTTGGTGGGAGTTGTTGATAATTTAGGGGTCTAGCTTGATTCTCAAACTAAGGAAGTTGCGGGGGCCGAGGTAAATGAGCCAACTCTGGGAAGAATGATCGCCAAGGAGCTGGAACAGGTGCAGGTCTTACAGGAGGTAAGTTTATTCTGCCTAGTGGAATGGGTGGTGGAACTTGCTGATAGATCCTTCGGATGTTCTCTCTCTATAGTCTATATTCTGAAGTTTGTAGTTAATAGAAATTTCAAAGTCCGTGGAGGACTGCAGCGATGGTCTGCTGCCTCGGCAGACAAAGGTGGAGATATCCGCCGAGAATGCCCTTGTCTGGGGACGCGTGAATGCGCTGGCAGGCTAGCATTGCGGTGTCGTGGGGCGAGTTCATTCCCCCAGCACTAGGACCCACTACAAAGAATTTCGCATTCACGAATTTCTGGGGTCGGAAAAAGTAAGGCGACTGAAGTCGCAAAAATTGTAGGCAACTACAACAGGGGTAAATGACTTGTTCAGAGAACAAGTGAAACAAGTAAAAAGGGTGGAATTAGGGTAACTTCGTCCTTACCCGAAGAGGCTCATGGCCTACATATGAGAGAGGGGCAACTAGGTGGTGATGGAGCCCCCGCGCACCCACCCAACCGGATCAAAATCCATGATTGTTGTAGTGGCCAGGTATTCCTCTTCTGAGAGGAAAACTCATAAAACTTAACTTGCATGAGCCTTCCCATTAGAGGAGAAGTACCGCGGTGACCAATTTATGCCATGGAATTATGCAATTCGATTACATAACCCTATGCCATAAAGAGGCACCTTGCTCGGGCCACTCAACCCGCGACGTCACCTGAAACAAAGAGGTTAATATGTTCCCGGCGGCTGGCTCATGTTTGGTGGTGTGAGCCTGCCACCGTACCGGGTCCTTTACCCGGTCAAATCCAATGTAATCAAAAGACCGAAGGGTAAGAGTATCAATTCATTTTATTTTTATTTTTATTTTATTCATATTAAATATATATTTGATATTTTATTCATCATTCAATAAAAAAAAATTTTCTTTTTAGGGTTTTGAAAAATAATTTTACAAAACCCTTCCAAAATCGCGTCCTGTCTGTCCGTCTGTCTGTCTGTCCGTCCGTCCGTCCGTGTGTCACAGCAGTTTTTCTCGGAAACTACTTAAGCTAGAAGCATCAAATTTTGTACGTAGGTGTAAAGTGGTGATCTCTTCAAAGTTCAACTACTAAAAAATTTTATAAGGTATTTAAGGGGGTCTCCCCATGTAGGGGAGTGACCCCCCGAAAAAAAAATTTCATCGAAGGTAGCCGATATGGGTATCAAATGAAAGCTCTTGATGAGAACTTTTCAAAACAGGTCTTAGTTTTGCAAAGTTTGCAGCGCACAGGGAGGGGAAATACACGAAAAACTTGTGTCCCCCCCCCCTCGCGATTGGACACCTTCCATCCGAAAAATCTAAAAAAAATCAAGAATGTAGGCCTTGATGAGTACAACACCAACAAATACGTGAGAAGTCGCAATTCACTCAACTTTGTTAGTAATAGTATGATTTATCGATTTTATGTTTTCTTGAATAAAATCTCAACGGTACCCTAAAAATTCAGTACATAGATGTCTATTTATAAGATTGATTAACTCTGCAAGTTTCATAAAGATTGCATAATATTTAGCGAAGTTATAGCGGTTTGAATTTTCCTGTATTACTATGGAACAATGTGCGCTGCATGTATTACTATGGCAACATATGGCTATGGAACAACATGCGCTTTTTACCGACTCAGACACTACAGTTTTGCTAGGATTTGCATGAAAATTTCAGGAATGATAGGTGTCATGAATATCTTTGAGAATCGGTTCAGCTAGTGGTATCTGTAATCGTAAAACAAAATAGTGGCTGTTTTCAATGCGAAGATTGAATAATTTTGAGTTATTTTTTCCCAACTTCAACGTTTAAGGTGCATGCTTTGAACACTTGATTCAATTTAATGAATGACTGAAGCTGAGTACGTACAATTAATACTCATAAGTGAAACAAGTCAAGGAGGCGGGAGGAAGCTTCTAACAAAAGGGCTTTGTAACAACTCTAGGATTCGAAAAAAATGGCTATTAATCGATGATAACAGTACAGGAGAGTGGCCCCTGAAAAAAAATTCATCAAACGTAGCCGATATGAGTATGAAATGAAAGTTTTCATGGGAGCTTTTCAAAACAGTTCTTAAACTGTCAGTTTTTGCTTCAGTTGGGGCACAGGGGGGAAATACATGAAAAATGTGTTTCCTCCCTCGCGAATGGACATCTGGAATAATTATCAAGGGAGATATTTATGAGTATAACAATAACAAACACCTCAGAAGTCTAAATTTTTTGAACTTTGTTAATAATAGTATGATCTTCGAATTTCATAGTTTCTCCAATAAAATCGTCATTGACGTGCTTCTTGAATTTGTTCAATCTGGTGACTGCATTTTGAAAATTGAATACAAAACCCTTCTGACGTGAGCGTAGGTCTGTTTACTCAACTTGTTTTATCTAATTTATAATTTAAATAATTTTTTAAATTCTATTAAAAATATCAATATAATTGAATGAAAGTAATGTTTTCATATTAATAGAATAATATTCTTAATAAAACTTTTACAAAAATAAAAAAAATTTTAATTTAAAAAAGACAAATTTCGAAAAAAGAGAAATTTAAAAAAAAGACATGAGGCAAAAAGGGTACTTACCTCACATGGTCCGTCGAGTGCTCGATGACGATGCGGGTAATTTTCTCCTATATGAATATCAACTGTAACGAAATCTTGCTTCATATGACCATTTAATAAGGAAATACAATGTTTTTTTGTAGTCCGATTTTCAAAAGACTTGGATACTTCCATACAAGTTCTCTTATTTAGGGGGATACACAGAATTCCGCTCGTAGAAAAGTCCAAGCGATTGCCAAAGTAGAATTCATGAGTGAGTGATGAGTCTTTGAGTTGAGAAAATTGCTTTCTTAAGATAGTTTGCACCGCGACTTTACTAGTATCATTACTATTTATTAATAAATCCGGGAGCTTATCAATCACTAGGAAATTTTTGCTTCTGTGGAGTAAAACTAATTTGGGAAAAGCCTTGTTATTACGCTGAATATTGACCAATTAATGGGTAAACGAACACGTTATTTGGTGATGAATAAGCTCACGCGATTGATCCAATTCTCAAATACTTCCCGTCCAAGAAATTGAAGGAAATAATCTAAAAGTTCTAGGATCGACCCATTTACAAACAAAATTATTAGAAAAATTAAATGTCTTCCGCATCTTCATCATCCGATTTCAATGCTGCCTTGTCAATGTCCGGTTCAACATCAACAGATATGATTTTTTGACGTTTATCAAACAGTCGTTGATACATTTCCTGATATTTACGTTCTAGCTCATAAACTTCTTGATAGAATTTCGATTCAATTCCAATTGAATGTGGTTGAGGGCTGTGACACGATTACATTTTCACCATTTCTTGTAGGAAGTGACGTCGCATCGGGCCGGACATGCAGGCCGGGCTGTTTAGAAAATACCTTGTTGCGGTCTTCTCCTCTCACTCTAATTCAGCTCCACTATCGGCTGCATACTACACATCAGCCGCTCACTCCCCACTACAATTATTTCATCTTCCTATCTTTCGTCTTCCGCACACTTTTGAAATTAAAAAATGTATATTTCTTTTCAAGGTGCTGTGCCGGTTATAATGCTATTTATTACAGTTCATCGACACTGTGAAAACACTACTCTCAGAATAATTTAATGTTTCTTTTTATTTTCACCTTCCTCGTTTGTGTCTGTTAGTAAACAAATTGCTGTTTACAGTTAGCTTAGCGCTAGCTGTTTTTCACAGGGCACTGCTTGTTGCTGGCTCTACATAAGGATTCGTACTTAGCATTGTTTCTGGTAAACTTGTGTATCCAGTCGCGGCAAGTTAACTGTTTCCCCATTCATGTACACGTATCCCGCAGATTCCATTCCACATAAATTGGTCGGAAAGTTGGAAACTCTGCCTGCTTACTCGCTCGCTCCTTATGATAGTAGTTGACGTCAACGACAATGGACAAATGTTTCATTTCGTCGTGTTCGCT
Organism: Odontomyia ornata; assembly: GCA_963969285.1. Classification (NCBI taxonomy): domain Eukaryota; kingdom Metazoa; phylum Arthropoda; class Insecta; order Diptera; family Stratiomyidae; genus Odontomyia; species Odontomyia ornata. The sequence continues at coordinate 295,950,657 of OZ017741.1, forward strand.
GCTGCTGCCCGTGTGCGTACACAACAAATCTATCGCACGTTTCGTGCGCTCGTGTGTGTTAAACCGTTTTAATCCAGTTTAATGACTTTTCCCCATGACTTTTCACTTTGATCCGAAGTTAATTTTCGATTCGGTGTTGTACACAATCACGCTTATAAAAATACATTCACTTTTGGGAATGGCAGAACGAATTCCGGTTTTCGGAGTCGCAACTCGAATGGCGGCAGGAAGCGTGAATGTCGTTTCCCACAATCATTTACCACCGCAAAGCGATCGTTACCATCGAATCTACCAGCACTTGAGTCTTAATTCAAGGAGAACTCCAGAGCGAAACTGCAATATTGACGTTCGAGTACACTTCACCGGATGAAGGATGATTCTGTTAGATGGTTCCAGACAGAACAGCTGTGCACGCGAATGTCTTGACAATGAATGTTTAGAAAATTTCAGCTAAACGAAACTGCCGCTCTTGGAGGAATTGTACACCACTGACCGACTGGCCACGGCACCACAACCGCACGCTTCTCTCTGATCCAGTTCGATCCACCAAGCTATTGTTCATTACCTTATAGGCAGTCACGCAACACTATGCCCAAGCTGATTGAGATACATCAAAAATATTCATGTACTCCACTGCGCACATAAAGTAATCACTTTTATCACTAAAAATCTGTGGTTTTGCTCACACGTCTTTCACGTGCGCCAAGTCCCCACGATGATTTCTATCGTAAATGTACTGGCCTGCCGGATCCTCACTTGAACGAATCCCTTCATTCAAACAAATTCCAAGCGACAGATCATTTCGCACCAAACACCCAACACCAAATCATCCGGTTGATATCTCATTTCCACTAAACTTCCATAGGGATTCGTTTGTTCTTCGGGTTTTCACAGCGCACAGCACACGCATTCGCGAATGTCCAGATGCTCGCAATCGGAGAGACTCTCACTGTCTCTGTGTGCATCCGCTCATGGAATGCATGGAAGAGCAAGTGGCGTTAAGTAGATTGTTCACTCATAAGAATTGTTACTAACAGTTCTATGAGTGTAAATGTATTTTTTCTTTTTTATATGTCTAAGCTTCCGATGAGCTGAGTGAGAGAATGTGTGTTTTACATACTTTCTAGTCATAACAGGATTTTCTAGATGGAAATGATTTGCTGGTTGTGTAGTGAATTAGTAGATCGGGGCTATATTATGCATGAATTTTCTTTAACCCTTTGCCTGCACCGAATTCGAGTCGGGCAGTTTTATTTATATTTAATATATAAAATATTAAATATAAATTTGATATAAAAATAAAATTTTACATTTTATACATATTTATTAAATAATTTAAATAAAAAAATAATAAATTTAAAAAAAAAACTGCTCTATTACTACAAGTTTCAAGCATAGATGTAATGCCTGAGGAAGGTCTGCTGAATCTCAAATGCTCAACAATCTTGGCAAGTCACCATGTAATCCTCGTATGAATGTATTCAAAGCTTTATCACGGTAAGCCTGGGTCATTATGTTTGAGGATTCCTGCCTTAACTCCATAGAAAAAATTTTGTTCAATATTAATGATTAATGCTAATATACAGCTTGATAAAATTCTGGGGCAGCGTTCGGTCCGTGTACCAATGTTGTTAGTTAGTATTCAAGTGTACCAAGGTCCCTTTTGCCGGCATAATGGAGTGTGAGGCATCTAGATATTTTCTCCCTGTTAAGCGGAGTGTCATAAGACTCCGACGCAGTATCTATATGGCTGACGACTTTATTGCGAATAACAGAGAGGATTCCATAATACTTATGAGTTCCTCGGAGATGTTCATTAATTTTTGAAATTCTGTCCACGCTCTGCTTCTAAGAGCTGAATTCTCCTGCTTCTCCAGGGAATACCCTTGAGCTTTTTACCACATCCGGTATCTTGTCCATATCTGCCAAATTGATCTCATTACCAATATTAATAGGCACATCGCAGTTATTTTTAATGTCTGAAGCGGGATTCATCAAGGTGTTAAATAACTGCCTTTCTTGAATTCACAAAGTTTTTCGACTGATGAATCTTCTATTCCAGCGTCGCAGGATACTCGTATTTTATTTTCTTCGCATGAAGGATATTTCCAGCTTTATTTTGGTAGCTTACTTTCAGGATATCCCCACCTTGGTTTTCGTTGCGGAAACATTTTTTGGTAGCTGGAGACTACCACCTGAAAGTTTTTTTTTAAATATATATATTTGGACCTCTTGCCATCCTCAGCATGAGTTAAAGGCTGGTTATGGTTAGATTGATTAATTAATATTTGCAGCGCACGACCGAGTATGGCCCTACTTTTGGCGCCAGTTAACACACAACCACGGGAATTCTTTTAAGAAAATATTTATCAGTCCACACTAGACAAGATACAAAATAGAACTAACTGTAAAATCTTACTTATATGTACACTAAGTCATATAGGTATCCGTACGTCCATAAACAAGAAGTGAAAAGACAGATCTATGACTTGCCTTTGCAGGGAATAATAAGACTCCATGGAGCTCTCCAGTCTGGATTGTTCCCAAAAAAATGGGATGCCAGCGGAAAGCAGAAATGGAGAATCGTCATCGACTACAGGAAGCTCAACGAAAAGACCGTTAGCGATCGCTACCCTCTCCCAAACATAACGGAGATCTCGGACAAATTAGGCAAGAGCATGTACTTCACAACAGTTGATCCCGCAAGCGGATTTCATTAGATAGAGATGGACCCACGCGATATCAAGAAAACAGCCTTCACCGTCGAAGGTAGCCACTATGAGTATATCCGGATGCCTTTTGGATTAAAAAACGCCCCTTCCACCTTTCAACGAGTAATGGACAACATCCTCCAAGACCTCCAAGGCAAAATTTGTCAAGTTTACCTAGACGACATAACTGTATATTCCACCTCATTACAAGAACACGGAGAGAACTTAAGGAAGGTATTCCACAAACTTCGTGAAGTCAACCTAAAAATTCAACCGGATAAGTCCGAGTTTATGCGCAAAGAAATTGCATTGCCTAATCCACATAAGATAAGTGCAATAAAGGAATTTCCTATCCCGACATCCCAAAAGTAAATAAAAGGGTTCCTAGGTCTACTTAGTTATTATCGGAAGTTCATCAAACATTTTTCACGATTAACAAAACCACTTACTGAGTGTTTAAACAAGGGCAGAAAAGTAATGCTCAACGAAAAATTCATATCATCATTCAAGGAGTATAAAAACCTACTAATGAATGACCCCATCCTTCAGTACCCTGGTTTCGAGAAACCTTTTATTCTAACCACCGATATGAGTGACTTTGCACTAGGCGCAGTGTTATCCCAGGGCCCCATAGGTAAAGACCGCCCTATCTGCTACGATAGTCGAACACTTAAAGACTCCGAAATAAATTACTCAACAGTGGAAAAAGAACTCCTGACCATTGTATGGGCAACTAAGTATTTCAGACCCTACTTATTTGAGTATAGGTTCACTATGATAACCAACCACACGCCCCTTACGTGGTTGATGAACATTAAGGACCCAAACTCTAAACTAATTCCACCTAATAGCAATGAGGAAGTTAACATAGCGGATTCCCAAAGGGCCCATGCTTCCACTTCATCCATTAACGATAACATTTCCACCGTACACTCAGCAGACGAAAACCTCAATGATGGCATACCAATTTCAGAACAGCCCATAAATAATTTCAATTTAAAAACGCAACACAAATTTTATTCAGAAACAAACAACGTTGAACTTTTCGACTTCTGTCGCTGCCGCTGCTTATACACATGAATCAAGAAGCAGCCTTAATATTACCAAAAGTTTGAGACATTTCTTCAGCCTTCATGGAACACCAAAGGAAATTGTCGACGACCAAGGGGCAGAAATGACGTCTTTAACAGGCTAATTGAAAAGTCCCTGGTTTGATACACAGATAGCGGTGCTAGTATTAAATCTATATGATTTTTAGTTATTATCAACCTTCAAACGATACGTGTCAAAATTTGACAGTAGCCCGACCATTAGTTTGTGATATGTTGCGTTGTGAGTGTAGCTACTTTTATTTGAAAAAAGATGAAAAAAAAGTTGTGTTGATAAAATATCGCTTTCTGAAGGGGAAAAATACAGTTGAAGCAAAATCTTGGCTTTATTAAGAGTTTCCGCGGACTGCACCAGAAAAACCAACCATCATTGATTGGTATGCTAAGTTTAAAAGTGGTGAAATGAGCACCGAGGACGGCGAACGCAGTGGACGCCCAAAAGAGGCTGTGACCGACGAAAACATCAAAAAAGTTCACAAAAGAATTTTGAATGACCGTAAAGTGAAGTTGATCGAGATAGCAGACATTGTGAAGATATCATCTGAACGTGTACATCATATCATTCACGAAGGAGGAAGCTGTGTGCGAAATGGGTGCCGCGCGAGCTCACAATCGATCAAAAGCAACAAAGTATTAATGATTCTGAACAGTGTTTAAGCGCAATAAACCTGAATTTTTGCATTGATATGTGACTATGGATGAAACATGGCTCCATCATTTCACTCCGGAATCCAATCGACAGTCAGCTGAGTGGACTGCACACGATGAACCGAATCCAAAGCGAGTCAGCTGGCAAGGTTATGGCATCAGTATTCTGGGATGCGCAAGGTATAATATGCAATGATTACCTCCAAAAGGGCCAGACTATCAACAGCGATTATTATAGAGCGTTATTGGATCATTTAAAGGATGGAATCGTTAAAAAACGGCCCCATTTGAAGAAAAGTGCTGTTTCATCAGGACAATGCACCATGTCACAAATCAATGAAAACAATGGCAAAATTGCATGAATTGGGCTTCGAATTGCTTCTACATCCACCATATTTGCCAGATCTAGCCCTCAGCGACTTTTTCTCGACCTGTTCTCAGACCTCAAAAGAATGCTCGCCGGAATGAAATTTAGCGCTAATGAAGAAGTAATCGCCGAAACTGAGGCCTATTTTGAAGCAAAAGACAAATCGTACTACAAAAATGGTATCGAAAAGTTGGAAGATCGCTATAAGCGCTGTATCGCCCTCAAAGGCAACTATGTTGAATAATGAAATCGAATTTTGCCAAAAAATGTGTTTTACTATTGTAGACCGGGGACTTTTCAATTGGCCTGTTAATATTCAAAGCCTTCTGCAACCAATATACTATTGAACTCCATATAACCTCCTTTCAACATTTAAGTAGTAATGCGTTCGTCGTGAGACTACACTCTCCCCTAACAGAAGCCTATAGGATTATCTACTCCGAAAGGAAAAAATACCACCTCGATATTGATCACAGTGACTTATTAAATGATGCGGTGATAACTTATAACAATGCTATAAATTCTGCAGCAAAGTTAGGCCCCTACAAACTATTTACTGGCAGAACACACACCGTCAATAAAGAGTTGACCTCTAACAACGATCATGACTACTTTAAACGACTTAACGAATTTAGAGCCTTAATTTACCCGCAAATGAAAGGAAAACTTGACAAATTAACGAACAGAAACCTAGAAAAGTAAAACTCAAATCGTGAAGACCCACAAGTACTCCAAGAGAATGAAATTACTTTTCGGAACGAGTGCAGACGGGGTAAAATTACTCCTAGATTTAAAAAACAGAGAATCAAAACTAATAATTACGTAACCGTTATAACTGATAAAAACAAGAAAACACACAAATCTAAACTCAAACGCAAACTTAAATTTCAGGGCAATTTTGGCAATGGGACAGAGAATCACGACTTACGAAACAGTTTGAGACTTCTTCCACTGAAAATGGGGACCGCTAAATTAATCGAAGGACACATCAACCTGATACACATAATAAGACTTAGTGAATACGAACGGGCCATTGATCAAATACAGGATTCACTGGACCACTTCAATCAGACAAACGAACTAAACCCTAACTACGACATCAGAGCAAAATTGAATACACTCCTTCCCAGAAAGAGAAATAAGCGAGGATTACTAAACGGACTTGGGAGTGTAATTAAATTCATTACCGGAAATATGGATGCGAACGACGCATAACAAATGGAAACAATATTGTTAGCCCAATGAAAATTTCAAAATGAAGTGAACCAGCAAGCATTCATGAATCTTAAAATGATCCAAAGATTTGAAAACGTCACAGGCCATATTAATTCACAACAAGAAGTAATAACAAATTATCTGAAAAATAATCGAGAAATCATTAATAACGGAATAAGACAAGAGCACTACCTTATCCAGCGAACTCAAATTCTTAACCAAATTAACTACAATATCGATATTCTACACAATCACTTAACGAACATAACAGAAGCAAAAATGTTAGCCAAAATTAACCTAATCTCAAAACAAATACTAAATTCTGAGGAATTGACTGAAATATTGGTCAAAGAAAATGTCAAAATAGTTTCGGAAGAGCACATTTACGAATTATTAGGTCTACAAGCTTATCTGAATGGCACTTATTACATCTTCAATATTAAAGTCCCGATCATTCAAAACAACAACCGAAACGTCTACAATTGACTTCTAATCAGCAGCGATCTGAACTTCTGCAGCCGGCTTCTATAACACCACAACATTTAGTTGGTATCGGGACAAACCCAAAGTCTTCATGCCCGCCTGAAACCTCTGTTACAAGATTTTTTACTCAAGGTAATGCTGATACCGAATTGAGGACAAAAAATGTAGGATCACTAGGATCTACAACTGTCAGCCGGGGACCCTCACATGGAGGCGATATGATGACAAACATTACTGCGATGAAACTTGGCACCCTCCTGCGTGCTATATCCCCCCCGCCAAAAATATTTCTCCCAAGATTAGAATACAGCACGCTAGTCGAAGACATCATCGCTCATATAAAGTACAAACTGAACTTTACTCCTGAGTTGCTCCAGTGCACCAAGCCTACGCCTGATGGAAAGACGAACAGATTGATTGCGTCTTTTAAAATTACTGCTCCAGCCAAACTACTCATTTTGCTTGAAAAGGAATTTTGGCTACCTGGCGTATTCGTCAAAAAGTTCTCTCTGATTCGTAAGCGAAACCATTCTGTGTCCTTTCGCTCCAGAAGAAACATCTCTTAGGCCTCTTGATTCATTTTTAACTTGCCATTACCAAAATGATCGTGGCTTGAGGACCGAGACAACTGAACTTCGTATTTCTTCCATCCTTTTTCCTCCTGAACCATTTAATCTTCCGCAGTGATAGAGACCGTGATGCTTCTGGCAAGTCTGATGGTAGAGGGATTCTAGTGGGTAAACATGTTTCCCTTACCAGCTAATCCTGTGATGATTTCACTCCTTCTTCACCTGTTGAGTGTATAATTGTGCTAGTCTCTCTATCTGACTCTCTTACCTTCCTCGTATTATCTGTGTATATCCTTTGTAACAGTCCTGCTGTTGTTTACGAACGATTCTTTGCGGAATTCTCGAGCTATATCAATGCTCGTTTACCTTCTACCCCTATATTGGTCTGTGGTGACTTCAATTTGCCCTCTATAGTTTGGAATGATTGGTATGTCTCCATAGTTTCTGGCGGTAGTGTGTCTTTTGCTCTTTCTTCTTTTATTTCCCCCTGTTCATTCACCCAATACAACACTTTTCCTAATGCCAATAACGAATTGCTTGACTTGTTCTTTCCAACTTATTACCTTCTTTCTGTCCGGATTGGTGGCACTCTCATCCTTTTTCAAACCTGATCCCCACCATCCACCGCTCTCTATTGAGCTTGCTATCACATCTTCTCGTTCTTTGAAGAATTCCTCACCTTCCCGCTTTGATTTTTTAAAAGCCGACTGAAGATTGTGTTGATAAGCTCTATATGTTTTTTTTTATCCTTAATCCCACAATTTACTCTTTTGTGTCCAGCAAGAAGACCTAAAGATGCTCCTTGGTTTAATTTAGATGTTGTCATTGCAATTAAAGCTAAAGATGCTGCCCACAGAAAATTCTTATCCAGTGGTCTCCAATTGACCTCGTTAAATTTAAAGAGCGTCGTGCCGCGGCCAAGGAAATTTCCACTTCTGCACTTCATGCATATGTTAATCACATTGAAACTTCGTTAATGTCGAATCAAACTCGTGCGTTCTGGTCGTACGTAAAATCTTTAAGGACCTCTCATAATGCCCCTGATAACTTTAGTCTAAATGGCGTGAAATCGATTCCCCCTCAAGAATCTTGTGAACCCTTCGCTTCTTACTTTTCTTCCTTTTTTGGCAGGGCTAAGCATTCCCCTTCCTGCAATCAATCTTCTTGCACTTTTTCCTCTACTAATTTTCGTACAAACCCCTTGCAGGTTGTGCAACTCTTAAATAATCTTGACAACAGCACCAGTGTGGGCCCTGATGGCATTCCAAATTTTCTAGCAAAATCTTTATCTTCTTCGCTTTGTGTTCCCTTCTCAATTATTTTCAACTTGAGCTTATTCTGTGGGGTTTCCCTCGTCCAATGGAAAAATTCCCAAATTTTTCCTATTTTCAAATCTGGTTATTGTAATATCATCTCAAACTATCGTCCGTTCAATACTTGGCCCCATACTATTTTTACTTTTTATTAATGATCTACCTTCTGTTCTCACATCCCCCTGTCTCATTTATGCTGATGACTTCAAGATTTTTTGAGTTATTGATTCCCTGTTAGATGTGGATATCCTTCAAACCGATCTCCAGCGTTCTAGTGACTGGTGTGAATCAAATCATCTCTCCTTAAATGTTTCCAAATGCCATCAGATGACATTCTCCTGTAAAAAATGTCCTCTTCTCTCAACGTATAGGCTTGTTGGTATCTCTTTGATCAATGTAACTTCCTTTAAGGATCTTGGTGTGCGATTGTAAACTGAAGTTTGATCTCCATATAGCTCTAATTATTAAGAAAGCCTCTCACTTTACTCAATTTATTTCACGATCCGCTTCGTCATTTCAACATATCACATCCTGTATGTGTCTTTACTTCTCACTAGTATGTAGTCATTTGAAGTACTGCTCCCAAATTTGGATTCCATACCATAGTAGGCACATTGATGCTCTTGAGTCAGTTCAACGCAGATTCACATGGTCTCTATTCTGCAAATTCAATTTTCCTGACTTCCCTTATGATGACCGACTTCATACAGGGTCTGAATAATAAGTAACCGGACTGACCTCAGGAAATTTTTTATTGGCAAAATATGTACAATTTTTCTTTAGAAATCTTCAAAGTAGTCCCCGTTGGAGTCAATAACACGCTGATACCAGATTTCCAATCCCTGGAAGCCGGCAACCTCGAACGTTTTCCAGAGTCCCGAACTGCGTCCCCTTGAGGTGTCTCTTGATCTTGGGGAACAGAATGAAGTCCACTGGTGCCATATCCGGGCCGTAAGAACCCTGGTTCGGTTTGCAGTCGATCAAGGATTTCCGAAGCGACAGCACCAACGCTCCTTTTGCTCATCAGTCAGGTGTTTGGGTACCAGCTTCGCGCAGATCTTCCTCATGCCCAGATCGTTCTTAATAATGTTGTGAACGGTCATCTTATCAATTTCAACCTCATCTGCTATAGCCCGAATGCTCAGACGACGATCACTGTTCAACACATCACGCACTTTTTGCACATTTGTGTCCGTGTGACTCGTTGATGGAGTACCGACGCGCTGTTTGTCATGGACGTCATCGCGGCCCTCCCGGAAATTTCTGTGCCACTGAAACACTTGTGTTCTGGACAGAGCATCCTCACCGTAAGCCTCTTGAATCATTTGAAGAGTTTCTGTGGCTGTTTTCTTGAGTTTGACACAAAATTTGATGCTAACACGTTGCTCGATGGTACGCTCCATTTTCGATCCAACGACGTAACTGAACAGGCACTCCGCTCTCGCTCGATGCTATCTCTTCCAGCGCTTGGAGGCAACTGCTGCAGCCCAGTTCCCATTACCTAGACTCCCACCACCACTACAGCACCAGATACCGGTTAACAGACGGTTTTACGGCACGGGGCAGGGTCAGTCCAGTTACTTATTATACATACTCTGTACTTTGAACCTTCCTACCCTTGCGTCCAGACGATGTTTCCTGGATGAATGCCTTTTGTTCAAGCTTCATCATAGCATTTTACCTCAAAATTTATGCAGGCGAATAATTACATTCAACGCGGCTCGGCCTAATAGATCCTCGCTTCAATTTCAATTTTTTGCTACGCTTACCTCGTATGCATAACCAGCGAAGTATTGGTCCTCTACCACAGTCTCTTGGCGTATTCAAAACTTCAAGGAAAAATCAAATTTATAAAAATTCCTTTAAATCTTAATTTTTAATAGTGTATTGTGATGTTTTTTCTTTAATTTCTGCCATATTCTGAATTTATATGTTTGTATTGATTACATATATTGTATTAATTGACGTGTAATTGGACTACTAGTCTGTAAGTTGATTTCTGAAATAAATAAATAAACAATACCTATGAATTTTTCCATGTAATACCTCTCCCATTCCAAGACTCCAAGAAAATTCATACCAAACCTTATATGGCCCTAAACCTAGAAGATATTCAACAATTCGATACCAGATATCCAGAAATTTTTGAGTATGATTTAGTTCCAAATATTATCCACTTTTTATATCCCTTACATTTTCCTGTTTTCGTCTTTGAGACCTATCATTTAACTTAAATTCTTTTTACATTTTACTATCCCTACTTAAGAGGTATCATTTATTGCTTTTTCCTTATTGCGTTTTTGTTTTTATTACTGCTATTATAATTCGTTTATTTTATTTTAAAAATTAGTTAGATTTAGCTAGCTCTAGTGTCCTTGAGTATCCGTTGCCCACATCTTCATTGAGCCGTGCGTTTTCTGGTTGTCGAATAATCCAAAGGCTCTGATATACGTCCGATTTCCGATTGTTGCTCACGTCTTGTATTACCTCTAGATCATCCCAATTGATTGCGTGATAAGATTCTACAATATGCTTGGCAACGGTGGACTTAGCTGTATCACTTGGTGCTTTCCTTGACCTTATCTTCTCTACTTCCTTGATATGTTCACTGAACCTTGTTTTGACCGAGTTTGTCCAATGTACGATGTCTGGCATGGCTGGCACATAGTTTTGTATATGCCACATTTTTCATCCTTCTGCAACCTATACTTCGGTGTACCTAGTCTGGATCCCATTCTGAATTTCCGGCTCGTGGGTATACGCTGTTATGTCAACTTTCTCCAGGATTTACCCGATCTTCCCAAAGATCTTTGAATACGTAATTGCTGCTCTTTGATTTTGTTCTAGCTTCAGGTTTTGTTCATAGAGAGTGGTTAGTGACGCCGCTTTTAGTCTTGCTTCCATTTTCCTTTGTATTGACATGGTTTCGCTTTCCTTGTATCCGTTCATCTTCGCTGTACTCAAAATAAAAATCTTCTCTTGCTCATATCGCTGTTTCGTTAATGGAGTCGTCAGCATTCGGTATATCCAACTGTTGAACGTTGCCATCTTGGTTTGGTGCGAGTGGCGTGATGTGGCTGGTATCGTCCTCTGAGTATTCGTGGGTTTCCTGAAAATATCAAACTCTAAACATTATTATTCCTTATTATTTTAATGTCTAGAAAAGGTATTTCGTTGTTGCTCTCCACTTTCATTGTGAAGTTGATATTTTTATGTATTTCATTAATTTTCTTTAATGTCTCTTCAATTTTACCCCTCTTCACTATCGCGAGAACGTCGTCAACACAACGGATCTACATCCTTGGAAAGACGCCCTCTTCAGCTATTCTTTGTTCTACCCATCCCATAAAAATTTCACTCAAGAGGGGAGATAATAGGTTCCCCATTTCTACGCCCGATTTTTGCTTGAAATATCTTCCTCTGAAGGTAAAATAGGTCTCTGACATGCAAAGAGTTGCCAATTTGTAGAAACATCTTACTCGCTTCTTTGATGTTTTGAAATCACTCTGGCTAGTTAGCCAATCCTCGAACAAAGCCAACGCCTGCTTTACTGGGACACTTGGGAAAAGTGCTTTCACGTCGAAAGATGCTAGTATTTTGTCTGCTTCGATGCGCTTTGCTGTCATTAACTTCTCGATCAATTAACCTCTGTTTTTCACTGAGTAGTTGCTTGGAGGTTTTTCACATTTTTTGCATTCCTCCACTAGCCATGTCGCGATTTTGCTTGTCGGTACCTGCTTTCTGGTAGGCATTTAATTCGCAGAAGTATTGGATTTGTCACCCTTAACGCAATTTCGCTAGGTATCACTTCCCGGCAATCCGTCAGGGCTTTCTCCATTCTTTTGATTGAGTCCGGCAAAGGGTTTTTCCTCAATTCGTGATATTTTCCACTTTTCAACTTCTCGAAAACCAGTTAGTCATATTTTGGTTTGTCCATTACAACAATCTTATTCCCCTTGTTGGCTTTAAGGTAGAACACCGGCTTTTCCTTCAATTCCTTCACAACGCTGTAGTCCTTGTTCAAGAGGTTCAAATTGGTTGCTTTCACGGCTTTTATTGTTTTCCCCGTTATTACTTGTTTATTTTCAGTCGGCAGTTATTTGACGGTGGATTCTACGTGTATCACAATGTTTTCCTTCGGTAGATGTTGGTCACTAATTGCGGAATTCAAGCCCTTGCTAAGTAGTTCCAGTTGAATGACTTCGATGATAAATTGATTACGAAGCCCTTTATTGTATCTACGCTTCGTCGCTATTGCGCTGATTTATTAGGTGTTATAATTTTTTGCTCATATAGTCTGTGTGGTCTAGTGGTTATAGCATGTACGCATAAGCCGAAGGTCCCAGGTTCAAATCTCGTCGGAAGCAACGTGATTTAGTCCAGGGGATTTTCCGGACAGACTACAAGTGTTCACTCAGTGGTGAATGTACTGATTTAATCATATCATAGCTAAGCAGGCACACGAAAGCATGATATTGACCAAACCAACTTCCAAAAAAATCAATACGGTCTTGAAAAATGAGACCCTGCAACTATCTCTAAGCGAAGGTCCAATAGAAGTTTTTTTTGCTCAAAATTCTTCTTTTTCGATCTTTTTCGCATTCAAACGCCCTTTGTACTTTGTCTAGCCATTTCTCGGTTGTTCCTTTTCTTCCTATTGTTTGGTTTGTTAGCTTTAGGTGGACATTGTGGTGGATATACCGAATGCTGACGACTCCGTTAACGAAACAGCGATATGAGCAAGAGAAGACTTTTATTTTGAGTACAGCGAAGATGAACGAATACAAGGAAAGCGAAATATTGTCAATACAAAGGAAAATGGAAACTAGACTGAAAGCGGCGTCACCAACCACTCTCCATGAACAAAACCTGAGCCTAGAACAAAACCAAAGAGCAGCAATTACGTATTCAAAGATTTTTGGGAAGATCGGGAAAATCCTGGAGAAAGTCGACATAACAGTGGTACCCACGAGCCGGAAATTCAGAATGGGATCCAGACTAGGTACACCGAAGTATAGGTTTCAGAAGGATGAAAAATGTGGCATATATAAAACTACCTGCCAGCTATGTCAGATATCGTACATTGGACAAACTCAGTCAAAACAAGGTTCAGTGAACGTATCAAGGAAGCAGAGACGCTAAAGTCAAGGAAAGCACCAAGTGATACAGCTAAGTCTACCGTCGCCAAGCATATTGTAGAAACTAATTACGCAATCAATTGGGATGATCTAGAGGTAATACTGGACGTGAGCAACAATCGGAAATCGGACGTATATGAGAGCCTTGGGATTATTCGACAACCAGAAAACGCACGGCTCAATGAAGATGTGGGCAACGGATACTCAAGGACACTAGAGCTAATTAAATCTTAATAATTTTTACAATATAATAAACGAATTATAATAGCAGTAATAAAAACAAAACCGCAATAAGGAAAAAGCAATAAATGATACCTCTTAAGTAGGGATAATAAAATGTAAAAAGGATTTAAGTTAAGTGGTAGGTCTCAAGGGAGCGTTCAAGTATTACGTAACGCAATTTTTGAAGATTTTTGAACCCCCCTCCTCCCCTTGTAACGCACCGTAACGTTTTTCTGCACCCCCCCTCCCCCACTCTAAACGTTACGTAACACTCAAGTGACCATTTTTACCCTAAAGTCGCAAAAAATTATGTTATAGTTTTTATCCTTGGTATACTTTTAATTGCCTTAGCGGTAATAATACTAAATAAAACAAGTGATTTTTAATCCGCAACACCTGCGTATTTTGTTTATTTTTTATAAATTTTTGGCTTTACACACAATTGTTTTCGTCCTTCATTTTCCTATTTTAGCTTTTTTTAATAATAAGCTTCTTAAATAAAATAACATTTTTATTTTACCCTTTGGCAATGGAATTATAAACAGAAATTCAACTGAAACCAAGCATTTTACTCGAAATAAAATCGTATTCTTAAAAAAATTAAAAAATATTCAACTATTAACCAAGTATCTAAGTAGGTCTATAAAAACAATTCGATCGGAACTACTGCTCCTCTGTCCACGGGTTCGCTAGCCACTCAGATTCTTTCATCACTGGCACCTGGAGTGCAGACGAAGACGGTTGTTAAGCCACTTGCATCAACTTCGTCTTCGTCGACCCAGTCAGCGTCCTCAGACGATGTTTCATGACGACGCACAATGCAGAGAAGCTCATTTGCCCTTCTGGCAGCAAGGCGCTGTGGCCGTACTCTAGTTTCACAATGGTCTGGGACAGTCTTGCCACGCACGTAACGACAGTGCATTTGAACACTTTTGTGAGATGTGAAATAGATCCCACAGGTTGAACATACTTTTTCCTTTAGGTCGGATTGTACAGATGGACAAAAGAAATCGTAAGGCATCTGCTTGAACCCTTCTAGAGGAGGTGACAGATCAACGGACAACCTCACAAGAAGTGGCGAAAACTTGGATGTTCCTTTGTCTAGCAAACTGGGTACTACGAGCTTGCTTGGGGTTTGAAGTATTGGGCAAGGTGGCGGCATGAAAGTATCCGCAAATACAGATTTCAATGCACTTCTTGGTGATGAACAGCAGGATTCATCCGCGCATTTTATAACCTGTAAGAAATATTGCGATTCACGGACGTGAACGCTATACCACGCCAGATTTGGTTCTGCTGGATCCTGCATGATATCTTCGGGCTGTCTGTACCCCGCCGAAACGTCGTAATTATAAGTTTTCATTTCTTTTTCCAGCGTGCTGAAGATTGCGTTTTTCCAAATCATCATCCGTAGTCATTCCTTTGCCGTCGAGATGAGAACCAAAATGTTCATGAGGCAGAATGACGTCTGCCAGTCATTTGCTGAGGGGAGCCATCCGACGCTCAACTCGGTTATATGCGCTCCACCCAGGAGCATTAGTCGCTATAAACAGGGCATCCAGGTTGTATTTTTTAAAGTGTTCAATCGCAAAGTTCTTGATTTTGCGATAACGCGGGTTTTCGTCCGGCCCACCATCTACAAAGATGATGATCACTGGCTTCACGGTGTTCGATTCTGTCATCATTAAGGGTTTGAATGACGGTATTGATAAAAGTGATTCGAAATCATAAGCATGGGTGTTCGCTGTGGAGGATGTGTGTTTCCCGCTCCTTATGGATATGTGTGTCGGCCCGCTGTACCCAACAGTTTCTTCCTTACCAAAACTGTTAGGTTCCACGTTGACGCCGGCGTATACAGAAGGAATAAGTTTGTGCCGCTCTGCCACGACCCAGTCATGATCAGGTAAAAGTATTCTGTATTCCATATGCATTAAAAGAGGGCTCTGACTTTTCACTGCTGGTAAACCTATTGGTACACGTGCCTTATCGTCTTGTGAGAGAACGGATAATTGTTGCGGTCCCAGAAGCGACGCGAGAGATTCTAATGACCTGATTGTAGCAGTGCAAAATTCCCCGTCCTCGTGTTTTTTATGCATCTCGGTCTGTGGTCTTGCTAACTTTACGGGTACGGTATGTACGTGCCTTCTTCCCTCTTGAGTGTTAGAAATGCGTGGGAGTAAATAAAGATATGTGCCGCTTCGAGAAATTTGGAATCCCATTAACAACAGTCGCTCATGCGGGCCAGACAGAGTGAGACAACTCCTAATCATCTCGGTTCGGCGGCGTTCATCAGCAGCGCTGCCATGAATGGCAATATTAACTATGGTCTCTAGGAGAGCAGGTTGTGCGTCAACTAAAGGGGGCTGCCCAGGGCCAGTTCGAGGTTGTGTTGCAGCAGGATTGTTTCTCTGACGTTCAGTTTTCTCCAGTTTTTCTTTGGCTCGGAATTTTTTCGCACGCTTAGCAGAGTCCGTTTTTTCCTTTAAACATTTCTCTTCTTGTTTCAACTCTTTGCGTAGCTTTTTTATTTCGTCGTGAACATCATCTTTAGCTATACCTTCAGTAAGAACATTTATTCTCTATTGCAGTAGACCAATTTTCTTCATAAGAGTATCTTGAGCCGGTTTGCTAGGAACATTTTTAAGTGATGCTTGAATCAATCAAAGTCGTGTGTGGTTCCGTAGACAGTGTCTCCACAGTTTCCTCATCAGTATTCTGACTTTGCTCATCGTGGGTATCGCTCATCTTTCATTTGACAGCAGTGCTTACTTGTCCAGCGACTGCGACAATCGATTCCCTAAAAGATGAACACGTGGATGAAGCTACAACATCCGAGTCCTATAGACCAAGAGAAAAGAAATTAAGAATAGGTGTTATTGACACAAGCGATAAGAAAGAACATAATATACAACATATACAAGCAGATGCACCTGTTTTTGTTGAAGAGCACGCGGAGTCGAGGGAACATTGGGCCTTAGTGTTGCTGGCGTGCTTGATGTTTTCAGAGGTAGCTAGAAATATATAATACTTATGACCAGTTCTTTAATGAAAAATCAAGGTTGAGATTACATATTCTAATACTTATGTCATTTTTACATTTAAGCAGTAAACTGACCTTTGTAAAATAACTAAGCATAAGACTACACAATCGAGGGATCCCCCGTAAAACGTGAATGAAAAGAGTTGCCAATTTGGGAGTTTTTATTCCTTAATTTTTTATTTAAAAAAAAAAACAATGTTACGTAACGTGTTGTAAGAAAGACCCCCTCCCGCCCCTGTAACGCATCGTAACATTTTAGGGGACCCCCTGTCCCCAAATTGCGTTACGTAATACTTGAACGCCCCCCAAAGACGAAAACAGGAAACTGTAAGGGATATAAAAAGCGAATAATATTTGGAACTAAGCCGTACCAAAAAACACAGAAGAAGGAGGAACTCACCTCCGAAATATATATCTGTTTAAATTAACAATCTTTTCTTTAATTTTTAGGTTTGCGTTAACTGTTTTACAAATTTTGATGAAATTTTTCTGGCGCATTGCACTGCTAAGGCAGAATGAGGCCCTTATAGGCTAAGAACAGTTGATGATGAAAATCTCCCTCTTTTGAGGATATAACAGTATAACTCACTTTCAAAACGCTAACTACAGCAATGTGCGTCTGTGTATTACGTTTTTAAAAAAATAACGTGTACTGACAACGAATACAAATAAAAATGATCTACAATACAGTCGAGGAATTCGCCAAGAAACTATGAGACCCGTGAAACATGAACGAAAAGGGTTGCCAACTTGGGCGATTTTAATTCCCTAGTTTTTATTTAAATTTAAAAAAAGAATGTTACGTAGCGTATTGTTCAAACCTCCCTTCCCCCGAATTGCGTTACGTAATACTTGAACGCTCCCTAACTAGATTTTCTAGTCAACATGTTACTTGGTTTAAAACTGAATCAGCAACACGATACAATTCGATGTATTAATGGTCAATAGTTTTGGAAAATAAATTGATGATTTGGGCAATATTTAACTCGATTTTTTTTTTCTGTGAGAGCATCTGCACCCTTCTACGCTTCGTCAAATTAAGTAAATGGTAAACGACCAATGATTATTTATTCTTTTGTAATAAAATCTAGAACATAAAGTTAAATATTTTAGAAATCACGAATAAAAATTAGTGTATGGTAATTTGTATTAATTTAGTGCTGTTGCCAGAAATTTATAGTATATAGAAAAAGTAAAAGTAGTTTTGCTGCCAATCTTCATTTATTCAAATTAGATTCAGTAGCAAAATTTATTTTAAGACTCAGTCAGTGGCTTTTCGAGAATTCTTTCAGTATCCAAACAAGATGCATACATACCGAACCTTCTCAAATACGAACGATTCTGTGTTTAACAGGCATCAAGTGAGCGGGCTACCAAAAAACAAATATAATTTACGTTAATTTAAATTAGTCTTAACTATTTCGCTGTGACTACATTTCAAACGATTTTACAAGCCATTTTACGAGTTAAAACAAGATTAGATTGAGATTCCTTGGCTGTTCGTCTAATTTATGTAAGATTTTAGAGTGGTCTGGTCCGGTCAAGCGTTGAAACTAGTTCATCAATCAAAGATTCGCCACCAGTCTATAATCAGACACTTTAGTCATTTTCACTTGACTATCGCTTTAGAGGATGTCTGGTATGTTTGGACATGTGTTTGCGATAGCTTGACGAATCGAGTCAAGAACTTACATCGCTTCTTGGTCAGTGGCTCGAGAACGGCACGCAGAGGAAATCTTTGAAAATGTTAAATCTTGATTTAGCTCATCAATGTGTGATAGTAGTTCGATGTAATAGGACGATTTGGAGAAATGTAAATTTAATGTCTTAGGTGCTCGTGATATGCCTAGTCATTAGAAACCAATAAAGAATATTCTAGGAAGTAACCATCTCTTCTTGGAAATGAAAAATTTAATCAGAGTTAGTTTTGTCAGCAAGGATAAGAATGTGGACCAGTTTTCTCTTTACAGAAAGTGTTACCAAAGAAAGTACGGAAATCAAACTATCTTCAAGCAATTACATCACATCGACAGCTTCTGAAGCAGTCAAAGAAATTATCTTCAATTGAACGACGCGCTGATGAACGTTGACATGAAATTTCTTTCATCTTCGACATGAATCCATCCACCTATCCATCGATTCATCCGTTTTAATTAATGATGGCCGCCGCTTGATGATACTAATGACGGCGATTGAGAACGGACGACAATCTGATGGGGCGCGATTTGATGCTTGAAATCATCGATTGGAACGGCAACGTTTGATGTTGTCGAGTCACAAATAAACCAATGTCGAACAATAATCGAAATTTTATTTAAATTTATTTCTATTCGGAAGATTCCAGTCGACCACGCTGAAAGATACATTTTATTTGTTCGCTTCTATATACGTAGAACATGAACATAAGATTGGATATTAAGATAGAGGGTAACGGATATATATACAATCATGAGAAATATTAATATGGATAAAAAGATAATTTTTATTCGATTTTGAAAATGTTTCCAAGCGAAATTGACAGGGTTTTGAAATTAATGGTGTTATTATGATTATTTCGAATGCAAATCGCTGTAGCAAATATGCATCAATAAAATAAATGTTTCTTTTGAACTAAGGCGTAAAAAGAAGGGGTTGGAACGTTATTTAGCAATTTGTCAATTTCAAATATAAGGATATTCTGATCAATATTATTGCTTGGATTTCGTAAAAGATGTTCTACGAGACCTGTTCAAAGAGCTATGTAATACGATTAACAATTCTTGCGATTACGATATGCTGTAAGGACAAATAGAAAACAAAAGCTTAAACAGAATAAAAACCTGCTAACAATATTAAGTGTCTACTGCGCGAGGAAAAATTACAAATTACAAACTTGTTGGTCACCGTACTACTTTTCAACGTGATATACAATATGCACAGAAGTTTAATTTGTTTAAAGACTCATCTCTTTTATCATATCACCTTCCCGGTTTGCCTGGATGTTGCGTCGATATTCTGAGGAAAACAAAATCTTTTATAATTGTCAAAATTATTGATTACAAAATTTATTGTAAAATACTTATTTAAGTGGACAATTCTAGAGAAGATTGATTTTATTCCAGTAAGCTTCATTTAAAACTAATGTAAGCGTGAAATTCAAGAACTGTGAATGTGGAAAATATTAGTTTACATGTTTTTGTTCTGTATTATTTTATTAAAATGTATGGTATGTGTGTCTTCTTTCTCTTTTTCCTAGCACTACAGCCCATCTTGGGCCTTCGCTTCCTGCAAATAATGTCTCCAATTGTCTCGGTCCATTGACCACGGCCTCCAATTTCGAATTCCGAGCAGCGATAAAGTGTCTTCGATGACCGAGTCAGACCAACGTTTCCTCAATTTTCCCACTGGTCTCCAGCCTTCAGTAATCCCAACGAATACCTTTTTGGGTATCCGTTGTTCGTCCATACAATTCATGTGGCCTGCTTATTGCAGCTTCCGCAGTCTTAGAATCGTTAAAACCTCCGCCTCGTTAAAAATTTCACATAGCTCATAGTTGTATAAAATTTGCCATTGGTCCCTATTTAGTTTCACTCCGATTATTCGCCTCAGTACTCGTCGCTCGAAGGCCTTTAATATATTTTCGGATGCTTGGGTTCGGTTCGGGTCCATGTTTCACACACATAGCATAACACAGGTCTTATCACAGATTTGTTTAACATACTTGGAGCATTGTTTTCTTGTATATGCAGCTGGTCTTCAACATCGTCAAAACTGAACAAAATAAAAGTGTTTGATACAATGATCCCTGTCGCCTAAGTGAAAGAACCACTTTTTCTTCACCCGAGCCATGTTGGCTATCAACATGATAGCACATTTTCTTGGCGCGATTGAGACCAGCGTTTCCAGCATAAGAGGGCTGGTGCCAGCAAAACCGCGGTTTCGTCATGATGATGGACACTCTTCAGGAGCTACCATCATTCACGGGGCAGCTCGACCGCATGGTCTCGAGGTGTACATGAGAACCTTTATATAAAATAAGATAAGTTGCATGTTAGGCGTATTCCCACTTGCATATAAAGGGTCCAATGTCGAACTGCCTCGTGGATGATGATATGTGGCAGCTTCTGACGAGTGTCCATTATCCATGACGAAACCTCAGTGAACAAAACACAATATTTTATTTGGGAGCTGTTATCGCTTCTTTCATTCTTTCATTACCGGTTCTCCTTACTTTGGCGCGTAAATACACAAATTTGCCCAAATTTCCGATACTGCATTTGTTAAGTGTAATATTTTGAATATTTAAGGTTGTTTTTCTTGACTGTATCATGAGCTTTGTTTTATTTCCGTTGATTTGTAGCCCTACTAATTTTGCTTCGCTGTCCAGTTTCGGGAAGAGTTCTTTGGCAGTTGTTAATGACCGTGACAAAATGTTGATGTCATCCAGATAGGCTACTACTTAATTTGACTTGCATAGTAATGTACCTTATGACGTATTCCAGAGCCAAGTTGAATAGCAAAAGGACCAGCCTATCTCCCTGCTTCAGTCCAATACATGTGCCAAGGGCTTTCGTGAGTTGGTTATTGATGTGGACTTAGGGGGTCGTCAAAGTCATTGTCATGTTGGTAAAACGGATAAATTTGGCGGGGAGGCTAAGGCAAAGCATAATTTGTTCCAGTACGTTACCATCAATACTGAAATATGCTTACTTAAAATCAACGAAAATTTGGTGTACGTCTATATTGAACTCCAAGCATATTCAATGTACCTGCTTGACTATGAATAGTTAATCTAAGATCGATCTCTCTTCTCTTAAGCCTCCTTGATACTCCCCAATAATACTGATGGCATATGATCCGATTTTATTTTCCAAGATCTTTGGAAAAATGCAAGCTCTCTACAGACATCTATAGGCTCCAGTGTTATGAAGCTAATTGGAGGATTGAAGAGGCTCTTAAAATATAATGCCCATCTTTCCTTAATCTTGGTTTCATCAGCGATGATATTGCCGGTGTCATCACGACAGAGCGTAGTTTTGGGCTGATAACCATATTTCAAGCTTTTCACTAACTTATATGCTTGTCTTGTGTTGTTGCTCGCTAGACTCACGACGATACTTCGTCGTCATAGTATTTGTTTTATTGCTTTATGAAAATATCGCAATCAGAGAGGTGTATTTTAAATATGACTTTACATTATCAAGGTGCAAAGAAGAGTGATCAGATATTTTATATTGTTGCCAAGAATCCATACTATGATACAAATGTGTAAACTGATACAGTGATGCAAATACATATAAAACATCCCCTTTTTTATTTAAAACAAAATCTTTCTGGGGGTTTTCGAATTCTGTCTGATTTACGTTTTTGATTATGTTGATTGAAGTTGTTTGTTGATTGAAGACGATTAGGTAGAACGACGCTCGTTGTTAGTTGTGAAGTATCTTCAGGAAGTCTTTTAATATGAATTGTATTTCGAACGCATCCCTTATTTCCCGTACGTATTATGTATGATCTTAGGCTTCTCTATCCTACTATAATACCTGAAACCCAAAATTTGTGTTGAGTATGTAATTTTATTAATACTTTTTCCCCTTTCTTTAAAATGCTTAGCTCCTTCATTCGTTTATCGTAATATTTCTTCGAATACGCTCGCCTTTTAGCAATAGATTTTTGTACACTCGTTTATATTTGTTGTTTGTAGTTAATTGAGGGAATATCACATCGTAACCATCTGCAATAGAGTTCTTGCGCCGGACTACTTCCTATTTTATTTGGCGTGTTTCTCCATGCCAGAAGTGATTTGTAAAAGTCGTGATTACTGTCAATTGATTTAGTGATCATCATTTTCGATATTTTGGCAGCTGCTTCAGCTTTCCCGTTCGCCTGTTGGTGCATTGGGCTCGATGTATTGTGTGTGGAATTCCACTTTTGACGAAACTCTTCAAAGTCCTGTCCTACGAATTGTGCGTTATCTGTTATAACCGTTTAAGGTATTCCATGTCTGGAAAAATTGCGTTTACAGAGGTTGATATAGTTTTAGCAGTCATGTCTATCAGCTCATCTAATTCGAAGAAGTCTGAATAGTGATCAACTGTTACTAAAAAATTATCAGTGAGTCCTCCAATTTTCCTTTCGAAGATATCCATAGAAACAGTTTCGAGAGGATATGAGGGTATTTCGTGTGAAATGATCGGCTCTTTTCGCTGGTTTTTTGAATATTTGTTACAAGTTTCACAATTCGCAATCATAGATTTTATTTGGTCGTTAATTCCAGGCCAAAAGACCGTTTCACGTGCTAAATTCGTAGTATTTTCCACTCCTGAATGATTGGCATGTAATTTTTCCAAAATTTTCTTCCGTAACGGACTAGTTTGTTTTTGCTCTTAGGCCATCCGTTCAAAATAGCGTTGTATAAATCGATGGAAGTTTGATCATTTTCAGTTTCATGTCTTATGTTCTAAAGAATAGAATCACTTATTGGCAAGTTGTCGATCGGGTTCAATTTTTCAATGGTTTTAAATATTTGTCCAATGTTGTAAATATCGTAGAATTTTTCTTCATTGTTCATACTTTCCGGGGCTATGGACAATGTACGAGTATCGACTATATACGAGTACATGTCTTTGCCTTTTGTATATTTGACGTTAATGTTATATCTTTGTAGAATTAATATCATATTTTGCAAGCGTTCTGATGCTTTCAGTAGAGGCTTAGTAAAAATATTCACCAATGGGCTATGGTCCGTTTCTATAATGACGTCTGTTTTGCCGCAAATATATTGATCAAAGCGCCTGCATGCGAACACAATTGCTAGCGTCTCTTTTTCGATCTGAGCATAATTCCTCTGTGTAGCTGTTAATGTTTTCCAAGCATAGGCAATTGGTTGGTTGTCTTGAAGCAGAACACTTCCAATCCCGAATGAAGATGCGTCAATTTGAATCCCTACTGCTTTATCCACATCATAATATTTAAGTGTTGAAATTTTCATTAAAGTCTTTTTTGATTCTACAAATTCGTTTTCATGTTCATTTTTCTAGTGAAATATAAAGGAAGAATGTGTAAGATCTCGTAAATGATGTGTATGTGTGGCTAAATTTGGTATATACTGACCGAGATATGTCACCATTTCAAGGCAACGACTAAGCTCTTCTTTGTTCTTTGGTTGTAGCATGTTACATATCGTTGAAACTTTTGAATTATCTGGTTTAATTCCTTTATTTGTTAGTATGTGACCATAAAATTTTACTTCACTAGCACGGAAATTAACTTTTTCCTTGTTTAGTTTGAAATTTTCTTATTGTAGTCACTTTAGAAGGTTAGAAAGATTGTTGTTGTGATCGATGATTGCTTCTTCCTTTGTTTCCCCATTGCCGTAGATCAAAATATCATCTGCTATGCTCTGTACACCTTGTAACCCCTGTAATATTTCAGTTTGTGCTATCTGGAACAGTTCCATTGCCGGTTTAACTCCGAATGGCATTCTTAAGAATTTATAGTTACCAAACGGCGTACTAAATGTTGTTAATTCATTGCTCTTCTTGTCCAATCTTAGATGTCAAAAACCTTGCTTCGCATCCACTGTTCAAAATATTTTCGCGCTTTTTAAGTTTGGTAGACGCTCATTTAATGTTTTTTGAATAAATCTTACATCATTCAAATTTTCATTTAATTCTCTTGAGTCTAGACATAAACGCAATTTATTGTTTTTTTTAACTAGTACTATATTATTCAACCATTGTGTTGGTTCCAATTGCTTCGCGATAATACCGCTTTCTTCCATTTCATTTAATATTTTCTTTAATTCACTGTGAAAGGCGATAGGAATGCGACGCGAAGCCTGTTTCGGGAAACGCAATCCTTTTTTAGTCCTAAATTAATTTCACGCTTTGATGCTCCTAAACCAAAGAAAACCGTGCAATACTTTTCGCAAATTTGTTCGGCACTTTCATTTGCACTTTGTTTATTTTGGTCTTTTTTGATAACTGATTTTTTTACACACTGTTATAAGCTGCATCCCGAGACAAGTTTCAGCTGATAGAAGAGGCATATGATCTTCTTCAATTACTTTGAATGTTTCTCTCCGAATACCATTGTTGTGTTTTAGTGTTAAGCAGATTTTACTAAGGAGAATGACAATACTATTACCAAACGCTCGTAGCTTTGATATTGTATGTTCTAATTGGTTTGAGCATTGTATTAAGAATCGATCTTAAATTCTGTATGCTTATAATGTTGCATCTTGCTCCTGTATCCAATCTGCAATTCACTTGTGCATAGTGATTGTTGCTCTGTTTTATGTGCATGTTACACTTTAATAACTTGTTATCATTAGTTAGTGTTACAATGAAATCATAATTTTTAGATGGTGGTGGTTGGTTTTGATAGTCATTGTACAATATTTTGACGTATTTGTTAGATGTAGTGTTCGTTTTAATTTTTTTAGTTAAACATACAACTGCAAAATGCCCTTGTTTGCCACACTTTCTACAGGGTACCTTTCTAGCTTTACATTCATTAAGATATTTGTAGTAGGTTTTTCCACAAAATTTACATTTTCTTTCACTTTCGCTTTTCTGTTGCGTGTGATTTGGGTTATGTATCTTGTTGTTTTCTTATTTATTTTATTAACCAAGTGCCTACTTTGGTCTGGGTTAAAAGAACTAGTTTGTGTTTGATAGTGGAGATTTTTCAATTGTTTCGTTACGTTTTCTTTTGCGTGACATATGTCTATTGCCTTTTGCAGCGTTATTTCGGAGTCCAGCCAAAGTTTTTCGCGTAGATTTAAGTCTTTGACAGAACATATAATTTTGTCCAAAAAAATGTCATCCGATAAACTTCCATACTGCGTGTTTTTATTTAATTCCCTTAGCCTTGCAAAATATTCGTCATATGTTTCGTTTATCCCTTGGCTAGCCAAGTTAAAAATAGCACGCTCATATCTTTTATTCATCGGTGGCGTCAGGTTTTTCTCTAGCGCGTCTCAAATGTTGGATGCAGTTGATTTTTCGTCAGTCGACAAAGGCAAGTTGTTGTAAATTTGAAAAACATCCGAACCAACTGCAGTGAGCAAAATGGCTTTTTTAACTTCTTAACTGGCTATTACGTAATTGTTCCACCTCTGCGTAAATGTTTTAAAATTTTGGACTATGTCGCCCTCTTCGATATTTATGGGATCTGGAATGGGAATGTTGATCGCGTTGTTAGCGGCACTTTGTTGCGTTGCGTTACAAGTGCTTCAAGATTCTGTAATCTTGAGGAAACTAGATCCAAGTTTCTTTTCATTTCTTCTTCCATCCTTTGCCTCGTTATCGGCATATCTCATAGTGCCAACCAGATTGAAATTCGCTACTAATGCATAACACTATTCTACTTACTTTGAATGTTCCAAAGAGCACGTTTTGTACATATTTAATTTTGTTGTCAGTTTAAACCGCTTCGTGTTTACCTAATTTCACTTTATAATTTAGTCTCCCTTATGTTTGAATAATTTCACTGACACCATGTGTAACACATCTGACACCATGTTTTATTGTTTAATGAAAATATCGCAATGGTTAATTCAGAGAGGTATATTTTAAATATGACTTTACATTATGAAGATACAAAGAAGAGTGATCAGATATTTTATTACGTTGCAAAGAATCCATACAATGATACTAATGCGTAAACTGATACAATGATGCAAATACATATATAACAGTATTTTCTTTTCACATTTTAGTGATGTTATTCACTACTATTCTGAGATTTTCAGTGTTCTCTCTTCGTCCTGGGTTTCCTACGTACGTCATCCTTGTCCGCCTGATTCTTTTCGTTTAATGCATTATGGCACTCATCATCGATCCATATTTTCCTTGCACAGGGCTTGATGTCCAATCATCTGTTCTGCCACGGTCTTAATAGCCGCTTTCACTTCCATCCAGAGCTCGATTCTTGTTTTTAACGATGCGTCTGGTAAGATGGGAGCCAGCTTGTTGTCGAGGGTCTCCATGAAATTTTTTGCCACAAGCGCCTTTTGGAGCGTTTGGATGTGAAATTTTCGTGGCGGGCTGGTCTTCGCCGAATTTGCCTCTGACATACGACATCGATAGGGTCAATTTAATCAAGTAATGATCTGAGTTACAATTGGCTCCTTGGGTCAAGTATGCTCGAGGCCTAACGTTGTTGGACCAGAACATGGTCGATCTGGTTTTGTGTGTTGCCATTCGGTGAGTTCCAGGTCATTTTATGAATACGCCGATGTGGGAAGCAAGTCGAATGTTTGACTAGATTTCTGCTACAGCCAAAGTCAATCAAGCGCTGGCTGTTGTCACTTGTTTCATCGTGGAGTGAGATATCTTATTGCCAACATGAGATATCTTATTGCCAACATTAGCGTTGAAATCACTCAGAATCGTTTTTGTGTCATTTGTAGGCAATGAGTCAATCAATCTTTACAGGTGATTGTAGAACTTTTCCTTCGTTTCTTCATTCGGGGCATGTACATCGATCAGCCAGATTTTGACGAATTTTGCTTTAAAAGGGGCGCACCCACCATTGATTAACTAGTTTCAAATCAATAATGTGCAATTCAAACCCCCTATCCACAATAAAGGCGACTCCAAATTCTCGTTTTCCAGTAGGCTTTCCACTTTTAAATATTGTGTGCGATCTCATGTCCCGTTCGTTTCCTGGATTGCCAGTATTATTAATTTGTGCTGACTGGCCTGCTGCAAAATGTCTTTAACAGCGTTAGCGATTGAAGTGTTTGAAAAATGGAATCAACGTGTTAGAAGCTTGTCTTTTGAAATCATATCAGCTTGACATGAAAGCATAGACATTGTATGATTTATGCACACATTATGCATACAATATAAAAATTAATGCTGGTCGCGATAAAAGCTCAGCAACGGAGAAAAATCAAGGTCACTGAATTGAGTCCAACTTGGAAAAAATATCATTGGCGCGTTTTTCTAATCGAAATCGTTGAAAATTTGTCCTTCAGATATTTTAAAGTGGCGTGTACAACCCACTCTTCCCTCTACTTTGTGATATTTTAATCAGAGATATCGAGTTCATTATGGGGAAAAAGAGTCTTCATCCCCATCATTTGGATGCAATACGTGGATGATGTGTTATCGATCATGAAGTTAAAAGAGACTGAATATCTTTTAGAGGCAATAAACAAAATGGACGATTTGCCTTCTTGGATATAGAGATAATCAGGAGTATGACTGATATGTAATTTGGCATAAACAGGAAGAAAACCCACTCAAGAAGAACAATCCCAAGCATTTTGAATCACTCTCTTGGGCAAAACATGGTAGCCTATAACAGTGCGCAGTTATCCGCCTAATGTAGTGGTTAGAGTACTCGCTACGTAAGTCAGAGGTCACTGGTTTCCATCATGCTGGTGATAAGGAGAAAAGTTTCAAGTCGAGAAAAGTTTCAAGTCGAGAAAAGTTTCAAGTCGAGAATAATAGTATGCTCTGGAGGATGCTCACAGCGCCAATGTTAACTAAACGATACGATGAAGAAATCAAATATTATTAACAAGAATTGAAAATTTTTATCAACAAAATTGGGTAAACAGACTTACGCTCATGTCAGAAGGGTTTTGTACCCAACTTCTCAGAAATGCAGTCACCAGCAATGAATAACGTCAAGAAATATGTCAAAGAGATGTGTGTGCATCGATGTTATTGGCCTTATTTGGAAATTTCAAGAAGATCAAGTCAAAACTGCAGTGACTGATTCGATGGAAAGTCCATAAAATACCAAAATCATATGATATTGTTGTTGTAATTGGAGAAATTTCAAACGGCTATAACTTCCGTGTATATCATTCGATCTTCATCAAACTTACAAAGTTTAATAACTCTTAGTAGGACTACGTAAATATCGCATTTCGTTCAGTTGAAGGGTACCGATACGATTTAATTGGGGAAAATGTGAAATTCGAATATTATACTATTTTTAACAAAGTTGAGCGAATTTTGACTTCTAAGGTATTTGTTGTTGCTGTACTCATAACCACCTACCACCATAATTATTTCAGATTTTTCGGATCACAGGTGTCCAATCGCGAGGGAGGGACACAAATTTTTCGTGTATTTCCCTTCCCTGTGCGTCCCCAAAGCAAGAAGTATCAAATTAAGAGCTGTTTTGAAAAGTTCTCTCATTTGATACCCATATCGGTTACCCTTGATGAAATTTTTTTTCGGGGTCACTCCCCTATACGGGGAGACCTCTCCTTAAAAACATTATAACATTTTTTGTGGTTGAACTTTGAAGAGAGCACCCATTTTACACCTGCATACAAAATTTGATGTTTCTAGCTTAAGTAGTTTGCGAGAAAAGGTGCTGTGACACACGGACGGACGGACGGATAGGCGGACAGATGACTTCCTTGCAAATGCTGATCAACTTTAATAGGTTGTATCTCTTGATGACTTCCTTGCAAATGCTGGTCAACTTTAAAAGGTTGTATCTCAGGAAATGATGCACATAAATCAACTTTTTCCAAAAAACAAAGCGTTTCTTAGAATACTTTGCAACGCTTTTTTTGACTTTAATTTAAATTAATAGTTCATAATAAATATTGTTAAAAGTTGATAATTTTAAAAAATTCATGAGGCCACACTTATTATTCGATCTTAATTTTATAAAGTACATTTGATACGTGAAGTGCTTTTTTATATGTAAAAAATCTTTAATCTTTTATAAGCTTTAGTTTTTGACTTGCATGATTTTAAAAATTTTGGTATTTTTTATTTAAGTTAAGATTGCGGTATCATTATGCGAGTTCTACTGAATCAATTTTGATGAAAATTTGTGTCCTATTTTATTATATAAAAACTTTTTAAGCCAATTATGAAGGTCCTGAGTGCATTCTAAGTAGTGAAAACAAATTAATTACTAATAGCCTTTTCTTCCCTTTCTAGGGTTTTGTAAAATAATTTTGCAAAACCGTACTGAAATCGGAGCCGGTCTGTCAGTCTGTCCATCCGTCCGTCCGCACATCCGTGTGTCATAGCAAATGAATAACATGGCTTCATTAAAGGTCGTTCGACAGTAACTAATTTGTTAGAACCTACGAATGCCATCTCTCTTGCTTTTGACAAGAGCTAGCAAGTTGATGTCATAAACACAGATTTTACTGAAGCCTTTGACAGTGTTGATTACGGTCTTTTGGATAACAAACTCCGTGTTTCTGACTCAATCCTCTCTTGGATCTTACCCATCGCTCCTGTACCGTTACATGGAATAATTTTTTTTCATCGGCCTCATTTAGCCCAAAACCTGGTATTCATCAAGGATCAATTTTAGGCCCTTTGCTGTTCAACATTTTCATTAATGATCTTCCCCAATGCCTGCCCTCTAATTGTCTTCTTTACGCTGATGATTCAAAAATTTATCGTTCCGTTAACTTCAGCAAGGACTGCTCATACCTTCAAAATGATCTTCACAATCTCCAAAATTGGTGTCAAGGTAATTTAATTCCTCTTAATATTTCAAAATGTTGTCACATGAGATTCGCCAACAAAATTCATCCAGTTTTATATGAATACCGGATTGATGAATCGCTGCTCGCACTTATAAACAAATTTAAAGATTAAGGAGTAGTATTTGACCCAGGTTTGAAATTTGACATCCATATTTCATGCATAACCACAAGAGCTTCACGTGTCACCGTTTTTATTTCACGATTTTCCTGAAAGTCTTTTAATATTTCAACCAGCGTCCATCTATTTGTACTCCTAGCCGGGTCAATTCTTGAGTGTGCCTCCCAAGTATAGTCTCCTCACTATACGAATCTATCGGATGCTGTTGAAACTGTACAGCGTAAATTCTACAAATATAACCTCCCTTATATAATTCAATTCTACAATTATAACCTCCCTTATAGCTCCTACGATGAGCGCTTACAGATCCTCAACATTCAATCATTCAAAAAAAAGGAGAGAGTTCTTAGACCTGTGTTGCTTATTTAAATTATGTCATGGTATTCTGTCATCCAACCTTCGGGAAAGGCTTTATATACGACCTACCACAAGAACGTGTTCAACTGATATATTCATTGTGCCCTTTGCTAGTACCGATACTTATTTTTATTCATTTTTAGTACGCATATCACGTCGTTACAATGAGCTTCAGCTGGTTCCCCTGCCTTATTCCTTAAACACTTTAAAGGCATACTATATAATAATTTCCTTAGCTTCCAATAGTTTATTAGTATTTTATATTCTTGTTAGGGTTTTGTAAAATAATTTTACAAAACCCTTCTAAAATCGCGTCCTGTCTGTCCGTCTGTCCGTCTGTCTGTCCGTCCGTCCGTCCGTCCGTCCGTCCGTCCGTCCGTCCGTCCGTGTGTCACAGCAGTTTTTCTCGGAAACTACTTAAGCTAGAAGTATCAAATTTTGTATGTAGGTGTAAAGTGGTGATCTCTTCAAAGTTCAACTACTAAAAAATTTTATAAGGTATTTAAGGGGGGTCTCCCCATGTAGGGGAGTGACCCTCCGAAAAAAAAATTTCATTGAAGGTAGCCGATATGGGTATCAAATGAAAGGTCTTGATGAGAACTTTTCAAAACAGGTCTTAGTTTGGCAAAGTTTGCTTCGAGGGGCGCACAGGGAGGGGAAATACACGAAAAATTTGTGTCCCCCCCCCTCGCGATTGGACACCTTCCATCCGAAAAATCTGAAAAAAATCAAGAATGTAGGCCTTGATGAGTACAACAACAACAAATACGTGAGAAGTCGTAATTCACTCAACTTTGTTAGTAATAGTATGATATATTGATTTTATGTTTTCTTGAATAAAATCTTAACGGTACCCTTAAATTCTATGAAATTCAGTACACAGATGTCTATTTATAAGATTGATTAACTCTGCAAGTTTCATAAAGATTGCATAATATTTAGCGAAGTTATAGCGGTTTGAATTTTCCTGTATTACTATGGAACAATATGCGCTGCATGTATTACTATGGCAACATATGGCTATGGAACAACATGCGCTTTTTACCGACTCAGACACTACAGTTTTGCTAGGATTTGCATGAAAATTTCAGGAATGATAGGTGTCATGAATAGCTTTGAGAATCAGCTCAGCTAGTGGTATCAGTAATCGTAAAACAAAAAAATGGCTGTTTTAAGTGCGAAGATTGAATAATTTTGAGTTATTTTTTCCCAACTTCAACGTTTAAGGTGCATGCTTTGAACACTTGATTCAATTTAATGAATGACTGACGCTGAGTACCTACAATTAATACTCATAAGTGAAACAAGTCAAGGAGGCGCGAGAGAGCTTCTAACAAAAGGGTTTTGTAACAACTCTGGAATTCGAAAAAATTGGCTATTAATCGATGATAACAGTACAGGAGAGTGGCCCCTGAAAAAAAATCATCAAACGTAGCCGATATGAGTATGAAATGAAAGTTTTCATGGGAGCTTTTCAAAACAGTTGTTAAACTGTCAGTTTTTGCTTCAGTGGGGGCACAGGGGGGAAATACATGAAAAATTTGCTTCTTCCCTCGCGAATGGACATCTGAAATAATTATCAAGGGAGATATTTATGAGTATAACAAGAACAAAAACCTCAGAAGTCTAAATTCTTTCAACTTTGTTGATAATAGTATGATCTTAGAATTTCATAGTTTCTCCAATAAAATCATCATTGACATGCTTCTTGACCTTATTCAATCTGGTGACTGCATTTTGAAAATTGAATACAAAACCCTTTTGACATGAGCGTAGGTCTGTTTACCCAACTTGTTTTTTTTTTCTTATTTCAAGTTACTCACTTTGTTTTTGTTGCATATACTATATCATATTATATTTCATTACCTATTTTGTAATTGGATTCATTAATCTGTAAAAAAGGGTAAATAAATAAATAGAATTTTTCTCACATACACCTTAAGCTAGAAATATCAAATTTTGTATGCATGTCTTCAAAGCCCAACTAGAAAAAATTTCATAAGTTATTTAAGGAGGGTCTACCCATATACGGGAATCGCCTCCCAACAAAAAAAAATTCATGAAACGTAGTCGATATGGGTATCATATGAAAGGTCTTGATGAGAGCTTTAGAAAATAGGTGTGAAACTGACATTTTTTGTATTAGCTTAACTTTAATTGGATCATTTCACCCTTTTTCACATCAATTTAATGTAAATCTATACGACATTTTTTATTTTGAGGGCGCACCGGGAGGGGGAATACATGAAAAAAAATATGAGTAGTTGTGCACGGGCCTTCTGCTTACAAACGGAAAACTGTTTTAATGTTTCGTCGATCTAATTTCGTGTAAGGTTAAATTTCATTATTTTAAGATAATTATGATCACCCAATTTATGCCTTTTTGACTTTTGTTTACTAAATTTTTTTTTATTTTGATATGGTATATTGTTTGTATGAATCCGTTAAACATTTTATTAGTGAAAAGTTTTTGTGTTCGAACTTACCTTTTGGGAACAGATTGAGTATTAGGTGTGGGCTATGATGGGGCATTAGGGCAACATTTGGTGTGGGTCTGGGTTCATTTAAATTTCTAAATAAATAACATTGGTTTATTATTTTTAGGCAAAATCATGGTACGTACTTACAAAAAAAAACTAAAATAAGAGAATGGTCGACAGATGCTATGAAAAAGCTATAGATAAAGTTTTAAGCAAAGTGATGGGATACCAAAAAAATGCTCCTGCATACATACTGCCTCAGATTTCTATAGAGCGATATGTTAAGAAAATGAAGGAAGGCGGTGAAGTTATTATTGGTTTACTTTTAGGCCTGAAAAAAACTAAATTTACATCTAAAGAATATGACGAAATAGAAAAATATCTGAAATATATGGAAGAGCGTCTTTTTGAACTAACAACAAGTAAATTCTATCAGTTGCTCGAGATATTTATGGTCAGTTTGGATTGACCCCTATCAAAATATTTAACTGCGATGAAACTGGAATTTTCATTGTTTCTAAAACCAAGAGCAAAATATTAGCTATGAAATGACGAAAACAAGTGGTTCGTTATCATCTGCTGAACGAGAACAGACTATCACAGTAGATATATGTTTAAACGCTGCTGGAACCTACATGCCTCCACCAATGATTTTTCCGAAATAACGAATGACACCAGAGCCTTTAGATCATGCTCTACCAGGTACTGCATCAGTTTGCAACTCTCAAGGCTGGATAACTTCAGAAATATTTTTGATATGGTTCAAAAGCTTCAACAAATTTTCCGGAGCCATTTCTCCTAAGCCACGTGCTTTTAGATGATCATGTGAGTCCACTCAAGATTTGGAAGTGATTCATCTAGCTCGTAAAAATGGAGTAGTTATACTTTGCTTTCCTCTTCACTGCACATACAAAATGTAGCCTGCAGACGTTGCATTTATGAAGCCACTCAGCTTTTATTACGAACATGCTGTTACAGGTTAGTTGAGATCACATCCTGAACATGTGGTAACTGTATTTCAGATAAGTGAAATATTTGGTAACGCATACTTCCAGGTAGTTACAATGTGTACCGCCACTAACACATGTAGTAATCGAGCAGTCACACAAGGAAATTGCTCAAAAACCTTCCT
Source organism: Odontomyia ornata (assembly GCA_963969285.1). Lineage (NCBI taxonomy): Eukaryota > Metazoa > Arthropoda > Insecta > Diptera > Stratiomyidae > Odontomyia > Odontomyia ornata. The sequence continues at coordinate 295,985,027 of OZ017741.1, forward strand.
ATCTCCAACTCAAAATGTTATGGCAGTTTTAGAAAAAAATATTTAAATTATTTACATCCATAATTGTAGATTTTAAAATGGTTTTCTTTCATATTTTCATTATTAAATGTAATTTTATATCAATTTTCCTTTGTATTAAATTTAAATGTTTCCCTTTAATTATATTCGTTATGAGATTTAACTTTTATTACTATTTCAAATCCTCTTCATTTTCCTTTACTTCGGTTAAATTTAGTTTTTAAAAATTTCAAATCTACCATATATAATTAAGAGTAGATATGGGAGCGCTGATTTAGCACACGCCAAAAGGGTATTAGATTGGCGAATGCAATCGAGTTCAGCTGATGGATTTACCGTGTGCACGGTAATGAAGAAAGAGAAAAGATTGAGACGGAGGCAGTCCATGGGAGATCGTGAATAACGACGGATAAATTGGCGAATTTTGGTTCGATAAGACCCAGTTGTAATTCAAGAAGTTTTGTAGCATCTGAATTGGTGCCGTGTGAAGTTATTAAAATCGCATCTTAGTTACTACTTGTTGGGAATTTTCTACAAACTAGTTTAAAAAAATGAGGTTCCATAAGGACAACAAGTGCAGTAAATTGTACGGTTTCAAAACACAACCAACTACAAACGTTTCTCGACCACCGTCTATGCGAGTGTGTGTGAAGGTTGACTGTCATGCCGTCAGTATTGATTGAAATTGTTGAATTTGTTGAGTGAACACGGGCAGTGAACTAACAAAACAAATCGAAGTTAATTTCTGTGCAAACTTCAAGTCTTCTTGGTATTGCCAGGTGGGTCGGACGTCGCGTGATTTTTCACACGAAAAAAAGAAATGTCAATGTCGTTGTATTCGGATACGTGCGAGTCCAATGTTATTAACTTTGAACACGATTTCTAATTCTTGAATCATAAATCTTGTCCCGAGTTTATGAAAAACGCCTGCAAAATGTGAAATAATCGTTTCGAAGAATTCAAGTTGTCCTCGAGGTAGGATAAAGTGCGGAAAATCTCATGTTGAAATGCATTGTTATTGTCGAGCAATGTCTTAGACAATACGCGAGTTAACTTGGATTTCAATTTGCATCATCTTTCTTTCTGTGTAAATCAATTGCTAAAAGATGCTTGAGTTAAGTTGCAAAAAGTGATCAAAATGAATCAGCGAATGCTATGCAATTGAATACTGATATACGTCAGTGGTCAATCTACAGACAATATTGATTGAGTTTTTCCGAATACCTCGCGACAGCCGTTGGTGCATAGAAGTAGTTGGGGAATTAAAAATTGTGGAAATTTCGAAGATAAATTATCCCATTCTATGCAGGCTAAATGTGTCGTATGCGTATGGCAAGTAAAATAGGCATGTTAAAGGAAGAGGGCAATGTGCTGTTACTTTTTCAATTTATGGAGTGTTTGAAAATGTAACTAAAGATAAACAACGTGTTAAAAAGGGACAAAGTTAGCATCGATTCGGGTCGTCTTGTAGAACACGCGTTTGTAGTGTACGCGTACGTGTATTGACTTAGATGTCGTGTAAGAACACTTTATTTTTACGTTATCTAACTGTAAAGACAAAGATTCTTTAAGTTGCCACAATCATAAAATTACGCCGCAAATGTGACATTGAACCGATATAAAATTAGCGGGAATGATGTATGATCGACATTCCTATTTCCGCGTAAGTGGAAATCACATGAAATGTTTAGCTACGACGACTATGTTTGCGGCGCATGCTTTTATTTAAACGATGCTTTCCCTTCAATCGCCCTCCACTAAGTAGCGTGACGACTCCGGACCTCCCAACTGAGTGGCTTGACATGACTACTCAGTGCATCAACTCATTCGCTTCAAAAAGAAATTGATGTGTCATTTACGTACTTGTCCATGGGAGTTTGTTTCTCGTCTGATGCCATTAATCGTTCAGGTTTTGCGGAAACCTTCTTCAAAGCTACCAGTGAAGAGCGAAGCATTGGCTGGAATCCATCACTGTAACTGGCCTTCCATTTTATTATAAAACCATTGTGATTTTGGTAATGCAATGTTGCTCAGTCATCAGATGCCGGAAGCGTGAATCTGCGTATATGTGACGGGGCCCGAATAGACTTATTCTTAAATGAAACGTAGTGGCGTTAAGACCCCGTTTTGTAATCAGCTATATTTCAAATTGGTAAAAGCTAACTCTCAGGCAGTGAATCGCTAAATATACATTCGAATTGTTTTTGTGTTTTTTTTTGTCTATCACTGCATGAGAGGATCGAAGAAGATAAATGCTTAATTATATAGGTATCAAAGTGGAACCGAATAAGCCTTTTGCTCTTTTTCTTATGCTCTGCTTCATAACATCCAGATGTGTTCAGTTTGTGAATGCTTTTAATTTAATGCAGTGGTCAAAAATACAATTTCGTGACATTTTACTTGACAATTTTCTATTATCGATGATGTAATCTGTCTAGACTCAAACACTTTTAGCTTTTTCATTGATCATTTTGAAAAAATACGTTGGCTGCTGCTGAAGATTTTGATGAGAAGAAACTAACAAAAAATTTACAATATTATTTGCAATTACTGAAGCAAGTAAAAATAACCGCAGTAAATACTTCATGAACAGAACAAGTAGGCAAGCGTTTTTCTTTTTGGCCAAAAAGCATACGTAGCATTTTCTAAATTACAAGATTTACATTTTTCAACACTGCAGCGAATTTAAGAACAACTTCAATTGAATCTTTTGGAAGAAGTAAAATAATGTACATATCGTCCATAATAGCGATTGTATTGCACTTTTACCTAATTTAATATCAGATCGAATATCAAAAATCATGTAAGTCCTTTTTTGTTAATATTAGTTGCAATTGAATTCAAAAGAATACAGTGAACTGTTAGACATTAAAATTTGGTTTTTCCATTTCGTTTTACCTGACCGGGGGTAGAAACTCCAACCCATGCTAGCCATCGGGCGCGCACCCCCGTTTTTTTGTTATTAACAGGGGCTCTTGCCGGGTAGAGTGGCCTTTCGCTCGCGTGTTCTTTTATGGTATAGAGTTATGTGATTCGATCACATAATTCTATGACATAAATTGGTCACGTCTATATTTCTCATTTGATGGGAAAGTTCATGCAAATTATGTTTGTATGAGCTTTCCACTCATATGGGAAATATATGGCTAAGTCTGCCTTTGGATCTTGATTCGGTTGGGAAGATGCTAGGGGTTTCCCCTCCATCTGGATGCCCCACTCTTATTTGTGGGCCATAAGGATCGTCGGTAAAGACGAAGTCTCCATAAGTCCGCCCATTTTTTCTTCAAACAAACATTTCAACCCTTGGTAGGCCAATCTCCGCGGATCTTAACATACTCTTCCACCGAGGCAGCACACCATCGCTGCAGTCCTTTACGGACATTCATATTTACTTATTTTACTACACGCTTTCAGAAAATGTGGTATATGGCCTTATAACCAAAATAATTTTACCGTTGCCGATTTCATTTCTGCTGATACCACGCACATACAAAATATTGTAGACTCGTTGAATGTAGAGCAACAAAGAGTATCAGAAGCCGAAGGTCTTCAATCTGAAGCAGTACCATGTCTTTCTTCAACAACATTCATAACTGTATCTTCAACGGCCACGATAAAATCTCATACTGAAACTCTTGCAATAGAACCTGAAGCCACAACGATATCTTTCACTCCACCTAGAACAGAGTTAATCACGTAATGTTACGAATCAGCCACACCAACAGTGGATAAAACACCCCTCCCCTCCCCGAACTTGGGAGTTCTTATTCTCCTAAGCCTCACATTCGTGCAGCATGCCGAAGTCTGACGTCTAGCTTCGAAAACGCATCCCGTAGTGATATTTTGCCAATTCCTTCTGTTCAACGAACTGAAAAAAGGAACTCCTTATAAAACTTAGCTAGAAAATTTTAAAAAGCTGGGGAAAACATCCAATCTTAATAACTCTCGCCTCAAAAGGAATGCTAAAAAGAAACAAAATGCTATAAACTCTGTCAAAACACAAAAAAGCAAGGATGAAGAAACCACAATTTTTTGACATCGTCAGAACCTTGGGTAGGCTGCCAGCTCCGTGGATTTTGGGCTCACAATGCTTGTGCTGGCGTAGACAATGAAGACCTGGAAGAAATACACATTTGTATGTTTTGCGAGAATAATTAGCCTTCCCTATCATCCAATTTAATCACTCGACAGTATGGGGCAAAATAGTTTTTCATAAGGTTCCTCTTAATTATTAAAAAATGTGATAAGTTGATTTTCCCGAGAGTGTACCAAATCATAGTTGGATTAATGACTTAACGGTCCATAAGTCAATAAGACTAATCAACATTGCGATTATGCTGTATTTTTGTTATTTCCTTTAGCTAGTCCATCATGTCCCCCTTTCCCCAAGATAATTTTAAAGTTTCTGACCAATCATTTCTTAAATGAAATTTTATCACGCAATGTTTATTCCCGTATAAATTTGCCCTAAAATGAACCATTTTAAAGTTAGAAGTGAGAAAAGTAGAAAAAATCGAGTTTATTTATCATTTTTGAACATTTCAATTTATTAGTTAATGTTCCTGACTTTTTTGAGAAAGTGTATAGGTCAACTATGTTGTTGTTATACAAGTTATTCTACAACTCTTTCTGCAAAAATCAGTGTGCCCCTCTCAACAGTTCAATGTAATGGTTATTTTACAGATCCACCCTGGTCTATTTACCAGTTCTCTTCATATTATTTTATGTTTTAGAGCTATGAAGGAGACAGCTGAGGTTTTTGATCAAAGGATAGAAAAACTGATCTTAAGAATGTTCACTATGTTATTTCATAGTTAAGTTTGGAGCAAAGATGTTCATCGAACGAACTGCATCAAAATCAGTAATAGTCATTTTAAAGTTGACATTAAAGTGAAACAAATCAATTTTCAAGATATTTCTTATGCTTAGCTTTTTTAATTTGATTTGAGCATCATTTTGAAAGTCTTTACAACCTTGTCCTTTGCTTAAAAGTAGGCATCATTCCGATTTAATGAGAAATTTAACGATAGAAATGTACGTTTGCTGGCGTAGTGATTAATTACCTTTCGTGAAATCCAAGCCTAATAAATGCGACCTCAAATAATGTCACGTCAACACATTTATTTCTTCAATTCAACGATTTTTCACACACATAAGACTTCTTTGATTTTTCTAATGATCCAGAATGCAGCAGATAATCTCGAAAGAAATCTGGAACATGCACAATAAAATACTTGCGCCAACATTAAAAATAAATCCCTTGGTGTGGTCCATCCACGCTGCTGCGCTGATAATAAAAACACACAAGAATGGGCCGTGACGCGAAATGCCAGAGATAAATTAAGGGTCCTTTGGTTGGCGCCTTAGATCTTGTCTCTATCCGCACAGTGGCCGCAACCATTCATGGCTCTCAAGAATCCATTTAACCGCCATTTCAATTGTTCAAATTCGGTGGCAACAAGTGGAAGAAGCAAAAACCATGTAACGAATAAATTGGAAAGCATCCACCATTCAACATTTACCATCCACCTGATGCAGCGGTGAGATGCGCTGACCAAGACGTTGGGCGCATCCCATTCTTATGGTCGTGCTGGTCCTCTTTGGTTTGTTCTGAACCATCCTTAGGCTTTGTTGCGAAACGCCAAGGAGACAGCCATTATCTTTTGGACGTTTGCAACCAAACAAAGGAGAGCCAATCACGGGGTTGAATGCGAATTAAGAGCCGAGCTCAACGCGATCCGTTGACTGATGCACATATTTTTGATCGCAATCTTTGAATTAATTTCTGTAACGAGTCATCTGATCTGCAAATCAACTGCTCTGATAAACTCAATCGATGCAAGTGAAATGCTTGAACAGTAAGTTGCATTCAAAATGTCGTTAGCCTCGTACAAGAACCAAAATTTACATTTTTTATTGAGGAATTCACTTGAATTCTTCAACCATATTGGAGGTAGGCATCTATCTTCTATTTATCTCTCCAAACCCAATTCATAATAATTCTTACGGACTATATCTTGGATTTTATGTTCAACCAATCTTTGCTTTGATCACTTTTGTAAACTCATAATATTTTTATACTTCGGAGCGGATATTCTTCGAAAAAGTAATGAACAGTCTCATTTCGATTTTATGCGCGCGTGTACCACCCACAATTATTACTTCGAAGCAAAGTTTACGACGGAAAATTGTGTCCGAATATCGTTATGCATTGATGACCTGACGCACAGGAACAGAAGAAAAATGCCGAACGAATTAGTGACATTAAACCCTGAATAATTTTTACGATAACAATCTGTTGAATGACATCCTTCATCATTCAATCTACGTTGAATGCATTAAGAAGCTGTTATGGAAATTGCGGTGAGGAAATCGATGATCTATTTCGCTATCGGGTAGGAAGTGTAGGAGAGTTTGGAGTTGGATTGAAATTCAGGCAGATTTATGAAAATGGTTGAATATATAATATTTTAAAGAAGTGGTGAACTGGCAGATAATGATGAACTGCTGACTCTCATCATTTCTCGTGATATTCGTAAATTTAGATAATTTTTGTAAAACTTCAATAAGCATTGGTTTGTGATGTTTTGAGTCCTGTGTGTCAGTGCATCACAGCCAATTTCCTCAGAAACCATAGAAGCTACAAAGCTGAAACTTTGCGAAAAGATCAAAAGTAGTGGTATCACGAAAGATTAAGTCTTATTAAATATATCCCCCTTATAACGAAGTGGCCCTTCAAAAATATTCTTATCAAAGGTAGTCAATATGGGAATCAAATGAAGCATTTTGATTAGCGTTTTTGGAATCTGGAATCGCGGCTGTACAACTTCGAGCCGAAACATCTGAAAACATCACAATGGTAGACCTTCAAGAGCACAAGAAAAACAAATACTTCAATAATGTCAATAACTACCGACTAAACACCTCCCCTTGTCCACACAAGAACTTATCCTGGAACCGTTTGACGTATTATTTCCGGCCAGGTATCGTTTTAGTATGCCGTAATGTGCCTTCTGTGAACCCTTCCTTTTGTCGGAAGGGAAAGAGAAATTGCAATACAAGCGATCTCCCACGGCTGTTGTGAGTCCCCGGCTGTTGTGAGTCCCCGGCTGTTGTGAGTCTCCTACATCTTTTAAGGATTGCCCAAACATAATGTGCCACATGGTTCCATATGTCTACCAATCCAAGCATCACCACTACTATACTAGCCGGGGTGAGCCCTCGTGTTTTCCTGTGGGGGTGTCGTCACAGGCGTCGTCTTCCTCTCTTACGCAAAACTGACAATCGGGGAACCGTTACTTACCAATCTTGTGCAGGTGAGACTGAAAACACCCATGCCAACTTAAAAGTTGGGTCTGATAGAAATTAGTCTCGCCATGCTTTCAAAAAAGGGACGGTCTCAGATCCGAGATGAAGCTGGTAGTCCAGCTTTTCTTCATCCAATTCACGCAAGATGGTTACCAATCGTTGAATGAGCACTGTCTCTCCTTGTTGGCAACCACCTCCCTCGTGTTTGATGCATCCAAATAGCGAGGCACTCTCTAACATGGAGAGCAACACGTATCGTGCCTGCAATAGCTCTCAACACTTCATCAGAGCTGTTGGATATGAAGGTACAATTCTCATTGGTCCTCTTCTCTATGCCTGTGTCAAGCGTTTCCGATACACGCCCTTACTGAGAGTGTTGCCCCATCTTTCTGCTCTGTGCAGTAGCGCTGACCCTACACCACTCATCTAGAGGTATCTTATTGATGGGCTTGGTGCCCCTACGCTGGCGATAAGTTGACTCAGAGCCAATATGTCCAAAGCAGCCTTCTGAGCCGTGGCTCTGCTTTGCTTAAAGATACTCATCTGCGAGTTGATCAGTACTCCAGGAGCTTCACGTATCCTCAATACCGGGCATCTTTGCTCTAGGGGTACTCTTTTTAGCCAAGATGATCACTTCAGCGTTCTCCACAGCTAGACTGAACCCACCAGCAGTCATCTAGTCTCTCACTCGGTGCATTAGCATACCTAGCTTAAGTTGTGGTTGTTCAATGGTACGTCCGTCGACTAGAGCCCCAGCACCAACCACGTAGCTAATCAAGAGCAAATAATCTGGCATCTCTAGTCTCAGTAGCGCATCGTAAGACAAGTTCCACAGGGATGGACCAAGGATAGATCCCTGGCCAACACCCAACGAAACTCCTATCCTTCGTTGCTCCTGCTTCGTTTCATAAAGCTAGCTTCGGTCCATCAGGTAGTTTCTAATAAGATGCATTCAATATTCTGCAACCTGAAAGGGGTTTCCCAATGTATCTAGAACATCCACCCATCTAGCGGAGTTGAAAGCTTTCCTAACGTCAAGTGTAACCAACAGAAAGATCCTTCGCCTGGTGCGGCTTTGTGTCGCTACCTTTTGGAACATGCCCACCACTGCTTGCATCAACAGTCCGATGTCTTGCTCTGCGGTCGTACCACCCAAGAGATAGGTCTCCAGCAGCACGAGTCGCGATCCCTTGATGAGTTTCTCTAGCACTTTTCCATCCACGTCTGGCAAGCGAAACCAGTGACTTCTCTATGCCTGTGTCAAGCGTTTCCGATACACGCCCTTACTGAGAGTGTTGCCCCATATTTCTGCTCTGTGCAGTAGCGCTGACCCTACACCACTCATCTAGAGGTATCTTATTGATGGGCTTGGTGCCCCTACGCTGGCGATAAGTTGACTCAGAGCCAATATGTCCAAAGCAGCCTTCTGAGCCGTGGCTCTGCTTTGCTTAAAGATACTCATCTGCGAGTTGATCAGTACTCCAGGAGCTTCACGTATCCTCAATACCGGGCATCTTTGCTCTAGGGGTACTCTTTTTAGCCAAGATGATCACTTCAGCGTTCTCCACAGCTAGACTGAACCCACCAGCAGTCATCTAGTCTCTCACTCGGTGCATTAGCATACCTAGCTTAAGTTGTGGTTGTTCAATGGTACGTCCGTCGACTAGAGCCCCAGCACCAACCACGTAGCTAATCAAGAGCAAATAATCTGGCATCTCTAGTCTCAGTAGCGCATCGTAAGACAAGTTCCACAGGGATGGACCAAGGATAGATCCCTGGCCAACACCCAACGAAACTCCTATCCTTCGTTGCTCCTGCTTCGTTTCATAAAGCTAGCTTCGGTCCATCAGGTAGTTTCTAATAAGATGCATTCAATATTCTGCAACCTGAAAGGGGTTTCCCAATGTATCTAGAACATCCACCCATCTAGCGGAGTTGAAAGCTTTCCTAACGTCAAGTGTAACCAACAGAAAGATCCTTCGCCTGGTGCGGCTTTGTGTCGCTACCTTTTGGAACATGCCCACCACTGCTTGCATCAACAGTCCGATGTCTTGCTCTGCGGTCGTACCACCCAAGAGATAGGTCTCCAGCAGCACGAGTCGCGATCCCTTGATGAGTTTCTCTAGCACTTTTCCATCCACGTCTGGCAAGCGAAACCAGTGACATGCAGACGGTGATCTGGGATATCCCTTCTCCTTGCTGATCAGCACGAGCCTTCTATCTTTTCGAGAAAACTCCATCTCGTAGACAAGCGTTGAATGGGCTCAGCAGCAAGTTAGTATAATATTGGCAAGCAAGTTGCAACACACCAGTTGGAACACCATCTAGGCATGGAGCCTTCTTGCTTTCAATGAAAAGACTGCCTCTTCTAGTTTCAGCTGTGTAAAGAGTGAGCACTGAATCGCTGTTTCACCATGGACAGCGTCAACAAGGACAGGATGGGCTAGGAAGTGTGCTCGTCTATCGTTTTCACTTCATGCATGCAAAGCGTCCTTAGGGCACCATGCTTCCGCACAACTAACTTTTAGCCAAGACCCCAAGTATTCTTGCTCACATGGTCCACTAGATGTTGCCAGCAGCAACCGATACCATTGATAACCAATTTGCAAAGGTATTTCCTGGCTGACTTATATGTTGCTGCCCAGTTCATCGTGGTTCTATGTCTGTTGAGCCGCACGCCGAAGCTTGTGAAAATACGTTCCGTTTTTAGCGATTTCTCAACGTTCCATCAAATCGCTACAAGCAGTCGTGATGATGTTCATAGTCAAGTTCACTACGTCTCGAGCTGCCAGTTCTTCTGTCCCCTGCAAATCACCATGCAGCGGAGCATCTCCGCTAGCACCTTGGCAAACTTCTTAACGTTCATCCTTCCGATATTTCACCCAATCGTAGAAGGTCAAATGCATGTACGTCAGAAGACAACATCACAGATCTCAAGCAGAAGGAACTGATGACCACTGGCTAAGCAATTGTGTATATTTCGTACTTAGAACTTCAAGGCAAATATCACGTCTGGTGTACATCTTTTGCATCATTTCACTGAACGGATTCTAGCTTTTGTTTTCTTAGCAGATCTATTTAAAGCATGCCCTATTCAATTGCTTTAGCAATAAAGTTTGCAATAAAGACGTTGATATCTGCGTTTGAGAAAGTGCCCCCCAAAGCATTAAGCTTGGCTTGGAAAGATGATATTGGTTTGTTTGGTGATAAGCACATACTAAAAAAGGCGGCCCCTGATCACCAGACTTACATGAAAATATCCCTCTACCCACAGCTCTCCGCCTGGAAATCGCTGTTCCAAACCCAGATGCCGGCAGTATGAGTTTTATCAAGATACGATGATGCAGAACTTTTATCATGGTTTTGCTCGCTCAGCAGCAAAAAGTTAGCTTGCATGTCCCTCGCAAACTGCTCAAGCAGATTTTGGGTGGTTGAACTGTTATGTAGGTTTAGCTGCAGGATGCGGGCCATCGATGTTTTAATTTTGCCTTTGATAGAGCTTCCTGGAAATGCTAACATTTTCCTGATCCTAAGACGTGCCCAAGATTCAGTCTTGGATCAGCAGCCTTGCAAAGAATAAAGTATGCCTCCTTTGTACACTCTTTTCTTTTATGTTCCATTTCACCGCACTTGTAACACAGGGAACTCCTATCGAGCCCTCTGCATACTTGTATGGTGCGATCATAGCCATAGCATTTGAGACATTGAACAGGTAGACAATCTACCCTATTCGTAAGAATAGGGTATAGTATTACCCTTATTCAGAAATTGTTCGGCGTCAGTTTTGGTCAAGTCAATGAGAGCCCTGCGTTTTCTCCGATGATTCTCAGGAGTCAGCCTTGCTTCGATCCTACTCCCGCTAGGGAACTCTTTTTTAATGGCTTCTTTTACCTCGGCCAGTTCCGTCACATAGTCAGTGTCCCTTATTTCAATCGTCGGCGTCGTCTATAGTTACACTTTTGCCGAGGACTTTCTTTATTCCCTCGCAGAATGCTTCTTTATTGTTGACCTCTGCTCCAAATTCGTATTGGTCATACTCGTTTAATGGGTATGTTGGTGTCTTTGGGCCTAACGTTTTCCCTGATATCTTGCGGTAGGATCAACTATCTTGGGGTTTTACGAGCAGTGCCTGCTGCGGGGGTCTTCATCGGGGCTTCTTTCTCTCCTGTTTCGCATCAAGTCTTTTTTCTTGTTGGGCATCCACGCGAACTTTGTTTTCTGGCACTTTTTGAAGAAGTTTCTTTGTGGCTTTCTTCACTACTTTTGTCACCACTATGTGGACCCCTGGTCTGGCGCTCCACGTGCGTCTTCCTTCATTCTTTCATCCCAATCTCCTTTGGTTGGGCTAGTCGCCATTCTTTTCTTGATTTTTAATGGTGAAGCTATTCGCAAGAGTCTTTTCTTTTTCTAGTTTTCTTTGGCTTTTCACTAGCTCCTCCGATAATGCCCTATGTGGTCTAGGAGCTCCTTTAGTTCAAGGACCCCAATTTTAACTGCTTTGTTTTTCAGAATAGCCTCTTTTTTAGGGGATTGTAAAATCATTTTACAATACCCTACTAAAATCGCGTCCTGTCTGTCCGTCCGTCCGTCCATCCGTCCGTCCGTGTGTCACACGCCTTTTTCTCGCAAACTACATAAGCTAGAAACATGAAATTTTGTAAGTAGGTGCGAAGTGACGCCTTCTTCAAAGTTCCAACACGAAAAAAAATTTATAAGGTCTTGAAGGGGGGTCTCCCCATATAGGAGAGTTGCCCCTGAAAAAAAAGTTTTCATCGCATGTAGGCAATATGGGTATCAAATGAAAGGTCTTAATGAGAACTTTTCAAAACAAAAAAATTTTGCTTCGAGGGGTTCAGCGGAAGGGGAAATGTACGAAAATTTTGTGTCCCCCCTCTCGCGATTGGACACCTTTGACCCGAAAAGTCTGAAAAAAATCATGAATGTAGGCCTTTATGAGTACAACAACAACAAATACATGAGAAGTCGAAATTCACTCAACTTTGTTAGTAATAGTATGATTTATCGATTTTATGTTTTCTTGGATAAAATCTTTAAGGTTTCATGAAATTCAGTACTCTGATGACTATTTATAAGATTGATTTGTCCTGAAAGTTTCATGAAGATCGAATGGTATTTAATGAAGTTATAGCGATTTGAATTTTCCTGTATTACTATGGAACAATATGCGCTGTATTACTATGGAAACATATGGCTGTGTAACAATATGCGCTTTTTACCGACTCAGATACTACAGCTTTGCTAGGATTTGCATGAAAAATTCAGGAATGATAGGTATCATGAATTTCTTTGAGAATTGTATCAGCTAGCGGTATTAGTAATCGTAAAGCAAAATGGTGGCTGTTTTAAATGCGAAGATTGAATAATTTTGATGTATTTTGCCCAACTTCAACGTTTAAGGCGCATGCTTTTAACACTTGATTCAATTTAATGAATGCCTGAAGATGAGAGCCTACAACCATTACTCATAGGTGAAATAAGTCGAGGAGGCAGAAGAGAGCTCCTAGTAAATGGGCTTTGTAACTATTCTAGGATTCGAAAAAATAGGCCATGAATCGATGATAACAGTACATCAAAGGTAGCCGATATGAATATCAAATGAAAGTTCTTTATAAGAGGTTTTAAAAATAGTACTTAAATTGACAATTTTTCCTTCACAAGGGCAACAAATACCTTAGAGGTCGAAATTCGATCAACTTTGTTAATAATAGTACATTTTATAAATTTTGCTTTTTTGTCTATAAAATCAAGCAGGGACCCTTAAATTTCCCAAAATCTATAATTTAAGTTTTCTCAACAATAAATAGCTAAGTTACAGCCGATTGAATATCTAATAATTACAACAACGTTAACACGTGATACTAGGGAGATACACGCTTGCAACGGACCTAGACACTACAAATATGTAGGAATTTTGATAAAAATTTTAGAAATGGTTTGTAATATTCATGTGTTATCATGACCAACCAAGCGACGGGGTCAAAACACTTGGAACAAAATAGTGGCGCGTTTAAAATCATAATAACCATAATAATTTTCCGAACTCAATTTATGGAATCTGTATACTAGTCAAGTTTTAATATGCAGAATATATTGTCTGATTTACTAATTGTTTTACAAAACCCTTCTGTCAGGAGCATCCTCCTGCTACTTCAACTTGTTTATCCTTCTTTGGAGAAGTTATCAGTTCCCGAATACAGTACTTCTGGCCGCATTTTCGACGTTGGCGATGAAATCACTCAACGTCACTTTATTTGTATGGTCAACCCTGTCCTTTCCTACCGTCATCTTTTCGTGGACTTCAGGATGGTTCGTGATTATATCGGGATTCATAACCCTTACTTCAGTCACTTCCATGGCTATCGCAGCAGTAACCATCTGCTTTTAATTTTTAGGGCGCTCTGGTATTTGCTTCATTTTTTTGCTGCATTCGAATGCCGCAGGAATCGCAGTCTGGACAAGACTGTCTGTTGATCTCCATTTTTTGTCCATCTTTATTGTCATTGTATTAATCATTTTTTTTGTTATCCTTAGTACCACTCCCGATGTACTCTTAACATCATGGCTGCAGCCGCTGGTTACGTCGTCGTTTTTGTTATTTTTGCTTTAGTTTTTTTGGTTTTTTTTTATCTTGTTTTACAGTTTTTGGTTGCTCCAGTTTTATTGGGTCCCCCTTCGGAGCCACTATCTTCGTTCATGTGTGCAGTTAGTTGTTTGGTCCCATGGTTGTCTTTGCAAAGCAGGGAAGCCATGCGAAGGTTGGCACAAGCTTTTATGGGGACAAGTGCTCAAAGCCAGACCAGCACTAATCGTCTCAACCAAACCTATACCACGGTGCCCCCATATCCTCGGGTCCATAGGGGGTGGCAATCCCCAAAAAATTCTAGTTTTCAAGAGCACTCTTATCGTCTGGCATTCTCCCTACGGGAATTTTCTTGGGTGCGTGGGGGCGGAACTCCCCAAAGAATCCTAGCCTCAAAGGGTACTCCTTCCGGCCAAAATCCCCCCCCCCCCCAACGGGGTTTCCTCGGGTACGTGTGGGTGCAACTTCCCAAAGAATGCTAGCCTCCAAGAATACTCTTGCCAGCCAGGACTCCCCCTGCAGGGAAGATTCGGTCTTGGATCGCTATTCTTGCAAAGAACCTAGTGTGCCTGCTTCGTACAGTCTATTCTTTTATGTCTCATTACATCGCATTTGTAACATATGGAACCCCTATCACTTAGTTGAATACGTTTAAGGTGTCACCAGTATTAAAAGTGTGCGGCTATTCCCTGTATCTGACAGAAAACCTACCCTATTCTCTCTTTAGCCTTATTCAGAAATTGTTCGGTATCCATTTCGGTCAAGTCAATTTTGGCCATGCGTGTTTCCCTATGGTTTTCTGGTGTCAGTCCCGCTTTTATCCTACTCACGCTAGGGAGCTCCCGTTTGATGGCCTTTTCTGCCTTGACCAGGTCCGTGACACAGTTAATGTCTCTGATTTCGATCGTTGCTATCAGCTTAAGTGAGGCTACAGCTGTGTTTTTGCCGAGAACTTTCTTCACTGCGTCATAGAATGCGTGTTTATTGTCAGCCTCTGCAACGAAGCCAGCCAGTGTGTGGCCCGACGGCCACACACTGGCTGGCTGGTTGATGTCCTTGGGCGTTACATTTTCCTTGATATCCCACATTACTTCTGCGTAGCATCAGCTATCTTGGGGTTTTCGAGTAGTGCCTACAACCTGGGTCTTCGTCAAGGGTCATTTTTCTCGTTTGGTGTCCATGCAAACTTTATTTTTTTGTACTTTTTAAGGAATTTCTTTGAGATTTTCTTCACTCCTTTTATCAGCATTGTCTAAAATCCCTGACCTACCATTCCACACCCATCAAGTGCCTCTTCCTGCTTTCTTTTACCTTAATCTCCCTCGATTGACATAGATGTCATTCTTTTATTGATGTTTGATGGTGAAGCTAATTGTGCGTACCCTTTGCGCTGAGCCCTTATTGTTTCTTTGGCCTTCTGATCCTGTTCAGCCTTTAATCAAATCCTCAGGTAAAGCTAAATATAGCCTAGGAGCTCCTCTAATTCAAAAAGCATATTCGTTACACCTTCACCGATTTTTCGGAGTCACATGCAGATTTTGTTCTTTTTAGAACATATCCTGATTTTCAGATTACAAGTCGTATTTCTTTTTGATCCCGCTGGGCGGCAGTTGTACTTTGTGACTTCCTTTTTTGGTATAGGTTATCGGCTTCCGTTTCCAATTACGGTACTTTAGCTACATTTTTGGTGGTAGCGGTGTCACGCAACAATGGTTTATTAAAACCAGAGCAAAGAGAGAAGAAAATACTATGATAACTTATTGGGGAGTATAGATGTAAACCTAGTGAGCAACATACAAGGTAGTGAAAAGCCTGAAACGTGGTTATCAGCCCAACAGCACGCTCTGTCGCGATAACATTGGCAATATCATCGCTGATGAGACTAAGGTTAGAGAAAGATGGGCATCATATTTTAATAACCTCCTTAATCCTCCCCATAGCTCCAGAACATTGAAACCTATAGATACCCATTGGCCCCATCAACTCTGTATGAAGTTTGTTCCATCAGCAAAGCCCAAAAGAATAATAAAGCACCGGGTGTCGATGAGATTCCAGTGGAGCTCATCAAATATGGTGGCAGTAATGTTCATCAAGCTATTCACAGTCATCCAGCAAATTTGGCAACAAGAATATATGCCAAAAGAGTGGAGCCAATCAATTATATTCCCTATCCACAAAAAACATGCAAGCTCCAGTGCGAAAATTATAGAGGCATATCACTACTTTGTACGACGTAAAAAATATGTATTTTCTAAAATCTTAGAAAATAAAATCTGATCATACGCCAACAGTATTATCGAGGCGTATCAAGGTGGTTTTAGAACCGGTAGATCGACAATAGACCAATTGTTCACTGTCAAGTTGGTACTTGAAAAGTACTGATAGTTCAACATAAACGTACACCAAATTTTCGTTGACTTTAAGCAAGCATTCTTTGCTTTGGCATCCCAGCTAAATTTGCCCGTCTTACCAAAATGACAATAACATCATCGACCTCCTAAGTTCGTATCGAGAACCAACTCACCGATACCTTTGACACAAATATCTTACTAAGGCAGGGAGATGGGCTGGCCCCATTGCTATTCAATCTGGCTCTGGAGTACGTCATATGGAAGCTGCCCGTCGATACGCAAGGTAAATGACTATACAAGTTGAGCCAAGTAGTAGCCAATGCGGACGGCATCAACATTGTGTCACGGTCATTAACAACCGCCAAAAAACACTTCCTGAAACTCAAAAGCGAGGCTAAACTGGTAGGACTACAAATCAATGAAAATAAAACACTGCTCGTGACGCAGTCGAGGAAAAATACCTCAAATACATAAAATAACACACTTGCCGAATCCATGTATTTAGGCGCCAAAATAACGAAGACGGATAATGAAAGAGACGAAATACGCCGAAGAATACAGCTCGCAAATAAAATATTTTTTTAAGTTTTGACGATTTTGAAGACTAGATGCATACACAGGAAAACAGAGCTCCAAGTATCTGTGATGAGACCTGTGATATGCTATGGGTGTGAAACATGGACCTTAACCCAAACATCCACAAATATATTGAACGCCTTCGAATCCTGAGGCAAATAACCGGCGTGAAGCTAGACGAGGACTAATGGCGAATTCGATACAACTATGAGCTGTATGAAATTTTTGTTGAACTGGAGGTCTCCACGATTGTAAGACTTCGAAAGCTGCAATGGGCTGGCCACATGAATCGTATGGATGAACAATGGACACCCAAGAAGGTGTTCGTTGGGAGAACTGAAGGCCGGAGACCAGTGGGGAAACCGAGGAAGCGCTGGTCTGACTCGGTAGACAAAGACAGTTCATTGCTACTCGGATTTCGAAATTGGAGAACGTGGACCGAGACAGATGGCGGCGCTATTTGCAGAAAACGAAGGCTCGAGAGGGGGTGTCGTACTAAGAAGAAGAATATGCAAACGAAACAAATTACCTTAAAATAGGCTCCGCGATATTGTAATAGAAAATTTGACTCCTTACTGAAGAAATTTGATTTTGTTGACAGTAATACTAATCAACGTATACCGTCAGTTTGGTGAATCATTTTCTTAATTATTTCAGGCAAAATCAGTGAAATATAGTTTGAGGGATCTTCAAATAATCGAAAAATACTAAAGGCTACAAGTTATGCTACTCCCAAACTCCACAAAGCTCAGAAGCCATCGAATACCATGGCGCAGACTATGCAAATGATATGGATACATGGTGGTCAGTCACTTTCCGTGTGTTCATTAAGAACAAATTAGCTATAACTTTGTCTGGCCAAAGGCCACAGGCAGTGGCCTTATCAACTAAAGAGGCAGAGCTCATGGTAGCCTGTGCTGCAACCAAACAAACAATATGGATCCAAGAATTTCTATATGACATTGATGGCTAAAAATAAGACTCAGTGTGTCTTAATTTAGAAAATCATAGTGCTATTAATGTGATTAAAAACATAAACTTTCATAAGCGGCGTAAATATACACTCCTCGACAGCAGTATGGCCACACTGTTAAAATCTGACATAATTTTTCACGTATTGGTTGTACTTTGATGAAATTTTTATTTTACATTCTTTTGCGTAGATGCATGTTGCCTGGCAACGAAAAATTTAAAAATAAACATAAGACAAAATACTTAATAAAACGAATAATTTTTTTTTAATTTAATTTTATTTTTAATAATGCGTAGATTCTCCATTTTCGAGCGCAACTTCAGAAATTTGATTTGGGAGTGAATCATACAGTTTTTGTACATAATTTAATGGGACTTGATCAAAAGCGTACTCAATTGCTGCAATCAATTGAGCACGCTTCTCTGTATTGAAATTGCCTTCCTTCTGCATTAATTGTTCGCGATAACTATCCCCACAAATTCTCGATTATGTTCAGGTCAGGAGATAAGCCTAGCCATTCCAGAAATTCCACATTGTTGTGTGCAAACCATTGTTTAACTCGTCCTGCTGTAAGAATCTCTTGTTGAAGAATTCATTGTTGGCCGCAGAATATTTCTTGGAAATGAATTCTCTGGATTTCTAAAGGTTCAATGTAATCCGTTGAGATCTGCCGACCTTCTAAAATAACCAAGTCGATGACTTCATGAAACGAAATTGCAGCCCATGCTACGACGGCACTAATAGCGGTACGACAACGGCACAGAAACCGCCCAGATTTTCTCAAATAATGGAAGTAATACTGAAAGCCATCAGGCTCATCCAAATTGAATTATTTTTTCATCAGAAAATATCAACTGATGTCATTCTCCCTTCCAACTAAAATGTGTCCTGCAGTACGCTAATCTAGCTTCTTTATGAAGCAGAAGTAAATGTGGCTTTTTCATTAGCTTCCTCCGTCGAAGATGTGGACATGTTCTAATCACTCTTTTTACTGGCCGAATACTGGCAGAAATTCCAAATTTACCCTTCATTTTGCCAACGGTGGCTGCAGAATTCGACAATTTGCGTAAAATTAATTTACGTTCTCCTTCTGTAGTTGCTCTTGCTGTGCACCCTTTTTGTTTTCATCATTTAAATAGCAACAGATTACCTTTTTACCTCTACCGATTTTAATCGCTATTTGCCGATTGGAATGATTTTCTTGCTTAAATGCAATAATTTTTCTATTTCTTTATTTGTCAACGTTTAACCTGCACCCAATTTCCTTTAAATGCAAAGAAAAAAATTAATTCCATCGAGAAATAAACAACACCAATCAATGAAAGCTTGAATTTAAATAAATTTCAATCTTTTTACTGTTTGAAAGTTAAAAACAAACTGATGTTTCCATCCTGGCGTCGCCCTTGCAAAAAGTCGAAAAATAAAATAGTTGAAACTAACGTTGTCGTATGTTTATTTTTAAATTGTTCGTTGTCATGCAACATGTATCAACACAAAAGAATGTTAAAAAAAATTTCATCATAATACAATAAATACATGAAAAGTTATGTAAAACTTTTTAGTTTGGCCATTTTGGTATCGGGGAATGTAAAAAAATTAAGTGTTGGATATTATCATATTATTTTATTGTACTATAATATTGGATATTATTGTAGCATGTATTACTATTGTGAATTATCTTTAATATTTGACATAATGACATTTGTAATGTCAATTGTAATAAACGTGTGCTCGGCCTCTTCCGCTTGCGACCACCAGGGAGTAAAGACGTCTTTTCATCCCCTCCGATATATTACAAATTGGCAACGAGGATCTCAAGGTTAACGGGTTGTGTTATATTATAACATTTACCAATGCCGAACGACGATTTAGATATCAGCCAGGTAATTAGCCCAGTGGTCAGGGCATCGAATATGCCAGAATTTTCCGTTCATGAAAATTTTCAATTGTGGAACGAACGACTCGAGATGCACTTCATCGAAGTCGGCTGCACCAAATCAGAAGGGAAAGTTCCAACATTGTTGAAAATGATTGGCTTGGAAGCATAGAGCATTATACATTGTATATGCAGCCCAACTTTACCAAGCGCAAAAACGTATAAGGAACTGGTGGACATATTAAAAAGGCATTTTATGCCACCAGTAATCGTATTTCGGGAACGAAAGAATTTTTATTCTGCGAAAAAGTTGGACAGTGAAACGGTGGCCGCGTGGTTTGCTCGGGCTATGAAACTGTCTATGAACTGCAAATTCGGAAGCGGAATGGAGCAGAAAGTTGTAGATAAGTTCATCACAGAACTACTAACGAAAATTTTTGAGAAATAATGCGAGGAAGATGAAACTCTGTCCCTCAGCAGTGCGCTAAAAAAGCGTTAATAAACGAGACGAAATATGCCGAAAAGTGTCAATAAGTGAATTTTGTTCAAAAGTTCAAAAATAAACTGAAAAAGACGAACAACGAGGGAAACAATAGTTTAACCAACAATTTCAACCTAAGAAAGTGTGTCGACATTGTGGTTGGAAGAACCACTTGTCAGATAAATGTAAGTTCCGCACAGCGAAGTGTCATTTATGTGGAAAGCAGGGGTATTTAGCGAGCATATGCCGAAACAAGGGAAGTCGTAGAGAAGATAATGAAGTTAAATACATTCAGAATGATGATGGTGCTAATAATAATTTTTCCATTTACAGTGTAATTGAAGATGCTAGTTCGGACTTCTCGGTTTTTGCCATCGACGGTCGAAGTAGTGCATCGAATTGTTATGAGCTATCGGTGGAAATTGAAGGCCAATCAATGTTGGCAATGTGTGATACAGGAGTGCCATGTTCGTTGATGTCTATCAATGTATTTGATCGCAATTACGACAGACGGATTCTTCGATGATGCACATCATCATTCACCGGCTATGGAGGCGAGACTTTCAAATTGTATGGACAATTCGAGGCAACTGTAAATTTCAACGGCCAGAAAATAAGAGGTAACATAATCGTAACTGACACAAACAGACCAACATTATTGGGTCGGATTTTTTGCGCGGATTCAATTTTGAGTTAGTCTAAAAATCTACAGTTAACTTGGTTATTAATGAAACTTCTCAAATCTCGGATGATTATAGTGAAATTAGTGAGTCGCTTAAAAGTGAGTTTTTGGATGTTTTTAAGAGTGGCTTAGGTAAATACAAGTTAGCCGAAATCAATTTAGCAATCATGCCTGATTGCCAAACTATATTTTGTAAGCCGCGTCCTATTCCTTTTGCGTGGAAAGAGGAAATTGAAAACCAATTGGACCAGTAAGTGAGTTCCGGGATGCTTGTTCCAACTAATGATTCTGAATGGGGCATACCTCTTGTTCCAATCTTGAAGCCAAACGGCAAGCTTCGAATTTGTGGTGACTATAAGACAACCATAAATAAAATTCTTCGGGACTTTAAATATCTTCTGCCACGTGTTGAACAAATATTTGCTTCAATGCAAGGTGGCAAGCTCTTTACAAAGCTCGATATGTCCAACGCTTATAATCAGCTTGTATTGAACAAACAATCTCAGAAAATTTCTACCTGGAGAACTCACAAAGGAATTTTTTCAATGACAAAGTTACCTTTTGGAGTCAAAACAGCGGCTGCAATATTTCAAAAGACGATTGAAGGTCTTTTATCACAATTTGAAAACGTATTTTGCTACCAGGATGATATTGTCAACATTGAACCAAACTTGTCAGTCCATCTCAAAACATTAAGAGATGTACTGCAACGTCTCAGAAAAGCTGGATTGAGAATTCTGAAAAGTGCGAATTTTTTAAAAAGAAAATTTCGTACTTAGGTTTTGATATTGACGCAACAGGTCTTTCCAATAATAAGGAACGCATTAAAGTTGTTTTGAATGCATCCAAACCATCCAATGTTTCCGAATTGAGAGCTTTTATTGGTCTGGCTAACCACCATTCAAATTTTATTCAGAATTTTGCTGATAAAATGACTCCTTTGTACGACTTATTAAAAAAGGGTATTGAGTTTAATTGGACAAACCAGCGTCAGAAAGATTATGAACAAATGAAGATGGAAATCTGTTCGAGTAAAACGCTTGTTCACTTTGATCCTAAACTACCGACAGTTTTGTCGACTGACGCATCTAATTTAGAGATCGCTGGAGTTTTATTGCATGTGTTTGCTGACGGAAGTGAAAAGCCCGTTGCCTTTGTATCAAGAGCGTTAAACAGCGCTGAAAAAAGATACAGTACAATTGAAAAAGAAGCACTCGCATTAATATTTAGCGTAACGAAGTTGAAACAATATTTATTGGGCATGCGTTTCGTATTAAAAACTGATCACAGGCCACTTTCGGCTATTTTCGGTCAACATAAGGGCATTCTCGTAATGGCTGCATCACGAATGCAACGATGGGTCTTTACACTTTCGGGATTCGATTACAAATAAGTGAAGGGCTCCTCAAATAAGGTGGACAGTTTGTCTAGGATGCCTCAATAAGAAATTATGAAGAAAAACCAGAACCAAATTACATAGATTATGTAGGGTTTATTAATCCGTTAAATTTAAATTATAAAACCATCGGAATTGAAACAAAAAGGGATAGAATTCTGTCAAATTGGACGGCAAAGATTTCGAGCCATTTAGAACCAGGCATTCAGAGCTAACACTAGAGAGATTGCATTTTGTGGGGATATCGCACAGTGATTCCTACTAAATTAAGGAGTGGTGTCTTAGATTTACTACACCAGTCACACTTCGGTATAGTAAAAACTAAATCTTTGGCACGGTCATACATTTGGTGGCCAAAAATGGATCACGAAATTGAAAATTTGGTAAGAAATCGTAGTCCATGTCAAAAATATCAGGCTAGCCCAGAAAAGGCAACGTTAATTCCGTGGGCGCCAACATTCTCTCCATGGCAAAGAATTCATGTTGACTTTGCCGGTACAACCAAAGGTTATTATATTTTATTAATAGTGGACTCTTTTTCGAAATGGACAGAAGCATTCAAAACCAAAGACATTACGTCTTCATTCACTATAGATAAGCTTAGGGAAGTTCTTTGTCGATTTGGCTTAGTAGAATCCTTGGTAACCGATAACGGTAGACAATTTACATCACAAGACTTCAAAAATTTTGTTGACATGAACGGGATAAGGCATGTTTTCACAGCTCCTGGTCATCTTGCAACGAATGGTCAGGCTGAAAACTTTGTTAAAACTTTGAAGAAATCTTTATATGCAGCACTCCAACATGATCAATCCGATTTTCAAGTGACTTTAAACCGATTTTTATTTGACTATCGCATCATGAAGCACTGTGCAACAGGGGAGTCTCCTGTAAAACTACTTTTTAATAGAGAACTCAGGTCTCGGTTTAGTTTGCTAAAACCACCACTATTAAAGCAAAACATTCAAAAAGCTCAACAAAATTTTCGAGGCCATCGAAATGTACAATTTTCAGTTGGACAAAAAGTCCATATTCGAAATTATAGCGACCCCAATAAACCGAGTTAGTCGTCTCCTGTTGTCAAAAATAAAATTAGCCCGCGAAATTACACTTGCCTACTGATAAATAATAATAACCGTCCTATAAAAAGACATATAAATCAAATTCGACCAGCCAATGAAAACGATGTGCCGATCGAGGAATCCAATGATTCTTCAAATAATCCTTCAAATTCACCCAACATTTCCGAGATTTCCTACGATGGCGAAGAACAGGAGGTGGATCACTCGACGGCAGCCGCAGATGCCGAAATAGACGTAAGAGAGGGAGATGATAGAGCCCGTAGAGTAGCATTATTAGAAGCCATAGAGAAAATGAAAGGTCAAAAATAAAATACTAGCTATGATTTTTGAATAAATGAAATAGATCTAAACTTTTATGATTGAAATGAAACATGTAATTAGAATTGAAATCAGTTAAAGTAATTATGGTAAAATGTATGTATGGAGATTAATTTACCCTTTGAAATTTATTTTGCATCACTCTGAAAATAGTGTATGGTTTGATGTAAACAATTTAAGGAAGAGGTTGTTGGATATTATTATATTATTTTATTGTACTATAATATTGGATATTATTGTAACATGTATCACTATTGTGAATTAGCTATAATATTTGACATAATGACATTGGTAATGTCAATTGTAATAAACGTGTGCTCGGCCTCTTCCGCTTGCGATCACCAAGGAGTAAAGACGTCTTTTCATCCCCTCCGATATATTACATTAAGTATCACTTTATTAAATCAAAATATCTCCAAAAGATCATTGTACCAGTATATAGGCATTCTCACTGAAGTATTGTTAAAAGATAATTTCCAATTATTGAAATTTAAGCTAGAAATTTGTTCATTAAAGTCTATTTCAAAGTGATTAGTTTGAATACTCATTGTTTCTTATTAAGGCTTAAATTCAGGAAGAGTGCAAAATATAATTTGAATTTTCGCGCCTTGTAAAGTCAACTCTAACTTAGCTATTCCTTCTTGTCTCTTTTCTTGCTTACTCTATTCTGTTGCATTATAGCAAGTGAATTCTTGTGCATCATAGCGAGTGTATTCTTGCACATCATAGCGAGTGTATTTTTTGCGAAATAAAGGCAATTACCAGTCCAGTTTAGTGGAACTTTACTTAATTTATAACGGAAAGAAAACTTTCAAAATAAAATATATGATGAAACAAGTTGGGTAAACAGACCTACGCTCATGTCACAAGGGTTTTGTATTCAATTTACAAAATGCAGTCACCAGATCGAATCACATCAAGAAACATGTCAAAGACGATTTTATTAGAGAAAATATGAAATACGAAGATCATACTATTATTAACAAAGTTGAACGAATTTCGACTACTGAGGTTTTTGGTATTGGTATACTCATAAATATCTCCCTTGATAATTATTTCACATGTCCAGCCGCGACGAAGGAAACACATTTTTCATGTATTTCCCCCCTGTGCCCCACTGAAGCAAAAACTGGCAGTTTAACAACTGTTTTGAAAAGCTCCCATGAAAACTTTTATTTCATACTCATATCGGCTACGTTTGATGAATTTTTTTTTTTCAGGGGCCACTCTCCTGTACTGTTATCATCGATTCATGGCCAATTATTTCGAATCGTAGAATGGTTACAAACCCTTTTTGCTAGGAGCTCTCCCGCCTCCTTGACTTGTTTCACTTATGAGCATTAATTGTAGGTACTGATCTTCAGTCATTCATCAAATTGAATCAAGTGTTCAAAGCATGCACCCAAACGTTGAAGTTGGGAAAAAATAACTCAAAATTCTTCAATCTTCGCATTTAAAACAGCCACTTTCTTGTTTTACGATTACTGATACCACCAGCTCAACCGATTCTCAAAGATATACATGACACCTATCATTCCTGAAATTTTCATGCAAATCCTAGCAAAACTGTAGTGTCTGAGTCGGTAAAAAGCGCGTGTTGTTCCATAGCCATACTCGTATGTTGCCATAGTAATAAATGCAGCGCATATTGTTCCATAGTAATACAGCAAAATTCAAACCGCTATAACTTCGCTCAATATGATTCAATCTTTATGAAACTTTCAGGATAGATCAATCTTATAAATAGTCATCTATGTACTGAATTTCATAGAATTTAAGGGTACCGTTAAGATTTTATTCAAGAAAACATAAAATCGATAAATCATACTATTACTAACAAATTTGAGTGAATTTCGACTTCTCATGTATTTGTTGTTGTTGTACTCACCAAAGCCTACATTCCTGATTTTTTTCAGATTTTTCGGATCACAGGTGTCCAATCGCGAGGGGGGGGGACACAAATTTTTCGTGTATTTCCCCTCCCTGTGCGCCCCTTGAAGCAAACATTGCCAAATTAAGACCTGTTTTGAAAAGTTCTCATCAAGACCTTTCATTTGATACCCATATCGGCCACCTTCAATGAAATTTTTTTTTCGGGGGGTCACTCCCCTATATGGGGAGACCCCCCTTAAATACCTTATAAAATTTTTTTTGTATTCGAACTTTCAAGAGAGCACCACTTTACACCTACATACAAAATTTGATGTTTCTAGCTTAAGTAGTTTCCGAGAAAAACTGCTGTGACACACGGACGGACGGACGGACGGACGGACGGACAGACAGACGGACAGACGGACAGACAGGACGCGATTTTAGAAGGGTTTTGTAAAATTATTTTACAAAACCCTAAAAAAGACAGAAAATGTAACTAAAACATGATATTTGAAAAAGGCTCTAGTCTGATAGCATCACCTAACTCATAAGATCACCAAACCTTAAGAAAAACCCAGACTTCACCTAACTCTCATCCAAATCGAAATCTCCCTGTAATGAGACAACGGAGAATAGGTATGATTTGCGGCTAAGATAAAAGGGAAAATATATTCACTAAATCGCCCGGCAACCTACAAAAAGTGAACATCAAATTAAGTGTCGATTTTTACGATTTTCTTGCGCCATAAATATATGGCTAATCAATAACTAAGACAAAGCGCTCTGAAACAAACGAGAAAACCAGCAAAGGTTAGAGAAAATTCATGAAGCAAAAGAAAACCTCACTCGGGCGGTGCACGTACATACGATTCGTGGTTTGATTCCAATGGGCTAGTCATTGTGTGACAAGAATATTGATTCCAAGACGATTTGTTAAACAGGACTCGTATCTTTGGTGTCGACATGAAAAACGCAATCTTCCACTATAATAAGTATCTGTCCGTCTGTCGGTTTCGGAGCCACAGAAAAAATTCTGCTCCTTTCACTTTCCAGAATATTTTGTGGTTCTGCTATTCAACTCCGTTCAACTACTCCCACATGAGCGGCGGGTACTTATGTTAGTCTTTTAGAAAGTTTTCTGTTTGTTTCGTAGATTGATACGAATGGGAAAATTTTGTTTTACGACAATGATTGGGTCGGGGAAAAACAAAAACATTTTATGATATGCCCAGAAAGTCGTGAATGGGTTCTGCTTTATTTTTATGCATTTACGAGGCATTGTGTCTCTCGGGACATAAACCATTGAATTGAAGTAATTTTGTTTCAGCACCGAGAACACCCACAACACGTTTGTACTCGTATGATTGCAAGAGACATAAATGTTTAATTGGAGCCGACAATAAATTATTGATTTGTTTTGATGGCTTTGAAAGTGTTTGGCGTTTTGACTGCTATTAACGAGCTGCTGAAGGTTATTGGATTACAAATCATGACAATTAGGGAACGATTTTGTTTCAGACTTTATGTTGATTAATTTTTTTCACACTAGCCGCAATTTCCGGTATGAGCCCTAAAACCCTTGAATGAAACAAATTTTTATGAAATTTAAATTGAAAATATGCTTTATTTAACCTATCCTTAACATTTTACAAACAAAAAGAAAACTTAAAACATAAGAAAAATTAGTATCAAACTTAATGGCCCTGTTCAACAATTGAACAGTGTTCGCAACAGTAGTCAATGTCCATTCACCCGGTCATTCCTCCTATCAATATAATTGACCCACTTTCAGCCGCGAATTTGCCTACCTGAACTTGTAAGCAAAAATGTTTGAACTCTGAATGAACATTAACTACAGCATGAAAAAAAATTTTGTATAGTATGCATTTTCATTAATGTTTTATTGACTTCAATAATTGAAATGTATTATTGTATAGAGTGCAATTTTCTTTAATGGACATTGACTTCGATTATTGCAAGCATTTGTAGTCATCAAATATTTTGTATTTAAGTTCATGTGTAAATGATAATAAATGTATTCCTTCGTACGCCAACAAAGTGAATAAGTTGTTTTTTTATCTGTGTACTAAGTAAAAGTAATTATCAACAACGGCTGGTGTGGCCGTTCTTGAGTACAATCACAATTTACATTTGGTTCGTCAAGCAATTTACTCCGAATTTTATCAACAGCGGCTGGTGTGGCTGATCTTGATAATTCGGTATTTCGTGGATCCAGCTTGTGCGAGGACTGCCAACAAAAGCTGAAGTGGCTTATTCTTGGTGTAAGTCCTGAGGATAATTTCAAGTCATCAAGTACATGATGGGCCCTGCGGCTATCATTTTGGAACAAAAAAAAACATCGCTGAAGCGTTGCTAAACTGAGCCAGAAACTTTACGAAGGACTCAAGCTCGAGCAAAACGGAAGAGTATTTTTGCAAGCGGCTGAGTGACGTCGAAAAACTCTGGCACGAGTTTTGAGATAACAATGAAAAGCTAATGAGCGCCTTACAAGATGACCATCCGAACTTCGAGCAAAAAATATTTGCTTCAACGGAAAAGTTGCATAGAGAACTGAAGGATCTACTCATTGAAGGTCAACAAGCGGTAATGCAGCATCAAAATATGGCTTCATCACCAATGATCCAATCGGGGGATGTTCCTGCATCTATGATTACCACAACAGCAGCAAGTTATGCTGCACCTACTGTCACAGCGCCATCAAACTGGCCAACTTACATGCACATCTCTACAAGCTATGGCCGTCATCATCCGAATTTACCACCTATAATGAAACCCATTTTCAACGGTGACTACCAGCAGTGGAAAACATTAATTGAGCTTTACAAAAGCATCATCCACAATAAAAACACTATCGGGGCTACGCAAAAAATGCAGTGCGTTCTCTCGTATCTGGAGAGAGACGCAAGAAGCGCGGTCTCACATTTACAGCTGAAACTACTCTAACTATACTGCAAGAGCGCTTCTCGAACAACCGACAGATGGTAATAACCTACAAAGATACCATTCTGGACACCGAAAAAGTTGTGCACAGGTGTCCCACATCGCTTCTGGCTTTGCACGACACGCTTCGTAATTGTTTAGCGGCATTAGAAAGTCTAGATTATAACACATTGGAAGCCCATAATGGTTAGAATCGCTATGAGAGAGCTAGGCGCAGAAAGTCTCCGCATATTCGAAGAAAATGTTAACAATACCCGAGAGATGCCGAGCTTGAAGCAAGCTTACGACTTTCTGATGAGGAGGCACATTGTCCTAACGAGTTTGAAAAGCCCACAAGTACAGCAGCAAACAACACAAAAGAAAGTATTCGTGTCATTCCAACGGAAACCTTATAAATCGGACAAGAGAGCTGCAAGTAAAACATATACATACCAGTGCAAGTTTTGCAATCAAAGCAATTATGCCATCCACCGTTGCGATGGATTTGAAAAATTAAGCGTCGATGACAGAAATCAATTTGTTGCTGAGAACAATCTGTGCAAGAACTGCCTAGCGCACGAATCGAGTTTTAAATGCAAGAGCAAAAATACGTGCTTTGAATGCAAGAAACCACACCATACCATGTTGCATTACTCAACCACTGATCGTAAGACTGTCATTTTGAACATTGTCACCAGCAACACCAAGGTCACAATGAACACAAGCGCCTCCAGCGTAACAAACACCGTTCTTCTTGCCACTGCAATAGTAAAAGCGGAATCAAAGTCCGGGCAACAAATTCCCTGCGAGCTTTAGTTGACCCTGGGTCTCAAACATCATTTATATCATCGAAAGCTGCAAAGCAGCTCAGCCTGCCCTCAGATAGTATTTTGGCAGGGGTTACAAGTATTGGAGGATTTCAAGCCAAAACTGTCTGGAAGAGGATATTCGTTACAATAACACCCAGATTCCACTCGGACTTCAGAGTTTCAGTCGAGGCTTTAATCATGCCCAGGCTAACAATGATGTTTCCTGCTCGAAGGGTGACTTTGAGTTTACTACGCAGTCTGAAGGCCTTACATCTAGCAGATCCCAAATTCCATTTGCCAGGAGCCATCCACATGATAATTGATGCAGACGTCTTTGAGGAAATTGTAGAGGATTTCTTGATAAAAGGCAAACCGTTACTGGCCCAAAAAACAAAATTTGGCTGGATACTTTCAGGGAAGACTGGTAGAAATCCTTCTGAAACAAAAAAAATAACCTTCTTAGTATCTATGGCTGAATTTCACAGAAAAATAGAAAAGTTTTTTGAGATTGATTGTGAACAAAACCAGAATGAGCAAAGAGATACTAACACGGAGTGTGAAAATCATTTTCAGAGCACTTACAGTAGAGACGATAATGGCAGATACATAGTTCACCTTCCTTAAAAAAAAGATCAATCACAAAACTTCCTGGGTGAATCAAGGACCAGAGCTTTCCTAAGATACCGGCAAATCGAGAAAAAAACCCTCTACAGACGAGAAACTAGCCATGAAGTACAACACCTTCCTCGAAGAGTACCTAAAACTTGGACATATTACATGCGTGACTCAATACATTGGCGATAGCAAGGATGTTTACTATTTACCACATCATGCGGTAATCAAGGAGAGCAGTACCACGACAAAAATCAGAGTAGTATTCGACGCGTCTGCGAAGATACTCCATGGCCCTAGTCTAAACGATAAGTTGCACATTGAAGCAAGTTTTCAGCAAAACTTGGCGCAGATATTGCTGAGATGGCGAAAATACCCATACGTTTATACCGCAGACATCGGAAAAATGTTTCGGCAAATTCAAATGCATCAAGATGACCGAGACTACCAAAGGATTCTCTGGAGGAGGCATCCCCAAGGTACGATAGCGGAATATCAACTCAATGCAGTTACGTATGGCATGGCATGTGCCACGTTTCTAGCAGTCAGAACATTAATGCAGCTAGCTCAGGATGTAGAGAGGAATTATCCGATTGCTTCGTTGATATTAAAGAACGATTTCTATGTTGACGATATGTTAACAGGCGCTCACACCAAACAAGAAGCGATTTCCCTTCAGCAGGAGATGACAGCTCTACTAAATAGAGGTAACTTCAACCTCAGAAAATAGGCTAGCAACAACCCAGAGCTATTAAGCCACATACCGAAAAATAGAAGGGAAGTTGGTCTATGAGAGTCCAAAGAAGATCCATCCTTGAAAACACTTGGTATACACTGGAATACAGCCCAAGATGCGTTCCACTTTATAATCATCACGTTTAATGAATCTGAAAGGCCTACAAAAAGTCAGCGGCTGTCATACATTGCATGCATATACGATCCATTACAATGGCTTTCACCCGACACAGTCAGGGCTAAGCTGATAATGCAGGCAATCTAGAAGAGCGGAACGGATTGAGATGAACAGCCAACAGAAGAAATTCTTAAAAGCTGGAATGAGCTTGAATCAGAGCTGAAACTGCTAGAACACATTAGCATTCCTCGACGGAATCACTACAGCATAGACAGTCAAATGGAGCTGCACGGATTCTGCAATGCATCATAGTCCGCCTACGCAGCGGTGGTTTATAGTAAAAGCATTGACATGTGCGGATCCATTAGCACAACTCTTCTCTGTGCGAAAACAAAGGTCGCCCCAACCAAGACCAACGTTACCCTCTCGAAGCTTGAGCTAAATGGAGCCGTACTATTGGCTACTTTATTGCACAATACGATAGAGTCGCTCTGCATACGTAGTTTGGACGTGTATGCTTGGTGCGACTCGACTATCAGCTTGGGATGGCTAAAAAAGAGACCAAAATTGGATTGCGGCGCCTGGGAATGGCAGCATATCAGCTCCAAAGATAATCCTGCCAATTCCGCTTCTAGAGGCATCAGTCCACTTCTCAAGCATCATTTATGGTGGAATAGTCCAAGTTGGTTAACACATCATTGGACTGATATCAAAGTTGTTTCGACAGTAACAACAGCGGCAGGCAAAAGCAACATTTTTGAACGTTACTTCGATTTCAATAGACTAGTAAGCATTATTACAACATGCCTCAGGTTTTATCGTATCTGTACGACACAAAAATCAAACCTCAAGACCAGACGGCTAGATGCAAAGGAATCATTATAATGATTCAGAAAACACCGTTTTCAGAAGAAATTGTTGAGCTAAACAGTAACAAGGAGTTAAAAAAAAAAACTCTGGACTCTAAATCTTTTCCTAGATCCCCATAGTATTCTGCGAGTTGGCGGTAGGCTCCAAAATGCAAGCATTCCTGAAGAATCAAAGCATCCGATTTTGCTACCCCAGTGCCATCATGTGACCTATTTAATTGTGAGGCGAGCCCACTAGAAAACACTGCACGTAGGCACACAACTGGTGCGCAACTACTTGAGAATGCGATACTGGATAATAAATGATCAGAAAGTAATCCGGTACGAAATTCATCGATGCATAATCTGCTGTAAATACTCGACCGCTAAAAATCATCAATTAATGGGCGATTTATCTGCCATACGCGAAACACCAGAAAAAGCTTTCATTCATTGCGGAATAGACTACGCAGGCCCTTTTACCATACGAATGTCCAAGGGAAGAGGAGCAGCGGTCGTAAAGGCCTACATTGCTTTATTTGTATGCATGGTAACAAAAGCCATACATCTCGAGCTTGTGAGCGACATGTCAACAGAAGCATTCTTAGCAGCATTCAAACGGTTCACAAACCAAAGAGGACTTTGCCGGGAGATCTTTAGTGACCACGGCACCAACTTTGTCGGGGCAAGTAATCGACTAGACAAGGATCTAGAAGAAGCAATAAAGAGATCAAGCAGCAAGTTAGCACGAATAACTGCAGAGGGCGAAATCAGCTGGAAGTTC
Source organism: Odontomyia ornata (assembly GCA_963969285.1). Lineage (NCBI taxonomy): Eukaryota > Metazoa > Arthropoda > Insecta > Diptera > Stratiomyidae > Odontomyia > Odontomyia ornata. The sequence goes on from OZ017741.1 coordinate 296,017,407, forward strand.
ATAACAGTGTCCACACCTCATTTTGGTGGGCTTTTGGAAGCTGGTGTGAAATCAGTCAAGAATCACATCAAGTGCATTTTCGACGAGCAAAATATAGTCCCAACATTTGAAGAATTTACAACGATACTGCGTCAAATTGAAGCATGCTTAAATTCCAGGCCAATAACTCCTATATCAAGTGACCCAAATGATCTTGAAGCCCTAACTCCAGGGCACTTCCTCATTGAACGACCTCTCCTGACTACACCAGAACCTGATACCTCGTGTAGAACATTTCACCAGCGCTGGAAAATATTAACTAACATGCATCAAGTATTCTGGAAACGATGGGCGACAGAGTACCTGCAACATCTGCAAAAACGTAAGAAGTGGACGAGCGTAAGCGGAAATCCTAGAATTGGTCAGCTTGTTCTCATCAAAGAAAGGGCCACGCCTCCAACGAAGTGGCCACTGGCAAGAATACATAGCATGCAACCAGGCAGAGATGGAATCCTACGAACAGTTACAGTTAGGTACCATCGAAATATGCTGAAGCAAGTAGCGATCACCAATTTGTGTAAACACCCGTAGATATACCCGAGGACTCTACCAGCAATCCAACAGAAATAACACCAGTAGAGGAAACTGTTGCAAATATCAAATTGACAAAATCAGAATCATCTCCTGACAAATGCGAAGAACGCTCAACACCTGAAACCTCTATATCTAACTGTATGAAACAAAAAAAAACACGGCAGGCCGAAGACGTATTGCACCTATAAACAAACCTAACAAAGTAAAAAACCAAGAATTGCACCATATTTGTGGGCGAGGGCTCAGCTGAATACAACAATACTCCTGTATGTCGTGATACCATCAGAAGCTTTGAACGCTAAAAACAGCTCCAACTAACATAATTATAGCATCTTCAGGCTAAAATCAGGTTTTTATATAGAAAAACTGGGCATAGTGCATAGCATTCGTGGTGAACTAAGATTTGAAGCAAATTTTTTGATTGCAGAAGTGATTCAGGATGAGAAAAATATTCTATCCATAGGTAAACAGATTGAAACTATGTGTCAACGCACAAAAGAATTGACCGACTACACCCACTGCAGTGGCCTTCTGAACGATCTACAAATTAACCAATTGGAGCTCCTTCAACAAATAGAAAGGTTACGAACGATAACAGGCTCCAGAAAAAAGAGGGGCTTGTTTGGAGACCACAGTTTTTGGTGTTAATGATAAGGTCTACACTGATATTGACGCCCTCGATAAAAACCAATACACAATATTACAAGTCTTAGATCAACAAAGCGTAGAGTTGAACGCACGTATAAGAAGTGTCAACCATCGCACTGACGCCCAGCTTGCCAAGTTACGATGAAATTAAATCAAATGGTAGATTCGATCAACGAAATGCAAAAATGGTTTGCAAATATTGATAACAACAAAATTGGCTTACATGTCATATCCACTTATCTCATGGCGATTAACTATTTTGAGGAGCTCCAGGTGAAGTACCAAAAAACTAGTAAACACCATCTATGGATCCGAAAACTTCCCACAGTTTGTTTCAACTGAAACAATGACGAACACAATCGATAAGGTATCATCAAATATTAGCCCTCATTTTGAGATTCTGCATACTCCAGTGAAAGCAACGACGATTGCACGCACCGATGAAAATATCATAATCTGTGGCTACTTCCATATAATTGAAAGAGATAGATACGAGCTAATACATGTCACTGCAATTCCTTTCGAATCAGGTGTGCATCGATATCTGGTTCCTATCGTAAAAACTCCAACCCTGGCGGTTAACTTCAATCAACTAACATATTTCGAATTGGATGATGCACAGCTGAAGTCATACACAATTAAAGACGAACGATACCTATGTACTCCCAGCATGATCAACAACATGGATGCAAAACCAAACTGTATCATCAACGAAATATACAGTAGACACAAGAAGCAACTGTGCCCCAGTGTTGAGGTAACATCTCCTCAAACAACGTGGAAGAAGCTTATGATGAAAAACGCATGGCTATTTTTTGCAAGCACAGCCTTTGTTATCTGCAAAGATAACAGAGAGGAGATTTTACTAGAGAACATTGGAATCATCCGCACCAAAGACAATTGCGCTATCCAAACCGAGCGATTCATTCTACGATCAGAAATGACCCAACAAAAGAGAGTACTGACGAGCTTCACGAAAGAGGTGTCCCCAGCTAAGTTCGGAGACAAGGAGTACCACGCAAAATCTATGGACCCAATAGCAAGAGTGAAGGAGCAAATTTTCGATGGTGATTCTTCCAAGCCTGAGCCGATTGCGATTACAACTGCCTTACAACAGTTACGCAAGCACGCGGTACTACTGACATCAACAATGCTGATCATCATCGCCATCTGTATAGCCAGCGTCTACATCAGAAGCAGACTGAAGAACACAAGGATGCCGAAGAAATTGCAGGAGTCCATATCAACTGCAATAGAAGAAAACGTGTCGCTTAATGAAAGATTCAACATTGTTCTTTCCGGTGGTGCCCCAACATGTTCAACAATTGAACAGAGTTTGCAACAGTAGTCAATGTCCATTCATCCGGTTATTCCTCCTATCAATATAATTGACCCACTTTTAGCCGCGAATTTGCCTACCTGAACTTGTAAGCAAAAATGTTTGAGCTCTGAATGAACATTAACTACAGCATGAAAAAAAATTTTGTATAGTATGCATTTTCATTAATATTTTATTGACTTCAATAATTGAAATATATTATTGTATAGAACGCAATTTTTTTTAATGGACATTGACTTCGATTATTGCAAGAATTTGTAGTCATCAAATATTTTGTATTTAAGTTCATGTGTAAATGATAATAAATGTATACCTTCGTACGCCAACAAAGTGAACAAGTTGTTTTTTTTATCTGTGTACTAAGTAAAAGTAATTATCAACAACGGCTGGTGTGGCCGTTCTTGAGTACAATTACAATTTACAGGCCCCTAGAACATTATAATTTGGTACATCTCTATACAAAAAATTTAAATTGTACATTATCTTTAGTGCAAACTACATGAAAATGAATATTTTTAGTAAATATTAGAGAAAAAGAGCTGAAAAATCAAGCAACTACATCGCAAAAATTATATACAATACAATAATAAGAAAGAACATTTTATTTTCACTTACTGCTAAATTATTCCCCTCTCAACCTTAAAATGATTTTACTTATTTAAATTTCCATATTATAAATTATTAAAGGAACCAATCAACATGCTTGTGTCAGGTCTTCAGCAAAAAAAAAACCATGAGATCATGAATTTAAAAGCGAAAATGAAAAGTTGTGATGTGAGCTCACTCGCTCAGCGGTGCTAAATCTTCAATGGCCAACCAAATATCGAACTATTGCGAAATGTCAACATCATCGCCAACAACAACACAAAAAAGCAACCACAAAGCCAAAACAACAACAGCGAAAACAATCAACTCAGTAGCAGCGACTAAAAATGCCCCAGCAGAAAAGATTTCCCCACCTTGAATTAAATCAAAAGCAAGTGTCTTAATGAATTAAAAATTGATTATTTCTTTAAACGTCCGGGACCCCACACCCATATTCTGCTGAATTCTAAAGGAGACTAGTTGAAAACATAAGAATTCCTGAATGAGATCAATAAGCAATATTTTACATACACGCCCGTTGACGGAAGCAAAAGGGTGTATGTCATCAGAAGGCTTCACTCTTCATTCGCGGCAGAAGTTAAAACTACCAGTACTAAACTTCAAGGAATCAAGAAGATCGGGTCCCTCAGACTCTATGAAACTTCTGCCTCAAAACACAATTACCGGAAACTAAACTTATAGCTATTTGTACCAACACCAAACTTTGATATGAATAAATTAAAAAAGATTCGTGCCATTTTACACATTGTTGTGCACATTGGACCAATAAACAAGTTGGGTAAACAGACCTACGCTCATGTCAGAAGGGTTTTGTATTTAATTTACAAAATGCAGTCACCAGATCAAATCACATCAAGAAACATGTCCGAGACGATTTTATTGGAGAAAATATGAAGTACGAAGATCATACTATTATTAACAAAGTTGAACGAATTTCTACTTCTGAGGTTTTTGGTATTGGTATACTCATAAATATCTCCCTTGATAATTATTTCACATGTCCAGCCGCGACGAAGGAAACACATTTTTCATGTATTTACCCCCTGTGCCCCCACTGAAGCAAAAACTGGCAGTTTAAGAACTGTTTTGAAAAGCTCCCATGTAAACTTTTATTTCATACTCATATCAGCTACGTTTGATGAATTTTTTTTTTCAGGGGCCACTCTCCTGTACTGTTATCATCGATTAAGGGCCAATTTTTTCGAATCCTAGAATGGTTACAAAAGCCTTTTGCTAGGAGCTCTCTCCCGCCTCCTTGACTTGTTTCACTTATGAGCATTAATTGTAGGTACTGATCTTCAGTCATTCATTAAATTGAATCAAGTGTTCAAAGCATGCACCTTAAACGTTGAAGTTGGGAAAAAATAACTCAAAATTATTCAATCTTCGCATTTAAAACAGCCACTTCCTTGTTTTACGATTACTGATACCACCAGCTCAACCGATTCTCAAAGATATACATGACACCTATCATTCCTGAAATTTTCATGCAAATCCTAGCAAAACTGTAGTGTCTGAGTCGGTAAAAAGCGCGTGTTGTTCCATAGCCATATGTTGCCATAGTAATAAATGCAGCGCATATTGTTCCATAGTAATACGGGAAAATTCAAACCGCTATAACTTCATTAAATATGATTCAATCTTTATGAAATTTCCAGAATAGATGTGTACTGAATTTCATTGAATTTAAGGGTACGATTAAGATTTTATTCAAGAAAACATAAAATTACTAACAAAGTTGAGTGAATTGCGACTTCTAACGTATTTGTTGTTGTTGTACTCATCAAGACCTACATCCTTGATTTTTTTCAGATTTTTCGGATCACAGGTGTCCAATCGCGAGGGGGGGGGGGGGACACAAATTTTTCGTGTATTTCCCCTCCCTGTGCGCCCCTCGAAGCAAACTTTGCCAAACAAAGACCTGTTTTGAAAAGTTCTCATCGAGACCTTTCATTTGATACCCATATCGGCCACCTTCAATGAAATTTTTTTTTCGGGGGGTCACTCCCCTATATGGGGAGACCCCCCTTAAATGCCTTATAAAATTTTTTTATATTTGAACTTTGAAGAGATCACCGTTTTACACCAACATACAAAATTTGATGTTTCTAGCTTAAGTAGTTTCCGAGAAAAACTGCTGTGACACACGGACGGACGGACGGACGGACGGACAGACGGACAGACAGGACGCGATTTTAGAAGCGTTTTGTAAAATTATTTTACAAAACCCTAAAAAGGTATACTGCAGTGATAAAACTGTCAGCGTATTGGCCACTCAGCAGTTAAATACCACTTTTTTTTTGCATCAGCACTACAAACCCTCTTGGGCCTTCGCTTAGAGATTCTTAAGAGTATCTCATTATCTTGTTCGGAAGTATCGGCAGTCGGGAAGGTGATATGGTCAATATCATGCTTCGACCGTGTATCCATGTACCCAGTCACTTAAATTACTGCTACGTAAAGTGCATTGAATCATATTTTCATGGCAATTGCCAAAAAATACCTAAGTGATCCCCACTTTATGAAAACTGGAGCTCCAACTTCACCGCAAATTATAATAATTGCCCAATGTTTAAGCACCATATTGAAAAGCTTAAAGTCAAGACAAATGCAATTTTTGTAACACAAAATACACCAATTCCTCGCAACCCCCACACCAATTGGTCCCATGAATATCAACGACTCATATGCGAGCCAGTTGAAGTCGCTCAGAAGTACTCAAATATCTGCTAACTTCCTGAAGATTGAAGTAAAGGGCTTATTTGGGTGTAATTTTGCCTCACTGGCATCGAAGATGAGGAAGTTCATGCCAAACTACTGTGCATGTACAGATACTTATGACGAGAAACGTCGCCTCATCCAATTCTTCACAGGCTTCAATTAAGTTTAAGCCCATTCAATTGATTGTAGATCCCGTGCACAATGTCATGAACTCCAAATTGTAATGGTTTAATGATTCCGAGCGTACATTTTGAGAAAAAGGGTAGGATTTTCTTACAACGGACAGCTACGGGAGAAACTGCTCCTACCCATAGAAAGTTCAATGAACATTATGGATGACTACATTCTTGGAATGGATTTTCTGCGACCACATGGGGTCACGTTGGATTTCGGCAAACGGGTATTGAAATGGCGGAATGTTGAAGTATTGGTGGAGGATCCCAGCGTCCGAATTCCCAAGATGAATGTGGTATTACGTGCCGACCCTGATGTGTATGGGTTAAGCTTGATGGTGATGCTGGAGAGCATCGGTCTTATCTGATAGAGCCAACGAGACGCCAGCATTGAGCAGTTTGATTGTAAGATGAAGCCTTGTGAGATCAACAAGGAACGGATACGAGCCGGTTAGAGTCCTCAACCATAGCCATCAAACCGGGAGAAGTTATATATATATATATATATATATATATATATATATATATATATATATATATATATATATATATATATATATATACATATATATATATATATATATATATATATATATATACATATATATATATATATATATATATATATATATATATATATATATATATATATATATATATGTTTATATATATTTATTTATTTTTATACAGGGTGCATCGGTATTTGAGGACATGCATAAATGTGACTATAACTTCGCGAATTTTTTTTAATGGCGTACTACATCACTCGAGAAATGAAGAAACATGCTGTCATCGTCGCTATATATGCAAACCATACAGATTTAGAAGTCTCTAATTTTCTTAATTGCGCTCATTCATTCGTGCATAAGATTCGCCGTGAATTGGAAGCATCAGGAGGCGATACAGAATCGGTTGCAAAATGCAAAAAGCACGAACAACGTTCTGACACTCTCCGATCTGCAGAATTTTGAGAGCAAGCGCAAGCGATCATAGACGAGGACCCTTCAAAATCAATGAGGGTCCTTGTGAGTGCGCTTCATATTTCTGAGCGCCTTATTCGTAGAGTTGTCCACGAAGACCTTCGGTATAAGTCTTACGTGATGCGCATGTCGGAACGAACACGGGAGAGTTCTCCGATCAAAACGTCTTTTAAACAAAATAAAACACCCTGAGGCACCCAAAATGTTATGGTTTTTTTCCGACGAAAACAATTTTGACCAAGATCAAAAGACCAATCGCAGAAATAACAGATGGCTATGTTCAAATCCTACGGAGGTTCCTGTTGTTATGCATACAAAATTTCTAGCCACTGTTATGGTTTTAGGTGTTGTCAGCAACAAAGGACATGTTATTCCACCACATTTTTAGGGTTTTGTAAAATAATTTTACAAAACCCTACTAGTTTCGCGACCAGTCTGTCCGTCCGTCCGTCCGTGGGTCACAGCAGTTTTTCTCGGAAACTACTTAAGCTAGAAACATCAAATTTTGTATGTAGGTGTAAAGTGGTGATCTCTTCAAAGTTCAACTACAAAAAAAATTTTATAAGGTATTTAAGGGGGGTCTCCCCATATAGGAGAGTGACCCCCCGAAAAAAAAAATTTCATTGAAGGTAGCCGATATGGGTATCAAATGAAAGGTCTTGATGAGAACTTTTCAAAACTGGTCTTAGTTTGGCAAAATTTGCTTCGGGGGCGCACAGGGAGGGGAAAAACACGAAAAATTTGTGTCCCCCCCCTCGCGATTGGACACCTGTGATCCGAAAAATCTGAAAAAAATCAGGGATGATTTATCGATTTTATGTTTTCTTGAATAAAATCTTAACGTTACCTTTAAATTCAATGAAATTCAGTACGTAGATGTCTATACATAAGATTGATCTATCCTGATATATGCAATATGCGCTGCATGTATTACTATGGCAACATATGGCTATGGAACAACATGCGCTTTTTACCGACTCAGACACTACAGTTTTGCTAGGATTTGCATGAAAATTTCATGAATGATAGGTGTCATGTATATCTTTGAGAATCGGTTCAGCTAGTAGTATCAGTAATCGTAAAACAAGATAGTGGCTGTTTTAAATGCGAAGATTGAATAATTTTGAGTTATTTTTTCCCAACTTCAACGTTTAAGGTGCATGCTTTGAACACTTGATTCAATTCAATGAATGACTGAAGATGAGTACCTACGATTAATGCTCATAAGTGAAACAAGTCAAGGAGGTGGGAGAGAGCTCCTAGCAAAAGGGGTTTTGTAACCATTCTAGGATTCGAAAAAATTGGCCATGAATCGATGATTTCAGCACAGGAGAGTGGCCCCTGAAAAAAAAATTCATCAAACGTAGCCGGTATGAGTATGAAATGAAAGTTTTCATGGGAGCTTTTCAAAACAGTTCTTAAACTGTCAGTTTTTGCTTCAGTGGGGGCACAAGGGGGAAATACATGAAAAATGTGTTTCCTCCGTCGCGGATGGACATCTGAAATAATTATCAAGGGAGATATTTATGAGTATAACAATACCAAAAACCTCAAAAGTCGAAATTCATTGAACTTTGTTAAAAATAGTATGATCTTCGCATTTCATATTTTCTCCAATAAAATCGTCTTTGACATGTTTCTTGATTTGATTCGATCTGGTGACTGCATTTTGTAAATTGAATACAAAACCCTTCTGACATGAGCGTAGGTCTGTTTACCCAACTTGTTTTACTCAAGGACTTCGAGTGAACTCTGCTGCATACATCGAGGTTTCGGAGACGTTAGTGAAACTCTGAGTAGACAATGTAAGCGGATGCAGACCATGCATTATTCAACAAGATTCTTCTCCTTCACATAAACCGATGGCGACACAAGATTGGATTGCCGAAAATTTTCATGACCACATAACACCGAATCTATGGCCACCTAGCTCCCCAAACCTTAATCCTTTGGATTATTACGTATGGGGCGTAGTTGAGCGTGAGACCAATAAGCGTCCTCATAATACCAAGTCTTCGCTGAAGACTGCTATTAATGCCGCTTTGGTCAATATGAACATGGAGCATTTGATTCGGGCATGACATCGTTTCCGGACCCGGATCGAAGAGGTTATTGCTGTTAATGGCGATTTTGTTGAATAACTTTATAGCCATATATTAATTTAACCTAATATAAAAAATTCCTGAAATTTCATTAAAATTTGTTAAAAATCCAAGCTAATTAATTTTACTCACAAGTTGTCCTCAAATACCGTACGCACACTGCAAATATACATAAATATAAACACATATATCCAATATATAGTATACAGCGCTGTGAATAATTACAGACTCAAACTGATTATTCACATTTTTTCCAAACCATTTGCAGGAAACGAATCTTTATGGCTTTGCGTGAGTTTTGGGTAATCTCATAGAACGATTTCAATTATAAACTAACCACTTTATTTCAATCATGCTGAGTTTCAGGGGGAAATCCCGAAAAAGGGATTTTACAACTCTAAATAATTATAAACTCAGTTGCTGTTGGTAGTTTATCAAGAGCGTTTCCAAAGTGGATGTTAGTTTTTACGTAGAGTTTCAATACTGGAAAAGCGTGTAAGTGTATTTTTATCGAGAATTAGAAAAACTTATCGAAGTCTAAAATGCCGCAAGGAAAAAAACTAAGTAATGTTGAAAAAATTTGAATTGTTGACTTAAAAAACATTGGAAAAACTCAGAGAAGGTCAAAGGTTGCAGAGTGCAGTGAAAAATTTTTTAAAGCTTGGAATCGATAATTATGGAAAATATAGTCGTCTGGACACCCTTCAAAATATTCAGATACTACAAAACGCAGAGTTTTACGAGAACTATCGGATACAGATACTTCATCATCGCAAATCGTTAGACGGTTGGGCTTGCAATGTGAACCTCGTCTAAGTACAAAATGGGCTGCATCATCTAAAAAGTTAAATATCGAAAAAGTTTGCTAAAACTAGAGCTAGACTTTTTGTGGTAGGGAGGTGAATGCTATTTATGCACTGAGTGTGGGACTCCCATGCGCGACTGGACTACCTACTAAACACCTCCCCTGTCAACCTGAGAACCTGGCCTGGACCCGTTTGACACATTACTTCGTGACAGGTCTCGTTTTGTTACAACGTGGGGCGCCTTCAAACTGGAGAGTCCCTTTCCTAGCGGGAGGGGAGAGGGGAAGAGGAAATGCCAGAAGAGCAATCCCCCAGCCCCAGTGCCCCGGATGCTGTGAGTCCGTTTTATATTTTAGGGCTGCCTGAGCATAATAAGCCACCTGGTTCCATTTGTCAACCGATTCGAGCATCACCGCAGCTATATTATCCGGGGTAAGCTCTTCCGTCTCCCTGTTGAGTTCCCTTCGCAACCTGACCCATTTAGTACTCGCGAAAAATGCATGACAGGCATTGTCTTCGTCTCCTGGGCAAAACCGACAATCGAGGGACCGTGACTTACCGATCTTATGCAGGTAAGACTGAAAACACCCGTACCCGCTCAAAAACTGGGTCAGATAGAAGTCAGCCTCACCATGCCTTCGATTTGGCCACGGTCTCACATCTGGAATGAGACCCGCAGTCCACCTTCCCTTCGTGTAATTGACCCAAGACTACTGCCAATCGTTGAGCGAGAGCTGTCTCGCCTCGCGGACAACCATTTCCCTCACATCCTCGTTTCGGCACAGGTAAATAGCGCGGCGCTCTCTAGCAAGCAGGGCGATAGGTATCACGCCTGCCATAACCCTCACCGCCAAGTCGGAGACTGTTGGATACGAAGATGAAATTCTCAGTGCTCCTCTTCTCTGTACCTGTGCCAAACGGTTTCGGTATATCTCCTTGCTGAGAGCGCCACCCCATCCCTCGGCTCCGTACAGTAGCGCTGACCCTACAGCACTCATCAAGAAGCGTCTTCTTGATGGGCTGGGTCCCCCTACGTTGGCCATAAGTCGACTCAGAGCCGATATTCCCGAAGAAGCGTTCTCAGCCGTTGCCCTGATTTGCTCAGAGAAACTCATCTTCGAGTCGATCAGTAGCCCCAGGTACTTCACCACTAATTTTGATTCGATTTGTATGTCGCCAATACTGATCATCCTTACTCAAGGGATTCTCTTTTTTGTCAAGATGACCACTTTAGATTTCTTTTAGCCTAAGTTGCACTTTTTCAACGGTGCGTCGAGCGACCAAAGCAGCAACATCATCCGTATAGCCAACCAAGCGCGGCTCATCTGGCATCTCAAGTCTCAGCAGCCCGTTGTAAGACAGGTTCCACAGGTCCGGACCAAGGATAGATCCCTGGGCAACACCCGATGTCATTTCCATCCTTCGTTGGCCCTGTGTCGTGTCGTAGAGCAGGTTACGGTCCTTTAGGAAGTTCCTCAAAAGCCGCACTAGATATACTGGAACTTGAAAAGAGTTTTCCAGCGTATCCAGAATATCCACCCATCTAGCGGAATTGAAGGCATTCCCGACATCGAGTGTGACCAACAGGACGATCCATCGCTTGGTGCGACTATATGCCTCTGCCCTTTGGACCGCGTTCACCACCTCTGCAATCGCATCAATGGTAGAACGTCCTGCTCTAAAGCCATACTACCCCAGCAGCACGAATCGCGTCAGTGAGTCTTCCCTTGATGTATTTCTCTAGCAATTTTCCAGCCGTGTCTAGCGTGCATAACGGGCGGTATGCAGACGGCGATTCCGGATTTCCCTTCCCCTTGCTGATCAACACGAGCCTCGCCACCTTCCATCGTACCGGGAAAACCCCGTCCCGTAGGCAAGCGTTGAATGTGCTGATCAGCAAGTCAGGGCAATGGTGATAGATGAGCCGCAACACCTCAGCTGGAACGCCATCTGGACCTGCAGCCTACCTCGCTTTCAATGAGAGGACTGCCTCCTCCAGTTCCACCTGTGTGAAGAGTGGGCACTCTACTGCTGTTTCACCATGGACAGCGTCAACCCGGATGGGATGGGCGGGGAAGAGTCCCCGCACTAACGCGTCCATCTTTTCCGCGTCATGTATACAAGGCTTCCGTAGGTCACGAAACTTCCGCATGACCAGCTTGTAGCCAAAGCCTCACGGATCCTTGTTCACATTGTCCACTAAGTCTAGCCAGCAGCGAGCCTTGCTACTGTTGATCAGCTTGCGAAGGCATTTCCTGGCAGACTTAAATGCTGCCACCCAGTTGCATGCCTCGTAACCGTTCCGCGCCCGCCTCACGTCGAAGCTTGTGACACTCCCTTCACTTTTCAGCGATTTCAGTTGACCACCAGTACACATGGGCTTTCCGTGCCGGGGTCTTCGACGGGGCATAGAAGCGCAGCAAGCAGTCGTAATAATGCTCATAGTAGAGTGCACCACGTCTTGAGCGTCCCGTTCTTCCGTCCCCTCCGAAGATCTCTGCAGCGGCTCACCTGCTGTGAGCACCTCGACGAACCTCTCGACGTCCATCCTTCCGATGTTCCATCAAGTTGTAGAAGGCCGAGAGCATGGACGTTGGGAGACAGGTTCACTTATCTCAAGCAGAATGCACTGATGATCACTGGCTGAGTAGTCCTCTAATTCTTTCCAGTTGTGTATCCTCCGTGCTACGGACTCCGAGGCGAACGTCACGTCCGGTATGGTTCCTTCACAGCTAATACGGCGGGTAGTCGGCATATTTCCGGAGTTTAGTACGACGAGGGCCATCCTGGCTGCCGTTTCCAGGTTTCGTTTTTCCCGCGGATCCGTCTGAGCCATGCCCCATTCAATTGCTTTAGCGTTGAAGTCACCCCGAACGAGCTCTTTGCCCTCTGCGTTCGAGACAGTGCCCTCTAAATCATTAAGCTTGGCTTGGAAAGGTGATATCAATTCGTTCCGCGTTAGGTACACACTAAAAAAGGTATTTCCTGAGCACCGAACCTACACGAAACCATTCATTCATCCACAACTCTCCGCTTGAAAGTCACTGTTCCGAACCCAGATAGCGGCTGTACCAGTTTCTTCAGAATACCATAATGCAGGACTTTTATTATGGTGTTGCTCACTCAGCAGCAAGAAGTTGGCTTTCATGTCCCTCGCGAACTGCTCAAGCAGATTTTGGGCGGTTGAACTGCGGTGTAGGTTTAACTGCAGGATGCGGGTCATTGGAGTTCTGATTTTGCCTTGGCTAGGGCTTTTTGGAACACCCGGCATTTTCCTGTCGCCAAGACATGTCCAAAATCAGGTGTTGGATCAGCATCCTTGCAAAGAATACAGTGTGTTCGTACACTCTTTTCTTTTATGTCCCATTTCACCGCATTTGTAACATAGGGAACTCCTTTCGGGTCCTTTGCATACTTGTGTGGTGGGACCATAACCAAGGCATTTGAAACATTGAAGAGGCGTTGCTCTTCACCGTATTCTACAGACAACCCACCCTATTCGTACTTTGCCCTTCTTCAGGAATTGTTCAGCGTCCTTTTCGGGCAAGTCAACTATGGCCATCCGTTGTCCCCTGTTGTTTTCTGGTGTCAGTTTCACTTTGATCCTTTCCACGCTAGGGAACTCCCTTTTGATGGCCTCTTCTTCCTTGGCCAGGTCCGTCACGCTGTCAATGTTTCGTATTTCGATCGTTGCCATTGGCTCAAGCGGGGCCATAGTTGCGCATTTGCCGAGGACTTTCTTTAATGCGTCACAGAATGCATCTTTATTGCCGGCCTCCGCTCCGAATTCGACCAGTATGTGGCCTGACCGCGTTGGTCGTTCTACTTTAATGGTAGTATTGGTGTCTTCGGACCTTACGTTTCCCCTGATGTCCTGCAGTACCTCCGCGTAGGATCAGCCATCTTGGGGCTTTACGAGCAGTGCCTGCGGCCGGAGTCTTTGTCGGGGCTTCTGCCTCTCCTGTTTTGCATCAGGTCTTTTTCTACTTAGGCGTCCGTGCGAACTTTACTTTCTGGCTTTTTTTGAAGGAGTTTCTTTGCGGCTTTCTTCGCTCCTTTTGTAAGCACTATCTGAAACCCGTGATCTGGTGCTCCACCCGTGATCTGGTGCTCCACGTGCATCAGGTGCCTCTTGCTTCCTTCTTTTATCCCGATATCTTTCGATTGGGCTAGACGCCATTCTTTTATTGACTTTTAATGGTGGAGCTATCTGCATGTCACCTTTAGATTTCGCCCCAAGAGCCTCTTTAGCCTTCTGTTCGTCTTCGGTCCTTAACCAGCTCCTCCGATTTCGCCCTATCCGGTCTACGAGCTCCTCTAGCTCAAGAGCCCCACCTTTGCTGCTTCGCTGATTTTTGGGGAGTCGCATGCAGATTGTATTCTTTTCAGAACATCTCCTGCTTTTCGGAGTAGCCTTTCTTCTCCGTATCGCTGGGCCGCAATTGTGCCTTGCAACCATTCTTGGGAGAGGTTACCGCGTTCCGTCTCCGAGTGCAGTACTTCCGCCACATTTTTAACGTTGGCGGTGCAATCACCCGGGGTCGGTTCACTTGTTGCTTTTCGTGCCGTAATCTCCTCATTGGCTTCTGGGTTTTTCGTTGCAATGTCGGGATTTGCGACCCTTGCTTCGGTCGCTTCGGTATCGATCGCAGCGGTGACAAACGAAGTTTTGGTGCTCTTTATGTTATCTACCGAGGCTCGAACACCTGATGCGTCCTGCAGAGTGGCCCGCTTTTCCTTAATAGGACGCTCTGGCTTTCGCATCATTTTTTTGCTGCGCCCAAGCACCGCAGGAATGTCAGTCTGAACCAGACTGTCTGCATGTCTCCGTTTTTCGTCAGCCTTCACTGTCATTGTGTTATTCTTAGTTTTTCTCGTGGTTGGTACCGCTTTCAATGTACTCACGATGTACGTGGCTGCAGCCGCTGGTTGCGTCGTCGTTGTTATTATTAGCTAGACTTAACTTCGCCGAAAATTTCATTCAAAAAGAAAACATTTGGGATCATGCCATCTTCAGCGATGAGAAAAAGTTCAATCTCGATGGACCGGATGGATTTCATTGTTACTGGCACGATTTGCGAAAGGAAAGAAGAGATAGCTCAAAAAGGTGGATCTGTTATGATTTGTGCAGCTTTCAATAAGCAAGTAAGGAGCGAAATAGCCTTTGTCAATGGCAGATTTACAGCTGTTGATTATCAGGAGTTACTGGAGGAACTTTTGTGACACTAGCTGAAGATGAAAACGTCGTTTTTCAGCAGGATAATGCACCCATCCATACGGCTTCGTCTACCAGAAAACGGTTTCATGATTACGGAATCAAGTTGTTACCATGGCCAGCGTTGAGTTCCGACCTGAACCCCATGGAAAATATGTGGGGAATCTTAGCGAGAAAAGTCTACGACCAGTTAAAGTCATCCATTGAAAGTGTTATTGAACTGAAGAAAAGAATAATAGAAGCGTGGAACGAGATACCAGATAGCATATTAAATAGTCTTCTTAATAGCGTTCCGAATCGATTATTAGACGTTATAAAAATAAGGGTAAATGGGCCAGGTATTGAACAAAAAAACGTACCATAAATGATACTAAGTTTATAGTTTTTCACAGATTTTATTTCCATTTTTACAATTAATTTTTTTTTCTTTTGTTTTAGCAAGGCATTAGAATGTAAATTTTACTGAATCTGATCAATTGAGACTTATTTACACTTATTCGGTTAGTATTACACTTTCCGTATGATTTTTGCAGGAAGGAGTAGTTATACTCCAGTTGGATAGATAAATATATTTATAAATAAACTTAGCATGAGTATTATGTATTCAAAAGCATTTATTATTAAAAAGCAACCAAAACTAATTCCAGAAGTCAAATGAAATTAAATTTCTTTGTTGCACTTCTAATTTTTCTTGTTTCGATGATATTTATATTCTAATTAGCTTTAAATCCTTTGAGTCAGCCAAACTCATAGAAAATCCTCCTAAATCCTTGTTTCGTATCTATTAAACAAAGAATGACACATGAGTGCAACGATAGCTCGCAACAAGTTAATTCGTTCAATTAAAGCAATTAAATGGCACATAAATAACGTCTTGTAGACGACCATCATCATCTCATCTGCATGCCGATCCTCCGTATGTTCTTAGTACATCAGGAACCGGAGCAAACTAAATATACTCGTATGGAGTATTCCTTAAGACAATTTCTTGGTGGCTCAGAATCGTGCAAGTTTACAAAATTCATTTCAATATGTATGTATACACAATGAATTTGCTTTGTGTGATAGGGTAACATATGATGCGATAAGATGATTGGTCTATTGATCTAATGATTTATATTTTAAGATAAAATTTCCAATCGCTTTTCACCTAATTAATTTTGGATATGGAAATTAAGAGAAAAACCCAGTTATGATACGTGTACGAGTAGTCATTAATAATTTTTCAAATACCAACGAACCAATAAGATATAAAAAGAAGGAAAGAGTTTTGTAAGTAAATTAAATCCAACAAGTTGAGTAAACAGACGTCTGCTTTTGTCAGAAGAGTTTTGTTAAGTAACTAGTGTAAAATCTCCAGAAACACTTCGATGATAGGTATGTTACACATGCGCTTGAAGCAAATCACCTTTTACTCTGATTTGGCTGGTCGCCATTTTATTTGCAGTACAGCAAATATCATTCAGTGTTCAGAGTTTCAAAGATATCAAAGCTATTCATCTTTCCCATACTTTTCGAGAACGCCTGATAATTAATTGTAGATAGAAATTACGAGATAGGACAATCTTACATTCAAACATCTTCGTAGAAGATTTCTTTGAATTTAAAGGTACCAATCCAATTTTATTAGCGAAAATGTGAAGCTCATAAATTCCCGTAGTATGAAAAAAGTTAGCGAATTTTGACTTCTGAGATATTTGTCATTATTGTACTCGAAGAGTCATACCTCCTTAATTTTTTCATATTTTGCGGTCCAAAGTCTACAATAGCAACGTAAGGGGACAGAGTTTTTCGTGTTCTTATGCATCTCCCGCCTCCTCTTCTACATCTTCTTAGCACTACAGCCCCTCTCGGGCCTTCGCTTCCTGCAAATAGCGCCTCCAACTATCTCGGTCCATTGGCCGCATCCTCCAATTTCAAAATCCGAGCAGATATGAACTGTCTTCATCAACCGCGTCAGACCAGCGTTTCCCCACTGATCTCCAGTCTGTTTTCCCAATGGATACCTTTTTGGGTATCCGTTGTGCATCCATACGATTCATATAGCCAGCCCATTGCAGCCTTCGCAGTCTTATAATCGTTGTGACCTCCGACTCGTCAAAAATTTCATACAGCTCATGGTTGTATCGAATTCACCATTGGTCCCCGTATGACTTCGCTCCGATTACTCGCCTCTAGACCCGTCGCTCAAAGGCGTTCAATATATTTGCGGATTCTTGGGTTAGAGTCCATGTCTCACCCCCATAGCATAACACAGGTCTTATCATAGATTTGTAGACTTGGAGCTTTGTTTTCCTGTGTATGCAGCTGGTCTTCAAGATCGTCAATACTGAATAAAATATTTTATTTGCGAGCTGTATTCTTTGGCGTACTTCATTTCTTACATTGCCCGTCTTCGTTATTTTGGCGCCTAAATACATGGATTCGCCAAATGTCATATTTTGTGTACTTGAGGTATTTTTCTTTGACTGCGTCATGAGCCTAGTTTCATTTTCATTGATTTGTAGCCCTACTAGTTTTGCCTCGCTGTCGAGTTTCAGTAAGAGTTCTATAGTATTTGTTAATGACCGTGACAAAATGTTGATGTCGTCCGCCTAGGCTACTACTTGGCTCGACTTCAATAGTAATGTTACTCGCGTATCGACAGGTAGCTTCCGTATGACATACTCCAGAGCCAAATTGAATAGCAACTGGGCCAGCCCATCTCCCTGCTTTGGTCCGATATTTGTGTCAGAGGCATCGGTGAGTTGGTTATTGATGCTGACTTGGGAGGTCATCGATGTCATTGTCATTTTGGTAAGACGGACTAATTTGGCTGGAATGCCAAAGCAAAGCTTATTTGGTATAGTACGTTACGATCAATACTGTCGTATGCGTACTTGAAGTCAAAAAAAATTTGGTGAACGCCTATGTTGCACTTTCCAAGTACCTGCTTGACTGTGAACTATCGGTCTATCGTCAATCTGCCTGCTGAAACCACCTTGATATTGCGTTTTTAACAAATATTAAAAGATCTGCTCAAGATATTTGGTTAGATACATTATTCGAGTATCTTCGGTGAAAAATAAATATTAAAGGGTCAAAGTTTTATAATCGGGAGAAACCTCTTGCAAATTGTTGAGTTTTTTGGACTATCAAACATTCATTAACCAGCTTCTCTAGTTCCTTACAAAAATTCGCTGTAAGTTTATTCAACTACACTCTAAAAAACTATGTTTCGTCATGGATTGGATTTTCATAAGGCTAGGAACTTGTTTAAAAAACTTTCATAGCAACCGTGTACTTATCGCCTTTTACGCGGATCAAGCTTCTACAAATTGGATTAGGCATTCCAAGGAATGCTTAAGTGAAGCAAACGAATATACAAAATTGAATTATTACTTATTAAAAATGGCAGTTACATAAAAAAATATGTAGATAGTTACAATGTAGCGTAAGGTAGCAGCAAATATTTAGATTTTGTTTCTTGTGGTTGGGACGTGAATGCCATTTTCGCACTGAGTATCGAATTCTCATGCTCGCAAGCAACTGGACTACCCACTAAACACCTCCCCTGTCGACCTGAGAACCCAGCCTGGAACCGTTTGATACATTACTTCGGGCCAAGTCTTGCTTTTGTTAGCCCGTGAAGTGCCGTCAAGCTGGAGGGAACCTCCACTAGTGGGAGGGGAGCGGGGAACAGGAATCGCGGGATAAGCTATCCTCCAGCCCCGGCGTCTCCAGCTGCTGTGAGTCCCTTTTATCTATTAGAACGTAATGGTTCCATTTGTCAACATATCCGAGCATCACAGCATCTATACTTTCCATAGTGACCTCTCCCGTCTCCTTGTAGAAGTCCCGTCGCAGCCTGTCCTATTTTTTGTATGAAAAATATGTGTGGCAAGCGTTGTCCTCATCTCTTGGAAAAACCAACAATCGGGGAACCCTGATTTACCAAACTTGTAGAAGTAAAACTGAAAATACCCTTGGCTTCTCAAAAGCTGGATCATATAAAAGTCAGTCCGACCAGGCTTTCAATTCAGTCACGGTCTCACATTCAGGATGAGGTGCGCAGTCCAAGTTTCCTTCATGTAATTCACTAAAGGTTGCTGCCTATCGTTGAGTGAGCACTGTCTCTCATCGCGGACAACAAGGAGCGCAACAAGTGGCACGCCTGCACTAACTCTCACCAAGAAATCTAAGACTATAGGACATGAAAGTGTAATCCTCAGTGCTCCTCTTCTCTATGCCTATGCCAGGCGTTTTTGGTATACCTTCCTACTGAGACTTTTGCCCCATACTTCTGCTCCATACACTAACACTGACCCTGCCGCACTTATCAAGTGGTATCTTCTTGATGAATTGGGTCCCCCACCTTGGCCTTAAGTCGACTCAAGGTGATACTCTCCAAGCAGTTTACTCAGCCATTGCCCTGATTTGCTCAGAGTAACTCATATTTGAGTCCATCAGTAACTTTACCGTTGGCTTTAATTCGATAAGTATGTCACCAATACTGATATTCTCTACTCTAAGGATTTTCTTTTTTGTCGAAATGACTACTTCGGTTTTATCCAGTGCTAAACTGAACTCACAAGCAATCATCCAGTTTCTCACTCGATGCATTGGTATACCTAGCCTAAATTGCGCTGTTCTAAGGAGCGTTTAGCAGCCAAAGCCGCAATATAATCCCATAGCTGATCAAGCGCGATTCATCTGGCATTTCTAGTCTCAGTATATCATTACAAGACACGTTTCACAGGTCCGCACCAAAGATAGATCCCTAAGCAATGGCCAACATAACTTCCATTCTTCGCTAGCCCTGTGTCGTATTGTAAAGTAAGCTTTGATCCTTCCGTAGCGGAGTTGAAGTTGTTCTTGAATTTGAATGTCACCAACAGGATGATGTACCTCTTGGTTTGGCTATGTATGTCTGCTTTGTGGACCACATCCATTACCTCTGCAATCGCATCAATGGTGGAATATCCTGCTCTAAAGCCGTACTTCTAAGGTGTTAGGTACCATGAATCACGTAAGTGAGTCTTTCCTTGATGAGTTTTTCTAGTATTTTCCTAGCAGTGTCTAGCATGCATAACGGGCGATATGCAGATGACGATCCGGGATTTCATTTCCTCGTCCTGATCAGTACCAGCCTGGCCACATTCCATTGTACCGGGAAAACCCCGTCCCATAGGTAAGGATTGAATGTACTGAGCAGTAATTCAGGACAATGGTGGTAGACAAGTAGCAATACCTTAGCTGGAACACCACCTGGCCTTAGAGCCTTCCTCATTCTTAATGAAAGTACTGTAGCAACCACGGAAGTCACCGCAGTTGCAGACATTAAGAATTCGCAGAGAGGTGTGTAGCCCGGGGTGGCATACTGAGGCCAGCTAGCGCTCAGTCGTGTCGTGGGTCTTCCGGGACACCCTCTGCTCGTGCTGAGCCACCTTACATAAAAACTAGCACAAAGGGAAAAGGATGGGAAAGGGAGAGGTCATTTTGAGAAATGAAAATAAGGTTTTTAATGTACCAAGGCCGTTTTATTTACAAAAAAAATCCAACAATTATATTTACAACCAAAAAAAACCTTACGAGTAAAAGGCCCTTTTGAAAGTTAAACAAAAGAATATATACTAAAATACAACAAACCAAATCAATTCAAATATAAAAATTATTTATAAAAATTATTTGTAAAATTTTGAAACAAAATATGATTGTTACTTACTTCTTTCCTTGCAAAATCCCGAGCGCCCGGTGATGTACAAACAAAGAAGCGTGGGGCCACTGAAAATCAGATTTCAATATTAAAACAACGAAAAACTAAAACCACAACGGCCACTTTCAACTGTCTGATCCGTACTCGCAAAAAAAACTGAACTCAAGGCACCTGATCCTCTTCACCAGCCAACAAAATTTAGTTTTTTTTTTTTCTTTTTGAAACTTTCAACTTTCGTCTCCCCGCACTTCAAATCAATAAAATCTTTTCTTCTTCTTTTCTGTTTCTTTTTCACACCGCACAAATTCAACTCCTTTCTCTTCCAAAATCCAATATTCCTCACTTTCTCAATACTTTCACTCTCCTACTTCATCATTAAAACTTCAAAGGAAAAATCTATTTGATTCACCATCACATTTTTCAATCCAAAAACTTTTTTTTTCTCCAATTTTAAAACACACAAAAATCACTCATATCCCGCACAGCACAATTCTTTTATATTTTTTTTCCATATACCAACTCCCTTTTTTCCCAATCTTAAAACCCTCCAAAAATCAATCGCACTGAGCACACAAAACACCCTTATCTCTTTCAAATCCAAAAACTGACTCCCCAATCCCAACCACTTAATTTTCACATTTCCTCCTTCATCCAATTCGTATTCCGCAATCCTCTTCATTTTTAAATTACCGCTGCCACATCTGGGTAACGTAATCGAAGTTCATTACACTTCGATTCCGCTACCCACACATTTTTTTTTGATCCCGTATCGACAATCACAATAGTTTCCATTGACTTGCATATATGGCAATTTACATCCCCAAAAATCGCTTGATTGAATGTAAAGTGTCACACATACGAGTACATTACGAAAACTATTGATTTTGCCGATACCCCAAAGAAGAGTGCTTCCGTGCGCCCGGGAGAACTTGAACTCAGGGTTCCAGCAGACCCGTGATCGAGGACTCACGACGCAGCCAATGGTGCCGTGGATGGTCGGTCTCCCATTCATCTCATAAGCAACTTCGACGATGCATTTGGGCATGAGATTGAATTTTGTTAGTAATCAGTGAATTCATTTTTGTTAGTATACAAAAAATAAAATTTGTTAGTGGGAATGGAATTAGTTAGTGTTAAGGAAGGAATTAGGTTTTGTTAGGGAAAATGAATAGAATGAAATTTTGTTAGTGGGAATTAATGTAGGGAGTGTTGTTAGGGTGAAAATTGAAATTATTAGTGTATGTTATATGATTTTAGTTGGAAATAAGAGTAGGATGGTGATGATGAAGGAATAAAAATTGAAGGGAAATTGGAAAATGTTAATAAAATTAAATGAATACACGGAGGAAAAGGTAGGAGTGCCCAAAGGAAGGGTGAAATGTTACGGCGGCAATTAGAAGTTGCGAATGGGAGAAAGTCGGTACGCTGGAATTCGCAACAGTACTGCCTATTTTAGTTCTGGCTGTGTGTCGAGTGGGAAGTTGATATTTCATCGTGGATAGCGTCAACACGGACGAAATGGATGGAGAAGAGTGCCCACGCTATCTCGCCTATCTATTCCGCATCATGTATACAAGGAGTGCGTAGAGGATCAAGCGTCTGCATAACTAGATTGTAGCTCAGGTCCCACGAATCTTTATTCACATTGTTGACTAGATTTTGCTGGCACCAAACCTTGCTATTGTTAATCAATTTGCAATGACATTACTTGGCCGATATATATGCTGCTCCTACTTTGCAAACCTCGTCACGGTTCCATTCCCGTTAGGCCTCACGCCCAAGCTTTTGATATTTTCTTCACCTTTCAGCGATTTCAGTCAACCACGAGCACATTGGGGGCTTACCGCACTGGGGATGTTGACGGAGCGTGGAAGCATTGCAAGTAGTTATGATGATGCTCATAGTTTAGTTGACCACGTCTTGAGCTGATAATTCTTCTCTGCCCTGCGAGTCACCCTGCAGCCAAGTACCTCAACAAATCTCTCGAAGTACATCCTTCAGATGTTTCACATAACTATAGAACCTCAAGAGCACGGCCGTTGAAACACAGCATCACTGATCTCAAGCAAAACGTACTGATGATCACTGGCTGAGTAGTCCTCTATTGCTGTCCAATTGGGTATCCTACGTACTTAAGACTCCAAGGCGAATGTTACATCCGGTTTGGTTCCTTTGCAGCCAATGCGGCGGAAGGTCAGCGTATTTCCGGTGATATGATAAACCCTGTCCTGGCTGCCATTTCAAGGACTCATTTTCCTCGCGGGCCATTTGAGGCATATCCTATTCGATTGCTATAGTGTTTAGGTATCCCTAAACGTCATCTGCATTCGAGACAGCACTATCTAGGGCATTAACGCAGGTTTTGGTAGGTTTAACTGCAGTGTTGGTTTAGCTGCAATAGTCATCGAAAAAGTGATTTTGCTTTAGCTAAAGTTTCATGGAAACGCATTTGGTCTCGTTCATTACCGGTTCTTGTTATTTTGGAGCCTACCATTTTCAATATTGCATTTGATTAGTGTGATATTTTGAGTGCTGAGGTATTTTTCCTTGACCGCGTTGTGTGCTTTATTTTATTCTCATTGATTTGTAGCCCAACTAGCTTTGCTTTGCTGTCGAGTTTCAGAAAGAGATCTTTGGCGGCTCATGACAAAATGTTGATGTCATCCATGCTACCATTAATGTACCTCATGTATCGAAAGGTCGCTTTCTGACGTATTCCAGAGCCAAATTGAATAGTAATGGAGTCAGCCTATCCCTCTGTCTTAGTTCGATACTTGTGGCAAATGCATCAGTGATGTGGTTGTTGATGCGGACTTGGGAAGTCGTCGATGTCATTGTCATTTTGATAAGACGGGATGGTTTGGTGGGGATGCCAAAGCAAAGAATTATTTGGTACAGTACGTTACGATCAATATTGTGGTAAGCTTGCCTAAAGTCAACGAAAATTTCGTGTGCGTCTAAGTTGAACTCCCAACATTTTTTGAGTACCTGCTTGACTGTGAACATGTGGTCTTTTGTCAAACTGACTGCCCTGAAACCACTTTGATACTCCCCAATAATACTGTTGACATATGATGCGATTTTATTGTCCAAGATCTTTGGAAATGTTTTGCACGCCGTGCAAAGCAGTGATATGCATCTATAATTTTTGCAATGTGGCTTCTCGCATTTATGATACAATTATGGGCTCCAATGTGCTATAGGTTTGCAGAAGATTTAGGAGATTGCTGAAACCTGATGCCCATCCTTCCTTAATCTTGGTTTCATCAACGATGATATTGCCAATATCATCACGACAGAGCGTGGTTTTGGGCTGATAGCCCCGTTTAAAGCTTTTCACTACCTTGTATGCTTGTCTTGTGTTGTTGCTCGCTAGACTTACATCGATACTTCTCAATTGGTTCTCATAACATATTCTTTTGTTTTCTTAGTTGAAATTATCTTATTCACTACTCTTCTGAGATTTTGATAGTGTTCTCTCTTTGTCCTAGTTTTTCTACCTACGCATTCTTTGTACACCTGATTCTTTTTGTACACCGTATTCTGGCACTCATCATCGAACCAATCATTATTTACACTGGGCTTGATGTATGGTCATCTGTTTTGACACGGTATCAATAGCCGCATTCATTTCCATCCAGAGCTCGTTGCTTGTTTTCAGCGATGCGTCTCATAAGATGGGACCCAGATGATTGTCGAAGGTCTCTGTGAAACTTTTTGCCACAGAGCCCGTTCGGAGCCTCTCCATGTCAAATTAAAGTGGGCTGGTCTTTGATAAATACACTTTTTACAAACGATATTGTTAGGCTAATTTGATCAAGTAATGACAACAATTGGTGCCTCGGTATGTACGGACGTCGAGTATGCTCGAGGCCCAACAGTATTGGATCAGAACAGGGTCGATCTGGTTTTTTGTGCTAGCATCTAGTGCTACCCACCCAGGTCATTTATGAATGCGCTAATAAAGAAAACAAGTCAAACATATGACTAAATTTCTGCTACATGCAAAGTCAATCAGGTGCTGGCCGTTTTCATTTGTTTCATCGTGGAGGTTATATCCTCTAGTTATTTCGTGATGAATCATTTCGTTGCCAACCTTAGCATTGAAATTACCTAGAATTATTTTTGTGTTGTTTGTAGGTAATAAGTTGTCCTGTTTTTCTGGGCGATTGTAGAACGGTTTCTTCGTTTCTTCGTTCTTTTCTCCGATTGGTGTCTTTATGTTGATCAGCCAGATTTTGAAGGATCTGGCTTTTATACGGAAAATCAATAACGTGCGATATTGATATTCATGACTTGAATATCATTTTCAGTCCGATTCGTTTGCTGGATTGCCAGTATTTTTAATTTCAATTGACTGGCCTGTTGTAAAAGGTCCTTATCAGCGCCATCGTGATCTGACAATTCAGGATCCAATGTCTTAGTTCTTTTTCCGTTGGTGAGGTCTTCCCTGTGGTTACAATCCATTCCGAAGCTCTTCTACAGGTTGTGTTCTAAAGCGGGTTTCAGTCCTTCATGTAGTCCCTCAGAAGCAACATGAGATATTTTAGAACTAGAAGAGGGTTTTCTGGAATATCCAGCCATCTAGCGGAATGAAAGGCGTTATTAATGTAAAATGTCACCAACTGAACAATGTGTCACTTAGTGCGGCTATTTGCCCCTGCCTTTTAAATCATACTCAACACTTCTGCAATCGCGTCAATGGTGCAACGTCCCACTCAAAAGTCACGATGCCGAGAAAATAGGTCACTGCAGCGCGAATTACGTTGATTAGAATTCCTTGATGAGTTTCTCAAGTACCTTCCCAGTAATGTCTAGCATGCATAACAGGTAGTATGCAGACGGTAATCCGGGATTTCTCTTCCCCTTGCTGATCAGTAAGAGCCTCGCCACCTTCCATCGTGCCAGAAACCCCTTCCCGTAGGCAAGCGTTGAATGTGCTGAGGAGCAAGTCAGAATAATAGTGATAGATAAGTTGCAACACCTCAGCTGGAACTCCCTTAGGGCCTGGAGCCTTCCTTGCTTTCAATAAAAAGACGCCCTCTTTCAGTTCCAGCTGTGTGGAGAGTGGGAACTCAATTGCTATTCCATCGTGGACGGCGTCAACATGGACGTTGGAGAAGAGTGCCCGCGCTATCTCGTCCACCTTCTTTGCTTCATGTATACGACGTGTCTTTAGGGCACAAAGCTTCTGCAGAACTATCTTGAGGTCCAGGCCCAATGAATCCTTGCTCACATTGTACACTCGATTTTTCCAGCAGCGAGTTCCGCTGTTGTTAATCAATTTGCAAAGGCATTTGCTGATCACAGTCACCCGATTGTATGTCTCGTCTATGCCAGTTGAGCCTCACTTTAAAGCTTGTCACACTCCTTTTGCTTTTTCAGCGATTTTAGTTGAACACCACTCCGCTGGAGGCCTGCCATTGGGGGTTTTTGACGAGGTATAAAAGCGTTGCAAGCATTCGTGATGATGCTCATAGTTGAGTTCACTGCGTCTCAAAATGCCAGTTCTTCTGTTCCCTGCGAATTGCCCTGCAGCGGAGCAGCCACAGTGAGCAACTCGAACAACCCCTTGAGGTCCATCCTTCCGATGTTCCACAGATTTGCAGAAGGTCAAGAGTACGGACGTTGGTAGAAAACACTATGGATCTCAAGCTGAATGCGCCAAGTATCTCCAATTTTATATCCTCCATACTAAGGATTCCGAGGCGAACGGTCTGGTTTTTTCCCAGTTTATAGGGTGAAAAGTCAGCGTATATTCCATGATTAGTATGACGAGTGCCATTCTGGCTGCCATTTTTGGGATTCGTTTTGCCCGCAGATCTGTCAAGAGCATGTTCCATTCGATTGCTTAATGTTGAAAGCACGTTGCCATCTACGTTTGCGACAGTGCTCTCTAAAGAATTAAGCTTGGCTTTGAAAAATACACACTAAAACCGGTGATCTCTGAGCATCGGATCCACACCAAACTATCATCCCATCATAGCTCTCCACCTGGAAATCACTGGTGTGAACCCAGATGTCGGCAGTACCAGTTTCATCAGGGTACCATGATACAATACTTTTATCATTAAGTTGCTCGCTCAGTAGCAATAATTTGACTTTCATGTCCCTCGCAAGCTGCTCAAGCAAGTCTTGGGTATTCGAACTGCTTGTAGGTTTACCTGCAGGATATGGCTCATCAAAGTTTTAATCTTGCCTTGGCCAGTGTGTCCTAAAAAACCCCTTTTTATAGTCATAGGATGTGTTAAGCAGATAGTACTGAATTAGTTCAGGTGACAACTTATTACAAATTTCGAAGAAACTTTCTCATTACTAGACCACACTCTCTAACAAAAAAGGAAACGAGATGAAATAGAACAAACTGAAATTCAACAATAAGAAAAACAAGAACCTAATACACCTCTCCCCAACCAAATTCAGTACCTGGTCCAATTTAGTATTACCTGCTTAACCCATCCTACGACTGTAAAAAGTAATTCTATTCAACACATCCTTTAGACACTGAAGATGACACAAAGGAGTCGAATCGCATCTGCTCATACAACAAAGCAAGGCCTGATGGCTTTTCAAGAAACAAAAATCGTATACTTCTTAAATTTTATATAATTGAATTGTAATCTTTTTTCTTTAATTTTTTCACTATTTTGAATTTGCATTGCTTTGTATTAATATATACAATTGACTTGTAATTGGACTACTGTCAGTAAGTTGATTTTGAAATAAATAAGTATATAAATATACGACCAACCAAGTGGTGCGAGCTTCGAGCGTACTCCGAGGCCTGACAAGATTTTATCGGGACGCAAACGGTATGATAGTTGAATTGGAGGCGTTTAGCATGAGCGACCCCTCGGTGCTACCTCGCAAAGCAACTAGATCCAAACCAACATTAATTCCAGTTTTTTGTCCAAATCGTAGTCCAGATTCAGTCACTTCGTTACCTGTTATCCCAGGAGGAACCTCACGGTGACCTCTATATCCCAAGGTCCGTGGAGCGGCACTCCCCAAAGAACGCTAGCCTCCAAAAGAATTCCTATTGGCGGGCACTCCCCTGCGGGAATTTTCTCGAGTACTCCCCAAAGAATGCCTGCCTTAAAAAGTCCTGTCGGCTGGCATTTCCCCTGCGGTTATATATTAGATGTAGGATAAAAGTTCGCTCTTTTGCTGTGTTAGAAATAATATTGGTAAGTCTAAAAAGCAATGAGCCTTTTTATGTCATTTTTCCATTGAACATTTCTTTTATTTAAAAGGGATTTTATTTAAATACATATTGTCGATTATTATTTATGACCTTTTGCCATTTTTTGGGTGGAGCCATTATTCCATCTGTGCTAAACTTCTGTGGTTCATCGGCGAAAAACTTGGCCAATTGACTATCACAACCCTTTTTTGAAGTAAATTTTTGCGGAGACCAAACCAAATGGTAGTCTAATGGTGCAAGATCTGAACTATACGGTGGATGCATCAAAACTTCCCAGCCAAAGTCTGTCAATTTTTGCTGGGTCATCAAAGTTGTGTGTGGTCTGGCATTGTCATGATGGAAGACAACGCCCTTCCTTTTGATCAATTCAGGCCGGTTTTTTTAATTGCTTGTTGCAATCTGGTTCTAGCATCTCATGATAAACAATTCCCTTCCAATCCCACCATACACACAGCATAAACTTATTTGATTTCAATCCTGGCTTTGAAGTCGTTTATGATGATTCACGTTTTTTTGACCAAGATATTTTTCGAACGAAATTCACCCGTAATGATTTGCTTCAAAAAATAGCTCGATTTCATTGCGTTTTATTAACATTTCCCAAATGGAAATTCGGTCGATCAAATTTTTTTGTGTCATTCATGGAGCATACAAATGTCGATCCTTGTGTATCCAGCCTTCCGCAAATGGTTCAAAACTGTTTGGTGTGGATACTCAGTTTCTTAGCAATATCATGGTTGCTTATCTGTCTTCTTCAATTTTTTGTATGATTTCATCGACTTTTTCAGTGATTGGTCGACTTGAGCGAGGTGCATCTTTGACATCAAAATTTCCAGAACGAAAGCGAGCGAACCATCTCTTGGCTGTGGCTTTTGATAGAGTATCTTAACCGTAGACACCACAAATTTTTTCACGAGCCTGCGATGCATTTTCACCTCCATCGTATTGATATTGTAAAATATAACGATTTTTTTCAGAAATTTCACTTATTTTTAAATGAATACAACTTTTGACACGAATGACGCAGCACAAAACTGTCCATATAAAATTTTTTGCCTGGAATGTCACCTTTCAAACGCATGTCAGTTTGACTCAATTTGATAAATATTGCCTGATATATGACAACGAACACCATCTAATGACAAAAAGGCTCAATACTTTTTAGGCTACCCAATATTTTAATAGTATTGGTTGGTATTTTCTCTTTCTGAATCATAAAATATATAATAATTTTAATTAAATTGAATTTGATATTGTTTTTTGATCCACTGTTTTAGATTTATAATGTGTAAATCTAAAGAGCCATATAGGCTATTAAGTTTAAGTATTTTTATTGTTTGGAATTTGCTTTACGTTCTTGGAAAATTTATAACGATTAATATTGAATAAAGCATTTGTGACATTGATAGGAAAATGATGTATTAGCTAAGGCTACCTTTGAAATATTGTTGTTTTTTTTCGAAATTAATAAATTTAAACACCTATAATCGAAAGGCCATAACTGACCGCAGTACCTTAAATTTATTTTTTAACATTCTAGCCAAGTTTTATGTCACTGGTTCTTGGTGAACATCCCAATGAACGTATGCTGCAGAGATCCATGTACAGCTCTTGCATGATTGCACATATGTTCGTACAAAACTAGAAGGGGATCATCTCGTGACTAGAATCAATTTCTTATCCGCTCGCCGATAATTAAGGAACGAATATCATCTATTCGAGCCAACAGACAGTGCGGCACAGCGCGACTAAGGCTTGCGTAACTTCCGTTGATGGTTGGTGGAGAGTCGCGACATAAACAGTAGCTGCATCTGGATGGAATATTGACTGTCGTGGCAAGAGGAATACACAATTTTGAAAGGAATATTAATTTTATCGTGGGTAGAATGAGGTAATCGAAAACTTTAACTAGGAAAATATTTTAGGGTGAAAATTTATGTTGGATGGGATTTGTATTTGCAGTTTAAGTTCTCCTCAATCACCCTGTATGTTATTGAAACAATTAACCCCAAAGGATTAAATGAACAATCGTTCGTTCTACTTCCTCGGATGGTCAGAGGCAAATGATCTTGAAAATCGTTAGTGCAAGGCGGACTTTTCCAATCTCGTTCAATCAAAGTCTCCATCTACCGTGCTATTGAGATACATGTATCTTATTGAAATTTAATGACCGAAAGGTTATACCAGCATGCATGTAACAAGTAGTTACCTACTCTGGCATTAGCCGAAGAAAAACAGAACATTTATTAATCGAATGTATTTTTCATGTATCTGTTATCTGCCGATCAATTAGAAGCAGCCCGACCGCAGTGAAGGATAGTCCTCTAACTGAAACAGACAGCCTGGCATCTTATTACCGCGCCGGGATTATAGGCATCAATGGACATAAAGAGTAGCCGAAAAGATTTACAATCGTATCCAAAATTTCAAACATGAAAAGATATGCCATGCAATCTCACATGGGGTGCTAAGCTTAACGTGTATTCAATATAGTGCAAGCCGAAAACATTCTTTCGGATTTATAGAAGAGTTTGATAAGACGTTCAGGCAGTTTAGGCGGAGGATATTAAATTTATTTTATTTTTTACTTTTCCACAAACTGATTAAAGAGACAATAAGATAAAATCAAATGAAAGTTAGTGCAACAGCTGAAATGAATGCGCTGAGTTGACAAAACTTCAACAGGAGTTACTCATGCTTATACATACTCCATTAAAGTAGACAACATCAGGGAACCTAACTTATTGTTGAAAAATCTACCAAAAGTGTTTTGCGAATATCATTTTATGTTATGCAGGAAGTGATTTCACACAGATTATTAAGGAATTTTCCACTAAAAGAGTCTGAGCCTGAAACGAAGTATTGAATATATATGTATCATTCAAATTTTTCTTGACTTTATTCATTATTACTATCTGTATATCATAGATTGAGTGAAGCACGATTCTGATAGGATTCTACGTCTAGCAGTCGTTGCGTATTGCCGTGTTTTTAATCGCTTAATTAATTTTTCACAAAGGTCAGCTGAAACTAATTTGTTTAATTGAAAACCATCGCTATCGAATTATTCAAACATTTATCGAATACGTGAAATTTCTTTTCTGAAGAAGTATCATAAAGCAGAAATAAATTCAAGGGAAGTCCCGGTTTAAGAACATTCTCTCTAGTCTCGTTGCAAAAGAAACGAGATGGAGGAGCCCGATGGCTTCAGTCATCAACCAGAACGATTGTGACCATTGTCAACGATGACGGGCAAAAAAAAGCTAATACAAAGATTCGATAACAACGAAGAAAAACCGAAAATTTTATCAGGCATTGAGATCGAGTAGTTAATCAAACCTAACGGGAAAGCTGAGAAGGTTGAGAAAGAAAACGAAGAGCTCAGACTTCGGATATAATCAATAGAGGAACTAGTTGGAAAATTGACGAAATCGAAGAAACCGAAACAAGAACATTATCTAGAGGATGTCCTCAGCGCAGGCGGAGCAAACGTCAGCACGAACTATTGTGCAGCGCTAGCTGGACTAGAAGATTCTGTTTGCGCCGGGACTCATTTGTCCCGAACTTTGATTTTATTATTTTTATTTAATCCATACAGCAAAAAACTCAAAAATTCGTTAAAAATCTTTTAAAAACCATTCAGCGGCTATGATATAGACCAATCAACAATTGAACAATAAATAGATTTTTGTTTCCAAGTCTTGATAAATTAAAAATGAATGAAAAGTGGGTTACCCTTGACGGATGGAATTTTTGGCTGATTTGACCGCCACAAGCCACCAAAATGAGGCATGCTCGGAGGGATGAAATAGAAATCGATTCCTTGGCTGGAGCACGCCGTTGGCCCTTCTTGACGCGCTTTGTTAGAATATAATGAGGACGACAATTCTGATAGCTGGGTGTGAGCTCCAACGAAGTTGGTGGTGTTGTCGCAAAATAGGTTTCGGCTGTGTCCTCGTCATCCAACGAAACGTCGCTGACTAGCTCAAAATAGACGGCCTTTGTAGCGATACAGCAAAACATGACTAGGTACCCTTTTTGCGGTCGGGTACCTCTACCTCAGTAATGGATCATCATAGGCTCATAGAAACCCACGCCGAAGTTCAGACCTCACAATTATCTCCAGGGCTGTGGATAATTCATCACTCGTGGGCGCTTGATTTGTCAGTTGAGATTGCTTGACTGCCGGCTTGAGACCACAGATGAACCGCATCATGTAGGCCTCTATGCGCTGCAGCCTCTTGAAGGAGCTACCGTATTGGATCTGCTGCTCCGATATTCGGGAGGCCGAACTGATTCTGCCCTGGATAAAAATGGTAATCCTTGCAATCACATACTACAGCGGCTCAATTCAGCCGGCGCCATCCCACGTGACAGGATATCAGCTGGGTTGTCTTCAGAGGCTACGTGTCGCCATCTCTCCGGCCTTGAGAGGGTTTGTATGGCCAAGATCCTGTTCCTCACAAAGGTATTGCACGATGATACAGTAGAATTGATCCACACCAAGACAATCTTGGCATCGGTCCAGAATACCTGAAAAACCTCCTGCAGATTGAGCGCTGTCTTAACTCGTCTTGTGAGCTCAGCGCCTAGTTTCACCACACACAACTCCAGGCGCGGAGCAGTAAGTGTTTTGATCGGGGCCACTCTCCACTTGGCGCACAGTAACCTGACGACGACTTGACCGCTCCTCAGTGTTGACCGCATGTATATCTCTGCGCCATATGCCTTCTCGAAGGAATCTCAAAAGTTGTGCAACTGTACTTGCACGGTTTTCTCGTCTGTACAGATGTGACGAGAGAATCCGGCCTGCTGTAATGATGGCAGAACACTGCGGGAATCGGACCACTAGGGATGGATCCTCACTGGTAATGCTGCATTCCAGTCCAATTCTGATCGCGATAACTCCTGCAAAAACAGTTTGGCTGCTACGATCACAAGAGCCAGAATGCCCAATGGATAAAAAATTCTGGCTATATCAGATGTCATTATCCTCTTGCCTCTTCTAAGCTGTCAGCCCCCGTCATGACGTCCTCGATATAGCAATCCTTCTCCGACATGCTGCTGCCCAGGGGACCTTTCTGCTGGTTTTCTTGTTCTTGAACTTGTAGACGTTTTGTAACTAGATACGAGGCAACCGTTGTGGCGTAGGTTACTGTTTTGAACTGACAATATCGCACTGGTTGCGTTAAATTATTTCCCCAAATTAAGCCATGGTACCGATGGTCTTCAGAATGGAGCATTATCTGCCAGTACATCTTCTCGATGTTTGCGGTGAATAGAAAACCAGGCACTCTGAAACGCAAGAGTGTCGAAAAAAGGTCATCCTGCACAGTAGGCCCTGTATGAAGGACATAATCCAGCAAAGCGGATGCATCGAAAACCACCCGCGGATTGGTTGGGTGATCAACTTAATAACCGGAATTTTTTAGCGAAATTTGATGCTTTATTGTGGAAAAGTCTTACCATATATTTTATTCGAAGTATTGTCAATCAGAAGCTACAGTATTCCTACATCTTTCTGACAATTTATGAGTTCCATCCCAAAAAAATTGCGATGCCAAAAACAAATCTATCCAATTTCGGATGCCTTGCTCTCAAGTGAAGCGTATTCCGGTGAGGGCGTTTTGCATCGAGCGAAACAAATGAAAGTCAGACGGAGCAAGGTCCAGACTATGAGGCGGGTAGGCCAAAACTTCCCATCCACTATTTCCCAAATAGTTTTTCACGGGTCTTGCAGCATGCGGCCGAGCGTTGTCATGATGAAAAATTATAGCCTCGAGTTTGGCCGCATGTTCCGGGCATTTTTCGATGATGGCACGCTTTAAATGTATTAACTGTGTTTGGTACATGTCACTTATGATTGTCTGGCCCAATTTCAATAACTCATAATATAACAGCCCCTTCTGATCCCACCAAATACACAGCGTAACCTTGATGCCATGGATATTTGGCTTCGCCGTTGATTTGGCTGGTTGGCTGGGCTTCACGTATTACTTTTTGCGCTTGAGATTGTCATAATGGATTCATTTTTTATCCCCAGTCACAATCCAATCCAAAAATAATTTCTTTTTATGGCGCTCAAGCAGCATTTCAGACATACAGAAGTGCCGTTCAACGTCTCTCGGCTTCAACTCATAGGGTACCCGATTACCTTGCTTCTGAATGTATCCGGCGGCTTTAAAACGTTTTGAAATGCCCTGTAGAGTCACTTCCAACAATTTGGCAAGTTTGTCTTGCATTTGACACGAACCCTCATCGAGTAGCGTTTCCAATTCTTCGTCTTCAAACTTTTTTGGCTAACCTGGGCGTTCTTTATCTTTGATGTCAAAATCCGCACTTTTGAAGCGTTGAAACCATTCAAAACACTGTGTTTTTGCTAAAAAATCGTCACCATAAACATTTACAAGCAAACGATGACTTTTCGCGGCAGTTTTCTTTGCAAAAAAATGATCCAACAGAACCTCCCGCAATTGCTGCCTTTTTCTCCAATTTTCGAAGTTATTCATCGTGAAAAATAATAATGATGCACACAAGATAAAACTATTTTGTTGACTGATTTCGATAGCTGTCAAAAGTACGTTCAAAATGACATGTATATACATTTCGAGCTTTCACGATATTTGTTAGTACAGACATCTAGCGTCAAATTCCGGTTATTCAGTTTAATAATAATTTATGTATCCTTTTTTCTGTTCTGGTCAAGAACTTCATGAGAGCGGTCGTTTTTTTCCGAATAAAGTTAATTGTAAGATGATCGAAATCTATTTTATTTTATTTACAGTAGGTGAAAGTCTTATATTAGGTGACCCCAACTAGAGAACAAGTAGACGAGGAGCAGTGTATCAACACTTTAGAAAGCACGCGTAAAAACAACCAAGAAAATGGTGACCGGCGAGCATCAGTCGTCCGATCCTGCAAGAGTCAACGAAACCATCGAGAAGACGCCGAAAGGTTCATTAAAAATAGCACGTCAACTTTGGCCTGGAAACGAGCCGCCTCGTCTAGATTCAGTACAGAGCTATGGTTTTCGCAAATTGAAGCAACTTTTCCACACTACATAGTTTACACCGATACGATGAAGACGCTGGACATACATATCATTATTAAAATATATATAAGACGCCTGTAAGAAAATATGATGAATTAAAAAGGCAACTGCTAGCACGCTTTGCTACATCCGTTGGGACGTCTTGTCATTCTCTGAAAGAAATGTGCTTCGCAAGCCTTTTCAGTTGACGTAAGCTTGTGCTGCGGATATTGTACTTCCTCGACCTCTAAAAGTCGCTTGATAAGCTGATTAAGCTGGTTATCTTCTACCAGGATGCCACATGTCACGGAAGACACTTGAAGTGTGACCACTCTTCCGGATACAATCCACCCTAGGAGCGTGTTCTGGAGCACTGGGAGCTGTAGGCCCAACTTGATTTGTCCAACGGCTTGGACCTCGTTAACCAACCAACCAACCTTATGTTTTTGCGAATGCACCATCCCGATATGTGCATGTTCTGAGACAGTTGCGGTGATATAATTATGCCCATGACGTAGGCTTCCAACTGCGTGGCATATCTGATAATCGGGATCTTAAGCCGAGGTTCACCTCATGTTATGCCTTCTCAGTGCTACCGCCTACCCTTTCAATGAAGGCAAGGTGTGGTGGCGATGATAAACCCAATTTTTTGATGATTCTTTTGGTGACTAGGTTTATTTGTGAGCCCAGATCCGGCACAGCTCAACCATTCGTCGTCTTTCCGTTGCTGGTGACCAGCCTGATGACGGTTGTGCTCGGAAGTACATGTCCGGGCTACCATCAGCGTCTTTAAAGCGAGCGATAGCGGTTCTGCATTTGTTTGCGGTTTCGAGTCTTGATTTTGCGTTGTCTTGCTCAAGGGTATCCTCTTGGTCTGTTTGGGCTTGTTGTGTCCAGGCAGAGGTAGCAGGGGGTTGTTATTCTTGGAAGACTGCTTGCAACTTCAGGCCGCGCAGCTGAAAGCCCGATGTCCTACCGAAGGCAACTCATGCGCAGCTTCTTAGCGCTAACGAAACTTAGTCTCTTTGCAGCAGTGATTCTGAGGAAATCCGGGCAGTAGTAACGCGGGTGGTCCTGCTCACACGTTAAGCACCGAGAAACTATTGTGGTGGTCAAGGTTGACTTGGTGGCTTTCTGTCGGTTGATCTACGGTTCCTTTGTTTTACGGCCAAATGTCTCGAGGGCCTGGAAATGCGTTTCCATGAAGTCCAACAAACTCTTCAAGTGTGGTAGCTCGTGCGGGTTCGATAACGATTGTTCGTATGATGCGTAAGTCGCTGGATCCAATGTTTGGATTAGTGCATGTAGCAGCAACAGATCCCAGTCCCTTGTGGACACTTGCAGGTTTTCCAGGCCTCTAAGACACTCTTGTGTGATATCATGTAAAGCCTTTATTGCAGCCACTGATGGACTTTTATTAGCATGAGATGGCTGACTCATCAATTTGTTGATGAGAATTGCTACCAATACTCACTGGTTGTCGCACCCCTCCTTCAAGGTTGTCCAAGCTGCCTTGTACTTGTCATCCAACAATATAAAATTTCGAATCAAACGCTCCGCTTCTCCGGTGAGATTGGCCTTGAGACACCATAGCTTTTGCCACTTGAACTTTGTTTCTAATGTAATTAGTTCCCATCGAAGGTGGGGAGTTTTAGTTTCAGCAGAGGCATGGTAAGAGGAGTCGCAGGCAGAGTGACTGAGGCAGGTATGGCACTGAGTTCATCCATTTTCGTTTCTAGACGTATGACCCAATCTTGCGTAATCTCTTCCAAATGAGTGTGCTGTTGCACGTTAAAACCATACGCTTCAGGATCGTCATGGAGTATACTCCTGCACCAGGCCCGAGTGGCCTCCTTCTGATCCGAATGGTTGAAGATCCTCCTCAACGAGCTTGCCATGACTTTATAGCATCTCTTGATGCTGAGGCTTCTTCAGTGTAGTCCTTGTCCTGGCTATCCTGAATTTTGGTGACTGTTCCCCGGAAGGCGTGTCCACGTGTGTTTTGACACGTGTTTGATCACGGAAGTGCTGCTGGTGACGGAGGTAGTCTCCTTTGGTAGTGTCGTAGATATGTTGAGTAAAATGCACGTGCAACGAAGCGACCTCTAGTAGGGGTCGGGTATGACTATCGTCTGGTTCAAAATCTTCCCACGCGGCCTCCAGTTGCCGCAGTTGCTCCGCCTGGTACCCGGCTTCCTGCTTCCTTGTAGACGAATCCTTCTTGTAGTATGAAATGATGCCTTCGACAATTTGAGCCAATCCTTTTAGGTCCTTGATCAGGCGATCCAGATTCGCTATCGCGTAGAAAGTCGGAAAGTGGCCGGAAACAGAAAGCGCGTATACACCAGGACACTACACAAAACACCACACAGCACTTCATGACCTGTTCACCGAGGGAAAACAATTATTCAGTTGTGTACGTTGAAATCAATACCAAGTGTATCTCGCCGGGGCCTCGACATGTTTGTGCCGGAACTGTTTTGTCCGGAACTCTGATTTTATTATTTTTAACTAATACCTTCAGCAAAAAACCCAAAAATTAGTTAAAAATCTTTTAATAAACCTTCAGCAGCTAC
Source organism: Odontomyia ornata (assembly GCA_963969285.1). Classification (NCBI taxonomy): domain Eukaryota; kingdom Metazoa; phylum Arthropoda; class Insecta; order Diptera; family Stratiomyidae; genus Odontomyia; species Odontomyia ornata. The sequence goes on from OZ017741.1 coordinate 296,055,075, forward strand.
AATACAAACCAACCAACAATTGAACAATGAATAAAGTTTTGTTTCCAAGTTTTGACGAATTAAAAAATGAATGGAAAATGGGTTACTTGTTTGATTAAAATGAAAATGTGGCATTTGAAACTTGAAGTATTTTTGCTTTGTGGCAAATTGAGATTGAATTTGGTGAATTGAATTTGATTTTGGTGTATTGAATTAAAATAATCGATGAATTGATAAATCAATCAAATAAATCGAATCAATTATGGATTTATCGGGTATTTAAAAATTGAAAATAGGGAGAAAAAACCAAAAGTTTTATCTGCTGGTCCGTTTGTCAATGTTAATCAAAAGACAGAAAAAGTCCCACCAATCAATGCATTTGGGCAAACAGGCAACTATAACGTTCAGCTTTTGGCAGCTGATAAACTGACAATTAGAACTAAGTCACTGGTTGACTTGCAGGCAGCAAAATGTGTGCTGAATCCTGGAGATGTTCCCCATTTCACATATACCGCCAAAAGCGAAAAAACCAGACCTTTTTATTGAAGTGTCTGGACAGCGGAGAGGACACAGTCGATCTTCTTTAGTTTCTTCGAGAAGTTGCACCAGAAATAGAATTTATTTCCGTTGAAGACTTTGCAACAAGGAGATCGATTGTCGAGCGTAAAAGCCTGCCTTATTAAATTACTTATGGAATTGTTTTGCAGCTACTTAAGTAGAAAAATTAAAATTAACTCTCTCACCTCTGTGCATGGTGGTCGCCATCACCGGTGTGTATTTAAAAGTGATGGCCTGAGCAGAATTAGTACACACCTCGAAACCACCTTCTTCTAACATTTTTCTTCTCTAATAATTTTTCAGAAAAATTATTCTTAAAAATATGCAACTCATTTATGAAGCTGCAAAACAATTCCATAAGTAATTTAAAAAGCTATCGGAGCCATCCGAAAGAGTGATCAATCTCTGCGCGACGTAATGAAAAGCTTCAATGTAGAGCAGTCGTATAGATTTACATTGTGTTGATGTGAAAAGGGTGAAATGATCCAATTAAAAAAGTTTAGCGAATTGCCTTATTGATTTGTCCAGATTTCCAGTAAAAGCAGTTCAAGTGCATTGCAAAAAATATCGTACTTGAACTTCCGTGTGGCGAGGTGGGAGCGCCTCCAGAAAAGCGAGGTGAACTAATGCTTCAGGTGCCAAAGACTCGGGCACTCGGCTGCCAATTGCGCCATGAAATAGAGATGTGTAAAGTGCGAAGATGTCCATGTTTCCGGCGAGTGCAAACTGGCTCAGGCGGAGCCAAAAGAAAAACTATATTGTGTGTACTACGGTGTCCATGGTTATCAAGCATCACATCAAGGATCCCTCCCCCCCCCCCCCCCCCTCCCCCCCCTGTCAAGTTTCAAATGTGAAATTCGCTCCAAAACAAAGTCCAGTACACCACAGTGTCATATCTACCAACTTAGGCAAGCCCGGAGTATCATTTGCACTCGCCGCTACAGGACCAGCAAACTATGTAAATGAAATGAAGAACATAAGTGTCAAAAATGAGCTGCTTCTTAAAATTTATCAACAATTTAAATCATTATCAGCGAGAATCGATAAACAGGATTCTAAAACTAACTTTGTTTCTCAGGGCTTAGGGCTTTCAAATATCTCAAAATAACTTACCATGCAGTCACATTTCCCATGGATAGGATTCATCTCATCTCTATCAACGTCAACTCAATTGTGAGTTTACATCGACGTGACTGTCCCTTGGAGTTCCTTGTCAAGCAAAAGCTTGACATCATGCTTCTCACTGAAACTCACCTCAATCCATGGCACTCCATGACATTCAATGATTTTGAGCTCGTAAGAAACGATAGGGTAATAGGTGATGGGGGAGGTAGCACCGGGATATTGGTTCAAAGACCCGATTGTTTCCAAAATATTGAAAAAGTCAAATTCAAAAGCTTTGAATCTCTTGAAGTATCCGTTATCAAAATCTCACTGCAAGGAGCGGATAACCTCTTCGTTATCTCTGCCTATGCAATTGGTCGAAATGTTCTCAAGTTCAAGGAGGAGCTCGATTCCTTGTTTGAAATACTCGAATTAAACAAGCTGCACACTTATTATATTCTTGCTGGCGAACTGAATGCCAAGCATATATCACGGCTAAACGCCACCAATAATCCAAGAGCCGTATTCCTGAAATCGTGGATAACAGAGAACCAAAGTGAATACAGGTGCAATCTATATGGGTCGGAGCTCCCAAAATACCCTAGGACAAATTCATATTTGTACCTCTGCATTGCTGACGCAAGACTTGAATTCAGCTCGAATAATCCTCAACGGAAACTGCAGCTGCTCCCTCATGATAGCGATCATAACGCAATCGTAACGGATATCAATCTTGATTAGAGTTCAACATGAAAATCATCAGTTGAATTTCAAAAAAACAGACTGAGGAAAGTTTCAAAAGAAGTTTAACCAAGAGTACCAGAAGCAATGTCCTTCTACCGACGATGGCAATGCTTGCTCAATTGTTCCTAATGGCAGGAATCTAACTAACGATGACATACAGGTAGATCTTGGTTTGTCAAAGTTAGAGAAGCTGAAGTTGGAAACGATTGAGAAAGTAGTTCCCAAGATTAAACATCGAAACAATATTGAAGGATATGAAAAACCAACCATTATAAGGTTGAAAAGATTAAAAAGCCTTCTTTTCACACGCGTCAACAATATTTTTCGGCGATTTTGGGACTACAACCATCTCTCGTTGGCTTGATTGAAATTGCACCTGAAAAATGTCCGGAACATAATCTGGCGGAAAAATTGAGGGATATTAGCCCACAGGACCCAGATGGCGTTTTCGTGAAAGTGAATAGCATATTTCGTAAGTAGTTTCGAGTGAAGATATTGAATCTTCAAGTCACTAGTGATGAGATAACTCTTCTCGATGGGGCTCGTATCGAAATTTATAGTAAGACTTCGGATAGAAATGGAAACAGGATTATATGTGAAGGATTGCACAAATTTGCCCTGATTGGAAGATATTTTGAATTGCTTCATCAACTAAATTTTGAGCCAGGGAATAAAATATTTTCATAGGCCGCTGTAGCAAAAGTTTCCGACTTCAAATCAAGCCTGAATGGTGAATCAATTCTTCATTTCAATGAAACTTTAACTTCAATGAAACTTTAACGTCTGACCGCATACCGAGCTTGAATTTTATTGATTATTTTGTCAGCTATGAAGGCTTGTGTTTCATATTTGGCAGGATAAACAACAAGAAATCATGTGGCACTGACGGTATTCCAAGTGTAGCTCTCTGACATTTGCCTGAGGTTGCTATTAGGAATTATTGCATATTGTTCAACAACATGTTGAGCAATTCATATTTCCCAAATGAGTCGAAAAAGGCCAAGGTATTTCCGATCTTGAAGAAGAAAAAAGAATCTTCGAGCCCAAAAAGCTATCGCGCAATCAGTTTACTGCCTAACATCAGCAAAATGTTTGCAATGATACTCAACAAAGCATTAAACGCCAACATTGAGAAATCTGAGTTGATGCCAAATTGCCAATTTGGTTTTCGTGCTAGGGATTCGACCATGCATGCGATAACGAAAGTAACCTCAGACATCTGTTGCTGTTGCCGCTGAAGAACAATATTAGGGGCGGCATTCAACATGTGTTTTGATTGGATTTGATTTGCTGAACGGACTAGCGGTGGAGGATGTTGCAATTGAGCGCAATTGTTTAGTGTTGGAATTCACATTTCTCGTAGGTAGGAATTTGTGTATTGCTGACGAGCCGTCATTGAATTTTGCAAGGTTTATATGTTTTGAACTTTTGCATTGTTATAAGTTCTTTGAACTTGCTGTTGAGCATCGTTATGTGCAATCATTTCACCAACTCTCATGGCTCCTGGTGTATATGCAAGAGACCAATCCTGATCAGCTGCTGGTGTTACAGAGCTCTGATGAATAACCATGAAAGCGGCAGCTGCTGTCTGATGCATTCTTCGGACATTATTTTGTTTTGCATCCCTGCCTGATAAGCATTCTTTCTGATTTGTTGCTGTTGTTGTTGCTGCTGGCCTCCTTTGGTACAGTATTAAAAATTTTTGGAGTCACCGGTGGCGCTGTTGGTTGTCTCGTCCAATAAAACGAATTATTGATATTCTTCGATGCTATTAGCAGGTTTGAATCAACTATCTTGCTGGGCCAATAGTCCTCCAATTCCGTTCCAGTGGAAAAGTAACTTTTGATATCAGTCAAACTAATCACAGCTATAGATTTACAGGAGAACAATTCATTAAGAATGTCTTGAACCTTGCAATAAAATTTCTGGTGAGCTAAATCGCATCCTGATAACAGTTCCGCCTTTTGCCTCATGTTTTCAGTCTCGCCCTCAAAGTAGAAGAGCGGTAAAGCTTGCTCATTCCCTCGTACCGCATATGGCATGACCGACTTCTTGTTTATCCTTATGTATCCACATTTGTCCGAGAGGCTTTTACTGCCTGTTACCAGCTTTCTGTTGCATATATCCAAGAGCTGATAGAACGTGTTTGCGTCACTCAATCGCACCACAAGGTCCCGGGCCAAACGGGTTCGATTGGTTCAACTTGTTAGAGCTTGTTCGTTTCTTCAGCGTTCCACTAAAATTGTTCATTTCAGCATCCACACTTCCAGTAGCCGAGTTGGCATTAACCACATTGTGTACATATTTCTGTTGCATTACGATCCAGTTATTATGAATATTGTGCGGCAAATGAGCATTTGATTGCTGTGACAACTGCTGATGCTGCCCCTACTGGTGATGAGGAGACGATAGGCTTCGGTTAACATCCTCGTCACTACCTGTTTCTGGATCATTGTCCCTTGCGCTGAGTTGGAACTACCATTCGACACATTGTTACCAGTTGATGAGATGTGATGGACTGGTTGTTATTGAGCTACATTCGGATTTGCCGATTGGTTCCTTGCTGTTGTGAAATATGATATTCCTTTTGCATTAAGGAAATTAAATGTCGGTTGACTACCTCCGGGAGATTGTTTCACTAGAACAGCTCCATTACTAACGACCAACTTTGGATTTCCATGTGCGTGGCCTCCATTTGATAATGAATCGATGAGCATATTCCCGCCATTACCGTCGCTCACTAATTTCAGGATTTGAGGTTGATTCATTAAATCATTGGCTGTTAGGTCCTCGAAGAAATCAACGATTGGAGAAGGTTGGATGCAGCGGAAAGTTTGTGGATTTCAAGGATACCGGAAGATTTAAGGCTTAATACGGATCTAGGGAACGCATACAGTAGTTTGATCGGATCAATATGTTAAAGGCTTGAATGACTCATCTAGTTTATGACACCGTGAAGGATAATTAGGTGGGTTAATGTTTTAATTACCTTTCCAAGCAGTAATTTTAATGATTTTATTATTAGTTCATTAAAATACCTTTTGTAAATTAGTTTGTAATTTAGTAACGATTTATAAATACAAGAATTTTTGGATTATGTTTCAGTAACACGGCACTGAAGAAGGAAATAACTTGTTTCTGAAACACGTGTCTGCTCGGGTTTTAATAAATATTGGCGTTTTACGGAAAATATTAGAGTTCTTATTTATTCATTTGAATTTAACGCGAAAAAGGAGCAACGGAAAAATTCAGATATCTGAGGTTAGTTTCGTTATTGCATTTAAGGTCAAATGCCTGGCACGAAATCCAAATTGGCAATTCGGCATCAACTCATATTTCTCAATGTGGGCGTTTAATGCTTTGTTGAGTATTACTTCAAACACCTTGCTGATGCTAGGCAGCAAGCTGATTGGACGATAGATTTTAGGGTATGAAGACTCCTTCCCTTTCTTCAAGATCAAAAATACCTAAGCCTTTTTCCACTCATTTGGGAAACCTGAATTTCTCAACATGTTGTTGAACAATATGCAATAATTCTTAATAGCAACCTTAGGCACATGTCGCAAAACTACATTTGGAACGCCATCAGAACCACATCATTTCTTGTTGTTTATCCTGCGAAATATGAAACCCAAGTCTTCATGGCTGACAAAATAATCAATAAGATTCAAGGTCGGTATGAGGTCAGATGTTAATGTTTCATTGAAATTAAGAACTGATTCACCGTTTAGGCTTGATTTGAAGTCGGAAACTTTCGCTTCAACGATCTCTGAAAATATTTCATTCCCTCTATCAGGTTTTGGTAGATAAACCAATTCAAATTGTGTTCCGATCAACGCAAGTTTGTGCAATCCCTCACATATAATCCTGCTTCCATTTCTATCTGGAGTCGTACTATCAATTTCAATATGAGCCCTATCGAGAAGATTTATTTCATCACTAGCGACTTCAAGAATCGATACCTTCACACGAGACTTCTTACGAAACATGCTATTCACTTTCGCGAAAACGCCATCTGGGTCTTGTGGGCTAATACTCCTCAATTTTGCCCTCCATTAATTGCTGACATCAATCCTGAAGTATGAACAAATTAAGTTCCGGATATTTTTCAGATGTAGTTCCAACAGAGCCAACGAGGCATGGTTGTAGTCCAAAATCACTGATAAATATTGTTGACGCATGTGAGAAGAAGGTTTTTCAATCTTTTCAAACATATTGTTTCGAAGTTTAGTCTTGGGAACTACTTTCTCAATCGTTTTCAACGTAAGCTTCTCTAATTTCGACACTACCGAGATCTATTTCATTGTAAGTTAGATTCCTGTCATTAGGAATCATTGAGAAAGCGTTACCATCATCAGAAGGGGGACATTGCTGCTGGTACTCTCGGTTAAACTTCTTTTGAAACTTTCCCCAGTCTGTTTTCTTGAAATTCAACCGATAATTTTCATGTTGAACTGAAATGCGGAAGTTATCATCCCTTTGATGATTGATATCCATTACGATTGCTTTATGGTCGCTATCATAAGGAAGCACCTGCAGTTTCCGTTGAGGATAAGTATTAAAGCTGAATTGAAGTCTTGCGTCAGCAATGCAAAGGTTCAAATATGAATTTGCCCTAGGGTATGTTGGGAACTCTGACCCATATAGATCTGTATTCAATTTGTTTCTTTGTTAACCATGATTTCAGGAAAACACCTTTTGGATTATTGGTGGTGTTCAGCCATGATATAATCTTGGCATTCAGGTCATCGGCAAGAATATAATAAATATGCAGCCTGTTCAATTCGAGTATTTCAAACAAGGAATTGAGCTCCTCCTTGAGTTTGAGAACATTTCGACCAATTGCATAGGCAGAGATAACGAACAGGTTATCCGCACCTGGCAGTAAGATTTTGATAACCGACACTTCAAGAGATTCAAAACTTTTTAATTCGAGTTTTTCAATATTTTGGATACAATAGGGTCATCATCAATATCTCGGTGCCACCTCCCCCATTCAAAATCATGCTCGGTAACGCACAAAAGTAGTCATAGCCCTACGACGACTCTTTCATTCGAGATACATTGATCAAAAGGTCAAAATTATCTGTTACAAAACCCTGATCAGACCAGTTTCGACATATGGATGTCAGAATTGGTACAACCAGTGTGCTAGAGCTATGAAAAAATTAAGAGTTTTCGAAAGGAAATGGCTTCGTGCATGTGCTGGTTTGTACAGAAAGCCTAAGATGGATTGGAAGCATTATACATATGTCGAGTGGAAGAATTTATCAAACTGCTCAAGTGACAAGAGTCGATATCTTCATATTGAAACTTCTTCGGAATCACATCGCAAGATTTGTAACTGTGAATGACAACCCTTGGATTTCACAGCCGTTGTGACTTGCCTCGCTACTGGCTTCATTCCTCCAGAAGCATTCGTTTTTTAGGGTTTTGTACTAAAATACAAAACCCTATTGCAATCACGACCTGTGTCCGTCTGTCCGTCCGTCCGTCCGTCCGTCCGTCCGTCCGTCCGTCCGTCTGTATGTCACAGCACTTTTTCTCCGAAACTATAAGGGCTACAGCCATGAAACTTTGTAGAAAGGTCAGAAGTGGTGACCTCTTGAAAGTTCAAGGGTGGAAAAAATTTTCAAAGGCGTTTAAGGGGGGTCTCCCCATATAAGGGGGTGACCCCTCAAAAAAAAAATTTCACCATTGGTAGTCGAGTAGGGTGTCATTGGAAAGGTCTCAATGAGATCTTCTCAAAACAAGTCTTAAAATTGTCTTATAAGTACCGAGGGGGGCAGGGGAAGGGGAACAGCACGAACTTTTCGCGTACCCCCCCCTCGCGATTGGACACCTTCCATCCAAAAAATCTGAAAAAAATCATGAATGTAGGCCTTAATGAGTACAACAACAACAAATACATGAGAAGTCGAAATTCACTCAACTTTGTTAGTAATAGTATGATTTATCGATTTTGTGTTTTCTTGAATAAAATCTAAACGGTACCCTTAAACTCATTAAAATTTAGCAAGCAGATGACTATTTATAAGATTGATCTTTTCTGAAAGTTTCATAAAGAACGAATGGTATTTACCGAAGTTATAGCGATTTGAATTTTCGTGTATTACTATGGAGCAATATGCCCTGTATTACTATGGAAACATATTGCTATGGAGCCATATGCGCTTTTTACCGACTTAGACACTACAGCTTTGCTGGAATTTGCATGAACCTTTCAGGAGTGATAGGTATCACGAAGATGAGTACACACAAATGAAACAAGTCGAAGAGACAGGAGAGAGCTCCTAGCAAAAGGGCTTTGTAACCATTCTAGGATTCGAAAAAATAGGCCATGAATCGATGATTACAGTACAGAGGAGTGGCCCTGAAAAAAAATGTCATGAAAGGTAGCCGATATGAGTATCAAATGAAAGTTCTCTATAAGAGCTTTTCAAAACAGTTCTTAAACTGACAGTTTATGCTTCAGTGGGAGCACAGGGGGGGAAATACATGAAAAATGTGTTTCCTCCCTCGCGAATGGACACCAGTGGTCTAAAAAATCTGAAAAAAATATCAAAGGAGATATTTATGGGTATAACTATAACAAATACCTCAGAAGTCAAAATTCGTTCAACTTTGTTAATAATAGTATGATCCTCGAATTTCACATTTTCTCCAATTAAATCGTCTTTGACATGTTTCTTGATTTTATTCGTTGCTGGTTACTGCATTTTGTAAGTTGAGTACAAAACCCTTCTGACAGGAGCATAGGTCTGTCTACCCAACTTGTTTTAACATGAATTGATATGTTTTTGATTCTGACATCGTGCCAATCATATATCACATATATAAACAGGCCATCGATAAGAAGATAAAATATGCTCCGAATTTGAGTTCACGAGACCAACATTTCCAATGGTAATGCTCATTTGCTAGATTCGTTGAGGCTGGTCGACCTGAGACAGAGCAATTTAAGTATTGGTGGCTGAATGATAATATCTAAATTATTCGTGTTTATTTTCAGTTTTTTGAATTTCAGCTCATTCTTGCAACATTTAGTGTAGTTGTTTATTTGTGTTAAAAATTAGGGATAGGTTAGGTACATGTTATGTTTATTATATTACGTTTAGAGATCAGGTTAAACGCGTAAGTTAGGAATATTGTGATGGCATTTTTTTAAATATAAGGTAAAATTTTTGATTGAATTTTACTAGATTTAGGTTATATCATATTAGGTGCAGGATAAAAGTTATAAATAGTTTTGAATAGTGTATGTTATTTTTTTCTATGTAATAATCTTATATAATTTGAAATTGCTATCGATTTTTTGATTGAATGTGTTTAACTGATAACGTATAAGTTTAGATAGCCATTTGCGCCATTAAGAATTTTTATGTTTATTGTTTGGAATTTTCTTTATATATGCCGATGTACAGTATATTGAGTTAATTTATAAACTACCCAAGAAAAGAGTCGGTTGGGTATAAAGATTGTCTAACAGGAGCTTACTCCTACATGCTCAGCTTGTCCGATATAATATTTTTATTTTCAAGCATATTCTAAACTAATTTAAAACTTCATCATAAAGTAATTCAAGAGTATTATTTCTCAATACATTTTTTTTTTAAATTTGCTTTAACAATCATTATGTCTACACTTTGAAATTTATGAATCTTTTTATTGAAATTTAATCCATTTATCATCACATGTAATGTTTGAAATAGCCTAAATAAGCCGCGTCAGTCACATTCTTCCTATAATCCTCCGGCATAGCATCGTTTATGTCAAATAACATTAAACTTGTCAATCATGATTTAAGTCTGATAACAATAATTTATCAACAGCCAATACCATTTGTTTGGCCCGAATAAATCTCCACCTAATTGAGAATTATATCTTCACATTCCAGATGCTGAAACTTACTCAATAGACTACGCTAAATAACAATTGAAAACAAGCTGCCGATATGCCGACGATACTCTTTGAGATGTTCCGTCCGTTGTAGAAGTTTTCTTGCAAAGTCATCGAAGAAAAGGCCTTCGCCGTTCAGTAAATCACGTAATTCAATTATCAGCCAATTCATGACGATTGTGTTAACGACTGTCCGAGTGCCGATTTACAACATATTCTTGAAATTATTAAGGACTGCGGAGTATCATAAGTATCAATTCAGACCAGGGCTGGATATCGTACAGGAGTTACTTATATCTGATCACTATTGCCACGTTATGTGATAGAAATTTTAACGTCAACTTTATGAGTGTGAGTAGCCTTTTTGAAGATTCAATTAAAAAAGATGAATAAAGTTCCATTCGCTCAAGATGTATCGTGAATCAAACGATTCCTATTTGAATGCCCTACGAATCAAGAATCACCTTCTAGTGAGTTCTCTCTGAAATTCAACTCATTGTCCACCCGACAAAAGATTCAAAATCGACGACATTGTGTAATCTCGTCAAAACCACTAATCGTATTCGTCTCGAAATCGTATTTACATTGCAGTATGCTGGTAACCTTCCGAAGAAATAATCCGGACAACTAGCATTCATGACTGTGTTTGATTCAGACTCAATTCAGATATGAATGTTGCAATGAGTATTTCACAAGTCATCGACTCCTCATTTATAAGAATTATTAAAATTGATACAAAGTGGATACCAGGCTAAATTCGGGATTTCATTGCTTCGTAAGGCTGTGCCTGGAGCAGTGCTGATAGAGTGTGACGAAAATGATGACAGCTAAATCACAGCTAAGATTTTATCCTTCTTGCCTTGCGGCAGAAAACATTTGGAGCTAAAGGAATGAACGAAACTGTCTACTTGGGAAAATTGTTTGATTTGAAGTCATATGAAGTGCAACTAAACGATGATGCACCGCAGATTTCAGTCCAAAATCTTTGAAAATGTTTGCAATTGATTTCGAATTGACATTTACAAAGTTAAAACACAAAACTGAAAAAGCTCAACTATTGTGAAAATTCTGTTCATTAAAGGTTTACAGTGCCATTTTGAAAAACATATCATCCGTTTAAGGAACAAAGGTATAAGCTCGTGGCAGCATAAAATTCTTCTAGTCGGTTGCATCTGTACTATATATTGTATGGTAGGGTGGGTCAAAAACTTTTTTTAAATTTAGGCAATTATTACACTTAAAGCTCTGCTAGCGAGATTTCCCGAAGGAAATCTAAACTGACCTCTCATCGGTTAAAGACGTAAAATTATCGGTACGTGCCCATAGACTGTACCCAACAGGTCAACTATTCCGGGTATCCTTAATCTACTTCGAAGTGGCTGCTTGCAGGCTAGCTAGTTCGCAGAGGAGTTTAGGTAACACGTCTTACGCGAGTAGACTAAGTTCGAATACTTTTTCTTAGCACGCAAATCAAACATACGTTTGAAATGCGTCCGAAAAATTTCCCGACGAAAAATTATTTCAACACGGCCTTCGCGAGGCTTTCAACCAACCATTGATAGTCAAAAGCAAATTTGTGTGGTTTTGATCATAGTATCAACCAAGTACATTCACATAATATCACCACCTTCCATTTATCCTGCGTACCGCACTTCCTGAACTTTTCCAGGGGCCGGTCAGCTGAGCCTACGCCTGTCCTATTCAAAAACCAAAATAAAAAGCAAATAAAATTTCCGACTTAGGTCAAGTCATAGTCAAAAGCACTTTATTCAATACTAGCCATTGTAAATTTTCAAAGAATATAAAGCAAATTCCAAACAATAAAAATACGAAAACTTAATGACCCAAATGGCTATCTAAATTTATACGTTAACAATCAAAACATTTAATCAAACTAACAAATTCAAATAAATTAAAGTCCGCAGGGGGAATGCCGGTCGACAAGAGCACTCTTGGAGGCTAGCATTCTTTGGGGAGTTCCGCCCCCCGTACCTGAGGAAATTCCCACTGGGGGAATGCCAGTCGACAAGAGCACTCTTGGAGGCTAGTATTCTTTGGCAGGCCTCGGAGTACGTTCGAAGTTCACACCATTGGGTTGGGGGTGTAGATTGAGTTGAGACAGACTCCCGATTAGCGCTGGTCTGGCTCTGAGTACTTGTTCCTATAAGGGCTTGTACCAACCCTCGCATGGCCTCCCTGCTCTGCAAAGATAACCATGGGACCAAAAAAACGGAGATCGCGGCTCTAAGGGGGGACCCAACAAAACTGGAGAAAAGAAAATCAAAAGACCAAAAACATCCAAAAAAAGAAACAAAAAATAATAACGACGACGCAACCAGTGGTTGCGGCCACGATGTTAACAGTACATCGAAAGCGGTACTAACCACGACAAAAGCGAAGAATAACACAATGACAGTTAAGGCAGACGAAAAACGGAGAATAGCAGACAGTTTGGTTCAGACTGAGATTCCTGCGGCGTTCGGGCGCAGCAAAAAAATTATGCGAACGCCAGAGCGTCCTTTTAAGGAAAAGCGGGAAACTCTGCAGGACGCTTTAGGTGTTCGAGCCTCGGAACAAGATAATATTAAGAACACTAAAAATTCGATTGTCACCGCTGCGATCGTTACCGAAGCGTCCGATGCAAGGGTCGCAAAGCCTGACTTTGCAAAGAAAAAGCCAACGAGGAGATTACGGCACGAAAAGCAACGAGTGACCAGACACCGCGTGATTGCACCGCCAACGTTAAAAATGTGGCGGAAGTACTGCACTTGGAAACGGAACGTGATAACCTCTCCCAAGGATGGTTGCAAGAAAGACTAATCCGCAAAGCGGGAGATGTTCTGAAAAGAATACAATCTGCATGCGATTCCCCAAAAATCAGCGAAGCAGCAAAGGTGGGGCTCCTTGAACTACAGGAGCTCCTAGATCGTATAGGGCACTATCGGAGGAGCTGGTTAAGGGCCAAAGACGAACAGAAGGCTAAAGAGGCTCTTACGGTGAAATCTAAAGGTGACATGCAGAAAGCTCCACTATTAAAAGTCAATAAAAGGATGGCGTCTAGCCAATCGAAGGAGATCGGGATAAAAGAAGGAAGGAAGAGGCACTTGATGGGCGTGGAGCACCAGATCACGGGTTCTAGACAGTGCTTATAAAAGGAGCAAAGAAAGCCGCAAAGAAAATTCTTCAAAAAGTGCCAGAAAATAAAGGTTGCATGGATGCCCAACAATAAAACAAGCCTGATGCAAAATAGGAAGAAAAGAAACCCCGACAAAGATCCCCGCAGCAGGCACTGCTCGTAAGGCCCTTAGATGGCCGATCCTACGCGGAGGTACTTCGGGACATCAGGGGAAATGTAAGGCCCGAAGACACCAATACTACCATTGCCGTAGTAAGACCAATACGGTCGGGCCACATACTAGTCGAATTCGGAGCAGAGACAGGCAATAAAGAAGCATTCTGTGACGCAGTAAAGAAAGTACTCGGCAAAAGCGCAACTATAGCCCCACTCGAGCCGATGACAAAGATCGAAATACGAGACATTGACTGCGTAACGGATCTGGCCGAGGTAGAAGAGGCCATCAAAAGGGAGTTCCCTAGCGTGGGAAGGATCAAAGCGAGACTAACACCAGAAAACAACAGGGGACAATGCATGGCCATAGTTAACTTGACCGAAAAGGATGCCGAAGAATTCCTGAGCAAGGGCAAAGTACGAATAGGGTGGGTTGTCTGTAGGATACGGCGAAGAGCAGTGCCTCTTCAATGTTTCAAATGCCTTGGTTATGGTCACACCACACAAGTATGCAAAGGACCCGATAGGAGTTCCCTATGTTGCAAATGCGGTGAAATGGGACATAAAAGAAAAGAGTGTACGAAGGAGGCAAACTGTATTCTTTGCAAGGATGCTGATCCAAAGCCTAATTTTGGACACGTCTTGGGATCAGGAAAATGCCGGGTGTTCCAGGAAGCCCTGGCCAAGGCAAAACCAGGACTCCGATGACCCGCATCCTGCAGCTAAACCTACACCGCAGTCCAACCGCCCAAAATCTGCTTGAGCAGTTTGCGAGGGACATGAAAGTCGACTTCTTGCTGCTGAGTGAGCAACACCATAATAAAAGTCCTGCTTTATGGTATTCTGATGAAACTGGTACTGCTACCATCTGGGTTCGGAACAGTGACTTTCAAGTGGAGAGATGTGGACGGGGGGATGGTTTCGTGTGGGTTCGGTGCACAGGGACCACTTTCTTTAGTATATACCTAATGCCTAATGAATCGATATCATCTTTACAAGCCAAGCTTAATGCTTTGGAGGGCGTTGTCTCAAACGCAGAGGGTAAAGTACTCGTTAGGGGCGACTTCAACGCTAAAGCATTCGAATGGAGCATGCCTCAGACGGATCTACGGGGAAAACGAATCCTGGAAATGGCGGCCAGGATGGCCCTCATCGTACTAATTTCCGGAAATACGCCGGATTTCCGCCGTATTGGCTGTGAGGGAGCCATACCGGACGTGACATTTGCCTCGGAGTCCTTAGCACGGAGGATACACAACTGGAAAGAATAAGAGGACTACTCAGCCAGTGATCATTAGTGCATTCTGCTTGAGATAAGTGATGCTGCCTCCCGACGTCCGAGCCCTCAGGCTTCTACAACTTGATGGAACATCGGAAGGATGGACGTCGAGAGGTTTGTCGAGGTGCTCACAGCAGGTGAGCCACTGCAGGGATCTTCGGAGGGACAGAAGAACTGGCACCTTAAGACGAGGTGAATTCTACTATGCGAATCATTACGACTGCATACTGCACTTCTATGCCCTGTCGAAAACACCGGCACAGCAAGCCCCCAGTGTACTGGTGGTCAACTGAAATCGCTGAAAAACGAAGAGAGTGTCACAAGCTTCGACGTGAGGCTCAACGGGCACGGAACGGTGACGAGGCATGCAACTGGGTTGCAGCATATAAGTCGGCCAGGATATGCCTTCGCAAACTGATCAACAGTAGCAAGGCTTTCTGCTGGTAAGACCTAGTAGAAAATGTGAACAAGGATCTGTGGGGCCTTGGTTACAAGCTGGTCATGGGGAAGCTTGGTGCCATACGGAAGCCTTGTATACATAACGTGGAAAAGATGGGGACTCTTCCCCGCCCATCCCATCTGTGTTGACGCTGTCCATGGTGAAACAACAGTCGAGTGCCCACTCTTTACACAGCTGGAACTGCAGGAGGCAGTCCTCTCATTAAAAACGAGGAAGGCTCCAGGTCCAGATGGTGTTCCAGCTGAGGTGTTGCGGCTCGTCTATCACCATTGTCCTGACTTGCTGCTCAACTCATTCAATGCTTGCCTACGGGACGGGGTTTCCCCGGTACGATGGAAGGTGGCGAGGCTCGTGTTAATCAGTAAGGGGAAGGGAAATCCCGAATCGCCGTCCGCATACCGCCCATGATGCATGCTAGACACGGCCGGGAAATTGCTAGAGGAACTCATCGATGGGAGACTCACTGACGCGATTCGTGCTACTGGGGACCTATCTCCTCGGCAGTACGGCTTTAGAGCAGGACGTTCTACCATTGATGCGATTGCAGAGTTGGTGAACGTGGTTCAGAAGGCAGAGTCATATAGTCGCACCAAGAGACGGATCGTCCTGTTGGTGACACTCGACGTCAGGAATGCCTTCAACTCCGCTAGATGGGTGGATATTCTGGATACGCTGGAAAACTCTTCTCAAGTTCCAGAATATCTAATGCTCCTTTTGAGGAACTACCTAAAGAACCGAAGTCTGCTCTGTGACACGACACAGGGCTAACGAAGGATGGAAATTACATCGGGTGTTGCCCAGGGATCTATCCTTGGTCCGGACCTGTGGAACGTGTCTTACGACGGGTTACTGAGACTTGAGATGCCAGACGAGTCGCGCTTGGTCGGCTATGTGGATGATGTTGCGGCGCTGGTCGCTGGACGTACCGTTGAACAAGCGCAACTTAGGCTAGGTATGCTAATGCGCCGAGTGAGGGACTGGATGACTGCTCGCGGGCTCAGTTTAGCACTGGAGCAAACCGAAGTGGTCATCTTGATAAAAAAGGGAATCGCTAGAGTAAGGATGATCAGTATTGGCGACTCGTGAATCAAATCGAAGCCAGCGGTGAAGTACCTGGGGCTACTGATCGACTCGAAGATGAGTTTCTCTGAGCAAATCAGGAAAACGGCTGAGAAGGCTTCTTCGGGAATATCAGCTCTGAGTCGACTTATGGCCAACGTAGGGGGACCCAGCCCATCAAGAAGACGCCTCTTGATGAGTGCTGTAGGGTCAGCGCTACTGTACGGAGCAAATGTATAGGGCGACGCTCTCGCAAGGAGGTATACCGAAAACGTTTGGCTCCTCCTTTTCTCTGTACCTGGAAGAGGAGGAGTTATTGCAGTTATTGCAGGCGTGATTCCTGTCGCCCTCCTTGCTAGAGAGCGCTGCGCTATTTACCTACGCCGAAACGAGTATGCGAGGGAGCTGGTTGTCCGCGAGGAGAGACAGCGCTTGGGCCAATTGCGCGAAGGGAAGGTGGACTGCGCGCCCCATCCCGGATGTGTGACCGTGGCTAAATCCAAGGCATGGTGAGACTGACTTCTGTCAGGCCCAGCTTTTGAGCGGGCATGGGTGTTTTCAGTCTTACCTGCATAAGATCGGTAAGTCACGGTCCCCCGATTGTCGGTTTTGCCCAGGAGAGGAGGACAATGCCTGTCACATATGTTTTGCGTGTACCAAATGGGTCAGGCTGCGAAGGGAACTCTAGAGGGAGACGGGAGAGCTCATCCCGGATAATATAGTTGCGGTGATGCTCGAATCGGTTGACAAATCGAGCCAGGCCGGGCAGTCCTAAAATATAAAAGGGACTCACAGCAGCTGGGGGATCGCTCTTCTGGCATTTCCTCTTCCCCTCTCCCCTCACGCTAGGAAAGGGACTCTCCAGCTTGAAGGCGCTCCACGGCGTAACAAAACGATACCTGGCCCGAAGTAATGTGTCAAACGGTTCCAGGCTAGGTTCTCAGGTTGACAGGGAAGGTGTTTAGTGGGTAGTCCAGTCGCGCATGGGAGTCCCACACTCTGTGCATAAATAACATTCACCTCTCTACCCCAAAAAAAATTCATTAAATGTTTTATGATTCAATGGGGAAAAGGAGAAAAATCCGACCAACACTGTTGATAAATTATTTATAATTCTAACAGTGTTCTTTACCTAATATGTAAGAACCTAATTCTAATAAAATTCAATCAAAAACTTTATCTTATACTCATACAATGCTAACCTAATATTCCTAACCTAAACGTTAAACCTTATCCCTAAACATAAAATGATAACCCTACCAATGGTAGTCGAGAAGCGTATCATTGGAGAGGTCTTAATGAGATCTTTTCAAACCAAGTTTTAAAACTACATTATCAGTACCGTGGGAGGTGGCCAGGGGAAGGGGAAATGTACGAACTTTTCACGTACCCTCCCTCGCGATCCTTTCATCCGAAAAATCAGGAAAAATCATGAATGTAGGCCTTTATGATTACAACAGCAACAAATACGCGAGAAGTCGAAATTCACTCAACTTTGTAAATAATAGTGTTATTTATCGATTTTACTTTTTCTTGAATAAAATCTTAATGGTACTTTCAATGAAATTCATTTATAAGATTGACCTGTCCTGAAAGTTTCACAAAGGTCGAATGGTATTTAACGAAGTTATAGCGATTTGAATTTTCCTGTTTGTGTGTCCCTGTGAACATATGGCTATGGAATAATAGGCGCTTTTTACCGACTCAGACACTACAGCTTTGCTAGGATTTGCATGAAAGTTCCAGGAATGATAGGTATCCTGAATATCTTTGAAAATTGGTTCAGCTATTGGTATCAGTTATCGTAAAACAAAATAGCGGCTGTTTACAATGCGAAGATTGAATTTTTTTGAGATATTTTTCCTCAACTTCAACGTTTAAGGTACATGCTTTTAACACTTGATTCAATTTGATGAATGACTGAAGATGAGTACCTGCAATGAATACGCATAGGTGAAACAAGTTGAAGAGATAGGAGAGAGCTCCTTACAAAAGGGCTTTGTAACCATTCTAGGGTTCGAAAAAAATTGGCCGTGAATCGATGAATACAGTCCTGGGGAGTGGCCCCTGAAAAAAAATTTCATCAAATGTAACCGATATGAGTACCAAATGAAAGGTATTTATGATAGCTTTTCAAATTAAGCCGACAGTTTTTGCTACAGTGGAGGCATAGGGGCGAAATGCATAAAAAATATGTTTCCCCCCTCGCGATTGGACACCTGTGAACTAAAAAATCTGAAAAAATTATCAAGGGAGACATTTATGAGTATAACAATAACAAATATCTCAGAAGTCAAAATTCGCTCAACTTATGATCTTCGAATTTCATATTTTCTCCAATAAAATCGTATGGATGCCTTTAAACCCAACAAAACACGATATTTAAGTTGTCTTACACAAGACCCTAATACTATGTCAGTTTGATGAAATTCGTATAATATTCACGGAAATTATATTCATTTGAACTTTCTCCAATTAAAACAACAATAACACACAATTTTGGTATTTTATGGACTTTCCATCGAATCAGACAATGCAGTTTTGATTTGATCTTCTTAAAATTTTCAGATATGATGGATGACATAAATGCTTTTGGGATTTCATGATTTGAACGATTTTTGTTTGTTAAAAATGGAGAAATAATAGATTTTCTTTTAAACGAGCATATTTTTTTTATTCATTGCTGGCGACTGCATTTTGTAAGTTGAGTACAAAACCCCTTTGACATGAGCGTAGGTCTGTCTACCCAACTTGTTTTAAGTCAGCATCTCGTTTGTACATTGTGAAGTTCAAATAACATTTTCCATTGCCAATATTTTTCCTCTCAAAGACATTGTAAAAGTAGATAATATTTGTTTCGAGGAGCAGACTTTTGTTAAAAGCCTTGTGGAGTAAAGTTGATCTGGTGAACGTCGTTAAATAACAGAATTTATATTGAAGTTTTGTATTGTTTTCTTTAAAATTCAAATCATACTTTAACTCGCATGGCTAACGGAATATTCCTCATTGCATTGGCTTGTAATTCTTTCGTTTGGTTACTTCGGCCATTGACACCTTCCATCGGTCAAACGGTTTAGCATTTTGACTCTGGTCACCTGAAAATTCGTAACTGCGAAAAGATGTTGTAAATCATAAACAGGAAGCCAATTAATTTTTTTTTTAAACAAAACTTAAATATTGCATCATCCATAAACAAGAAATCAATTATCAATTATTCGAAATATAATTTGATCCATTAGTCTCAATTTCATAACTTAAAATTTTGAAAAGAAAACAATTCACTAGTCGTAAAATTATTTGAAAGCGAAAATTGATATTTTGAAAAACAAAACAGAATTGCAATATGGGAAACAATACCACTAAAATCAGATATGAGAGATTGTACTTTTGCAATCTCTGCCGTTCTGAAAATCATAGTGAAAGCAATGTCCGTATTTAAATAAACAGAAATCTGCACGAGAGCAGATTAGGAAATAGGAGATAAAGATTGCTCGAATTAAAATAAACAAAAGGGTTTGGATTAAGATATGCATCTTTAAGTTAATAGTTGCGAATAAGAATCAAAACGGTCCGGATTAAATCTTGAATAAGACAAAAGAATTATAAAGTCGTAAAAATTTTAAAAGTGGAATAAAAAGTATATTGTATGTGTTTGAAAATGAAAAGATAGTGTTACATTTAGAATTAAAATAGTGTTTCATTTGAAATTGAAGTAAGCATTTTAAGAACTATAAACTTGATAATACGAGTACGTCTTACTGAAGGCAAGCTTGCTATCGTACTTACGCATCCCCAGACAAGGCCAGTTTCAGCGTAACACTAATTTTACGCTCGTTGAGGTAGCAGAGCACCGCTGCAGTCGTTTATGGACATGTTAACTTCCAATCAAACACAACAAACTATTGAGAGGATTCCAGGAAGCTGAAATCAAACCTTCGCTTTCAACAGCCAGGAACTTAGCAGCTCGGACTAAGCAAGCTCAAAGTGGTTATGTTTTTTTGGGTACCGTCATGGCAAACGTTTTTGACCACAACGGCCAACCGACAGATTGTAGAGCATTATTGGATTCGGGTTCGCAGCTAAATTTCATGACTAAACGGCCGCGCAAGAAATTGCGCCTGGCCGACACGCAAGTCAATTTAAGCATTTCGGGTATAGGGGATGCCCGCTCAAAAGTAACAGATCGTGTACAGGTGAAAATTGCTTCACTAGTTGGAAACAATTAAACGTCCAATATTGAAGTCTAGGTGATAAAAGAAATTGCAGCGAATCAACCACAATATTTCATAAGGACTGAGCACTGGGAAATCCCGGAAAACGTGGCATTTGCTGATCCAGAATTCAACAAACTTCAAAAGGTGGACATGCTGCTAGGAGCTGAGCTTTATGGCGAATTAATACGTTAGGAGCAGTTGAAGTTAAACGACGGCCTTCCCTTCCTGCAGAACACACCGCTTGGGTGGATTGTATCGGGGAAGGTAGCCGCACTCGATTATAACACATCATTTTGTGGGATTATGAACTTGGACTTGCAAAATCAACTTCAGAAGTATTTGGAGCTTAAAGAATGGCCCCAGAAAATAGCACTGTTGGCTACTGACCAAAAGTGTGAAGACTTATTTGAAGGCACGAAGTTTTGTGACACAACTAGGGATTTTACTGTCAGTTTATCCATGCTCAGCAACCCTCGGTTAATTGGAGAGTCAAGGGATATTGCCTACAAATGTTTTATCAACATCGAAAAGAAGCTGCAAAAAGATCCGCATGTTTATGAGCAGTATCGCGCTTTTATGCAAGAGTATATAGAGTTGGGACCCATGCAGGAGGTTGGAGCTAAAGAAATAAAATCACCCCATTGTTTTCTTCGGCACCATTTTGTGATGAAGCCGTCTAGCAGTACAACTAAGCTCTGGGTGGTTTTTGACGGCTCAGCGAAGACATCAAACAACATATCGCTTAACGATTTACTTTTGAAGGGTCCTATGGTTCAGGATGACTTATTTTTGATACTGCTACGGTTCAGGTGCTATGTATTCACAGCTGATATAGTCAAGATATATCGCCAAATATTGATTGCTGAGGCGGATCGCAACATGCAATTAAACATGTGGCGTGATCGACCGGATGAAGCTATAAAATACTATCAGTTGTGTACCGTGACATATAGCACAAAGTGTGCCTCATATCTAGCCACCAAATGACTGCAAAAGCTAGGAAAGGATGAAGCCGAACGATATCCTTTAGCTTCAAGCGTCATGGAAGATTTTTATGTTGATGACATCATAACTGGCGGCGATGATCTGACAGCAGTTATAGAAATGCAGAATCAAGTACAACATTTGTTAAAGGAAGCCAGTTTGCCTTTACGGAAACGGTGTGCTAATCATCCTAAGCTAATAGAGAACATTCCCAGCCAAGATTTGAAGATTCAGTTGAATTTCTCAGCAATCGAAGACCACCATATCAAGATATTGGGGTTGGTGTGGCACCCGGTAACCGACATGTTTGCAGTAAGCACAAGTAACAAGGCCCATAAAATCATCACGAAAAGGGGTGTTCTTTCCGATATCTCACAAATTTTTGATCCGTTGAACCCTGTTGTATTTAAGGGGAAGATATTCATGCAGCAATTATGAAAATTGGAACTAAGATGGGATGAGCAGCTGCCATTCGACTTATAATTTAGCTAGTTCAAGTTTCGCGAAAAGTTAAGCAAACTTTCAACGCTCCGCATCCTAAGGCTTGTACGCGGTGATGTGCAATCCGTTGCAACTTCACGCCTTTGCAGATGTAAGCAATAAAACATACGGTACGGCAGTCTACATTTGATCAGTTTAGCAGAAGATTAAAAAAGCATAAGCTTTTCACTGGCGGTTGCGGCAGTAGCTGATCACCCTATGTATGCAATCAACCATGGGAATTCTTTCGGGAAGCTGCGACAAGTGTTGGCATATGTACTAAGAGCTGTGCGACCATTTCGAAAGACACAACGTACGACACAACTGTTTTTAAGCGTAGACGAACTGAATGCAGTGGAAAGAGTTATCCTCAAGAAGTTGCAACAGCAATATTTTGAAAATGATATGAAGGAGCTTTCAAAAAGCAACAGGGTCATCACGACAAGTAAATCAAAAAATCTAACACCGTTTTTTGATCATCGTCAGATGCAAGTAGGAGGAAGAATTCAACAGGCAGAAATTAGTCAAGAACTAAACATCCAATTGTGGTTCCCGGCGAGAGCCCTTTAGCCAGATTACTCATGACATATCTATGTACATACAACTAATCTACATGCAGGACCTTCAGCACTGATTGCGATTGCACGACAACGATATTGGATTGTTAAAGGTAGAGAGTTGGCGCGGTCAGTTGTGTCAAACTGTGTAACTTGCACAAGACTGAGGCCATGGCTTAGTACTCAGCAAATGGGCAACCTGCCAGCTCATCGTGTGAGAGAGGCCAGATTGTTTCTTAACTGTGGAGTTGATTTTTGTGGGCCAGTTTATTCCCATTTCAAGCTCCGAGGAAAGCGCAAGGAGAAAATTTCACGATAAAGGCGATTCATTTGGAAGTTGTCTCAGATTTGACTACTGAAGGCTTTTTAGGGGCCCTAAAAAATTTCATTGCCAGACGAGGAATCTGTGAAAATATATACTGCGATAATGCACGCATTTTTGTTGGGGCCAAAGGACAACTGAAGGAAGTCGAACATATCTTGGACGATCATAAGTCAACAGAACGATTTGCAAAAACATGCGCGGGGAGCCAAGTTCAGTTTCACTCCATTCCACCAAGGTCGCCGAATTTTTGGGGGATTTTAGGAGGTGGCTGTAAAGAGCACAAAAAATCTCTTTCGCAAGGTACTATTATTATGGTCCAAATTACAAAGAGCTGTGCACAATTGCATGTGAAGTTGAGGCTATTTTAAACACCAGGCCATTAGCACCGTTGTCATCTGATCCCAATGATTAAACGCCATTGACACTTGCACACTTTCTACCCGGCGAACCCGTTTTGAATGGCATCAGCACACGTACGGATGCAAATACTCGTATGTCGTTGCGTACAAGATGAGCCCTCGTAAGTTGTCTGCAGAGATTTTGGGAATCGGTGGCATCTGGAGTACCTCACTGGACTCTAAAAGCGAGTAAAATGGACTACAATACAAGCTAATGTCAAGGAAGGCGTGCTGGTAGTGGTAAAAGAAGACAACATTCCCCCCCTTAAAATGGCCAATGGGAAGAATTGTTGAAGTCATTACTGGAGCTGATAAAAAGGTTCACGTGGATTGGGTTAAAACTGCGTCCGGAATCTTTCGCAGGGCTATACATACAATAGCTCCATTACCAGTAGATATAGACGAGCCAAGTGGCGAGCAAAATATCTTGCAGAGTAGCTAATTAAATAATGACGATGGGATACAGCCGCAACAGGATTCTCAAAAGTTACTGGCATCTCGAAAGCGTAAAGACTCGACCAACGTGATATCGCCTCTGAAAGCTATACTTCTGACACGATTACTAGTGCCGGCTCTATCAACCACTACACCCGCGGAGGAATTGGAACAAATTGAGGAATTTAACAACAATGCCAGTGTGTACTTCGAGAGCTCGGGGGAAGGAAGTCTGACATCTGACAGTTGGCACGTCCTAGCGTACTACGATCTAAAGTCCTACTGGGCCACTATCAAGGCAGTGATGGGATCCAACTATTAAAGAAACTATGCAGCGTGATTCACCATAAAGAGCATCATATTCAAATAGTCGAGCAATACATACACCAACTTAATGGGATTCAAGAGAATAATATTTTCTTAACTGAGCCTAGTCTTATTCAACCTATAAGAAGGAAGGGATCGCCGTTCGACATTATTGGCAATACAGCAAAAAAATTGTTCGGCGTTCTAGACAGCTCTTACGAGGACCATATGTCTGAAACCATTGCAAAGGTAAAGGGTAACGAAGATCATCTTGGGAAGCTGATTACGTCATAAGCCTCCATAATTGAAACCACCACTAACATAATTAAAAAGGACGAAGAGCAGCTACGCGATCAAGCCGACTCCGTAAATAAGTCATTCCACGCAGTGTTCGAGAATATACAGAATTTCAACGCAGAGTCAAAGGAGCCGAAATCAATTCAAACCTTCCATACTATGACTATTTTCGTTTCATCGTTATTATTGGAATGTCAAAATATTCAAGAAGCAACTCACAGCATGGCAAAATCAACCCTCTCATAATTTCAATTAGCCAACTTCAAGAACAAGCTCGTGACATCAAAAATCATTTACCAGAGATGAAAACCCTGCCATCATCTAACGGCACTGTCGACCCTCTGCTTTTGTGTCGAACCATGGATATACACGCCTCTCGAGTCAAAGATTACATCCTGTGTGGAATTGAGATTCCACTAATTACCAGGAATAAATTCGAACTGTTCCGGATCTTCCCAGTACCACATACGGATGAGTTAAACTTCGTAAAAATTGTACTCAAGGCACCCTATATGATGGCAAATGTATACCGAGATAGTTTTTACCTATTAATAGAGATAGATTTTCATGCCTGCAAAAAACTGACCAAATCGCACACGTTATGCCAACAGTATCAACTTGTCATAAAATTCAACCCCTCCGATAGCATATGCGAACTGCATCTCTTCACCGAACGTCGAACTACACCCTCGTGCCCCAGAGAAATAATCACTGCCAATAGAACCTGGATCCAACTTTACACTCCTAATTGTTGGATCTTTGCGTTAAAAAAGCAAGAGGATTTTGATTTTCTATGTAATGGACGAATCTTGCGGAAAGGCCTCAAGGACTCTGGTTTACTAGTCATGAGTGCTGGTTGCAGTATGAGAAGCGCTAACATCAAGTTACTCCCCTCCACACAAGGAGTAACCACCGAGTTCCACGCCAAATCATTTTACCCCAAGGTCAACATTACTATTGAAGAAGCTGATCCAATCGCCATGATGGCATTCAATTCAGTCCACGTTACGAAGTATTTTGAGGAAATAACGAATCTAAGCTCAGAGATATAAAATCTGAAGGCAAACATCGACTGATCTGATACTTCGTCACATTATCTGCACTCGTTATCAGAATGTTACACGTCAACGGGATGTTTAGCAGTGATGATCTTGTGTGCGTTTAACCGCTACTGCCGCAAGAGGAGAGCACCTAAACCACAACGCAGCAACGTCCACAACACGAAGGATTTCTTTTTTAAAGTTGATTAACTTCAAGGCCGGCAGTATGTTTAGAATCTGTTATCAGGATCTGCTGCGCAGATACCCAAACGACAATATTTTAAGTCAATAAGTGTTAAAAGTCAAACTTAAATCAATTTTAAATATTTTTGCTACAATTCAAAACAATGTTTAGGCAAACATTTGTAGGCTCAGAGCTAGTTAGTCATAATGAAAACTATTATCCGTCATTGTTTCTGCAAATTTCGAGTTCGTATTATATCTTAAATAGAATCGAAAAAAAATTCCAAAATTCCATTGTAATATTTCAACTTACATAAATATCATATTATTTAGAATCTTCATTTAAATTAATTTGTAATTTAAGTTCAACTGCCACTGGGACCATTGACTCATCTAAATCTGTGTCAATGTTTGGCACGGTAATTGCTTGATATGTGAAAGCGATTCTGGCACTTGAGACCTAATTGAAGAAATTCAAGATGCCACAATCGCAATATTTTGTGACATCATTAAAAGTTTATGTTCAATTACCTCGTGGAATATTGACTCACGAGAGAAAATCTGAGTCAATGGTCAACGCGGTAGCAACATTATGTATGTAAGCAATTCTAGCATTTCTGAAGTAATTAACGAAATGCCAAACTTGCAATATTGCTTTTACGCACGAATATGTAAACAATTTTTTAGTATTTAATAATTGTTTGGTAGTAAGAATAAATTATTATTGTTTTGGTACGCAGTGAGTCGTTTTTCTTAAACTTGCGTATTGATTCCGTACATAGGAGTATTCGGCTGAGTGACCTTGCGAATATTATGAGTATGAAATAATCCATGTTACCAAAGAATATAGAACTAGAAGAAGTAGAATTGCGAACGAAATTTCTACTCACAAATTTTTATACGACAGGTTCTGATGTTAGAACCCACCAAGCTTCAGCTTAAATGTTATCTCTTTGAGAGAGAGCTTTTGTTCAAAAGCTTATGATGCATATTTGGTGGCATGCTAAAGGAACGCATCGCAACATTCCTCACGTGATCGATTGACAGTTTGTAAACAATATACTTGTATTCTTTGGTGATTGTGATTGTGGAAATTATTAAAATGCAGAAAAATAAAATAAAATCTGGTCTACAGTGTAGTTTGGAGCACTGTAAGAAGTCTCGAAGAGAATCGAACGTTCGATTGTTCAATTTTCCGGCATATGATTCTCCGATGGCAATATTATGGCGAGAAAATTGTAATTTCGAACCGGTAGCAGTTGGTAAGAAATTACGAATTTGCAATCATCATTTTGTTGAAGAGTTTATAGGAAAACGGAAACTGAGGGTAAGTGCAGTTCCAACATTATTTTCATCTCCTGAAACTGGGGATGAACAAACTGATTTGAATCTTTTACATTCTCCAGCGCAAAAAAAAAACGAAGATTATCAACAAATTCCGCAATTGATTCTTTTGAACATTATTATTCGAAAAAGTATAATAAATTGAAGGCCGAGTGTATCAGATTAAAAATATAATAATAATATATAAAATTTAACAAGTTGAGTAAGCAGAAGGGTGCTCCTACCAGAAGGTCTTTGTAAACATCCTAGGGTTAGAAGCAAGTTTTCTAATGGCGTGAATCGATAACTTGAATTGTTCATCCAATACTTAGATATGAAATCGTTCAAATTTATACAAAAGATGCACAGTTTCTTTCATAAGCGCAGTGCAGCCGCCATTTTAATCTGGCTTAAATGATTTTTCTGAATGCTCGGCCAATTGAACATGTTCAAGTTAAACACTATTCCTTAAATTTTCATGAAAATTTAAAGAAAATAAAAGTACCTAAGTCAATTTTAAATATATATAGGGTTTTCCAATAAGAGGTGTTATTTTGAATAGATCTTCTGATTTAACACCTTGCGACTTTTTCCTTTGGAGCCACGTGATAGAGAAGGCCTATGCCGATAGCCTAGCGTCGATTCAAGATCTCAAAGATGAAATTCGTGAGGCTATCGAGGACATAGGTCAGCCACTTTGCGATTTGGTTATGGAAAATTTCATGAAGAGGATATTGTCCTGTAAGCGTGTCGTAGTGGTTATTTGCCCAATGTTAGTTATTGCTATTAACGGCATATCTTTTTCTTTATAATGAACTAAATATCCGATCATTTATTTTTAAAAAATGGCAGTTTTCTTTTAATTCGGGTACATTTTGCCTTCCCGTGGACCCCCTAATTCATAAAATAATTTTGTTATTTCAGATTCTAAAAGTTCTAATCAAGACCTTTCATTTGATACCCCACTCGACTACCTTTGATTAAAGAAAATTTTTAAGGGCCAATTCGTTATTAGGGGGGCCCCCCTTAAACATTTTTTAAATTTTTGTCAAGGCCTTAAATTTTGAAAGACCATCACTTCTGACCTTCTCACAAAGTTTGAGCTTTCTAGCTTCTATAGTTTCTGAGGAAATTAGCTGTGACGCACGGACAGACGGACAGACGGACAGACGGACGGACGGACAGACGGACGGACGGACGGACAGACGGACAGACAGGTCGCGAAACTAGTAGGTCTTTGTAAAAAAAATTTTTACAAAGACCTAAAAAACAGAAAAGGAATTTTCGGCGCAAATACAATTATAACAAAAAAATTTAAAAAACACGGCTAAAATGTCAATTGAATTTTTTATAGATTCACAACATATTAGTAATGAACGTAAAACTTTCTGTAAAATGATAATTAATGATAAAAAAAAAGATAATACAACAACGACGAAAAGAATTTGTCTCAAAATATTTTTTATATATCTCAATCAACATACAAATTTTTGAGAAACAATTTAAACATTAATTTACCGCATCCATCTACAGTTTACAATTGGGCACCTGTTAAGCAATTGCAGCCAGGTGTAAGCAACAATACATTTACATTTATTCAAAACAAATGTCAACTTTTGAGTGAAACAGAAAAATATGTTGTTTTAATTTTTGATGAAATTGCAATCAGAAAAGAATTAAGATATAATGTTTCACATGATTTAATAGATGGGCTAGAAGATACAGGTTTTAGCAGAAAAAACAATATTGGTAAGCAAGTCTGTGTTTTCATGATAAGAGGGCTGTCCTGAATTATTTTGCTACACAAAATGGAATTAAAGGTGACTGCTTGAAAGAAATTCTTAAAGAAAACGTAAGAACTCTTTCAAGTTGGGTCTTAAAATTAGAGTTATAACATGTGACCAGGGTTCTATTAACAGAAAATGTTTCACCTGTAAAAGCATTTTGGCTGGTAGATGGAAACAACATTGTATGTCTATTTGATCTCCCTCATTTGGTTAAATCTTTGAGAAATCTTCTCTTGAACACCATCGTTTGTACACCAAATGGTCGTGTAAACTGGGATGTTATAAAAGAACTATGGGAGCTTGAGCAAAAGGTAGTAACAAAAATGTGTACAAAATTAACATTTCAACACATTCACCCGAACTCTTTTGAAAAAATGCGGGCAAATTTAGCTACGCAGGTGTTCAGTAGAACTGTAGGTGCTGCCATTCGCACTGCTGTTGAAACTAAACAGTTCAAAAAAAACTCAAATGAAACAGCGTTATCAACTGCTTTAGTTGTGGAACGAATTGATAAAATCATTGACTGCTTAAATAGTGGATCGTTGAAAAATGTCAATATTTTTAAGCGTGGCTTAACATTAGATAATGAAGTCCACACATATATTGATACCTTTATTTCTTATATTTCATGTGTTAGAGGCGAAAATATGTCAAAAACGGTTTATTTTCTTAACGGTATGAAGCAAACATTAACGGGGGTTTTTGATGTTAGCGGACAACATAATGAAAGAAAATGCTGAGATTTTCCTCATACTTACAAAACGATTATCACAAGATCCTCTTGAAAATCTTTTTGTAGTTATACGCCAAAAAGGTGGCAATAATAGAAACCCCTCAGTTTCAGAATTGAATATAATATTATCTAAAATAATGTCCTATAACTTAATTAAATTTAGCAATAAAAGCAACTGTGGAGATGATAGTGATATTAAGCTCTCAATAAATTTAAATGAATGTGAAGAAGGTGAAATTGCTGATTTTACTGAAAATGAAGACAATCAATTTTTGATCCAGCATAATGATGTATCTCAGACTACATATTTAGATTTTATTGCTGTAGATACGTTTGAAGATTCTGAGATCCAGATAGAGCTTCCATCAACGAGATATTTCATCGGCTATGTGGTTTTCAAAGTTCTGATGAAACTGAACTCTGTAGCTTGTGAGAAAACCACAAGGAAAGAAGACGAAGTTTTGTCGTGTCCGTCAGAAATTTTCATATTTGCAAAAAATTACAACGCAGCCTCATCCGATTTCGGGAATTTATTTACTCCATCTGATGAGTTCTTTAGTGTTTGCAAGCACCACGTAATATGTTTTGCAGAAAATTTCCAAAAAATACCACAAATAAGAAACATTAAAGAAACAATTGTCGCAAAATGTAAACATGCTATTCCAAACTGGTTCAATGAAGTGGGTTCGTGCTATGATCACAAAATTAAATTATTGGAATTTTTGATTTTAGTTTTGTTAAGAAAGAATTGTAGCTGGGCTGTAATGAGAAACGAAAAAAAAAATCCAACAAAAAACTTCAAATCATTACCGATTAAACACGAAAAGTATAGGCAACAAAACATATGAAAAGCTATGAATTAAGACCAATTTTAAAATTGAAATTTTCTGAAGTTTTGTAGTAAATTTCAAAACCCTTGTGAAATTACTTCCTATCTATGCATCTGTTAGCCGGTCTGTTTCTCCGTCCGTCTGCCATAGCAATCCAATCTGGTATTATAATGACTACCTACACTAAAATTCTTACTTCTGATGCTTTTAGTTCAAAACAGAAGTTTAATCTCAATGTTGTTTGGTATGACTGTTACTGTAATTATATTCTTGATAATTCCATTCTTGCTTATTGTATTCTTATCCTCTTATCCTCTTAATCTCTGCTTTTTTGTTTGCGTAATTACTAATCTGAAATCACCCTCTAACTAGTTGTGTTACCCTGTACCCCAGCTATATCTATATTAACATTTTTTATTGTATACATGCTATTAAAAAAAATCATGAAAAAATAATATGCTTGTATTGTGGGTGTAGTTATGGGTGTAGTTATTTTTATTAGGATCTGGCAGCACTCCTATGTTCTGATATGCGTAAAAGAACACGGGTGTCGGAAATTTTGTTTGCATTTTGCTTTATTTCTTGAGCGCGCCAAACATGGGATCAGCTGTAATGCCCCAGATCAGCTGTCGTGCCCCTGGGAAAATTCAAAAAGTGTGCAACACAGGGTAAATGAAAGGTGTGGGTACTAGTTGAGTATACTATGGTCCCCAAGTTGCGGATAGGGGAAGACCTTCTTGTGGAGGTTACTGTGAATAACAAATAAGCAGTCGCGGACAATGGTCGGCAGAGAAGGGATAGACTCAGAGTGAATTTTGTCACTATAAATACCTGAGTTCAAAAGATCTTCACTGTGACATGATGAAAAATGGCGTCATCAAGAATCAATTTTATCTCTAATGCCAACTTTTTTTACAAATTCTGATGAAAATATAGCAAACCCCTTTTTTAAACCCAACGTCATCTGAACATAAAAACTATGTTATCATCAGATCTTAACAGCATCTACCTCCTAAGCCTAAGCCCCACACCAAGACCTCAAAATCAATGCAAGAAAAAAGAGAGAAACTGGAGCCTAACTTAGCTTTAAAGAACTACATGTATAGTGTTTATAGGAGTTATTTCATCCATAAACGACAGTAGTAGTGGAATGCTGCTTCTGCGAGCGTGAATTAATTTGAAGTGGGACCTTGCGCTTGCGGAACAAACCCGCCCCACAAAACTGCGGACTGCTGGCTGCTAGCACATGTATGCGACGCCAGGCAAGGCTGATCCAGCTGCAGGTTGTTTATACCTCACTGTGGCAACATGTTGTACCCGCGCGGTTTGCCCATACAAACCGCGCCTCACACAGAAAATAATCCGCCACAACAATTGAGAAGCACCTCAAAGTCAATACGGCGGAGAAAATGGTGGTTATAACAATTCTAAAAGCCAATACTTTGAGCCACAGAATAAATATCAATCGAATCAATTTATTAGTCGTGCACCAGAGTACGACGATTTTCGAAGGGGAAATGGTGGTAGCGTCCAAGAGCACAACTCGCCTCAACCTCGGCGATTCGTTTTGTTTGCTGGGAAGTAGCGAAATCTAGTGTTTTGAGTACACTTAAGCCCCTTCATAGATGACAAAGGGATAATACAGGCTCGTCCATAGATCAAAGCATCAAGTCTTAGCTACAACAGCAAACATCATGTGCTGCTACAATATGTACCTTCGTTTACCAATATGATCATGAATGACCCATATAGAGAAAACATGCACGCATTTCCTCAAACATTATTGCCTATCGCAAGATAAATATTTTGGCCAATAATGGGAAAACATATTTCTCGTGCTGTATTCGCGCAATAGTCCAGATAGATCTGGGCGTTGAGATTTGTAGAATAATCTCATTTCATGCCCGTAACGGTATTCTCGGTAGATCTGGCAAATCAAAGGTGTGCAGTATCCATCGCCGGGCTGTAATACTGATTCCAGTGAACTTGATGGGAATTGTTGTTCCCGCAGTGAGTGCTGTAGCAACTACACCACTCTCAGAAGAGGACCATTATCATCAGCGCAAGATCTTGATGCCAGGTCACCACCTTATGACAGCAATACCGAGACCACAGGCTCTAAAGATCGCACGAGAATCAAATTTATTTAATGCCAATTTTAACGATTGAATGAAGATCATTCAACCACGCTTTAAATCTGAAATTAATTACATTTTTCCTAATTCATCTTATTCAACCTTTAAATCAAGATCTGTAAAATTAACGTTTTGTTAATTTAAAATCCAACTCATAAAATCAGAACGATTTTCAATTCTTTCAAAACAATATCAGCTTTCTAAATTCAAATATGCAAAGAATTCGATATTAAAGCAATAAGCAATCCTCATTAATTTTCACAAGTCCTTGCACTTCATGCATATTGCGTCTGCCAACTCGTCACCAGAGCAAAGACAGCATATTTTTTGCATTGAACGACTTATGAATTTAAATAATTGTAATGCGTTTCTACGAAAGAACGTAAGTTATTATTTTGTACACACAAATATTATTAGTGAATAAATATAATCTCTCAGTGTAGAAATTTATTCGTGTATTATACATCATCTAATTTTAATCCACCCAAATTATAGTGTATTGTTCTTAGCCCTCTTCACATTCCTCTAAAACAATCTTGGTGATACACCAAAATCAATCCCATCTTAATTTAAATTAGATTGTTAGTGGAAATTCAAACAAAAGAGTTTGAATTAAACAAAAGAGTTAGAATCAAGCAAGCATATTGTTAATTAATAATCTGAAAAAATATATTGGAATTTTTGCATCCATATTCAATATTTCATTTAATTTTCAATTTGGTCTACAGCATCCATAAATTATGAACGTAACAACCTATTAGCTGATGTTATATGAGAAATCATTTCCCATTTGCACATCTGAAAAAAAGCTCTCGAAAAGCTTTGCACAAACATGAACATGAGCTACATAAGATCATTGAGATGTGCATTCTTGTTGATGAAAAGTGGAAAGGCGAAAGCTCGTTTTCTCTCTGATCGCGCAACAGCCCTTACGTTGCCCCCACATGCCCAGCACATATGAAATTTTCGGGGGAAAAAAGAGTTCGAGCATTCGACTTCTTTATGTTCTATATTCTTTGATGTTACCCAGGATACCTGCGTAACAATTATTACCTGATATGAGAGAATCCTAATATCAGTAATATAAGGAAACGAGCTATGTTAAGAGGTACCTAGCCATAGATCTAGTCCTGCTTCCTAATTTTTTCAGGTAAATTTTTTACTTTCTTTGTAGTGGTCCATCCACGTTAAAGATACAACAATGATAAATCTAGAAACCATTGAGGGGATTGATATCATAATTAGTCTTTCTTAAACATCATTATTCTTTCAAGTAAATAATTCGTAGTCAAAATGAATGAATCTGAACAAAATAATAAAAACGAGTTATTGCAATGCGACTAAATTAAATAATAAACTCAAAAATAAAGTTTTTACCAAGCTTTCAATATTTTTGAGAACATACATATGTATAGTAAAAAAGTGAATATATTTTTCCTCATAAATTATTATCCAAGACTTCCATTTCAATTGACCCAATTGAAATGTTAAAACAGCTCATCCTTCCATTAATAGGATATCAAATTCGAATTTGACCAACTGTGAAATTTTGTCGAGTCTATCGAACGAATTGACATTGAGAGGCTGGAACCCGATTACGTTAATCTTGTTCTACTTATTAAGCTGATCATTTTTGATTTGACCAATAAGCAGCCGTTAAAACATCGCCTTATTGAATGTTGATGCGGCCAAGGCATCATGATTGCTTATGTGCATGCTATACAATAATACTCGTATTTGATGGTCCCTTAATGGCATCTGACGACGAGAATTAAGGGAGCTCCAAAAATTTATTTGGTAATCATTAAAAAGCGATTCCATTAGTTTAAGGCAGAGCACCATGAAGTCCTTTAGTTTATTTCAATTTACGATATGAGTGGGCTCCCTTAATTAACCATTCATTTTGCTATACAAACAAAAATCACCTGAGGGTCCATTAGCCCAAAGTATTTTTGAAAGGAGTATCGCGGTTAGGACCGCGTCTAATGTCGTGAATGTGAATGTTCTGAGATATTGGGCCGAGCGCGGCATGTCTTCTAGTCGCTGTGCTGTGGCTTTGATCTAAGCGGCTTATAATGTATCCCGTCTTACATGTGATCATTAAATTTTTGGTTAGCTGATAAGAACCGTCCAAGTTCGGATAGGGTCTGATTAGTGACCCAAAATCGCCGAAGTCATTTAGAAAGGGTAATAATGTATACAAGAATTGAATGGAGACTCCAAGGAAGAATAAAATCTGAAAAGTTCCCGATTTCTAAGATATACTTTCCGTGAGGTTGCTGAGTATCATTCGTTAGATATTGCTGGCCTTTGAATGGTCTTTAGACTGAAATCCTGAATTATTTCAAGCATTTCTAAATTTTCGCAATAATTCAACACTCGCATTGTTCTAATTGCACAAAATCGAACATTGTTTGGCCATTATTGCAACAAACTCTCCGAGCGCATTCTGATGCCTAACAACTCTTCGCAATTTATTTACCATGTAGCCAACATATATGGCATATGTTTGACTACTAAATTGGTATCATTAACAAAATCCGAAACAGAGCGCAACATCGATCCGTCGGTAACAACAAGGTGAAACACGAGTAAAATATAGAGAAGATCTAAGCCAGCATAAAAGGGAGGCGGATTAATTAAAAATATCCCAAAGACTCGTTTGATAGTCGTTAAGTGAAATGCGATCTAAGGCGAACCCTCGCAACATCACTCTTCAATGTACTGCAGGCTACCTCGGCCACTTGGTCGGGTGGCTCCAATTCTTGCACTCTCGACATCATCCAACCCGAATAGAGAACATCTTGTCAGGAGCCATTATAAAAAATTACTTTAATAGGTAGAATCTTGTTGAACGGCCTTATCCCATCATGGATATATGGTACAGAATTGTTATCTTATCGATTTCGAATTTCTTCTGGTCATTTATCCGAAAGAGAGCGAATGTGGTCGAGATCACAGGACGGCCATGATACGTTTTGGGGATTCAATGAAATAAAACACCGATAAAATGGAGAAGAATTAATGATTTGAGGTCGGGACATATGTTCTTTGGATAACCGAGACCGAAAATTAAGAGTCGCTACATTTCTTTGATGTTATCTCACATTTTGATGCTATGCATCCCGAAAAAAGATGATAATGTCGTGCCACTAATTTCTTATTAACATTGTCGAAATTTTATCGAAAGTGGGTTTATCTTATAATTTTTTTTCATGAGAAAAGTGACAGAAGATGTTAGAAGGGTAATTAATTGAAAGAAAAATCAAAGCGGCTACTGTTTCTTTGTGGTATATTATGGGAGAACTCCGTTAAAACCATGTCACCTTCATTAAGATCTGTAAAATGATGTTAAATTAAAATTATTATTATGTCAACTTTTGTTGAGTATTCTTACATTCTGTGAATGCTCCTTATCAATTTACGACAAATTCAATAATGTTGGGGCCAATATTATTCCTGGAACCCAATTGAGATTCGTTATTTTATACTTCGATTCGAAAAAACAATAGCAAACGAAAAAAATCTACTTTTCTAGAACGCCAACTGCGAGTTATCTCGTCCTGTGTTTACTTGGCAATTTTTGTGCAGCTACGACTGAACTCGAAAAATATCAGTGCTAATATCGATAGATGGTTTCTGGGAGAAGACTACAAAACCAATGCTGGCTTGCATGAACAGAAAATTCATTAAAAACGAGCCCAAAATATAATTATAAAAATTAATTCAAATTCAAGGAATAATTGTTTGTGGAACTTCTTAAATCTTCAGTTCCTAATGCACCCTCCAGGTCGCACTTCTTTTTGTTTGCTTTGAAAAGCTCAACGCGATTGTCATTGAACTTTAAAGCTTCTCATGCAGTCTTTAGAAGCTATTCAACGTGCAACCGCTGTCCCAAGCCATTCGAATTTTATCAAGATTGACAATAATCTTACAAAGTCAGTCACATTCCTGTTTTGAAGTGTCATCATAGCAGCCTCTTGATTTTCGGTCGTTATGTCAAGGGAAACGTAAGTTCTTGTATTTTTTTGTGTTCTATTAGTTTGCAGTAGTTGCTGGTT
Organism: Odontomyia ornata; assembly: GCA_963969285.1. Classification (NCBI taxonomy): domain Eukaryota; kingdom Metazoa; phylum Arthropoda; class Insecta; order Diptera; family Stratiomyidae; genus Odontomyia; species Odontomyia ornata. The sequence continues at coordinate 296,091,534 of OZ017741.1, forward strand.
CTATGTGTGCAAAAATATTGAAGAAAACATAAAACCTTTGCTTCAAATATAAATCAATCAACAGTGCATCCTGAAGAGTGCACTAGGACTTTATTCAATTTTTTTTGTTTTGATCTTTTTGACTGTTTCGACTGTTTATATTACTTATCTTAGAATTTCAACGATTATTATTATTGTAAATAATTTCTCACATCTTATGTGCTACATATCAGTAGTTTACTCTTTCGAATATCGAATTTGTTTTATTTTCAGGCTTCCATTACATGAAGTAATAGCCCTTCTAGAGTCCGGCTCAAATATTGATAGCCTCGAAATAGCTTTTTTTCCACCCAATGATCGAAATAATACAGAATCAGAAAGTGGAGATGAAGCAGAAAACGTCTTCAACCTTTTAGCGAGGAGTGTGATTCGAAATGAAGTTCAAGTAGTCGTTGAAGATGTGAACAAACCTGAGTCTGACCTTGATTTTGAACCTGATCGTGAAAGTGGTCTTGATGTATCAAACTTAGTATCCGCATCCGAAACAAAACATTAAAAAAAAGCGCGGAAGGAAAAAGGGATCCCGAATGGAAAAGCGATGAAAATTACTTTACCAAAAGATCAGGATTAGTTGATGATCCTGAACTTACCAAAAATTATCGAGGTCCCGCTTTGTCTCATGTTGTGTTTCAAAAAAATGTACAACTCAGAGATATTTGATTTGCTTATTGTAATGTTCAACACTTACTTCAGCTACAAAAATCACGTGTCCACTTAACGGTGGAAGAGATGAACGTTTTCGTTGCCATTCTTCTACTGATAGGTTACCTTTCTCCAAAATACATGCGCATGTCCTGAGATGAAGAGAGTGATACCAACAATAAACTGGTAGCCCAAAGCATGATACAACAATATCTACACTTATGTGACATCCGCAATTCGCTTCAGAATAAAAAATTCTGTAACGTAAGAAAATATTATTCCTTACTTAGCCAAAATTTCTTGGACAATTTCGACACCAATTTTTCATCCCACATTGTAATCAATGAGTTCTTGGTACCATATTATCGTCGCCATGGATCAAAACAGCGTAAAAACGAAAGCTTATCCATTTTGGATATAAATTATAATCCATGGCGACGCGAAATGGTAACTTTATTTCGTTTGAGCCCTATCAAGGTTAAAAGAGCTCCTCATTGCCGCTACAAGAAGAGTTTGGTTTGGGGGCTTCAGTCTACTTGAACTATCATCTAGGCTTCCTTCTTCATGTGGCTCCGACAAATTTTATGTCGATAACTTCTTTTCAGGAATGTCATTGGTATATCAGATGACCAACAAACGCTACGGTATCTGTGGCACAATAAGGGAGAACAGAACCAAAAAATGTCCAATTTCTTCCATAGCTCAAATGAAAAAAACTGCAAGAGAGTAAATTTACATCAGAGACATCGGAAGATTTTTGTATTGTAGGATGGAATGACAATAGCATTGTAACTGTTTTTAGGGTTTTGTACTAAAATACAAAACCCTATTGCAATCACGACCTGTGTCCGTCTGTCCGTCCATCCGTCTGTATGTTTTTCTCCTAAATTATAGAGGCTACAGCCATGAAACTTTGTAGAAAGGTCAGAAGTAGTGACTTCTAGAAAGAGTATGGGTGGAAAATTGTTCAAAGGGGTTTAAGGGGGTCTCCCCATATAGGGAGGTGACCCCTAAAAAAAAAAATTTCCCCATTGGTAGTCGAATAAGGTGTCATTGGAAAGGTTTTAATGAGATCTTTTCAAAACAAGTCTTAAAATTGCCTTATCGGTACCGAGGGGGGCAGGGGGAGGGGAAATGTACGAACTTTATTACAGAAGCCAACTAGGAGATAATTCGGAAGACATTTTTTTAACAAGAGGCGTTATTTTGATATTAAAAAACAAATGCCATTTATCAGTATAAATAATCGAAAGTTTATTTTATTATAAAGGAAAAAGTATGCCGTTAATAGTAATTAAATGATATTAGGCAAATGACCACCACGACTATGCTAACAGGACTATATCCTTTACATGAAATTTTCCATAACCAAATCGCAAAGTGGCTGCCCTATATCCTCGATAGCCTCACGAATTCCATCTTTGAAGTCTTGGATCGAAGCACGCTGAGCTGTTGGCGTTGACCTTTTACTTCACGTGGTCCCAAAGGAAGAAGTTGCAAGGTGTTAAATCACAAGCTCTCGGTGGCCAATTGTGATCACCTCTTCGAGAGATAACACGGTCCGGAAACTTTTCCCGTAAAATATCAATGGTTTCGTTGCTTGTGTAGCACGTAGCGCTATCTTGTTGAAAACAAACGTTGTCCAAATCAATACCATCCAATTTCAGCCATAAAAGTCATTAATCATCTTTCTATAGCGCAATCCATTCACCGTAACTGTTGCTTCAGCCTCATTTTCGAAAAAGTAAGGTCCAATGACTCCACCAGACCATAAACCGCACCAACCTGTTACACATTGAGGATAGAGAGGCTTTCCAACAATAAATTTTGGGCTTTCCAAGCCCCAGATGCAACAATTTTGCTTGTTGACGAAGCCACCGAGGTGGAAATGGGCCTCATCACTCAAGATGATTTTTCGATGGAACTCCGGATCATTTTCATGCATTTCAAGGACCCAGTCAGGAAAGACACGACGTTGTTGATGATCGGCCGGCTTGAGTTCTTGTGTGAACTGAACTTTATAAGCCTTAGGACCCAAATATTTATGCAAAATACGGTGCAATGACATTTGTGGAATGCCTGATTCCAAGGAACGACGAGGAATCGACAAACCGGGTTTTCCTTCAACACTTTCGGCTACAGTAGCAATATTCTCGGCTGTTTTTGAGTGACGTGCATGGGTTTTATTCTTAACATCACTAAGTTGTCCCAACAGCTCGAATTTTTCCATCGATTTCTGTATTGCGGGCCGACAAGGTGCTTCACGACGACCCAAAAATATTCGAGTTTTACGAACCGTCTGCCTAATTTTCACCATTTTTATAGTGAATTTTAATAATTTCAATGCGTTGTTGAATCATGTTTTGACTGAATTTATTAATGGCGTAGTCTTGCCTGTCAAATGTTAAAAAATGACCGCTTAAAATGACTTCTACCGAAATAGCGGGCTATTCAAAATAACACCTCTTATTAGAAAACCAAATAGAGCTTCTTGCTCGAATAGGCCCCTATAAGCACATGGCTCAAGGCAGCAAAAGACCAAAAGCCAGAATGTGCAGTAGTCTTCCCAACACCTGATAACTACATCAGGTTGGCATGCTGTCCAATTAAAGGGGATCGAGAAAAATGGAGAAGGGACGAAGAGGAGCCAACGAAGGTTCAGTTTTCATCGGGAAAGAGGTTCCACGCAGCATTATCTAAGGCAGCTTAAAAACAGCCAAAATTTCCATCCTAGAAACAGAAGAAATGAAGCCTAAACATTAGGAAAACATTGAATTCTCCGATGCGGCTCGAGAGAAGGAGCATAGGAAAGCTATTGCGCTGGCAATGCTGGTCGAAACCACCAACGTATGCAGAGAATCTGCGAGGGATCAGCCGGAAGAAATATAGACTGCCATAAAAACCGTGTAGTAGACTTGTTCGGTTAACCTATTGGTGGAATTTGCACTAGAAGCCGCTAAAAAAGATGCAGTCCATGACTTAGTCAAAAATGTTCTTGGATAGAAGCCAAACATAGCTTCGCTTGAATCTAGGGCTACTCTCGAACTAAGAGATGTTTACTGTGCAATGGATTTATTCTAGATAGAAATGCCTTAAAGCGAGATTTCCCGAACTTAGGCGGAGCAAAAATTAGGCTGACCAATCCAAATGATAGAGTTTCGTGTATAGCCATTATTGACATCACAGAAAAATGTGCCAAACAGATGAAAGAAAAAGGGTGGATCAGAATTGGTTTAGTTAATTAAAGGATAAAGCAAAGAGCGATCCCTCTCTGATCTTTCAGGTACCTCGGATATGGACATACTGCAAGAGGCTGTAAAAGAACCGTCAGGGAATCTCTGTGCTATAATCTGCCTGTGATCACCAATACATAGTACTTGCAATCTATGACGGCACTCTTCGATTCCTATAACATCAGCCTTCCAGGCTCCGGTGGACAGCCAAAGTATTGAAAAATAATAATGGCCCGATCTTCACTACCGGATGTTTAATCAGAGAACGGAGGACCAGCAGTGAAAGATGTAGTGAATTCAACTATTTGAATCAACACATCTGTCTACAAGTTTTCCATTCCTGGTCAAAGCCCTGGCACAGCAAGCCTCCAGTGTGCTAGTGGTCCTCTGAAGGCATCAAAAAGCAAAGAGAGTGTCACAAACTCCAACAGGCGGCTCAGCGAGCACTTTTCGAAGAAGATGCAGCCAAATTAGCTATAATGTGTCTTCATAGACTCATCAATAGCTGTAAGGCCAAGCAATGGCAAGAATTAGTAGACAACGTGAAATAAGGCCCATAGGGCTTATGCCGTAAACTAGTCAAGCGTGAGCTCGGTGCCCAAAGATTACCCTGCTCATAAGACGTGGAAAAGATAGAGGAGATTCCGCGAGCTCTCTTTCCTATTCACACAGTCTTAATTTAGACTGTCCACGACAAAACACCAGTGGAATGCCCATTTTTGACAAAGACGGAAGTGTAAAAAGCAGTGTTGTCTTTGAAGAAAAGAAACTCTTCAAGACCAGACGGAATTCCATCTGAGATGCTGCAGATGTTCAACAGTTCTGCTCTAGCTTGCTGCTCAGTATGTTCAATGCTTGCTTGCATGAAGAGATATTCCCAGAAATATGTAAGATGACGAGGCTTAAGAGGCTCTGTAAAAGTTTTATATATTACTTGAGTCTCTGATTTTAGGTTTACGCTTATTAGTAGCGTAAAAAAATAAAAAAAAGGACGCTCCATGGTTCAACCATGGAATGTTTCCTTTTCTATGGAAAAGAGCTAATATTTTTCTCATCTTAAAATCTGGTGAGAGGGCTTGCATTTCACATCTTCCCTGTTTTATTAAACTCCTGGAGAGAATTGTATGTAGCAAAATTTATCTTCAAGTGCTTCTTTCCTTGGCCATAGAAAAACATGGCTTTATAAAGGGTAAATTCACTCTTACTAACATTTCATCGTTTATAAATACGGTTTCTGCAGCTTTTAATAAGTCAAATCAGATTGACGTGATTAATACAGATTTTTCAAAAGCTTTTGATTCAGTTGATCACCATATTTTATTCACAAAGTTGCAAAAATTGATCTGAGCTCGGTGATAATTGGTTTGTTTCATTCTTATTGAGCTGGTAGAAGTTGCACTGTGGCACTAAATGGCCATAAATCATTGTAGTGAATTGATGGATATAATATTGTCCGTAAAGGACTGCAGCGATGGTCTGCTGCCTCGGTGAGCGAAGATATTCGTGCTTGCTGAAATTGGCCTTGTTTGAGAACGCGTGAATGCGCTGGTACGCTAGCATTATGGTGTCGTGGAGTAGGTACTTTTCGCCAGCACAAGGGCCCACTGAAAAAAAATTGCGCATTCATGAATTATCTGTTGTTATCCGAGGCCGAAGTAACCTCCTGAACTGATGAGTTTTGCCAAAGAAATTGACTGACTAAACTCGGGGAAAGACAGGAAGATTCGAGAAGATCTTGACTTTACTAGGTAAACTTACGGCCCCAAATAAGAGTGGGACATCCAGTTGCAAGCGGTGCCTCCTCTTTTTTCTTACTATTTCGATCTTAACAGAAGTTCTCGTTCAGTATTTATTTTTTTCAATTCCATTATACTGGTAAGTCTAAAAAGTATTGAGATTTTGTCAATTATTATTTATGGCCTTTTGCCATTTTTGGCGTAGAGCTATTATTCCATCTGTGTAGAACTTCTGTGGTTTATCGGCGAAAAACTTGGCCAAGTGATTTTTATAGTCCCTTTTTGAAGTAAATTTCTTTTCATTAAGGAAGCTTTGCAGAGACTGAAACAAATGGTAGTCTGGACTAAACGGTGGATGCATTAAAACTTCCCAGCCAAGCTCTGTCAATTTTTGCCGGATCATCAAAGATGTGTGTGGTCTGGCATTGTCATGATGGAAGACAACGCCCTTTCTATTGATCGATTCTGGCCAGTTTTTTCTTTGGAATTGCTTATTGCAATCTGGTAAATTAATGACAGTACAGAGCCGAATTCAGAGTTTGGCCAGGTTCTAGCACCTCATGATAAACAATTCCCTTCCAATCCCACCATATACACAGCATAACCTTATTTGGTATCAATCCTGACTTTGACGTCGTTTGTGATGATTCACGTATTTTTGACCATGATCTTTTTCGAACGAAATTCTCGTATCTTACCCATTTTTCATCGCCTGTTATGATTTCTTTCAAAAATGGCTCGATTTTGTTGCGTTTTACAAGTATAAGCATTTCGCAAATGGAAATTAGGTCGATCAAATTTTTTTGTGTTAATTCATGAGGCACCCAAACGTCGAGCTTCTTTGTGTATCTAGCCTTACCCAAATGGTTCAAAACTGTTTGGTGATGGATATTCAGTTCCTTAGCAATGTTATGGCTGCTTATGTGTCGGTCTTCTTCAATTTTTTGTAAGGTTTCATCGACTTGTTCAGAGATTGGTCGACCAGAGCGAGATGCGTCTTTGACATCAAAACTTCCAGAATGAAAGCAAGCTGGTGACTTGACCAATGGTGTCTCCAACAAACCACAATTGCATCAAACTTTCCTTTTGCACTAACAAAGACTCGGGGCATAAACAAATATGCATTAACCCCTAATAGTCTGACCAGATTTTTCCTTTAGCTGCTTCCGATACAATCTTCGAGCACCACTCCCAGATTTCCTCGTTCTTTTCACTGCACGTTTTGCCGGTGTGTTCGTCATTCACGATAATTATTATTACTTGTACTATTTATGGGCTCTATATTTCCTCAAATTACTGTTTCACTTTACTTTCAGCTCCACACAAACAAGAGATACTCCTACATGTTCCTTGTTACAAGTATAATTTTGTGTCTTTCCAAATCGTAACTACACTTTGAAGCAAACTTTCTGGTACCCAAGTCACATAGAAAAAATTTCACGATAGGTGGAGTCGTGAATTTGCGAATGGGTTCAACCGGCGGGAACTTAGTTAGCTGATCTAGAACAACGATAGCTCCAACGTGTCCCATAGGAGACCAAGGGTATGGGCCAAATAGATCTATATGCAGACGTTGGAATTCGCGCTCCAGAACGTTGTGTTGACTCATAGGAGGTCAAAGAGACTGGTTGCGAGCTTAAGTACCTTTACAGGTTTCACAAGCGCTTACATACTCCTTGGCCTGAGATAACATTTTAGGCCAAAAGAAGTATTCCTTAAGGCGCCGAAGCATCCCATCGTAGGCATTTAAAGGATGGTCGTGTGCATGAGGGATCAGATTGGGAGTCATCTCCTTTGGCATCCAAAGCTTCCAAGACTCTTCTTTCTGCAACGAGTCACCGGTTAAGTATTCACTACGTCGGTAAATATATTTGTCGACAACTTTCAAATCAGGCAACTGTGTTTGTTGGGTTACGATGATTTGCCTCAAGTCGTTGTGATTGTATGAATTGAAATGCGGGCTATCGTTATTTAACGCTAATTCCCGCAATGGGACAACTCTATGTTGACTTGCATCGCAATGAATGTAGAATGGTTTCTGGAAGTTGGGGCTGTGCAAGACTGGGGCAGATGCCAAGGCTTGCTTGAGCTCTTCGAATGCTTTTCGGCTGAGCAAGACCAGATGAACTAACCTTTCCAGAGCATTTAGTTATCGATTTATCGATAGTGCCCTCAGACCGGGGAACCAAACGCGTCCCCAGGGTTGCGGATAGGGGCAGACCTTTCGCTGCGAATAATCAATAAGCAGCCGCGGACAATGGTCGGCAGTGAAGGGAGAGTCTCAGGACAAATACCTGAGTGTCAATGATCTTCACTGTGACATGTCGAAATATATGGCGTCATCAATTATCCATATACCCTGGCAGTAGGTAAAATGCTATGGGAACGGAAACCCAGACAGAAAACCAAACCATGCAGGTCCACAAGGGGAACCAAATTACGGTGCAGGGGGTCGGACCCCCAGTACCGGTGGCAGAGGGTAGTGAGCGAGCAGGCTCCCGGCCGTCGTCACCCAGGGACTGCAATGTTATAGAAGTGGTGAACTTGGCTTCTGTAACAGGTATAACTACAAGCAAACAGGACGCTAGCACGGAGAACCCTTTCAGGCAAAAACCGCTGTTGGCAAAAACACCGATAAAACAAGTCACCGATTGCGGGGGGAGGCAGGAAACCCCAAAAACACTGTCAAAGTCAACATCACAGGTTAAATCATCGGAGACAGACAACAGACGGACTAACGAACGAAAGAAGGCAGAGTGCGTTGTGCAACATGGCATCATTGTGGCCTTTGGGCGCAGTAGAAGGACTATGCGCACCCCGGAGCGTCCAGTGCAAGACGTACATAATCCGGATCAAGCTGCGACACCAACAGAGGCCAGTGTAAGACTGGGGGAGGGAGAAGTTTTGCCGTTGGCCGACGCCACTTCAAACGTCACCCAAGCGATAGAAGAAAAAGGGCTAGGAAACGGGGGCCTCTCCCAAGAGGTGGCGCCAAATAACACAATCGCCCTTGACCGTGCCGAAGAGGAGCGGCTTACTCGAAAAGCGGGAACTATCGTCAAACAACTGAGGGCTGCCTGCGAAGTGCAGAAAAACATAGGCAAGAGTGTCAGGAATGGCATTCTTGAACTGGAGGAGCTTTTTGGCCGCCTAACGCACTACAGGCGGAGGTGGCTTGCAACCAAAAAGCACCAAAAAGACACGCTCTCCCTCGAGGCATCAGTGGGTCCTAGCAGCAGCAAAAGAATGGCCGGTAGCCCAATTGAAAGCGACCGTGAGAAAAGGAGGAAGAAAGGAGGACCATAAACAAAGTTGTCACTCCAGGCGAGGAGTTTCATGTGGTGCAAAACAAGGCAGCGAAAAAAGCGGCCAAAAAGTGACTCCCAGAAAAAACAGACAAAGAGCTCAACCATGAAAAGAAGAACAAAGAACCCCCAGATATACCGCAGAAAACAAAAAGCAAACCGCGGCGCAAACCCTTGCGAGAGGCACTGCTTACTAAACCCACTAAGGGCCGAACCCACGCAGATGTCCTCCGTGAAATTAAAGGAGCGGTCAAGCCAGACGACACCAAAACTGCCATCAAAGCGGTTCGACCAACCCGGACTGGATGCATTCCGTGACGCAGTTCAAAAGGTTCTTGGAGATGCAGCAACCGTTGCCTCGCTCGAACCAATGGTCACCCTGGAAATCAGGGACCTCGACTGCGTCACGGACAAAGCTGAAGTAGAGGATGCCATTAGGAGGGAGTTCCCCAGCTTAAGTGAAGTCGAGGCAAGATTGACACGTGAAAACACAAGGGGGCAACGCATGGCTATTGTCGAACTAGCTGATAAAGACGCCCAGCAAATCCTGGCGAAGGGTAAAATTAAGATAGGTTGGGTGATATGCAGGATACGGAGAAGAGCGAGCCCTATCCACTGCTTCAGATGCCTCGAATACGGACACACCGCGTATGGCTGTAGGGGACCCGACAGGAGGTTTCTTTGCTACAAATGTGGTGAAACGGGGCACAGAAGGAAGGAGTGCACGGACGAGGCAAAATGCCTTCTTTGCAAGGATGCTAAGCTAGCACCCGGCGACCTCAAACATGAGCCGGCGACAGGGAGATGCTGGGTTTTCAAGGAGGCCCTAACTAAAGCCAAATCGATATTCAAATGATCCATATCCTGCAGGTCAAATTGCACTGAAGCACAAACGCCCAGAACCTACTTGAGCTGTTTGCGAAGGATAAGAAGCTGACCTGCTGTTGCTGAGCGAGCAACATCATAACAAGGACTCGCAAGCGTGGTACTCTGACGAATCTAGTACCTCGGCCATCTGGGTTCGAGATAGCGCCCGCCTTCAGGTGCAGGGCCATGGACGCGGGGATGGTTTTGTGTGGGTGCGGTGTTCAGGGATAACATATTTCAGCGTTTATCTGACGCCCAACGAGGCAATGCCATCTTTTCGAACCAAACTCGATGCCCTGGAGGACGCTGCCTCGAACACAGAGGGCCACATGCTGGTCGGGGGAGACTTCAACGCTAGAGCCATTGAATGGGGTATGCCACAATCCGACCCAAGGGGAAAGCAAATCTTGGACATGGCGGCCAGAACAGCGCTTTTTGTCCTAAATACTGGTAACACCCCTACTTTCCGCCGCTGGGGTTGCGTAGGAACCATACCCGATGTGACACTCGCTTCGGAGTCCCTGGTACCTAGAGTACACAACTGGCGAGCGCTAGAGGACAACTCGGCTAGTGATCACCAGTATATAGCTGTTGAGATTCACGACGGTGCCACTCTGCGTGCATATGCCCAAACTGCAATCCTCGGATGGAGGACTGGGAGGATGGACGTTGAGAGGTTCACTGACGTGCTTACGGCAGGCGCACCGTTGCTGGAAGCTCCACCAGGGAGTGGAGGGCCTACAGCCAAGGACTTGGCGAACTCAACTATGAGTACCATCATAACTGCTTGTGAGTCTTCCATGCCCCGTCGGAGAGCCCGACACGGTAAGCCTCCAGTATACTGGTGGTCAAATGAGATCGCCAAACAAAGAAGCGAGTGTCACAAACTTCGGCGAGAGGCCCAGCGGGTGCGAACACGGGAGGAGGCAGACACTAGGCTAGCAGCATACAGGTCTGGCAGAAAATATCTTAGCAGGTTTATTAACAAGAGCAAGGCCCGATACTGGCAAGACCTCGTGGACGATTTAAATAGGGATCCGTAGGGCCTAGGTTAAAAGCTGGTCATGCGAAAACTTAGTGCCCAACGGAAGCCCTGCTTACATGAAGCAGAGAAGATGGACGAGATCGTACGGGCACTATTCCCCACGCACCCTGTCCGTGTCGATCCAGCTCATGCACAAACACCATTAGAATGCTTACCTTTCACAATGATGGAACTGGAGGAGGCAGTCCTCTCCATGAAAGCAAGGGAGGCACCGGGACCAGATGGCGCTCCTGCTGAGGTTTTGCAGCTTGTCCACAAGCTTTGTCCTGACTTGTTGCTCAGTATGTTCAACGCTTGCCTTTACGAAGGTGTATTTCCGGAACGCTGGAAAGTGGCGAGGCTCGTACTGATCAGCAAAGGGAAGGGAAATTCCGAGTTGGCGTCTGCATACCGCCCGTTATGTATGCTAGACGCGGCTGGGAAAGTGCTCGAGAAACTCATCAAGGGAAGACTCACCGACGCGATCCGTTCTGTGGGGACCTATCTCCACGGCAGTATGGTTTTAAAGCAGGTCGCTCCACTATTGACGCAATAGCGGAAGTAGTGAGCGCGGTCCAAAGAGCGGAGGCTCACTGCCAGTCAAACAAAATGGTTGTGTTGCTCGTGACGCTTGACGTCAGAAATGCCTTCAATTCCGCTAGATGGGCGGATATTCTGGAAGCACTGGAAAACTCTTTTCAAGTTCCAGAACATCTGATGCGGATTTTGAAGAACTACCTGACAGACCGGAGCCTGCTCTATGAGACGAAGGAGGGTCGGCGGAGGATGGAAGTTACATCGGGTGTTGCACAAGGCTCCATTCTTGGCCCAGACCTGTGGAACATCACGTACGACGGGCTACTGAGAATCGGGCTGCTGGATGAGTCACGCTTGATCGGCTATACAGATGACGTCGTGGCGCTAGTTGCGGGACGCACTGTTGAACAAGCGCAACTCAGACTGGGTGTGCTAATGTGCCGAGTGAGGGACTGGATGTCTGCTCGCGGGTTCAGCCTAGCTTTGGAGAAAACCGAAGTAGTCATCTTGACAAAGAAGAGAATCCCTAGAGTAAGGAAGATCAACATTGGGGAAGCACTCGTTGAGACTAAACTAGCAGTGAAGTACCTGGGCATTTTGATCGACTCGAAGATGCGTTTCTCCGAGCAAATCAGGGCAATAGCTGACAAGGCTGCAGCGAGTGTTTCGGCTTTCAGCCGACTAATGGCCAACAGAGGGGGTCCCACCTCATCAAGAAGGAGACTTCTGATGAGTGCAGTACAATCTGTGCTGTTGTACGGATCGGAAATATGGTGTGAGGCTCTCAACAAGGAGCTGTATCGAAAGCGCTTGGCACAGGTGCAGCGACGAGGAGCGCTGCGGATTGCTTCTGCATATCGGACTGTCTCCGAGTCGGCAGTGCTGGTCATCGCAGGAGTGATACCCATTGCCGTCCTTGCCAAGGAGCGCCGCAGAATCTACCTGCGGAGGACCGAATGCGACAGAGATGCTGTCGGCCATGAAGAACGAGAACGCTCACTCAGTGATTGGCAACAGTCCTGGGTGAGCGATACAAAAGGTGGGTGGACTGCACGCCTTATTGGTGACTTGAGGCCGTGGCTCAATCGAAGGCATGGTGAGACTGACTTCTATCTAACTCAGCTACTGAGTGGACATGGATACTTTCGGTCTTACCTGCACAAGATTGGTAAGTCACGGTCTCCCGACTGCATATTCTGTGATGGAGAGGTCGATGATGCCTACCACACATTTTTTGTATGCAAGAAGTGGGGAAGGCAGCGCGGTGACCTCATTGAAGAAATGAGAGATCTCTCTCCGGATGAACTCACTGGAGAGATGCTCACATCCGTTGACAAATGGAACTGTGTGGCACATTACGCTCGGGCAGCCCTTAAGATAAAAAGGAAAATATATGAGCGCCTGGAGGCGTCCAGGGCGGAGGGGTCTCTATTCTAGAAATCCCTCTCCCTTCCCCTCCTTCCGCTGGAAAAGGGATCCCTGTAGCCCGGTGGCGCCTAAACGCGTAGAGAAATGAGGCTTAGCCCGAAGTACTGTGTCAAACGGTTCCAGGCTAGGTTCTCAGATTGACAGGGGAGGTGTTAAGTGAGCAGTCCAAGGGTATTCTCCATGGGAGTCCCACACTCCCAGACTCGGTGGGCGTAAATGCCTTCACCTCCCTACCACAAAAAAAACCTTTCCAACAGAAGCGCTGAAACCTTTCGTAATTCCAAACGAACCTTCAATACTTACCGCACACTTCTAGGAAACATCGTAGAAGCTTAACGGTCTTCGGTAAGGGAAACTCATAAATCAACCGAGTTTTGTGTGGATCCGTTTTGATGGTACCATGTCCAATCACATGTCCCAGATATCGGACTTCAGTCATGACGGTCCTGCTTTTCTGGACATTGGTGGTAAGTGACGCCTTGTTGATATGCAGGGTTACTTTTAACAGCAGTAGAAGATGTTGGTCAAACATTTCTGTGATGAGTAGAAGGTCATTCAGGTAAATGAAAACTTGATGTTTCAGATGAGGTGGAATGACTTTGTCCATCAGACAGATCATCGTTTGCGGGGCGTTACACAGGCCGAAAGGAATTGTGACGAACTGGTTTGGTTGTCGTCCAGGCACTATGAAAGTGGTTTTACTCCTCGATCCTTCATCGAGTCGAACTCACCAGTAGGCATCCTCATCTCCCGTTCAGCCCTCATTGGGCGTCCCTCGAGGCTCCATTCTGGGGCCTCTATTGTTTCTTGTTTTTATTATTGACCTTCCGTCTTCATTAAATTCAACCTCAGTTATGTATGCAGATGATGTGAGCATTTTTCGAGTAATAAAGTCATTTGAAGAATGCATTCGCTTACAAAAGGACTTTCCCTATTAGTTCCAATTACTCTACCTGGGAAACACATCTAGAGACTGTTCTGTAGCACAAGGATCTAGGTGTTTTATTTTATATTAAGCATCAATTTGGTCAGCATCCTCCTCCCAGATGTCTGGCTTCATCCTCAAATTGACTAAGTCATTCAAGGATATTTCATCATGTATTTTTTTATAGATGGATTAATAAAATAAAATAAATGAAAAATTAAATAAAAGATGATCATCGAAGATAGGATGAATCTTGGGTCATCTTCTGCATACTGGCCGCTATATATGCTAGACACAGCTGGGAAAGTGCTCAAAAAACTTATCGAGGGAAGACATGCTGAGGATACATGCATCAGTAGTGATCCATCCCTAAGGCAATATGGCTTCAGAGCAGATCACTCTATTATTGATGCAATTGTAGAAGTCGCAGGCACGGTCCAGCGCACCGAAGTGCACAGCGATTCCGCTCGAAGGGTCATCCTGCTAGTTACTCTTTACGTCAGAAATGCTTTAAGTTCTGCCAGATTGGTGAATATCGTGGAAGCGCATAAAAATCTTTGCCAAGTGCAATTTTACCTTATGTGCATCTTGAGAGACAGCTTGAAGACCAGCAGCTTGCTCCACAACACAAAGGAAGTGAATCGAAGTATAATTCTTACATCGGGTGTTGTTCAGGTTTCTATTCTTGGTCCTGATTTGTGGAACATTTCGTATGACAGGCTACTGAGACTTGAGATGCTGGACGAATCACCCTTGGGGAGCTGCGCAGAAGATGTAGCAGCGTTAGCTGCAGAACATTCTATCAAACATGCGCAATCTTCATTATGTACGATGATGTGGGGAGTGAGGGACTGGAGGGTCTGCAGTCTAACAGTGGAGGAAATCGAAGCAGTCATACTAACTAAGAGAAGAATTCCCAGAGTAAGTACTATGAGTATCGCAGAAAAACTGATCGAGTCGACACCAAGAGTGGAACACTTGGGAGTACTGACGAACTCAAAGATAAGTTTCTCCGCACAAATTGAAACAGCAGCCAAAAGGCGGCAGTACATGTAGTGGTACTTACTCCACTCATGGCCAACATAGCGAGACTTCCTTCATAAAGGACACAACTCCTAATGAGCACTGTACAATATGTCCTACTCTGTGGATCATTACTATGGAATGACGTTCTAAAGAAGGGATTGCACCGAAAGTAGTTAGCACAGGTGCAGAGACAAGGAGCAATGCAAATTGCACGCTTATTATTATTAGCATATAGACGCTCCTTGTTAGGGAGCAAAGGAGCGCCTATATGCGTAGAAGCAAGGGTGATAGATTGGTGGTTCCTAGGGAGGAGAAACAGCGCTGTTTCAGCGATTGGCAACAGTCCTGGGAGAGCGATACCAAGGGAACCTGAGGCCATGGCCTCACGACACTGCAGATGCTAATCTTCCAGCGCATGCACGCGTTCCTCGCCGAAGTCACTCTCAGTGGGCACCGACACCTAGTTCACTAAGTCAGACAACATGGCTGCAAGTCTTTGACGGACACTAAGCCAAGCATAACACTACAATAATAACCAGCCTCCACGAAGACCAGCACCACCAAGAGAACGTGTACGAGTATAATCAGAGCCTAAAAAAGGTGAGAACTGGGATTCCTATGAAAATCATACGCCATTTTACTTTCCACCATGATGCCAAATGGGGTGCAAACCATCTTGAAGCTTTTTAAGACTTCTAAATAACATTCGACTACCATAAAGAATTAAATGTTCCAACATCCCAAAACTGAGTTCGTCGATAATTATTTTCTCAACACAAAAAATCATTAGAACATCACCGACAGTAATTGGATGGGATTCATTTTGTAGCTGGTTATTGGATGGCAACATAACTGTCTAGATTATCCAGCAATGATATGTAATGTACTCATATGAGCTCACCTGAATAGTATAATTTCCATTTATGTTTCCTTTGTGTCTGAATAACTCATATGAATTCAACGAGTACTTAAACGGCATGTGAAATAGAATTAAATCCTGTACAACAACATGGTGAACCTTCCATATTGGACGTTAATACTAGGAGCCAGGTTTTTGCGTGTATACACGAGTACATAACGCCTGCAGCTAGAACTTTGTAGGATTCCTGCTCCTCTCCGGCTTGCAGAGCGTCCAACATCCGAGCCGCGAAGGTTGGGCCTCGTCTTCACTAATGGCTGATACAAATGCAACCTACAGTGATCACTGACCATTTAAGGTTCTTTTATCGACGACATGTAACTTATTTCGCCGATGCACATTCGCATTGGCATTCGCGCTCTTCCATTTTGTTTAATCCAAGCCATCGACGACAATAACACAAGCGTATCCCTAATCGGAGTCAGGCCAAGACATTTTTAATGTTTTCCGTTCGAGTGGTTTATCGATTTCGATTATGGAGTTTTAGCGCTGAAAATGGTGTGGAAATCGCAAACATGATTTCAAATCTTATGACGATTTGTTATTATAATGTCGGCTGCAGTGGACGTGGAGTGGAAAAACGATACAAGCAATGAGCGCTGCTCCAATGATTGCTCGATAATGTTCCGATCTTTATATGGAGGATATTCTGAAAATGGCAATGGAATGGCGAGGATTCTTGTTTTGACTTTGTTCCAAAAGGTAATTATGGGATTGCAGCGACACTGGTTCCGAGGCAGGTAATTGAATTTTAAATTGTGTTTGCATTTCCATTTGGTCTTGTGTAGTCTTCGAGCTTTGACGCGAATGATGGGGAGATAAGCCAAACAAAATTGCAAACATATCTTGCATGAATTTATTATTACATCTTTTAGCAACAAATTCATTACCATAGTGGTTGCAAAGATCATACGATAAACGAAAAGTGTATTCAACGTTTTATTTTTTTTTTTTAATTTATAAATTCAAAATGAACTTTGAAACTGATTTTCATATTTTGTATTTAAACATGCAGAAAATAGCCTTTTGGGTAGAGAAACAGATGCAACGATACCCCAGTCATCCTAAAAATATTTTTTTCACACTCAACCCATTCCAATGAGTTTATCCTCGCGAAATACAAGACACTTATTCATCTTATCATTAATCTATTTTTCACCACTGCGGTGGCATTGTCACATCAAAACCGCGAACATTTTCCTCGGATTCCTGAACATGTATTCAACCGTGTCGAACAAGACATTCTAGAAAGTCTTACAGTTAGAACTCTTAAGCAAAATGTGGTACGGCACAGCCGGCGAACAGTTTGGCATATTGATTTGAATGTAACCGCAAGGTCGACAGGACCTTCAAATATTTCATCCACTGAAGACATTGTGCTATCCACGGAATGCTTCGACTCCTCATTCAATTTGTGGCCAAGATATGTATGCGGAGCATCCTCGTCCGCGAAGACAATAATGTCTCACCATGTCTCACACTGCCGCAGAGAAGAAGAGTCTCTTTCCACATCCAAGAAATTCGCATAGCATTCGGTTTGTGTAATTAAAAGTAAATGTGTCGCAATTTAATTGAAATTTATCTGAGGAATTATCGAGTGTAATTAATTGCTGGTCTCGACTATTTTTAAATTGATGGACGTGTATTGCTTGGAACTGTATTCCTGAACGAATGTGGCTTTTGAATGAGTTTGATCTATTGTACTTTGTAGAAGAGCATGTTAAGTGATGTTAAAATCCTGTTACGTTACCCATGAGACAAATGTAAGAAGTGGAGACCGTTCATCGAGTCCGTATGGGTTTGTGGTTTTATTACTAATCTGAAGCTTTCTTTAATCAGTATTGTCGAATCACATTTACTTATTTGACTTTTATATCACGACGCCAATTTTCGCTGAAGTACATAATCAAGAAATTATGATATGAGAAAAAATGTAAAGCTTTCAAACGTTCTAATTGCATTTTTTATAGCGAATACGTGATAGGAAAAGTTGCAGGCAGAAATTCATCGTGTCCACTGCAAACTTAAACGTTTTAAATTAAAACACGTAAGCGTTTTAGCTAAAACACTTTTACTTTTTTTGAGTCAATGAAACACCTTAGACTTTTTACTCGAAAGCACCAATCGTTTGACTTTAAAAAGGTATCCAGTTTAAATACACTGCAAAACCAAACGTTTTAAATAAAAACGCCAAAGCGTTTTCATTAAAACACTTTTATTGTTTTAATTCAATAAAACGCTTCGAGCGTTTTATTTTAAAATACTTACCTTTTTTATTTAAAACACTAAGCGTTCTCATTTGAAACGCCTCAAACGTTGTATTGAAAAAAAAAACTTAAAGCGTTTTTGATGGGGAATTTTTAAAACGCCTGAAAAGTGTTTTAAAATTGGGACGGAAATTAAAACACCAAAAGCGTTTTCATTTAAAACGTATGGATATGTAGTGTAGAACCCCTAAAACGTTTTGACTATTTATTTTTTGATCCATTTTACAGACTTAGAAGTCCAATTACAAAATAGACTTAATAACTTAATAAATTTGAAGAAAGTAAGTGCCAAATTGAGTGGAAATGTTATTCCTTGCAAAGAAACAATATGAAACTAGAATATAATAATTTAAAATTTAAAAGTTACATACAGTACTATTAATTAAATGGAATTCGTAATTACCAAAGTTCGTAATCTATTTTGGAAATCAAAGTAAGATGAGGAAAAAGATCCAAGCTCGAGATCATTATGTTTCCTGATGATTCGGGGCATTAATGAGTGAAAATATGGTACTGTCCGAGCATACGGAACCTCAAGAAGACTACTGGAACGGGTAGTACGTGCAATCTGCCTGAAGTATAAATCGTCGCTAAGAGCGGATGCAATATGATGGTGGTACAGTTTGTATAGGAAACATTGATCTAAAAACTTTCTACGTGACGACAAAGAAGAAAGACGAATTATAAACAATCGACGATCATAGGATTCATACGGCAAATTAAATTTATAGAACAAAACCCTGGTGAATTTTCGCTGGACAGTTTCTAGTGAGGTCACTAAATACTGTTGTCGAGGAGACCCCACAATTGAACAGTACTCAAGAAGTGGGCGAACAAGGCAGGCGAATAAACGAACAGCGGTAGGTATGCTTCCAAATTTATGGAGATGCCGCCGAATAAATCCGGAAGTCTTCAATGCTCTGGCAGTTATACAAAGGATATGGATATTGAATTTGAGCTTGTTATCAAAAATTACACCAAGGTCTTTACATGAGTCCACTGAAGAGAGAATAACATCACAAAGGGAGTAGTTGTACGTTAAAGTAACTGTTTAGAGAGTAAAACTCATCTTAAAACATTTTGAAACATTTAACCAAAGGGAATTTGACAAACACCAGCTACACAGATTAAGTAGGTCCTTTTGGAGAAACTGACAGTCGTCAAGAGTCTTAATTATACGAAACACTTTGAAATCATCAGCATATAGGAGGCAGGGAGAGAATATTACAGAGGGGCGATCATTAATAAACAGTAGGAAAAGGAGAAGCCCGAGGATTGACCCTTGAGGGACACCGGAAGATGGGGAAAAAGGAGAGGAAGCTGTTCCATTAAGAACAACACGGCAAGAACGATTGGAAAGATATGACGAGATCCAGGCGAGTAGGGAACCGGAGATACCAAGCATGGCTAGCTTTTGGTAAAGAATACAATGGTTCACACAGTCAAAAGCAAGTCAGTAAAGATAACATCCACTTGGTACTGTTTGTCCAGAGCTTTTGCGATATAGTCTGTGAATGCAGCTAAGTTTGATGAAGTGGAACGGCCTTTCAGGAAGCCATGTTGCTGCGGATTTATAACTGAGCTCAATGATTCTGAAAGTCTGTTGTGTACAAGGCGTTCAAGCAGTTTAGGGAAACAGGAGAGCAGAGATATGGGACGATAGTTAGAAACAATAGACGGATCACCATTTTTAAAGATTGGAACAACGTTGGCATCTTTCCAATAATTGGGAAAGATACCAGAGCTAAGGCTGAGGTTGAAAATAAGGGATAAGGGAAAACATATAGAGGAACTGAGTGATTTCACAAATATATTTGGCAATCCATCAGGACCGGGACTGACATTAGGGTCGAGTAAATTAATAAGGGATTCGACTTCAAGAGGATTAGTAGAGTAGGATGCGATAAGGATTGGACTGGCTTCATTTGAGTTGGTGGAAGAATATATTGTCTCATGAGGTAAAAATGTTGAGGAAAAGAATTGAGAAAATAGGTTTGAAATATCCTGTGGAGAAGATGCTTCAATATTGTTCCATGTAACATTACAGGGGATAGTAGAGGAAGATTTTAAGGATCGGATATAGGACCAAAAGGGTTTGATATTATTTGTCATAAGGGAGGTCTCTAAACTGCTGAAGTAGTTCTTCATGGCAGTCCTTATTTCGCCTTTAGCAATGGATCTTAGTCTACAAAACTCAGATCTGGCTTCTTCAGATCCAGTTAGTTTGAAGCGCTGATGCTCCCTGTCTTTTGCTTTTAAGGCACATATAACTCTGTTAGTGAACCAAGGCTTCGTTTTAGCCTTACGAGAAGATTGCGGAGGAGTATATTCGGTAATCAAATTATTGAGGTATTCGTAGAATTTACCTATGGCATTATCGCAGTCAAGACCAGAGAAAAAGGCACACCAGTCGACAGAGTCCATATTAGTTTTAATCGCCTCATAATCAGCTCTGAAAAAGTTGAACCGAAAGGCAGTGGCATATCTCGGAGGTTGGAAGGTTTCAATCGCTATATCTAGAGACAAAGGTGGATGATGAAGGTCTGGCTTAATATAAGGAAACAAGGCATGAGAGACAGAGATACAATGAGCTTGGACATTTGAAAGAACAAGGTCAAGTAGACGGCCATTAGGGTTACGGATATGGTTAAATTGTGAACAAGAACAGAGGGAAAGAAAAGAAGAAAGCAGCAAAGATATATTATTTGTAGAAGAAATAGAAGGAACTGTGTGAGTGTCCCATTCAACGGAGGGTAGATTGAAATCCCCACAAACTACGATTTTTGAATGAGGGTGACGATCGAGAAGATAGGAGGAAAGTTCATCAAAGAAGGATTCATACACAACTAAAGGAGAATTGCAGGGAATATACACTGTACAAATTAATAAGGATGTATTATGCGGAAGGGAAATTTTCACAATTACACATTCAACAGCACGAGCAAAACAGAAGTCAGCACATAGTGAGCTTACAAAGGAGTTACAAACAGAAATTAAAACCCCACCACCATGGGATTTATTTGTTGCACCACGGTCACGATCACACCGGTAGACTATATGGTCAGGCAGAAATTCTTAATTGGAAATATTTCCATTCAGCCATGTTTCAGTTAAACAAATGACAGAGTCATTTACTAGTTGACAGGAAAGTGATAAATCCTCGAGCTTGCTTCTTAAGCCCCTGACGTTTTGATAGTACATGGTAATAGATTGATATGTAGAGTTCCTAACAGGTTTAGTTGTTGGTAAGACGTTGCTCTGCTGCACGAAAGTTCTTTCTGAGGGGCGTGTAATTTTTCACCAAAGTCCCAGGTGGCCAAAAATCGCTCTGAGCAACTAACGCGCACTCCTCAGGCACAGCTAATTTGAAAGAAGCAACAATCCGAATCGGTATATTCTCCTTCGTAAGTTTAATGCAGCTAACAACACCATGCTTATTCAGTTTATTGAGCTTCAACTCAACTTATGCTTTAAGTTGCTCTTCCAAGGTATCATATGCAATGCGGGAAAAAAAATCTAGATCGGCGGCTTCACTATACATATGTCAGGCGCCTGCAGATCATGGGGCCTTTGATGGTGCAATGATGTTTCACATTCAATGCAATCACGCATGGGATTTGAAACTTGCTCGTCAGGTTGTGGGAGAGGAGCTGGATCCGAAACACCAAAAGTGGCTGAATTCGTAGGATCAGAAAGCGTTAAACAAGTCCAACTGCGAAACCATACTACGCGTTGTTATTTTGGGTGAAGCCACATTAGAATCCAATTTTTTACTTTTCGTTTTAGACGAAGTTGGCGGCTGGTTTGTGGCCGCTACAAGTAGTTCATTGATTATACTTTTTGATTGTCAAATTTCTGCTGCAGCTTCTTGAATTCATTTGCCAAAGTATCTACAGTGCGCTTTGCACTTTGCAGATAAGTCGCATGAACAGATAAAGTGCACCTTCTACAAGCTTCACAGAACCAGTGTACTCCAGAGTTCCGTTATTGAAGCAACCCTTAAAGTGCTTTTAATTAAAATGCTTTTGGTGTTTTGATACGGTAAAACACATTGAACGTTTTACATATTTTTAAACGCTTAGTCAGGCCGGCTATCTGTGCATAAGTCACGCATTTGACGCGCGCCAGCAATAAGTGAGCGGGCAGCACGTCTCCCCTTATATATCCTCCGAAGATTCTTTGTCAGCCTCGTGTATTCATACGGTGCAGTCGTGTGAATCGTATGGACAAACAACGGATACCCAAAAAGGTATTCGTTGGGAGAACTGAAGGCCGGAGACCAGTGGGGAAACCGAGGAAACGCTGGTCTGACTCGGTCGACGAACACAGTTTATCGCTGCTCGGGTTTCAAAATTC
The DNA here is from genome assembly GCA_963969285.1 of Odontomyia ornata. Classification (NCBI taxonomy): domain Eukaryota; kingdom Metazoa; phylum Arthropoda; class Insecta; order Diptera; family Stratiomyidae; genus Odontomyia; species Odontomyia ornata. Next base: position 296,113,838 of record OZ017741.1, read on the forward strand.
GAGGACGCGGTCAATGAGACAGTCGGGGCCGCTTTTTGCAGGAAGCGAAGGCCCGAGAGGGGCTGTAGTGCTAAGAAGAAGAAGAAGTCGTGTGGTCTTGATCTTTATATTAGGCCTACAAAGTCATTAATTTTTGTTTCACTTGCGTTTTTTACTGTTGCTTATATACCTCTTGTTTTAGTATAACATCTTTTGTGTATGTACTCTTATTTTTCTTTGTTTATAGTATGTGTTTGTTGAAAAACTGTTTCGCATCATGTCTTAAACTGTTTTTAAAATGAGTGAAAATAGTAAATGTAAATACAAGTCAATGGAACAGAGACTACAAGTTCTGGAGAAATTAGATAAAAGAGAATTCGTACAAAGTATTTGCAAGGATTTATACGTGGGCAAAAGTAGAGTCAACGACTGGCGACGCAACAGAAAAACTAGGAAAGAAAAACTAGGAAGGCTTTTGTGCACAAAATGAATCCGAAAAAGTTCTAGAGAAGCGTCGTACACTCAGGAAGGCCAAACAGGAATTGGTGGAAGATGCTTTGTGGTTGTAGTTCGTTAAGAACCACAACCAAAAAGCAGTTGTGGCAAGTGAAGGATGGCTCTCTGTTTGGAAAAAGAATTACAGAGTTCATTTTATTGGAGTTTGTGGTGAGAAGCTGTCAGCAAACCCAACAGTGGCCACCCATTTTTCTGCAAGATTTTTAAAAATAATTGATAATGAAAACTTGAGCCCAGGGCAAATATACAAGATTGACGAAACTGGGTTAAATTTTAAACTCCTGCCCAGGGTTTAAAATCAACAAAGAAAGGATAACGATCACCTGTGTTCAAACGCTTCAGGGGCTCACAAGCTACCCCTATTTGTCATTGGCAAAGCAGCAAAACCGAGAGGGCTTAAGAACATAAACATGGAAACTCTCCTAGTGTATTATCGTTCGTAAAAATCAGCGTGGATGGACACATATTTTTTCAGAGAATGGTTCATCTGTGAATTTGTTCTTAAAGTGAAAAAACCATTTAGAAAAATCAAAACTCATCACCAAAGCACTTCTACTTCTTGACAACTCACCTACTCACCCAGAAAATATACACGTGACAATGAAAAAGAAATTAAACTGCTATTTCTGGCACCCAATATAACCAGTCTTCAACAGCCGATGGACCAAGTAGTCATTGAGTGCTTCAAGGGGAAGTATTGCCGTATACTACTTTCGGAAGTTCTTTCCAAACTGGAGACTGATGACAACTTAGAACTTATGAAACTACCGAAGTCAGTTAACATGAAGGATGTTGTATATATGTACGTCCAGGCATACGACGAAATACCACCATCGACGTTTGTAAAGTCTTGAAAAAAACTTTGGCGAAATATAGAAGACAAGCTTGACCAAGAAAATACAACAGTAGATGAGCCAACAACATTCTTGTTAACGAACCTGATGACAATGCAGCTCTATTGCACGACCTTCAGCAACTACTGAACTATGGTCCCATTATTGAAGAAGATGTTTTGGAGTGGATTAACTTTGAAAAGCAGCTAGAAAACGAGGCTTTGAACGATGACGAAATCGCTGAGTGTGTCATTCGCCAGGAAAATGAGAAGGATGATGATGCAAATGCTGCTGAGATTGAAGAGGAAGATGAAGAAAATAAAATGAGCTACGCTGAAGGCAAAGCAGCTTTGCAACTGGCAGCTACCTACATCGAACAGCAAAAGGAAGCAACTATCGTCGATGTAATGTTTATTAAAAAGTGGCGTGGCTGTACACACAAAAAATCATCAGAACAGAAATAACAGATTTTTTTTAAGTGCTTAACAAGCCAAACCACAATGTAATATTTTTAAATTTCATTTCATCTTTTTACATTTTATCTCCTTATGTGTGTTAAATATATGTCAAAGTGTTACTCTATGTTGCACTCGACTTTATGTGTAAGTGTTTTGTGAATGTTATAATTCCTTATACGCATCGATTCACAACATACATGTACAGTGTAACTGTTTTATTGGTAAGTACAACTTTAAAATCAGTTTAGTAGTTATTTATGTGCGGGTAATATCTAGAAACGTTGATTTTACGGTTATTTAATTACTTTTGTTGAAAAACGATCCTTATAAACAATAAATGGGCATTTTTTAGATAGGCAGTTTGGCCATTTTTAAGTTCGGCCTAGGGCCGGGCTCCGAGGTGGCCAAACTAACGGGAGTCTACTGTATTTTGTTTAGATACCATCTATAAAGGTGAAGACAAGTAAAAAGAAGATGGTCGACAGATACCAGTTTTTATTATAGGCTCAAATTAGTATCGTACAATTTTTAATTTAGCTATATCAAGTCTCCTTGCTTTAGAAATAGATAAATTGCATTTAGTAGCAATGTTATGAACTACGCAATTTTTAACTGGTTGATTTAAGTCAGGATGCTTCGATAATGTAGGAAACTTTTTAACTACATTTCCAAATTTTGAATTAATTTCGCGAAATTTGAATGAGTTGAGATTTCCTTTAGCATAATTTCCATGTGCATTGAGTTCCTTTGTCATCAATTATAAATTGAGTTTTTTTTTTTTTTTAAATTCGAGCTTAGAATTTGATTAGAAATAGAAACTACCATGAAATTATGCAGAAAAGATCTCCTGAAGCCTAAATCTAGAAGGTCATGGGTGTATCCTGTATATATTTATTTGTCGTTGCTTATTTTGATGTATGTTCACGCATAGCTTTTAGACGAGGAAGGATAGAAGAGTTTGGTTTCAGCCTTTCTTTCTATTAGGTTCCATCCAAAGGACAGAAAATCAAAGAATGGCAAGGGAGTTTTACTGTTTAAACTCAAAAAATTTCAGACTAAATCTGGGCTTCACTATAGACTTCACTATGGACAGCGAACTGGAATTGATGCTTTGGTCTAGCGGATATGATGGTTCAGACCTAGTTGCCTTGCATGGTAACGCTGAGGTAATACTCGTGCGTGAATGGCTCCAATTCAACTATCATACCGTCTCCATTCCGGTAAAATTTCGGCAGGCCTCGGAGTATGTTCGAAGTTCGCACAATTAGGATGGTAGTGTAGGTTCGGTTGAGATGGACTCCCGATTGGCGCTGGTCTGGCTCTGAGCACTTGTCCCCATAAGGGCTTGTGCCAGCCCTCGCATGGCTTCCCTGCTCTGCAAAGATAACCCTGGGAACAAAATGGTGACTACGCACAAGAACAAAGATAGTAGTGCGGAAGAGGAACCCAATAAAACTGGGGCAACTAAAAACCATGAAGATGATGAAATCATACAAAAAAAAGAAAGCACATAACAACAACAACGATGCAGTTGCTGCCATGATGCTCACAGTACATCGGGAGCGGTATTTCTTCTTCTTCTTAGCACTACAGCCTCTCTCGGGCCTTCGATTCCTGCAAATAGTGCCTCCAACTGTTGACCGCGTCCTCCGATTTCGAAATCCGAGCAGCAATGAACTGTCTTCGTCGACAGAGTCAGACCAGCGTTTCCTCGGGTTCCCCACTGGTTTCCGGCCTTTAGTTCTCCTAACGAATACCTTTTTGGGTATCCGTTGTACGTCCATACGATTCATGTGTCCAGCCCATTGCCGCTTCCGTAGTCTTACAACCGTTGAGACCTCCGGTTCGTCAAAAATTTCATAAAACTCATGGTTGCATCGAATCCACGATTGGCCCCCGTCAAGCTTCGCACCGATTATTCGCCCCAGACCCGTCACTCAAAGGTGTTCAATATATTTGCGGCTGCTGGTTTGGGTCCATGCTCCAGACCCATAGCATAACACAGGTCTTATCACAGATTTGTAAACTTTGAGCTTTGTTTTCCTATGTATGCAGCTGGTCTTCGGCATCGTCAAAACTGAAAAAAAAATTTTGTTTGCGAGGTGTATTCTTCGGCGTATTTCGTCTCTTTCATTAACCATTTTCGTTATTTTGACGCCTAAATACACAAATTCGCCAACATTTTCAATACCGTATTCGCCAAGGGTGATATTTTGCGTATTTGAGGTATTTTTCCTCGACTGCGCCATGAGCTTTGTTTTATTTTCATTGATTTGTAGCCCTACTAGTTTTGCTTGGCTGTCGAGTTTCAGGAACAGCTCTTTGGCATTTGTTAATGACCGTGACAAAATGTTGATGTCATCCGCATAGGATACTACTTGGAGCGGTACTAACGATGAAAAAAACAATGATGAATACGATGGCAATGAAGACGGAAAAAAATGGAGATTAACAGCCAGTCTTGTTCAGACTGAGATTCCTGTAGTGTTAGGGTGGAGCCAAAAATTCATGCAAACGCCAAAGCATCTTCAAAAGGAAAAACGGGAAATCCTGCAGGACGGGCCAGATGTTCAGGTGGTGGAAGAAAATATAAAGAACATCAAGAACTCGATGGTTACTGCTGTGATCGCTACCGAAGCAACCGAAGCAAGGATCTCAAATCCCGCAATAATAACGAACCATCCTGAAGTACACAAAGAGATTACGACAGGAAAGCAAAGGAGTGACAGAACAAATAAAGCACCGCTGTGTGATTTCATTGCTATCGTCGAAATTGCGGTGGAAGTGCTGCACTCAGAAATGGTAGCCGATCACCTCTCCTAAGAGAGGTGGTCGCAAAGTATAATTGCTGTCCAGTGCCATGAAAAATAAAGGCTAATCCGAAAAGCGGGAGATGTTCTTAAAAGAAAAAAATCTGCGTGTGTCTAGCCAAAATCAGCAAAGGGTGAAGATTGGGCTCCTTGAACTCGAGGAGCTTCTAAACCGCATCAGTGGAGCTGGTCAAAGGCTGAAGAGCACGAAGGCCGGAAAAGAGGAGAATTTTAAAAAAGCATTAAGGGTTTAGCCTAAATGGCACGCGCAGATAGCTCCACCATCAAATATCAATAAAAGAATGGCACCTAGCCTAATCGAACGTGATCTGGATAAAAGAAGGAAGGAAGTGGTATTTGTTGGGCGTGAAATGCCAGATCAAGGGTTCCAGATAGTGCTGACAAAAGAAGCGAAGTAAACCGCAAAGAAACTTCTTCAAAAAGCGCCAGAAAATAAAGATTGCATGGATGCCAAACAAGAAAAATTACCTATTGTGAAACAGGTGAAGATCGCGGCAGCAGGCACTGCTCGTATAACCCCAAGATGGCCGATCCTACTCAGAAGTACTACACGGTATCCGAGAAAATTCTAGGCCTCAAGACACCAATACTTCCATCAAAGCAGAACGACCAACGTGGTTGGGCCACATACTGGTTGGATTCGGAACAGAGGCTGACAATAAAGAAACATTCTGTGACGCAGTATGGAAAGTCTGAGGAAAAGCGCAACTCACTCGAGCCTCACTTGAGCCGATGGCAACGATTGAAATAAGAGACATTGACTGAGTGACGGATCTTGCCAAGGTGGAAGAGGCCATTAAATGGAGCTCCCTGACGTGGGCAGGATCAGAGCAAGGCTGATACCAGAAACCAAAAGGGACTAGGTGTGACCATAATTGACTTGACCGAAAAGGACGTCGAACTATTTGTAAATAAGGGCGAAGCAAGAATAGGGTGGGTTGTCTGCAGAATACGGTAAGGAGGAGCACCTCTTCAATGCTTCAAACGCCTTGGCTATAGTCACACTGCACAAGTACGCCAAGGACGAGATAGAAGTTCCCTAAGTTATAAATGCGGTGAAATGAGGCATACAAGAAACTAGTGTACAAAGGAGACATACAGTATTCTTTGCAAGGATGCTGACCCAAGATTGGATCTTAAGAACGTCTTAGGATCAGGGATATGTCGGGTTTTCCAAGAAACCCTAGTGAAGGCTAAATCAGAACTTCGATAAACCGCAGCCTGCAGCTAAACGTACACCGCAGTTCAACTACCCCAAAACCTGCTTGAGCAGTTTTCGAGGGACATGAAAGCTAGCTTTATGCTGCTGAGTGAGCAACACCATGATGAAAGTTCTGCATCATGGTATGCTGATAAAGCTGTATTGCCGCAATCTGTGCTTATAACAGTAATTTCTAGGCAGAGAGTTGTGGACAGGGGGATGGTTTCGTGTGGGTTCGGTGCTCAGCGACCACCTACTTTAGTGTGTACCAAACGCCGAGTGATTTGACGTCATCTTTCCAAACCGAGCTTGGTGCTTTAGAGGGCGTGGTCTTGAACGGAGACGGCAACGTGCTCATTGGGGGACTTCAACGCTGAAGCAATCGAATGAAGCATGCCTCAGACAGATTTGTTGGAAAAACGATTCCTTTAAATGGTGACCAGGATGCCAGTTGTTGTACTAAACACGGGAAATACGCTAAATTTTCACCGTAGGGGCTATGAAGGAACCATACTTGACGTGACATTCGCTTCGGAGACCTTAATACGGAGTATACATAATTGGAGAGTATGAGGACAGAGGAGCTGGCAGTCCAAGACATGGTGAACTCAACTATCATCATCATCATGATTGCTTGCAACGCTTCTATGCCCCGTCAAAAACCCCAACACGGCTACCGCAACTGGAAGAGACTACCTTTTCACTGAATGTAAAGAAGGCTCCAGGCCCAGATGGTATTCAAACTAAGGGTTGCAACTTGTCTATCACCATTCTCTGACTTGCTGCCCAGCTTACCAAACGTTAGCCTCCGGGACCAAGCTCTCCCGGTATGATAGAAGGTGATGAGGCTCGTACTAATCAGCAAGGGGAAGGGAAATCCCGGATCACCGTCTGGATACCACCCGTTATGCATGCTAGACACTGCTGGGAAGGTGCTAGAGAAACTCATCAAGGGAAGACTCACTGACACAATTCGTGCTGCTGAGAACATATCTCCTCGGCAGTACGGCTTTGGAGTAGGGCGGTCCACAAGATTGCAGGAGCGGTGAGTGGAGTCCAAAAAATAGAGGCATATAGCTGCACTGAGTAACAGATCGTCCAGTCTGTGACACTCGAAGTTGGGAACGCCGTCTGGGTACGCTGGAAAACCCTTTTCATGTTCCAAAGTATCTGATGCACCTTCTGAAAGACCAAAGCCTGCTTTACGACTCGACATAGGGATAACGAAGGATGGAAGTTGCGTTGGGTGCTGCCCGGGAATCTTTCATTGGTCCACCAGTGGAACGTGTTTTACGACGGCTACTAGGCTGGAGGTGCCAGATGAGTCGCGCATGATCGACTACGCGGATGATATTGTAGCTCTGGTCACTGGACGTACCATTGAACAAGGGCAACTTAGGCTAGGTATACTAATGCGCCGAGTGAAAGACTGAATGACTGATCTCAAGTTCAGTTTAGCACTGGAGAAAACCGATCATCTTAACAAAAAGAGAATCTCTCTGGTAAGATCGATCAATATTGGTGCATAATCAATATTGGCGACATGCCAATTGAATCGAGGCCAGCAGTGAAGCTTCTGGGGTTGCTAATCTCTGAGCAAATCAAGGCAAGGGCTGAGAAGATTGCTTCAGGAGTATTGGCCTTGAGTTGACTTATGGCTAAAGTAAGGGCACCCAACCCATCAAGAAGACGCCTTTTGATGAGCGCAGTAGGGTGAGTGCTACTCTGCGGAGCAGAAATATGGGGCGACGCTCTCAGTAAGGAAGTTTAGCGAAAATCTTTCGCACAGGTATGGAGAAGAGGATTGCTGAGGATTGCATTCTCGTATCCGACAGTCTCTTATTTGACGGTGAGAATTATTGCAGGTATCATACCTTTTGACGTCCTTGCTAAAGAGGGCCACACTATTTACCTGCATCGGGACGAGAACGTGAGACCAACGGTTGTCCGTGAGTAGAGACAGCACTCACTCAACGATTAGTAGCAGTCTTGGGTGAATGGCACAAAGGGAAGGTGGACTGCGCGCCTCATCCTGGAAATGAGACCAAGGCAAAGTCAAAGGCATGCTGAGACTGACTTTTATCTGACCTAGCTTTTGAGTGGACATAGGTGTTGTCAGCCTTATCTGCTCAGGATTGGTAAGTTACTGTGCCCTGATTGTCGTTTTTGCCCAGGAGAGGAAGGCAGTGTGCGCCACCCATTTTTTGCGTGCACAAAATGAGGTGGGCTGTGAAAGCACCTAAACAGGGAGACCAGGCGACCAGATATAATGGGTATACAGCAGCCTGGGGCATTGAGGCTGGGTAATCGCTTGTCTGGAAAATTTTTTACCCTACTCCCCTCCCGATAGAAATGGAATCCTCCAGCTTGAAGGCACTACACACCGTTGCCAAACGAGACCAGGCCCGAAGGAAAGTGTCAAATGGTTCCCGGCTGGGTTCTCGGGTTGACAGGGTAGGTATTCAGTGGGTAGTCCAGTCGCTTGCGAGGATGGAAGACCCCCAGTCTGTGCGTAAATCACATTCACCTCCCAACCAAAAAAAAAAAAGAGAAAAAGTTGCTGCCTGACCAATAACTTGATATAGCCCCATAAAAAGAAATCCAATGCTATTAGCTCACATGAACGAGGCGGCTATTCAACTACAAGATTTCTCGAGATAACACGTTCACCAAATTTGGATTTCATTAAATCGATTGTGAGGCCTGCTGTGTGGTTAGTTTCACCGTCTTGTTGAAACCATATATCGCTCTCCATTGACATGACGATTATTTTCATCCACGAAAAAGCACGGCCCAATAACACCTCCGGCATGAAAACCGCAGCAAACAGTAATTTTTTGCAGATGCAAAGGCGAAGCAAGTTTGTTGCTTACCAATAACGCGGTACCTATTTCGCAATCTCCAGTAATTAAGTATCCGGCCCTGCAATTTAACTCGTTTCATCTTTGTGTGGGCAAAACGAAATGAGTTTCCGAAGCGGCTAGGGGTATTACCTGAAGCAGACGGGAGGTTAGCGCCCAAATTATTAATGCAGTTTAACTAATTATTTTCTCTAGCTATTATTGGCTGAAAAGATAGCAGGCTACAGCCAATAAAGTTGAAAAGATGGAAATAAGGGGTTGCAGCTCTGTTGATGGTTTGCAACTGAAATCGCGTGCAGCTTCCCTTCTCGCACTCATGTAGTGAAGGTATAATGTTGATTTTTGAAAGTTTACTAAACAGAGTTTCTTTTGATGTGAAATTTGAGGCATTTTTATTTCGCTGTCGTATACTATCATAATAAAGATTATAGGAAGTCAAGCATTTTCCTGCTTGTTCGATACGCAATGTGGTTTACGGAGAGAGATCCCAGTTCTTTCAACCAGAAATGGAACCGGGAGTAGGCCTCTAACGCCCTTATGCACCACTTTTGGTGTGAAGCCTCTGCGGTTCTAGCTTCTAACTAGTCTGAAATGTTATTTAAAACTGATTCCATCCGGTAGTTCGATGGGGACAGCATTTTGCACTCCACTCCCGGACTATAACCTTTTCTTCTCACTTAACACTGACAGTAACATGCGTTCCGGGGAGAAGAAAAAGACCAAGCCCACGAGGTTTGATTGTCATTTCCTTTCGACTACTTCTCAACTTGACAATCAAACCCCGAGTGGAGAATTTCATTCAACCCAGAGACGGAGGGGATAAAAGCAATTTTTTTTCCTGAGTATTGACACTAGAAGAAATTAAGAAAAACTGCATAAATTGTTGGAGGCATTTAAACCTGAAGTCTGGGAAACAATCTTATAATGGTTGGATTTTCACACCTTTAATTCATTTATAAAGATTATATAAAAATATTTATTTATTCTCCTTGAACCTGGCTATCGGGAATATGGGGCTGATACTAAGGCTTTGCTGCTATATTACCTTATATACTCAATCAGGAACTTTAAAGCTTCCGGCAGTTTTTTAAATCAAATGATTGTTGCTTATGTGTTTTATAAATAGTTTAAATGTCTTTGAAATGAGAGGCTTGATCATCTTCTATCCCAACGCTAAGGGATCTTAAAATTGAACTTAAAGGCGTTGTATGGTGTTCATATCAAATATTCAAATATAAGAATCCTAATCAATTGAAATCGATTTGCAATTTCGAAATAATATGGTGAAGTTTGCTATTCTAACCTTGCGAAATTGTGGGAATTTTTTACTTTGAAGGCCTTATTTCGTATGTCTCTTCTCAAGAAAAAAATCGGTTGATATTAACACAGCACCTCATCCTTTTAGTGATTCACACGTGAAGCATCAATAACGTACCGGAAATTCAATTGATTGTATCGTATATCTGAGCAAATGGAAATAATTAAACTCCCAACTAGTTCCAACAGGCATCTATCGCAGATTTTTCAATCGAATCTTTTTCCCGTCATGTTCCTTGGGCTGAAAGTCGACAATTAAATTTATAAATTCGTCTGATTACACAAAATTGATATGCTCCAGAGTACTTGGCATACTCGTATTTGGTTGAATAATTGTCGCAGTAAAAGCATGAGCCGGAGCAAAAGACTAGTTGTCGTTTTGTCAACCCGAAAGGTAATCTCTCCTCACATAAATAAAATACGAAATTGTTCTTCAGGTTTAATTTAACAAACGTGACTTGTCCTTTCCGTCTGAGACGATTTATATCTTGGCGGAAAGGTTTATTGGAACGGGGCTGGTTGGTACATAGTCGCGGCCCCGTTGACTGGCTGTGGTCTAAGCCGTAGTGGCATTAGTTGGCGGGCAAATGTCTTAGGGATATCTACGAGGATTCGGAAGGGCGCTCTTACTCTTACCTTTAAATTGTCGTTCCGTTAATTTGGTTAAAGTGAAGAAAACATCGTTTAACCCGTTAAAGAAAAGCATGATTTAGATAATGTCTGTTCTGTTTTGACCCAGTGTAAAAATAATAGGAATCTTATTCAAAGTTGGAATTGATTATATTTTAGGATGTTTTGTAATGTATACTGTTTGGTCCTTGTCAATAAATATTATATAATAATTCATTTAAGAAAAAATTTAAAAATCTCTCTGGATTTTTATAATTACCTTCAAGCGCTACAAAATCAAATTGATTCCTAATAAAACTTTAAGCGACAAAACAAATTTTTTTTAAAAAGTAATTTTCCTGTTTAAAGCATCTAATCAACTAATCGTATCGAAAGCTCTCCGCATGATGAAAAGATTAAGTATTTTGCCATAGTATAAGGTAATTTTAAAAATTCATTACAATATGAAAAATATAACAATTTTTTTATTATTAAAAAGCCATCAGCAAACAGATTAACTCAGGTTGCATGCAGAAACTGTTAGATGAAATTCCCGTTACCCTACTTGATCTATCAACAACTTTGCTCAAAGCACGTATTGTACTTGAATAATGTTTAATTCACATCACTTAGTTTTTATAATAAATTCTTACATGCTAAACAGAATTACAGAAATTTTTTTTTATGTTAACACTAGCTCAGTGAACATATCAAACATAAATAAAGGGTGGTCTGGTCCAACCAAAACGCACGACGTTAATTGTAAACATAATAAAAAGTTTTCAGAGAATTATGTCAATATTTTTTTATTATAATAGGAAGATCTTTGGCAATTATGCGTAAAACAAAATATTGCCCAAATGCTTGCCACGGCTACGGTGGCATACTTATATCCGATGGTCCATATTTTCAATGGCTCTGAGATATAATTGAGGTCCAATGTCGTCAATGTGCTGAATTGTTTCATCATTTAGCTTTTGAATTGTTCTTGGCTTATTGACGTACACTTTTTTTACATATCCCCAGAGAAAGAAGTCCAACGGCGTCAAATCACATGATCGTGGCGGCGAATTAACATCACCACAACGTGAGATAACACGGCCATTGAATTTCTCGCGCAAAAGAGCCATTGTTTCGTTGGCTGTGTGGCAAGTGGCACCATCCTGCTGGAACCACATATCGTCCAGGTCCATAACCTCAATTTCTGGCCACGAGAAGTCCGTTATCATCTCGCAATAGCAAACACCGTTCACGGTAACTGCTTCGCGCCAGCCCACAAACCGCACCAAACAGCCACTTTTTGTGGATGCATCGACTTTTCAACAATCACTCGTGGAATTTTATTTGTCCAAATGCGACAATGCCGCTTGTTAACGAATCCACAGAGGTGAAAGTGCGATTCGTCGCTGAAGATGATTTTCTTTGTAAGGTCACCATTCCCTTGTTTCTGTTCAACCAACCATTTGGCGCATTCCTCACGCTTGAAATGGTCAGTAGGCCTCAGCTCTTGAGTCAATTAAACCTTGTTAATGTGTAAATTCAAATCTCATTCAAAATTCGCATCAGTGGTATTCGTGAGATGTTCAATTATTGGGCACGATGACGAGTCAAGGTTGACGACTCTTCTGCTACACTATCATGAACAACAGCAATGTTTTCCGCAGAACGAACTGAGTGAGTATACATAGGTGATTTTACATTTCCTACAGACCCAGTTCGCTGAAATTTGTGCACAATTCTCCCGATTGTGGACACATTTGGTCGATTATGCTGACCGAAAAAATCACGAACGCCCATTTTCGTTAAAGGCTTCAACAACCTTAACACACTGCTCAATTGCATGCCTCTCCATGGTTGAATTTGTCAAACACTGAAACTAAGGAATATCAAATTAAGTTGGGCGAAACCTTGACGTTAAGGTGTGACTCAGATCGGGATAAAAGAAGGAAGGAAGAGGCACCTGATGGGCGTTGAGCCGCAAAGAAACTCCTTCAAAAAAAGCCAGAAAGTAAAGTTCGTACGGACGCCCAATTAGAAAAAGGACCTGATGCAAAACAGGAGAGGCAGAAGTCCCAACGAAGACCCTGGCAGCAGGCACTACATGTAAAGCCCCAAGATGGCCGATCCTACGCGGAGGTACTGCGGGACATCAGGGGAACGTAAGGCCCGAAGACACCAATACTACCATTAAAGTAGTACGAGCAACGCGGTCGGGCCACATACTGGTGGAATTGGGAGCAGAGGCCGGCAATAAAGAAGCATTCTGTGATGCAGTAAAGAAAGTCCTCGGCAAAAGCGCAATTATAGCTCCGCTCGAGCCGATGGCAACGATCGAAATACGATACATTGACTGCGTGACGGATCTGGCCGAGGTAGAAGAGGCTATCAAAAGGGAGTTCCCTAGCGTGGGAAGGATCAAAGTGAGACTGACACCAGAAAACAACAGGGGACAACGCATGGCCATAGTTGCCTTGACCGAAAAGGATACCGACCAATTCCTGAACAAGGGCAAAGTACGCAAAGGGTGGGTTGTCTGTAGGATACGGCGAAGAGCAACGCCTCTTCAATGTTTTAAATGCCTTGGTTATGGTCACACCACACAAGTATGCAAAGGACCCGATAGGAGTTCCCTATGTTACAAATGCGGTGAAATGGGACATAACAGAAAAGAGTGTACGAAGAAGGCACACTGTATTCTTTGCAACGATGCTGATCCAAAACAGGATTTTGGACACGTCTTGGGATCAGGAAAATGCCGCGTGTTCCAGGAAGCCCTAGCCAAGGCAAAATCAGAGCTTCAATGACCCGCATCCCGCAGCTAAACCTACACCGCAGTTCAACCGCCCAAAATCTGCTTGAGCAGTTTGCGAGGGACATGAAAGCCGACTTCTTACTGCTGAGTGAGCAACACCATAATAAAAGTCCTGCATTATGGTATTCTGATGAAACTGGTACTGTCGCCATCTGGGTTCGGAACAGTGACTTTCAAGCGGAGAGTTGTGGACGGGGGAATGGTTTTGTATGGGCTCGGTGCTCAGGGATCACCTTCTTTAGTGTGTACCTTACGCCTAACGAATCGATATCATCTTTCCAAGCCAAGCTTAATGCTTTGGAGGGCGCTGTCTCGAACGCAGAGGGCAAAGTGCTCTTTAGGGGAGACTTCAACGCTAAAGCAATCGAATGGGGCATGCCTCGGACGGATCCGCGGGGAAAACGAGTCCTGGAAATGGCGGCCAGGACGGCCCTCGGCGTACTAAACTCCGGAGACATGCCGACTTTCCGCCGTATTGGCTGTGAGGGAACCATTAGGGACGTGACATTCGCCTCGGAGTCCTTAGTACGGAGGATACGCAACTGGAAAGTATTAGAGGACTACTCAGCCAGTGATCATCAGTGCATTCTGTTTGAGATAAGTGATCCTGTCTCCCAACGTCCGTGCTCTCGGCCTTCTGGATGGAGCATCGGAAGGATGGACGTCGAGAGGTTCGTCAAGGTTCTCACAGCAGGTGAGCCGCTGCAGGGAGCTTCGGAGGGGACGGAAGAACTGGCAGCTGAAGACGTGGTGAACTCTACTATGAGCACCATTACGACTGCTTACTGCGCTTCTATGCCTCGTCGAAGATCCCGGCACGGCAAGCCCCCAGTGTACTGGTGGTCAACTGAAATCACTGAAAAGCGAAGGGAGTGTCACAAGCTTCGACGTGAGGCTCAACGCGCGCGTAACGGTGACGAGGCATGCAACCAGGTGGCAGCATATAAGTCGGCCAGGAAATGCCTTCGCAAACTGATCAACAGTAGCAAGGCTCGCTGCTGGCAACACCTAGTGGACAATGTGATCAAGGAGCCGTGGGGCCTTGGCTACAAGCTGGTCATGGGGAAACCTGGTGCCCTACGGAAGCCTTGTATACATGATGTGGAAAACATGGACGCGATAGTGCGGGGACTCTTCCCCGCCCATCCCGTGCATGTTGACGCTGTCCATGGTAAAACAGCAGTAGAGTGCCCACTCTTCACACAGCTGGAACTGGAGGAGGCAGTCCTCTCATTGAAAGCGCGGAAGGCTCCAGGTCCAGATGGTGTTCCAGCTGAGGTGTTGCGGCTCGTCTATCACCATTGTCCTGACTTGCTGCTCAGGACATTCAACGCTTACCTACGGGATGGGGTTTTCCCGGTACGATGGAAGGTGGCGAGACTCGTGCTGATCAGCAAGAGGAAGGGAAATCCCGAATCGCCGCCTGCATACCGCCCGTTATGCATGCTAGACACGGCTGGGAAATCGCTAAAGAAACTCATCAAGGGAAGACTCACTGACGCGATTCGTGCTGCTGGGGACCTATCTCCTCGGCAGTACGGCTTTACAGCAGGACCTTCTACCATTGATGCGACTGCAGAGGTGGTTAACGTGGTCGAAAAGGCAGAGGCACATAGTCGCACCAAGCGACGGATCGTCCTGTTGGTGACACTCGACATCAGGAATGCCTTCAACTCCGCTAGATGGGTGGATATTCTGGACACGCTGGAAAACTCTTTTCAAGTTCCAGAATATCTAATGCGGCTTTTGAGGAACTACTTAAAGGACCGAAGCCTGCTCTACGACACGACACAGGGCCAACAAAGGATGGAAATAACATCGGGTGTTGCCCAGAGATCTATCCTTGGTCCGGACCTGTGGAACGTGTCTTACGACGGGCTGCTGAGACTTGAAATGCCAGATGAGTTGCGCTGGTCGGCTATGCGGATGAAGTTGCGGCACTGGACGCAACGTTGAACAAGCGCAACTTAGGCTAGGTATGCTAATGCGCCGAGTGAGGGACTGGATGACTGCTCGCGGGCTGAGTTTAGCACTGGAGAAAAGCGAAATGGTCATCTTGACAAAAAAGAGAATCCCTAGAGTAAGGATGATCAGTATTGGAGACATACAAATCGAATCGAAGTCAGTGGTGAAGTACCTGGGGCTACTGATCGACTCGAAGATGAGTTTCTCTGAGCAAATCAGGGCAACGGCTCAGAACGTCGCTTCAGCAATACCGGCTCTGAGTTGATGGCCAACGTAGGGGGACCCAGCCCATCAAGAAGACGCCTCTTGATAAGTGCTGTAGGGTCAGTGTTACTGTACGGAGCAAAGGTATGGGGCGACGTTCTCAGCAAGGAGGCATACCGAAAACGTTTGCACAGGTACAGAGAAGAGGAGCACTGAGAATTGCATCTTCGTATCCGACAGTCTCCGACTCGGCGGTGAGAGTGATTGTAGGCGGGATACCTGTTGCCCTCCTTGCTAGAGAGCGCCGCGCTATTTACCTGCGCCGAAACGAGGATGTGAGGAACATAGTTGTCCATGAGGAGAGACAGCGCTCACTCGACGATTGGCAGAATTCCGAAAAGCTGGTGTTTGTGCCACCGAACAACAGTTCAAAACGACAACCCATGGATCAGGGTGTTATCCGATCGTTGAAAAGTTATTATCGACGCGCACTTTTGTTGAACACTGTTCAAAGCATTGATGCTGGTGCATCCTTAATGTCACATTAGTTGATGCGGTCAATCTTTTGCACAAACCTTGGCATAAAGCATCTAGGGGAGACCGGGGCTATAATTAACAGAGGTAAGTATTAACAAGCAATTTTTTCTTAAACTGAACCTACTACACCTCCAGTGCATGATATCGCGCCCCATAGCACAGTATCAGTCAGTTGTACTCCGCGCGTCATTTGAGTGAGTTGTGTGCCGGTCGATAATTTTAAGCAGGTAACGATAATTTTATGTTTCACGACTTTTGATCAGCGCAAGAATTATAAAGTGTTATGATTATGTTTTTTGTTTACCTAGTAGCATATTTTATACTTAACAATTCTGCGTTTCATTTTTGTCATAACTATTGACAATATTTTATTAAGTTATCTAATAATTCTAATGTACCTTTGGGGCTATAATTAAAAAACCGGAGGGGCTTGTATTAACGCGTTAATACCTACCCCAGATATGGGGGCTAGTATTAACAGGGTAGCTGAATGTTTGGAATAATTATTATATACGTTTTTTGTTTACGACAGCATGAGAACTTATAAACGGAAAACCACGCGTGGTATCACATCATTAGAGGTCTACGAGCTAGCTGCACTAGAGGTTATTGAGAAGAAAAGAAATTAGAGAGATGTAGCAAAAGAATTTGACCTCTGTTATGTTACTCTTTATAATTTTTTGTGAAAAAGAAAAAAAACGGGTACCACAGTAGAAATGGGTTATAAAAAAAACCCGCTTAGTCTCCAATGCTGAACAAGAAGCAATCAAAGCAGAGTACTTGTTGAAGTGTGCTCATATTTACTTTGGGTTGCTGCCCACTGATGTTAAAAAATTGGCTTATCAATGTGCTAAGTTTTACAATATTGAGAAGGTACCAGAGCCCAGGAAAATTTATGAAATGGCGGGCAATGATTGGTTTACGGGTTTCATGAAGAGAAATCAGAGGTTATCGATAGGAAGTCCAGAAGCCACCAGTTTAAGCAGAGCTTCTTCGTTCAACAGAACAATTCTTTATCTCCTTTTTGAGAAATACAGGTCGGTGCTAGAAAGATCCGGATTTCAACCATCCCGGATTCGGAACATTGATGAAACAGGTGGGTGCTTTTTTTATTCGCATATTAATTATTCTTTTTTTATTCAAATACCTACCTACAGTTCTATTATTTTTATCCTTTTATAATTTAACTAGATACCTACATACATACATACATACACATAATTTTTTATAGGTGTCACAACTGTTCAAAAGCCGAAGAAAATTGTTGCTGGAAAAGGCATAAAGCAGGTCGGTGCTGTAACATCTGGTGAAAGAGGTGTACTGATTATACTTGCAGTTGCGATAAATGCTGTTGGGAGCTCCATACCTTGTATGTTTATCTTTCCTCGTTTGCGATATAATGATATGTTTATTAGAAATAGGCCACCAGAATGCATTGGCGTTGGCAATCGATGTGGATGGATGACTCAAAAGGAGTTTGTAAAATGGATCAATCATTTTATTCATCACGTGAAGCCATCAAAAGAGGATCCTGTTTTACGCTTATTATATAACCATACCTCGCATGTTAATGTGGAAGTAGTGAACAAGGCCAAGAACAACAATATTGTTTTGTTGTCATTTCCGCCGCATTGCTCCCATCACATACAGGCCCTTGATTTCGAGGTTTATGGGCCATTCAAAAATTATATAAACAGAACACAAACTTCTTGGATGGCCAGTAACCCGGGAAAATCAATGTCAATATATGACTTCCCAGGAATTGTTAAAGAAACGCTACCGTTGGCCTTAACCCCAATTAATATTATCAACGCTTTTAAAAAGTCTGGCATCTGGCTGTGCAACGAAGATATTTTTCAAGAATCTGACTTTGCGCCTGCTTTTGTCACGGACCGCCCAGACCCCAGCGATCAAAACCAGCCACTAGTCCCTGAACTGTCTGTTAATAATGATATTAATATTGATGGTCTGTCACTAAATTTGGAAAATCTTGATGTTTTAGACGACGTTTCTAATTTAAATATAAGCGTGACTGAAGTGATATCGCAAATGTCTAATGAACCAGTAGCTGGACCGTCAGGCATGCAGAAAGGTGTTAGTGATTTTGTGTTGAAATTGTAAGACCCCTGCCAAAAGCTCCACCACGAGTTTCTTCTAATAGGAAATGCATTAAAAAGTCTGCTATTCTCACTGATACTCCGGGAAAAAATATCTAGAAGAAGAACATAATATTAGAGATATGAAAATGAAAAATATGACAACAAAACACCAGAACAAAGGGAACAAAAAGGATAAGGGAAGGGGTAAAAGAAAGGCTGGAAGGAAAAGTAGGAAAAGGGAAAAAACGATATTGAATAAAAGCAATAGCTCTAACGTTGACGACACTATTTTCGTATCATTTGCAGTGCCTCCTATTTCTTGCAAGCACTGGGCCCAAGCAGGATGTATCAAAGGTGATATCACATCATTCTGTTTGAATTATAATTCAGATTATGAATACGAATAAATATTTTTTTAGTTCGAATGTATCTAAATTCAGTTTATAAGAAAACGTGTTCTATGCAAGGCTTTATTAATTTCACTTTCATCATTAAAAAAAATATGTAGTACACATGTTTATTTTTTATTATGTCTGTCAGCATAACTTAAGTTAATTTTTACCCCTTCTGTTAATACCTGCCCCACACCTGTTAGTTCTAACCCCAAACGTGAGGTAACAACTAACAACTGCCATTTTTAAGAAAAATCGTTCTGAGATAATTACATAGTACGTGAATGATTAAAGCATCATGTATCCTGAAAATCAAGTCTAAATGTTTAATAATTCCTACGCTACCACTAAAATATATATTTTTTGTTAAATGTAGCCCTGGCCTCCCCTACAGAAACAATAAAAAATGCATATAAACATGCAGGACTATTGGCGTCCAACAGTAACGATGAATTTGATGAGGAGGATTTGTTACCACTTAATGAATGGCTATAAAGAAGCATTCCAAGCAGCAATACATATGAACAACCTCAAGATTTCCATGTCCCATTAGATTACCTCACTGCAGCATTACAGCCTTTTAACCTCGACATTTTTAACCGATGTGGAGTTAGTTGCTGATATTCAAGCCATGGAGAATAATGGAAGCTCTGATAGTGAACCTAAGGATGAGTAATCTGAGGGTCCAGTTGCAACTACTACATCAATAGTGCCAAAACTAATAGAAGTTCGTCGATTTTTTCAGTTTCATGGTGTACCACAAAATATTTTAAATATATTGGTAGAAATTGAGGCTTATACAGACACGCTGAAAATTCAAGAGGTTCAAACAAAACTAACAGACTATTTTAAGTATCGAATTTACGTAGGGTAAGTCCGGGATGGATGGACCACCGGCATAGACGGACCATTCGAATATTTCGCTCGTCTGTCACAGCAGCGCCGCATTCATTGGCTAGTATTTTTCTATTCGTGCAGACGTTAGCACGTTTAGTTTTGCTCGTGAGTGTCACATGTTTTTTAGGAAAAGAAGTTTGTTTATTTCTTTTGGTCAGTTGAAAAATATTTTTCACTGGATTTTATTGTTATGTGGTTAAGTTACTTTAATTGATTTTGACATAAGATCAATGCTATAGCTCGATTGTATAGTTGAGTAAGGTCTTAACCTTAAATGGTGCTCCAGTAGCGGTGTTTGTCCGAATGAGTAGCTGGTCCACCTATCCCTGACAATTGGGATAGATGGATCAGTGACACACTAGTGACAACTGTCAGGTGGTAACGCGAAATTTATCAGCTCTATAGAAAAACGTTCAAGAAGTGGAATTTTAAAGTGAATTCAGCTGTTTCTTGATTTGGTGAATTTGGTGTTAGAATTTCGGTATTTTCAAGAGTGAAAATCAAGGATAAGTACATTATCTTCGAGGAAATTTTACATTTAAACATTCTGCATTAAACCGCTAGACTTTTCAATTATTCTTTGTACGAGGAGAGGGATTCTCGTGTAGTACGAAGATAATTTGGAAAATTTATAATAAATTTAGAAAATTTTTAATAAATTTATAAAATTTAGAATAAACTTAATAACAATTTTTCCAACTAATTATTATTGATAATTTTCAAATTAATTTTATAAGGTGTATTAATATTATTTCCCCTACGCGTAATAAATTGATATTGCAGACAATTTATAAAATAATAATTATCATCATAAGACTAAAATAGTAGTGATTGAATCCTTTTCAACTATTATTGGTAAGAGTTCCTAAAATAATAAATAAGGAAAATGTTGACGGTGGAATGCAACAAATGTGGTAAATGCAAAAAGACCGCTAAGAATTCACTACAAGGAATAGGGTGTGATGGAATATGTAATAAGTGGTTCCACAAAGCTGTATTAAAATGTCCGAAGAAAGATATCTAAAGATTATGGAGATTACTCAAGATGTTCTTTGGATGTGCTCCGCTTGTTAATCTTATAACAAAAAATTAAAAGGTGATCGTCTCATGGAACAAATGAAGCAAACAGTCAACTAGCTAATTAAGCTGAAGTCTACCATCAGTGCCTTAATGGAAAACAAGTTGGGTAGACAGACCTATGCTCATGTCAGAAGGGTTTTGTACTCAACTTACAAAATGCAGTAACCAGCAACGAATAAAATCAAGAAACATGTCAAAGACGATTTAATTGGAGAAAATGTGAAATTCGAGGATCATACTATTATTAACAAAGTTGAACGAATTTTGAGTTCTGAGGTATTTAGTTATACCCATAAATATCTCCTTTGATATTTTTTTCAGATTTTTTAGATCACTGGTGTCCATTCGCGAGGGAGGAAACACATTTTTCATGTATTACACCCCCTGTGCTCCCACTGAAGCAAAAACTGTCAGTTTAAGAATTGTTTTGAAAAGCTCTCATAGAGAACTTTCAGTTGATACTCATATCGGCTACCTTTCATGAATTTTTTTTCCAGGGGCCACTCCTCTGTACTCATGGCCTATTTTTTCGAATCCTAGAATGGTTACAAAGCCCTTTTGCTAGGAGCTCTCTCCTGCCTCTTCGACTTGTTTCAATTGTATGTACTCATCTTCATGATACCTATCACTCCTGAAATTTTCATGCAAAATCTAGCAAAGCTGTAGTGTCTAAGTCGGTAAAAAGCGCATATGGCTCCATAGCAATATGTTTCCATAGTAATACAGGGCATGTTGCTCCATAGTAATACACGAAAATTCAAATCGCTATAACTTCGGCAAATACTATTCGATCTTTATGAAACTTTCAGAAAAGATCAATCTTATAAATAGTCATCCGTTTGCTAAATTTTATTGAGTTTAAGGGTACTGTTTGGATTTTATTCAAGAAAACACAAAATCGATAAATCATACTATTACTAACAAAGTTGAGTGAATTTCGACTTCTCATGTATTTGTTGTTGTTTTACTCATTAAGCCCTACATTCATTATTTTTTTCAGATTTTTCGTCTGAAAGGTGTCCAATCGCGAGGGGGGGGTACGCGAAAAGTTCGTACATTTCCCCTTCCCCTGCCCCCCTCGGTACTTATAAGACAATTTTAAGACTTGTTTTGAAAAGATCTCATTGAGACCTTTCCAATGACACCCTACTCGACTACCAATGGTGAAAATTTTTTTTTGAGGGCTCACCCCCTTATATGGGGAGACCCCCCTTAAACGCCTTTGAAAAATTTTTCCACCCTTGAACTTTCAAGAGGTCACCACTTCTGACCTTTCTACAAAGTTTCATGTCTGTAGCCCTTATAGTTTCGGAGAAAAAGTGCTGTGACATACAGACGGACGGACGGACGGACGGACGGACGGACGGACGGACGGACGGACAGACGGACAGACGGACACAGGTCGTGATTGCAATAGGGTTTTGTATTTTAGTACAAAACCCTAAAAACACTCATGTAAATAAAATTACATATGCAGATGTGACCAAATTGGATATCTACTGGTTTGCAGAAAGGAAAACGCACTAACACAACATCACAAAAAGGCATAATCATCAAGCCCAAAGCCCATTCAAGCTCCGATCAAACTCTTTTCGATTTCAAATCTAAAATCCGACCCTCCCAATGCAAGATTCCACTCCAGCTAGTCCGTCCGATTCGAAATGGTGGAGCAATTATTAAGACTTCTTCGAATGAAAATTCATCTACGGTTCTCAATATTATTAAGAAAAATATGAAGGGATACGACATAATGGAAACTAAGTCTCGTCAACCAAGATTGGTTATAAATGGATTAAAGAAGCAATTCACAAACGAGGAGCTAAGAATTGATATCCAAAGTCTGAACCCGAACATTTTAGATGAAGATAAAATGGAATTGGTTCACTCTAGAAGAATACGGAGCGGAAAATGGTTACATATTTCAGTGGTGAATGGAACAATGTTCATGATGATAGTGAATAGA
Source organism: Odontomyia ornata (assembly GCA_963969285.1). Classification (NCBI taxonomy): domain Eukaryota; kingdom Metazoa; phylum Arthropoda; class Insecta; order Diptera; family Stratiomyidae; genus Odontomyia; species Odontomyia ornata. Next base: position 296,136,392 of record OZ017741.1, read on the forward strand.
TATGTTAATATCGACTATGGATCATACTACATAAATGAAGATTTTAACGTCAAAAGGTACTTTAAATGCCAAAAGTTCAATCACAAGTCATCAAAATGTGAAGGGGAACTGAGGTGTGCAAAATATGGATCACAGCATGATACAAGAAACTGTAAAAGCTCAGTTGAAAAATGTTGTAATTGTATGGAAAATGGTAAGAAAATTGGCCATGCACACCGGGCAGATTCGACGGAACACCCAGAATTAAAACGTAGGATTTTGATTGCTAAGAGAAGCATTAACTACGATGATTAATATGCCATTCAATAATACAAAGATATTTGAAGACATCCAAATTTCTATCCTCTATGCTAATATAAGAAGTTTAAGACAAAAACTTAACGAACTTCAAATTTATGTAAAGCAACATTCGAATATAGATTTAATTATACTTAATGAAGTCTGGATATATTCCGAGGAAGTGGAGTACTACAAAATTCAGGGAAATGATTCTGTATTTTCTGCAGGCCCGTAAGAGGTGGAGGAACAGCAATTTATATTAAAAAAACTCTTAATTTCGTAACGAGGCGAGTAATACTGGATAAATACAATATGATAGTCATCGAACTAGTATGCCCTGGAAAGAAAATAAAAATTGGCACATTTTACAACCCCACCCGACTTAACACGCAAGTCCTGTGCTGTACATTAGATGAACTATATTCTATGGAAAATAAATTGATCACAGTTGCCGATACGAATATAGATCTAATGGTTGAATCTAATGAGTCAAGGATATACAACGACGTACTAGAAACGAATGGTGCCACTATTGTGAACCCACTTCAACCTACCGGACTAGCATCTAATACCTGCCTGGATCACATAGTCACAAATGATAATCAAATTGCTGGGAAAATTGCTTATACTCTAGAGGGCTGGCCTGAACTTGATCATCGTGTTTTAAAAGTTGTTATTCAAGGCATTAAACTAAATAAAAAGCAAAAGCCTGCTTACAAAGTTTTCAAATACTTAAATAAGGACCTCTTTAGATCAAATCTTAAGGGTTTGTTAATTAACCAAAAACCTTCAAACTTAGTGGAGCTCACAAACATCTAATGGAAGCTAAGGACACCTCGACTACGGAGAAAAAAATAAGATGTCATTCATGGATAACCAAAAAAGTTATTGAGGCAAGTAAGAACAAGCGGAAGGCTTATATGAACTACAGACGGAACATGAATGATCAATCGCTCAGGTTTATATACATCGAAGCCAATAAAACATCTAAACGTGTTGTGAAAGTTCAAAACTTTTGTATTACTCCAAAAGACTAGATGCAGCGGCCGACAATGCGCATGAAATATGGGACATCATAAATGAAGTTTAAAGAAACTCACTGCGTAACTCTACGACCCAGGATTTCACCATAGAGAACTCATCTTCAGCAAATGCATTTGAAGCTGCAAGTAACCTCAATATCTTTTTTTCAACTATAGGTGAAAAAATTGCCAATGGAATCCAGCCAGCGCCAACAAGCAATTTTACTTCTACAATAACTTCGCCCAAATCTTCCTTTCACATGCATCTAACTAACAAAGTTGAAGTAATATAAATTATAGATGAATTGAAGCAAAAAACAGCACCAGGTATAGACAATGTCACCATGGATGAAATAAAACTTATAAAGGCAGATATAGCAGAATGTGTTGCAAATTGTCTAAACAAACATATTAGGAAGGGGACGTTTCCTGAGGAAGGAAAACTAGCAAAAATAGTCCCAATCTTCAAGGGAGGAGACCGTATGGATCCAAATAATTACCGCCCGATCGCGCTTTTAACAGTATTTAGTAAGATATTCGAAAAATTAATAAACATCCGTCTATCATCTTTCATTAAGGAAAATTCAATTTTAAATTTACAACATTTTGGTTTCCAGAAAAATAAAGGAACTTTTGATGCTCTTCTCTCAGTCACGCGTTTCATAAATACAGGACTTGACAAGGGTGACTATGTTGCTGCCATTTTTGTGGATCTGAAAAAGGCGTTTGATACGGTGGATCATGAGCATTTACTTCGTAAACTCGAATTATATGGCATTCACGGCAAACCAAATCAACTTTTTAGGAATTACTTAAAAGGAAGATTGCAGAAAACAGTAGTCAATAATGTATTGAGCGACTTGGCACCTATGAAGTCAGGCGTTCTCCAAGGCTCAATACTTGGCCCTGCCTTATTCTTGTTATACACTAACAATTTAAATACATGTAGACTAAAGGGACACTATGCACTATATGCTGATGACACAGTTCTACTTTACTCGGGATGCAAAAAAGATTACTTAGAGAATACCATTAATGAGGATCTAAGTACAAACCCAAACGTTTTAAATTAAAACTCCTAAACGTTTTAGTTAAAACACTTTTAGTGTTTTAATTCAATAAAACACTTCAGGCGTTTTATTTTAAAACACTTACCGCTTTATTTAAAACACTAAGCGTTTTAATTTAAAACAATTCTAAAGTTTTAATGAAAAAACACTTAAAGCGTTTTAATTAAAACACCTAAGTGTTTTAATTAAAACGCTTTTGGTGTTTTTTTTTCAATAAAACGTTTGAGGTGTTTAAATTAAAACACTTAGTGTTTTAAATAAAACGGTAGGCGTTTTACATTAAAATGCCCCAAACATTTTATCGAGAAAAAACACTTCAAGGTTTTTAATTGAAAACGGTTTAATTAAAACGCCAAGCGTTTTAATTAAAACACCATGCCTTTCAATTAAAACACCAGGTGTTTTAATTAAAACACCAGGCGTTTTAATTAAAACGCCAGGTGTTTTAATTAAAACGCCTAGGCATTTTATTGAACATGCTTTCAAGCTCACGTCAAAACACGTCTGTCATTTGACAGACACATATTAACATGTGTTCTTTAGTAATATTTTGAGAAAATTGTGCAAAAAATAATGAAGTTTCGTTTAAAATAGAAGAAGTGGTAGTTAAGCCTCAAAACTGTTTGTTTATAGTAGTGAAGTGCGAGAAAAGGTATTGTGAGTATATAAGAGTGATAGAAAGTTTGGTTTTGAGTTCTCGTCCACATACTTACTTCTGTCTGTCAATATGTGTTCTAATTCTTCGTGCCAATAGTGCAACAAATAATGAAGTTCTATTTAAAGTAGACGTGGTATTTAAATATTGAGACTTCCTGTTTAAATCAGTGAAGTACGAGCAAAGGTGTTATGAGTATATAAAAGTGATAAATTTCGTAGGTTTTTCATGAAAGGCACAACGTAAGCACAGTGACTTCTCAACGACTTGACCGAATACCACATTTGCCTTTCTTTCTCGTCCACTCGATTGTTGAGTAAGGTAAAACCTATTGCAGTGCGATCAAATACATATTATCAAGAACGCTTTTGGTGTTTTAATTCTTCTCCCAATTTTAATTCACTTTTAATCCGCATTAATAATTAAAACACCAAAACGTTTCAAATTAAAACACCTAGACGTTTTAATTTAAAACACCGGACATTTTAATCAAAATGGCTGGTGTTTTAATTAAAACAGTAGGCGTTTTAATTAAAACACATAGTTTTTTAAATTAAAACGTCTAGGTGTTTTAATTTAAAACGTTTCAGGTGTTTTAATTATTAAAACGCCTGAAAAGTATTTTAAAATTGGGACGGGAATTAAAACACCAGAAGCGCTTTAATTTAAAACGTTTGGATTTGTAGTGAGTACATATCATTCGTGGTTAAGTAATAATAAGCTAGCGCTAAATACTTCTAAGACCAAATACATTATTTTCAAACAGAACAACAAGGAAGACATTAACATTGATATAAGAATTAATAGCGAAAAACTGGAGAGAGTAGCGGAATTCAAATATCTTGGACTCATCATCGACCAGCGATTAACATGGCTGTCGCATATAAACAACTTAAGAAGACAATTAGCTCCTGTTATTGGATTACTGAAAAGATATGAAGGATTTCCAAGCAATATCAAGCAGATGGTGCTAAATGCATTCGTTCTGTCGAAACTACATTACGGAGTAGTAATCTGGAGCCAGGCATCAAAGCAACACCTTAATATCATCTCTAGGTTGCTTACCAAGGTTTATAAAAATATGCTAAATCTACCAATACATACACCAACCAGATTTGTGTACCAATCAGCGAAAGCATTAACATTTACTCAAATCGTTGATGCAGAGAAGGCCAAGTTTATTTTTAAATGCTTGAATTCAAATTCGTCACATATTCAATTTATGAAAGTATCGCAGAAAAATCACTACAATGCTAGGAACGCAAATCAATTCATAATACCTTTTGAAAGAACGGATCGTCTAAAGGATGATGCTACGAATGATGCCTTGCGTATATACAAAAATCTCCCAGATTCAATTAAGGATGCAAACTCAGTTAAGTTTTTAAAAAAAGGCTTGAAGAATTTTTATTTAACAGCGACTGAATCTCAGTGCGATAAATTTCTACATCGCATCTTAGGGCCCTTCTTGACCCTTTTGGGATAGTTGGCCCACTTGAAAAGAACCTGGAATAGCAGGACCATATTTCCTATTAGGACTTTACTTCTAATATAAATTAAATGGTACTTATCAAAATTATTTTAAACACAAAAATGTGTCCTGATACGTTGGTTTTTTTTATGTTATAGGGAAATGCCTACGTTCTATACCAGCAAACGCATGTCTGGGAGGGGAAAATGGTCTGAACGTTGCTTGGAAAATGCAGCCAGAGCTGTTCAAAGTAAGGAAATGGGAGCTAATGCTGCAGCGAAGGTGTTTCGAATACCGAAAACAACTTTGAAAAGACGCATCAAGCTACAAAGTTTTAGTAAAGGTTCCATGGGAAAAAGCTCATTGCTGGGAGTTGAAAATAAAACAAGTTGGGTAGACAGACCTATGCTCATGTCAGAAGGGTTTTGTACTCAACTTACAAAATGCAGTAACCAGCAACGAATAAAATCAAGAAACATGTCAAAGACGATTTAATTGGAGAAAATGTGAAATTCGAGGATCATACTATTATTAACAAAGTTGAACGAATTTTGAGTTCTGAGGTATTTAGTTATACCCATAAATATCTCCTTTGATATTTTTTTCAGATTTTTTAGATCACTGGTGTCCATTCGCGAGGGAGGAAACACATTTTTCATGTATTACACCCCCTGTGCTCCCACTGAAGCAAAAACTGTCAGTTTAAGAATTGTTTTGAAAAGCTCTCATAGAGAACTTTCAGTTGATACTCATATCGGCTACCTTTCATGAATTTTTTTTCCAGGGGCCACTCCTCTGTACTCATGGCCTATTTTTTCGAATCCTAGAATGGTTACAAAGCCCTTTTGCTAGGAGCTCTCTCCTGCCTCTTCGACTTGTTTCAATTGTATGTACTCATCTTCATGATACCTATCACTCCTGAAATTTTCATGCAAAATCTAGCAAAGCTGTAGTGTCTAAGTCGGTAAAAAGCGCATATGGCTCCATAGCAATATGTTTCCATAGTAATACAGGGCATGTTGCTCCATAGTAATACACGAAAATTCAAATCGCTATAACTTCGGCAAATACTATTCGATCTTTATGAAACTTTCAGAAAAGATCAATCTTATAAATAGTCATCCGTTTGCTAAATTTTATTGAGTTTAAGGGTACTGTTTGGATTTTATTCAAGAAAACACAAAATCGATAAATCATACTATTACTAACAAAGTTGAGTGAATTTCGACTTCTCATGTATTTGTTGTTGTTTTACTCATTAAGCCCTACATTCATTATTTTTTTCAGATTTTTCGTCTGAAAGGTGTCCAATCGCGAGGGGGGGGTACGCGAAAAGTTCGTACATTTCCCCTTCCCCTGCCCCCCTCGGTACTTATAAGACAATTTTAAGACTTGTTTTGAAAAGATCTCATTGAGACCTTTCCAATGACACCCTACTCGACTACCAATGGTGAAAATTTTTTTTTGAGGGCTCACCCCCTTATATGGGGAGACCCCCCTTAAACGCCTTTGAAAAATTTTTCCACCCTTGAACTTTCAAGAGGTCACCACTTCTGACCTTTCTACAAAGTTTCATGTCTGTAGCCCTTATAGTTTCGGAGAAAAAGTGCTGTGACATACAGACGGACGGACGGACGGACGGACGGACGGACGGACGGACGGACGGACAGACGGACAGACGGACACAGGTCGTGATTGCAATAGGGTTTTGTATTTTAGTACAAAACCCTAAAAAGTATTGTAGTACACATAACAAAACTACAATCGAGGGGGTTTACTCCAACCAGAGACTCAGTACGTTCTATGGCTTAATATTTAGCTGAAAAACTGCAATTGAAGCATAGTTTCAATCATGAAACAAAGCAAGCAAGCTACGACTGGCTTTCTTCATTTCTTGTTCGCAATCCTGAACTGTCCATTCAGCAATCTGAAAGTGTGTCTATTGCGAGAGCAAAAGGTCTAAATAAAATAGATGTCAAAGCGTATTTTGACCTCTTAAAGAATGTTTTGGAAGATAATGGTGTTATAGGTAAACCTGGCAACATTTTCAACATGGACGAAACAGGTTTACAGCTAAATAACAAACCAGGGAAGGTAGTTGCTTTGAAAGGTTCCAAGAATTTAACTTCTGTTATTTCAGGAGAAAAGGGTGAAACCATATCAGTATTGGCAAGTGTGAATGGAGAGGGTACATTCTTACCACCTTTTTGCATAATGAAAGGAAAGAACCTAAAGCAGGAGTTTTGTGAAGGTTTACCACCTGGCGCTGAAGTCAAAATGTCGCCAAAGTCTGGCTATGTAAATAGCGATTTGTTTTTTGATTGGCTGAAAAACCATTTCACTCCAAGAAAACCAGCAGAAAAGGTGCTTCTTCTTTTAGATGGACATACATCACACACTCGCTACGTTGAAATGCTAGAGTTCGCAGAAAACAATCAAATAATTTTGATGAGTATTCCTCCCCACACCAGTCATTGGCTTCAACCGTTAGACCGCGCTTTCTTAAAGTCTTTAAAAATGAACTATTATTCTGCTTGCTCAAAGTACGTGACCAATAACCCTTCAATGAAGATAACTCGACTGCAGTTTGGTGCGCTTCTTAGCATAGCTTGGGGTTAGTCAGCAAACGCAGAAAATGGAATAAGTGGATTTAGAACGTGTGGAATCATTCCATTTGAACCTGATGCGATACCAGACTACGCTTTTTTGTCAGGATCAATGGACTCCAGGCCTCCAGATACGTCTCTTGTTTTCGAAAACGTTATGACTGGTGTTGATGTTGCTGGCTCCGGTAGTTCAAAAAATGATGCCACTGTTGCTGGTCCTAATAGCCCAAGTGATGATGTTGCTGTGGCAGGTTCTAATTCCTCAAGAAGCGGTTGTAGTGCTGGTACTTCAAGAAGCTTTGAAAATGTTCCTTTACCTGCAACTTCTGTAAAGCACCAGAATAAATCTGAAATTGTGACCCCTTCAAAGTTATTGGACAAACTACATCCAGTGCCTTGCGTCAACAAAGTTCAGACTGTGAAAAGAAAAGCTCAAACTATATCAACAGTGTTAAGCTCTCCAGAAAACATAACTGCTCTGAAAAAGAAAAAAAAATGAGAAAGAGTCAAAAATTAAAATAAAAGAAGAAAAGAAGAAAGACAGGGAGGAAAAAAGAAAGACCGAGAGGAAAACAAAAGAGAAAAGGAGAAAAAGAAGCTACAGAAAAGAAATGAGAACAATATGCAAGCAACGATCAATAAAAGTAAGAGAACGTGAAGAAAAACAGAACTAACGTCATCCTCAGATTCCGAAGATATTGATATCGACACAATTTGCAACGACAATCTTTATGAAAGTTACTGGGATGAAGATTTCTGTGTATGGTGTAAAGAGAACTACAACAAAACGAAACGAGATGAAGATTAGATTAAGTGTGTGTCATGCTCCCGCTGGACACATGAAGGCCAAATAAAATGACTGCTGAATGATTCAAATTTCTAGAAGCTGAGTTATACTAGCTCTATTTTTTAATTATTTTGATTGTCAAATCTATTAATCATATCAAATAGTTTATAACTCTATACCCTAACTTTATAGCTTGGGATAAATAGTCTTTATACGCCTTTGATAACATGTATTTCTTGTGTTATATCCTGATTTAGTCACGTAAAATAGAGGTCCATCAATCCCTATTAGGTGGTCCATCTAACCCGAGTATGCATGGGATAGACGGACCACCGAGCAAAACCAAAAAAATATCATAGCTCCCGGTGTGATAAGCTTAACAACTGCAAACTTCCTTACAATTGTTTAAAGACATATATACTTATTAAAAAAATATAAAACTTATCCTAGACATTACAAAATTTCGGAAAAAATAGCTTTAGAAAAACATGGTCCAACTATCCCGTGCTTACCCTATTGATGGGCATTTGATATTATAAATCGGATTGATTGGAAATTGAGTTTGCGTTTTGGTATTATATTGAAGTACATAAATACATATTTATTTTGTTCTTTAATGAACATATTATCATTTTGCTTTAAATAAACTTACGGAAAAAATAATTTTTGGTTCTTGCCCAAGTAGCAATTGGGGCTCGATACGGTTAAAAAATGCAGTATGAACTTTTTTAAGATTTATATAAAGCCTCTAATCAGAAGATTTGGTATTACCGAACGAGTTTCTGTTATAAATGCTCCTAAAAAACCTTAATACGCTTAAATCCAGCGGTTTTATGGAGAGTTTAGATTAGGCTTGCATTAAGTTTCGGAAATACTTCTTATAAAAACTGCTAGGAGTTGTGGCTTTCATAACGTTTCGAACAACAATGTTATGGACCTAGATATTCAAGCTTTGCATAAGGGCCTCCGCAAAGTCATAGTGGAAGCTTTATAGAAACTGTATTTTAAAACTTCGATTTAGCTTGCAATCATTTATTTACGGAGCCTTAACAAAGGCTCTTGCCAACCCAAACTTGTATAACTTTCATAATCGAAGCTTGTTTATATTTTATGTGACGTGCATAATTGAAAGTGAGGAAATGTTTCCGTCATGTAAAAAAACGAAAAGATCGGGGAATTTCCACCGAATTATTGTGAAGGAGCAACAAAAAATTTTAACTAGAGCTCTTGAGTTAGATATGGTATCCAGGAGGGATTCAAGAGAAGTCTGCAGTCAACCATTGGCATCTACATCAAAAATTTCCGTAACAGCTAGTGAAAATCAGAATTGTAGTACTTCATCCCGTGATCTGGGTACGTATGATCGAAGTGATTCATTTAAGGTATTAACGTTTGTATATTATTATGTAGATATTGAAAAAACAACCAACATAATCGTAAAAGATGCAAAGAACAGCTGAGGTACGTCATTGTGTATCTACGAGTCGAGCGAAGACGAGGAAGACTTTGAAAAAAAAACGTTAACCTTCGTTCGAGTTTAAGAGATTGGGCAATGGAATATAATATAAACCATTCAGCGTTGAAAGGGGTAATGGATATAATCAACGTCCGTTTGAAAAACGATAGGGATGTTCTGCCGCAAGATCCACGAACACTGAGAACACCCCAATCACTTAATATTTTGGTACTTGGCGATGGAGAGTACTGGCATCATGGTTTAGTAAATTGCGTTGGTTTTTTTAATAAAAAAGTTTTGTATTCAATCTAAATGAGATTGGTTATCCTCGCTGGAGCTGTCATGATTATGTTGACCAATATTTGTTACATTCGACGTCTTTGATTCATGATGTTTCAATGATGATCTGTTTCGACGTTTCACCCGAGAAGCCCGCATAGCCGGTTGGGCGAAGCGCCTTGCAGCATTCGATATGATTTCTGAAAAAAATCTTTCAAAGATTTCTTTGTATATTTCGTATCAACCGACTGAACTACATCAAGGAACAGCTGGAAAGTTCGCGAGAACTTTTGGAAGCATTCCTTTTTCGATTTCCTAGAGATGCCGGTCCACGTTGTGAGTGTGAACGGTCGCCGGATAAATACATGGTCCACGAGTGGGTAGACCACATCGTCCCCATACATGCCACTATTTTGGCCGCAAACAGACTGAAGTTTTCTGATTTAAAGTGAAAGCAAAATAGAGATATTACAAGTAACACATTTATTTAAAACTTTACCACTTCTTGCGCATATTCGCTATCTTTTAAGTTCTCCTCAAAATCAGCTAGCTCTTCGATAGTATCCATTCGGTTGAATGCAGAATTAATCAACACGGGCTGGGATGATGGAAATGGGGACTTTAAAGACTCCAGTGATGCCAAAATTTTATCTTGCCCCTTTGCTAGGTAATCCAATGTTGCAGCGTACTTGGCTTGCGTTTCAATTATGGCAAGAAGTGCGCTCATAATTGAGGGTTCAGACAAAGTAGTACCTTCACTAATTTCTACGTCATCAAAAACTAGTTCTTGCGCGGATGGTTGAAAATCACTTTCATTTTGAAAAATGTACGTGATTTGGCCAGAATTCGTTGGCATATTGTTTATTGTGCTGCTTACAAGTTGAAGTGGTTTTGTAGGGCCGCTAGTAGAAACCGGCTTTGAATTTTCCGTAATTGAACTATACGCAGTTGACTTTTCTGATGAAATGAACTGGGTGAAAATAAAATGCTCAAATTATTATCACTTACAATGTGTTATTCATTTATCACCTCCCTACCGTCCCTGTTTTCCACAAAAACTTTTCTGGAAGCAGCAGAACGCCTAGGAAACATTTTTTTTCTTACTGGCTCCTCCATCTCACTAGTGTCGCTGTGATTGGACATGTTTTTTACTTCCTGAATAGCCTCCGCATAAGAACTAATATTGCGGCGCTTCACAATGCATGGGTATTTAACCCATCCGTCAGTTACAACACCGGGTGGCTATAATGGGGTTTTAATTGCTTTGCCATGCAACTTATCTGGTGGCCACATAAGTTTTCCCGATATCTCCCACGCTGATGGCACTGCAGCTATCTTTTTGATTCCACCTTCAAACGTTTCGATCACTTTAAACTCCATGTTTCACAATGCACCTCAACTCACTATGCACAAATTTTCACTGCCGTGTGGTTCAAAGTTTTTGGTTGTGTGTCCAATACAAACTGAGAGCTCGGTAAATGCTGTAAGCAAAACCACTTTCGAAGCTTTACCGAAGTTTTCATGCATAGTTGCAGTCACCAGTTTTTAATGTTTTCTGTTAGGTGGCGCGTAAACAATGAACGCTTGCCACTCCACAAGAGATCGTATATAAAAATTTTCGTGCCCTTAAATTTCTGCCAAATACATTTGGAACACTTATTCGTGATATAGTTGTCGCAAACTGCCACCGTTTATACCTTCACAAGCTGAAGACTCTATACGCTTTGTGGGCACTTCTGTAAAGTTTCTAAAATATTATTGTTCGCAGCATCTATCGAGGCTTCAGCTCGCTTATAATATACTGTAGTGAAATAGGATGTTCAAAAGGTCCGTGAAGAACTGCAGCGATGTTCTGCTGCCTCGGCAGAGGAAGGTGTCGGTATCTGCCGAGAATGCCCTCGTCTGGAGACGCGTGAATGCGCTGGCAGGCTAGCATTGCGGTGTCGTGGGGCGGGTTCATTTCCCCAGCACGAGGACTCACTACAAAAAATTTCGCATTCACGAATTGAACTACAGCTCAAAAGACGACCGAAGTCACAAAAATTGTAGATAACCTCACAGAGGGGAATGGAACTTGTTACTAGAACAAGTGAAACCTGAAAAGAAAGGCGAACTTGGGGTGACCTCGTCATTACCCAACGAAATTCATGGCCCACAAATGAAAGAGGGGCAACCGGGTGGTAGTGGAGCCCCTTCATACCCACCCAACCGGAATAAATCCATAGATATCTTGTTGAAGTGGCCAGGTATTCCTCTTCTGAGTGGAAAACTCATACAACTTGAATTGTATGAACTTTCCCATCAGAAGGGGAGTACCCCGGTGACCAATTTATGCCATAGAATTATACAATTTGATTGCATTACTCTATGCCAGAAAAAGGCACTCTGCTTGGGCCAGTCAACCCAAAAAGTCACCTGAAACAGAAAAAGGAATTAGTAAGTACCCGGTGGCTGGCTCATGTTTTGAGGTGGAAGCCTGCCACCGTACCGGGTCCTATACCCGGTTAGAAGTTGAAGAAAGGAAAGACCATCGGGTACAGTATTAATCCATTTTTTATTTTATCAATCCATACCTTTAAATAAGTTTGCTATTATGAGTAAGTAATAATTGTACTGAAAGCGTAAGCGACAATAAAAATGTTATTCAAAAAAAATCTTTTTGTTGTTTTTCCTCTTCTTTCCATAAATAAATTTTATAATAGAAAATATTTTTATAGTGCATTCAAATTAGAACAAAAGGTACTCACCTGCATGGTCCGTCGAGCGCTCGATGGGTGCAGGTATCCTCTAAATAGCTGGACATTGGACACACAAAAAAAAGATTATAATAATGGTCAATCTTAAAAATATGCTGGAATAATTCAACTCAGGATCGCCCGATACAATCACTACAGGTAACAATTCGGTAAAACGGTGCTGCAACCTCTAACAATTATTTTGAATCTATGCAGTGTAAAGCCATTAGGTTTAATATAAATATTCCGCGAGTAATCGTTTAGAATCAATTTGTGTATCAACAAAAAAAAAATGTCCATAATTTCGCTTTATAGGCAGGTACAGGAGACGGGGGATCAGATTTCAGGGCTTCCTCCGCGAATTTTCACCACATTTTCATTCTTCTTCCATTCAATTAGCAATTGCGCCGCGACGACGTTTCAACTTTCTTTATGAATTTTGCGTCAAACAAATGCTTTTGCTGGGTTCCGCGCGATCCAACCGCTTCAATTATGCAGCGCGACAATATGCAACAATGTCAATTATGAAATAAATTTAATCTACTCCGTATGCACCATATAAACAATTTCGCTAGACGGGACACCAAATTTTATTTGGACTAAAAACTTTTTGTTGTACTCTTTGGGCTAGAGTAAGCGAATCAGTAGATGGAGCGAAGCACGACAAGGTAGAATACACACATATCCACTCCACACACAACTAATACTGTCGTCGCGCTCCCCAGTTGAAAAATCACTAACGCACACTAGCAGCCCTACGCGCGCGGAGAAATTCCATACACCAGCATCTCTTTTATATACTCTCAACTTCTTGCCTCTCACTTGTTTTATGGCATTTTTCACCGACACTGTTCTGAACAACACTGCAAAAACGATTAACGGAATCCGAGCCAGAGGAGAGAGAAAACTATTATTTCAGATTCGTCCGTTTTAACGCGTTTTTCCCGTCACATATTGATTTTTCCGTTCATTCAAATGCTCAGCTCGTTCAATCCATGCAATGTTATCATTTTCACAATTTCCACGACAGCGAAAACCGACAAAATATTTAATAATCCGAGCAGCGACAGGCCTTCACGATATTATGTTCGCGACTCTCAAGTGAGATCCCATGCGCGCGCAAATTGACTCCCGTCGCGTGAAGAAACCAAAATCCTGCTTACGCTGTTGCGGCCACAGCTTCACTCCCTTTTTCCACTCGAGTCGCGAAATCGATGGCAAATTAGGCGCTTCGTCATCGGTTGGCTCCAATAACAGTACTTTTCTTGAACTATGTAATGATTTTCAACTTTTTAAGTTCGAACGCGGAACCGACCTCTCATCGGTTCTAGACGTTAAGTCTGAGTAGTGCCAACGGATGGTACCAACAGGTCAACCAATCCGTGCACCGTAACCCATTCATGCGGTGGCTGCTTGTCGGCCAGCTAGTTCGGAGAGGATTTCGGTCGCGGGTCTCCGAATGGGTTACGCTCAATTACAATATTTTCAGCCACCTGAACATGCCCGTTTTCAAAACGCGTTATCAAAACCAAACCATACGGAGAAGGAACCTACTTTACGTTACTCCGTATTTCTTCTTATCACCAGTCAAGAATGCAAAATCTAATTTTTATTTCGCGTTCCCGAAGTTTCGACGCGGTACCGAAAAGTATACTACTCTAACTCAACCCGACGAAAACTACTCTAAATAAAATAACAAAACAACAAGGGTACCGCGTACCGCGCGCGACACGAAACCGACTTCAGCGGATTTGGCGAAACCCTACCCTCGCGACGGCATACCTACCCTGCACTCTCTCTTCCCACTGAAAAAGAAAAACCGCTGAAAAGGAAAGTCGTGGTTATCTTTAGCAATTCATGGTGTATTCATCGACAATTCACAATCGTGGTCTTATTCCGTAGATAATTGATTTTACCAATTACGTTATCTTCTAAATAAAGTCTACCGCCCTCCGTCAATGGAAGACCTAAATACGTAACTAATCTGTAACTAAGCTCAGCTCACTCTCTGAGATTCATTCAACGATATCGATTAAATTCATACGAAAAGTATTCTGATCAGTATACTGTTCTCTTCCCGGTTTCAAAATTTAATACTATGTTAGTGCGTAAAAGATACCAAGGCATTCCTTGAAATGATTGTAATGATGGCGATTCCAAAAGGAATTTGGGACTGGTGAGATGTGAGTTGAGGTAATTATTTACTTCTATGACTTGGCAATTCAAACGTAATCGAATTAAATAGATTTGTTCAATTGGATTTGGTTAAACTAAATTATATAACTATTCCTTTGGATATCTACCCTTACGTTAGTACAAATATCATATCTAGATTTGATTAAAAATTTGATTAAAAATAAAGTTATTGCCTAAATCTGATTAAGTAGTAAATTTGAACAAACGCTTCCAACAATTATCTAAAGGTGATGAAGATCTAATTCATATACGCGTTGAACAATCTCGTTCCACTTCTCGTCTTAATATTTTGTACAAGGCACGCTCTTTTGGACTTGTCGAGTTTCGAAATTTCGAGGCCAAATTCGACCAATCTTCTTCTGTGAAGCAAATCACTTGCCAAACTGTACTTTTACCGCCGGTTTTCGGTCCACGAATGAGTATCGCCTCGAATCTTGGATCTCTGGCAATAAGACTTCTGTTTATAAGACTTAAATCAAAAGGAACTTGTTGCTTTTTATTTTCGACTTCTTCCATCAAAGATTTGCCAGAAGTTCTTTTACCAGATTTCGAGTCATATTCGAAGTCAGCAAAAGCGGCTTGGGTGGTTGATTCTGTGAGCCCTTTTGGGTTAGCCTCTGAACTTAGTCGCTTAGGAGAAATTTTGTGATTGGCAGAGAATAAAGGTTTAAGTGCCAACGAATCGTTACCGTATTGCAATATTGTAATAATGACTAAATTAATCACATACTCTCCGTCGACTTCTTGATTGCGATAGTGGTCGATACTCTCGCCGCTGTTACAAGAATATCCACGCGAATTGCTGCCCTCGTCTTCGTTTAGAATCGGAGTCACCACAATCGGCAACAATTGACTGTCTTTAACGGTATCACTACTATTGTTAATGTTATTAGTTATATTACTAATATAAGCGAATGATTCGATAAGTTCTGTATCACTAGCATTGGGCTCACGAATATGGTCATCAGTCTTATTAACTAGTTCACAGTTGTGACGATAGCTTTCATTCGGACCAGGCTCTTTGAATTCCTTTCGGGATTGTTCTGTTGAAGCTATTTGATAGTTGGTGTGATGAACAGTTACATCTAAAATCGAGTTACTTAAGTTTACCCTTGGACCAACGCTACTGCTTTCCAATCTATCTTCATATGATGGGGGCATTAATTCGATTGGTGGCTGTGAAGTTTCAGGAATATGTGTATTCTCTGTATCACAATATCGGTTTGTGTCATCATTTTTTAACGAAAACACTCCACCTTCAATATCCGCATCACAATTAATAGAATTCGATATTATATCTTCAGTTGGATCTTCAACAGCCTCATACAACGGTGAACTAGGTGCATTTGCTTCCACAGTCGTCGAGTTTTCCAGCAATTCTCCACTTGGCACCGTCATCGGCTTGGAAGTGGATACAGGGGGTAACTTTCCCGTTGAAAGCTTGGATTTGTCAGCCACGACCTACAGGAGTAATAGACAATTGTTTAAGATCCCAACTCAATCTTTGGAGATTGATACTGCGTCAATCTTATTCAAACGCAAGGTACTTTCGTCGCGGAAATTTCTTCAAAAAGTTTGAAAGTATTGTTATTAAATTTAAATTGATTTGTCATTTTAAAAAAATGAATTATAAGAAAAAAAGTTATAATAATTTCAACTTCACTTAGAAACAAGTTAACACGTAATAATATAATGTATTGCCACGTATTTTCTTTTCTTTTAATTTAGTCTTAAAACTTTTCACGTAAAATCATTTTGTTGGTGTTTTCATTTTACCTTCTTCTTCCAATTGAAATGTTAAAAAGTTGAATAGGTTTCGTTAAGCAAAATTTAAACGAAAATAAGATAGAGAAGAACAATAAAGAGGTTGGGAGTGTGTAAAGTATGTTGGTAGTGTAATCGATAAATGGACATGCATTGTTTGACTCAATATCTTGTATAAAAATTAAGAGCAATCAAATAAAAAAATAAACAAGTGAAACTAGCAGTAGCACTAAAATCTAATCAGACGAGTAACTTTACATTGAAATTTATGTTACTCCATTTTCTCTCTATTACTCTAGATGCGAAAAACTATTTTTTTATTTATAATGTAAAAACCACAACTTTGTTTCACTCTAAATTTAAATTTAATTTCTTCTCCACTTTAGTCGGGAATAATTCTATAGTTGAAATTGTTGTACAGTTAACTTATTTGAATTTTTCCTTTTGTTTCATTTTTCTAAATTTAATTAAAAGTAAGCCTGCTCTTTATTCAGGATATTTTTATTTTTCCTACCCCGAAAATTACGCTAAGGGAAACGAAAAAACTTAAAAGGAAAAGGATTTGTCGCCGTCTCGTTACGAAAGAATCGAAATTGTTCCACACGTAGCAAACATCCACGTAAAATTTCATTTTTAATATAAAAACCGCGAAGGCGAACTTTGTTTGCTAACGTTTCAAACAAAAAGAAGAAAATTACTACAAAGACTTGATGTTTAAATTACCGTACGATAAAAGCTACTAATCATTGTAGGATCACTATCTTTACTCGACTTGCCGTTCTACTTTCACTTCAATCTGCTTTTTTCATCTTCGACATTTTAACTTTCACTATTTTAATTTAATAAAATTAGGATTTCTATTATAAATATTATTATCTTTCATTTAAAAACGAGAAACTTCTATAATTTAAAAATCTGTAACGTAGAAAAATCGTGCAAATATTTATCTTAGATACTTTTCCTTATTGAAAAATCACGGAATAAACTCATTTCAGGTTCGGAACAATGCTAACGAAAAATATTCAGGTTTAATGGTTGTTTTACACCTTATAAAATTCACGCAAGTAGGGAATTTGTAAAATCGGAATACACTAACTAGCCGAACTGATTCATTCACGTATATTTACCGTTGTGCCTTTTCTGCCGGTGAAGTATATCTTCCTCGGGTTGCAACAGATGCGCCAGAACATTGGGCAATCTCCTCGTGTGTCTGGCTTCGCAATTATCACAATTGTTACGATTTTCACAATTAACTCAACATGCACAACCGGTGTGCCTTGTCGCCATCTTTTCTTTTTCTTCTTCCTCCTTGTGTCGGACTGTCACTCCGACAACCGCCGACAAAACAGATGTGCGGAATGGAACGCCACATGGCGCAGGGTGCACTTCCATCTGTCGCCAGTGGCATAGTGTTTCGATGGCCACGGTGGAGGGGGCATTCCCAGATGGATATGTCTCGAGATGCGTCAGGGTTTTGTTTAATATTCTGTTTCAAATATTTAAATCCACAGATCTGAATATTTGGAGATAAAAAAATATTTTCTGCGCAACGCTTGCATTTCGAGGTCATACCCATCTGGTCGAGTGCAAGGGTTCGGGATCGGAATCACTTCGATTCCCGGGCGTAGGCGTCACATTACAACTAGATGCATACACGAAATGTAATTTGACCGCCTGCGACCGCGTTCACGCTATTTTCACTTCTTTCACTGAGTATTTCTCGCTAAGGTTCCAAGTTTCGTTTAAAGGCACTTTAAACTCGCGAACTTGATTTCTTCTCAAATGGAATTGGGTTTTTCTTTTTTTTTTCTCTCTTCAACAATATTTCACACAGAGCTTAATCCACTTTTCACACGAAAACTCTTCCGGAAAGTCGTGGAATCAAGAAACAGAACGAAAAACGAATCCACAATTAGCAATTTCAATACATCTTAAACTTTCCGCCTGCAACCTAAATCCGCTTCTTCTCTCTTCACGAAGCAAGAACCGACTCCCCCGTTTTCTGCGTTTCCAGCGAGCTCTTCAATATATTTCACAGTTTGATATTTCCTAACTGTATCATACTTTTGAACAGTATCATACTTTACATCTGGGAATTTCAGGGACCGCATAGTCTTTTGCATCCGCATTGAGCACTTTTCGTAGCTTATGGACATTACTACTACTATTACTCAGACCACTATCGGAACTTTTGTTTTAATGCGATGTCGATGTTGCTTCAGAAAGTGATCTGGAACGTGGTAATTCACAATTGGGTATATAATGCGCGGGACTGTATTTTTCATATAAATCCAAACCAGATGTGCTACTTGTCTTGCTAATGGTGATGATGATAATGATGGTGAGATTTTATTTTTGGGCTGATCGGTAGGGTCGCTTATATCGTTATTATTGATGTAATTGCTATTCGGATCACGTTTTGAAGTAACTCTCGTTAGATTATTGTCGTGTGATCGAATTATATCCGATGAGGTTCTTTGATGTCTTATGGACGATGAAGATGCGCCGAGTCGTGGCTTAGTTTGTAATGCTTTGGACCGACTTGTTGTATTTATTGTATTATTGTTAAATTGTGTTTTCCCTGTCACTCGCTTTAATGTGTCTCTGGCTGAACTTGCACGTGATAACCTATTGCTACTTACTCCAAATCGACTGGTTGCTGTTGTATCATTATTTCCGCCCGTTAAATACGATCCTGTTCGATATATCGAAGACATGCCCGACAGACTTGATCGATATGTTGGTCGGGTTAGATACGATCATCCGCTCGAATATGAACTACTTAAACTGCTACTTCGATAATTTGATAGATGATAGCTGCTTGTTGAATATCTTGTAGGCGAAATTACAGGCATATTACAATTCTAAGAGCTCGGGCTATATTTTGAATGTTTCCGTTTTTAGGCTTTTCGGTTGCCAGTCTTTTTTTTTTTTTTTTCTCAATGCCAATTTTCTTCTGTAATTTTGTATCGAGTATTCCGATATTGCCAATATGAGGATAATTTTCAATTAAAAACGTTTCAAGCAAAGCAGTTATTATGAAAACTAAGCAATTTATTTCAACTGGAAATTTTAGTGCGGAAATTATGATGTTAAGTTTTTTTGTGTAAGGGATTATTTTTTTTTGATCACCCCGTTTATCGTTGCTATAATTGTGGCGTAGAAAAGAAGTTTTTTGTAATGTTGTAACTAAAATATTATTATAAGATGAAGAGGGTAGCTTGCAGAAATGTTGTATCTACGTTTTACGATCGTCGTTCGGTTGAAATTTCCTAATTATTTGTAAATTTATTTCCCAGATTTTCGATAGTCAAAACACAGAAATTGCAATTTTAGAACGGAGGTCTCCATTTTAATCCCATTACTCACTTAAGAATTCTTTTAGTATTACTTTATTTAGTTTTTAGATCTTATACTTTATTTCTACATTTCTCAAATATTGGTAATAACAGACATTACATTTTTAAACTATTGTACCTCCGATGGTTCTGGCTTCAAGGAGTGATGATTATGAGGGTCCGGTGCACTTAGTGGCTCTTGAAATGGGAATAATCGAGATTTGACTTCATTCGCCGTCGATTTACTCAGTCCAAGTTGCATACCCACTTGATTAGGCTGGGGTACAGCTGAAACTGGTGGTGCGGAAACTGCTTGAGACGGAGGTAAGTTTGGTGGAGCATGTGCTCCAGCACTATGTGGTACTTCGTGGGGAGTTGTGCTGTGTGCCTGTGGCAGCGCTGGCTTTTAGAGCCCTACTCCTCAATTACTACAATACACAGACCTTGTATTTCAGTACGAGATGTTTAACTCAGCCAGGTAAATGGACTTCTGTAGCAAGGTGGAAATAGTTTAGCTTGATTTGAGAATTAAAAACAATTACTATTCGCATACGCTAAAATTGTTTTCTTCTGCTGGATCAAAATGGATTTTGCATGTTTTGCTATGATATTGCAATGAAACACCACTTCTCATAAGCATATTTTGCTTTTAGTGTTTTTAGAGAAGCTTAATAGAGATCATAATATATATAGAAGTGGACGAATTTAAAACCTGTATCAGCATATTACAGGTTTGGCTCAGAGGTAGAACGTCGGACAAAGGAACGCAGGAACCCAGGTTCAAATCCCCACGCAAGAGTATTTCATCATTCCATTCTTGAATACAATTTAAATATGTATAACAAATTAACAAACAGATAATACGCCAGAAATACTATGCTAACTGAGTGCGGTATCTAAATGGAAGGAACATTCTTATATTTTAAAAGATTGCTTGCTTGTGTAAAACTCTCATAAATTGCTTGTAAAAGACCTTTCCGAACCTCACTAAAGAAGCGATCAGCTCTTGATATTAGTCTCCTTAAAAGAAGTATCCCTTTCTTAGGGAAGTACTATGGAAGCAGAAAAAATTATAAGCCTCCTTTAGGCTTCCTTTAGGTCTTTTGGAGAATTCAATGAAACATGCGAAAGATCTAATAAAATACTTACCGAATCATTACAGAAGTTTAGAAACGTTTACTTCCCTAAGTCTTTCTTTAGGTATTTCCTTAAGGTCTTTTAGAGGAGCCAATGAGACTTGCGAGAGATGTTATGAAAGCTTTTACGGAGCCGCTATAGATGTAAACAAGCTTTGGTAAACTAAGAAAATGTTCTCCTTTTTAGCCTAACCAAACCTTTTCAGAAGCTGTAAAGAAGCAAAATAGGTAGCTCTATAAGACTTATTATATGTGAAATTGCTACTTGATGGTTTAATATTTGGATATAACGAACTTCGGTTATAACGAACCAATTCTCATGGTCCCTAGAGGTAGAGTCATTTGGGGTAACTGAGCGCAGTGGGTAAGTGAGCGCACCGCGTATATCTCCTGAACGCAGTGTGCGTGATAGGTGTTCGTTAGAGTGAAACAAGAACGCCACAGTGGCAATCTAGTTTTGATATGACACTGCCCCATGCGACATTGTTTCAATTTGTTCCTCGCATTTAATTAAATTTACTATTTGCCTTGGTTATTTTATGTGTTTAGCGAAATCCTGTCACGTCCACGTTTCGGATCCGATACTCGTAAGTCATACCTTCTTAGATTATGCGTATATTCTTGTAGATACATGAGAAATAATATTGAGGTTATGGTTGTGTCGCAAGCCGGTAGCATTATTAATTTGTGTTTTGTCTCCATGGGGAAAGTGTGCGCTGATAAGTGTGCGCATGCGTACACTTACCCCCATGAG
Source organism: Odontomyia ornata (assembly GCA_963969285.1). Taxonomy (NCBI): domain Eukaryota; kingdom Metazoa; phylum Arthropoda; class Insecta; order Diptera; family Stratiomyidae; genus Odontomyia; species Odontomyia ornata. The sequence goes on from OZ017741.1 coordinate 296,157,940, forward strand.
CAATACTAAAAATGGATGGTGACATAGTTGATTTTCAAATCTTATATGAATCATTTTTTCATGTTACAGTGTCATCATGCCGCGAACATATATTCGAAAAAACCCGAACTAGCACCAGTGACCGAGCAACAAATTGCTAAGGCTAAAGAGCTTATTCGAAATGGCAAAAGTCAGAGAAGTGCTGCAAATGCCATTGGCATAAGCGAATCCTGTCTGCGCAAAAGACTTAAACTTGGCAAAGCTGCAGATTCAATGGGCCGCTTTAAGCCAACATTCAATAATGAGCGAGAGGAAGTGTTTGTCATTCATTGCAAGAAAATGGATGAAAGATATTTCGGTCTCACTATAAATTATTTGAGGCGCTTGGCATATGAATATGCTGCCGTTAATGAGATTGATAACCGATTTGATCAGTCTTTAAAAATAGCAGGACGTGACTGGGTTGAATGTTTTTTAAAACGTCATCCTGAACTAGTCATACGACAATCTGCAGCGACCAGTCTGGCTCGAGCCATCGGGTTTAATAAAGTTCAAGTTAACAGATTCTACAAAAACTTGAAGGAATTGTATGAAAAATACAAATTTCAGCCAAGTCGCATATACAATGTAGATGAGACAGGCATGAGCACTGTACCAAAGAAAACTCCAAAGGTGGTCACCACAAAAGGAAAAAAGGTAGTCTCTAAAGTTGTATCCGCACAAAGAGGCATTACCTTAACAGCGATCTGCTGCATGAGTGCTAATGGTCATTATATCCCACCAGCATTGATCTACCCTCGCAAAAGACCCCGTGAGGATTTATTGGATGGAGGCCCAACACAAAGCATTTGCATGGTGTCTGATAGTGGTTTTGTAAACACAGAGCTTTTCGTAATCTGGCTGCACCACTTTAAATATTTTGTCCATTCCACTCAGGAAGATCCTGTATTACTCTTACTTGACAATCATTCATCTCATATCAGCTTGGAGGCAGTAAAATATGCTCGTGAAAATGACATTGTGATGCTGACGCTTCCTCCGCATGGAAGTCACAAACTTCAACCTCTGGACAGGTGCCTTTACAATCCTTTAAAAGTTAAATACTCGATAGAATGTGACAAATTCATGTCGCGACACCCTGGAAGAGCCATTACACAATATCAAGTGGCCCGCTTTTTTAACGAAGCATACAAAAAAGTAGCCACGCTAGGTAATGCTGAGTCTGGCTTTAAAGTGACTGGAATATATCCCTACGATGATGACCTATTCGATGAAGCAGATTTTGCACCACCATTAGTTACAGATCAGATGCAACAAGATGTACAGCAGACATCAAACCAATCTGTGGAAGTGTACCAGCCTGAAAGAGACGAAGCTGAGGATAACCACCCTACAGGAGCGGAACCTTCTAATGAGAGTCAAGATCAGCTAGAGGAAATGACCCAGGCAGCTAATAGACAGATTGTACCAAACGGAGACAACCTCATTTCTATGGAAGATGAATTTCTAAATCATGCATGTGACGACAATCTACTCAGAGAAGCAGCTACACAAAGTCCTTCAATACTTGATCCCGGAGGGGAAAAGTTTATTGCCGAAGCTTCATCGATGAATAGCGTATCTAATAATCCTGGTATTGAAAATAGGCAGAGCACAGATGAAATAATTGATGAAATTCACATTACTCTTGGATATCCTCCATTAAAAGAGCCTGCGATGGAGGTTCTAATAAAAACAAATCCGTCTATTGACTCTTACACTGAAAAAAGACGTAGTTCTGGTGACTATAAGTTAAATCAAAAAGTAGCCATCATGTGCCTGTATCTCACCTCTCACCTCTTCCTCGGATGAAAGAAAAAAGACGTGGAGGCAGAGTTTCCATGAAATCAGAAGTAATTACAGACAGTCCATATACAAAACTGCTAGAAGAAAAGAAGCGCCAAGAAAAAGAAAAGAATATGAGCAAAAGGAAAGTTCCAACTTTGTCATTAACTGTTCCTACTTCAAAGAAAAAACAAGCTTCAATAGAGAATAAAAACCGAAGGAACAACAAAACGAATGTTTATAAAAACAAACAGAAGTTCCCTCTTTCAGAAGCGAAAGAAAGGGATTACTATTGTCCCCTTTGTCTACAAAAATATGAAGATCCACCATCAGAGGAGTGGATCAAGTGTAGAGTTTGCGAGGAATGGTGGCACGAACAGTGCACTGCTTATGAAAGAGGCGCTTTTGTATGCGATAATTGCATTGACAATTAGAAAAAACGTTCGAAAATTTTAGTTTTTAAGAAAAATTATTTAGTTTTGATATAGTGCTTCACTAAATACGCACTGTGGTGGTAATCTTGTCTAATTGACTTGCAAGGAATAATATGATTAATGAAAAGAAAAATTTATCTTGTATTTGTTTTGTTTTCCTTTAACACGTTTTATTCATGATATTTGTGGTAATTAATCAGACTGATCTTTGTGATATCTTTCAAATGAAGATTAATATTAATTTGACTCATTTTTGCAATCTCCTTTTAGGTTGAGGTAAATATGATGAAGTCCAAAAACTTTGATGAAGCAATATTAATTTTGTATTTATAAATAAGACTGAATTATCAGCAAAAACAAGAAATATAAATATATAAAAATAACTATGTTCTGTAATTGTTTGTGGGTTTCTCTGTAGAATGCGTTTACATACCCCATATACGCTTACTTACTCCTTAGGGGTGTGCGCGGTTACCCGCAATACGGGTAAAGTAAACGCATTCTGATTCTCTTTCTTTAATTGCATGTTGCAAAAGGATAAACGTTTAATTTGTTAACTTTTCTATTTTCATTCATAAACGAATAAGTGTTCTTTCTAAAGAAAACACTTTGATTTACATAGCTTTAATATTAACAATATAGTGTGGTTTGAAAGGCAAAACTGCGCACAGTTGCCCCGAATGACTCTACGTTATAAGCGAGGTTGACGGTAGTTTGAAAGACAAAAGTCCACCCAGTTGTCCCGAATGACTCTACTCTACTTTCTGCAAACATGTTTAAATTGATAATAGCTTCCATTCAAAGCAAAGTTACACTGGTGAAATTATTGCCTTTGAAACGCATCATTGCAAATTTAGACATCCATCATAAATTTACCAACTCTTTCAGCAAAGATGATTTTTCCCCTTGGATTACTTTAAATGTTGTATGAAAATTCTCAAATATTTAATGTAACATATAGTTAGATACCCTTGAATAAGATCAAACGCTACTTAATTCATTTTTCTAAGTTCTTCAACCCTCTAGAAGAAGTAAAAGTATAAAGATCGTTTCAAAAACAATAATTCCGCAACAAATTTCAATCATAACACACAATCCCAGATCAATACAAACTGCATCTTTTTTTCCTCAAAAAACATTCAATCACATTCACCAAACGTATGTTTTAAAGTTTTCTTGTAGAAACCAACGCGAACATGGCGTTCCGTATCGATTTCTCCATGCTAGTTGCAGCACCATCAACCAGACAAAAAGATGATAACAACCCCCCGGGAAAAATGCTCATCTCGAAAAAATAAAACGAGAAAAAGAAAACCAACAAACGAAGGATTCGGATGCATGGATAAAATGTACGAATGAAAAGAAAAATCTTGCTTCCTCCTGCTCCACCCTCTCGTTCCATACACAACAACTTTTCCCGACTTTGTTTCCTGTCCTTGTTAAATTTCTCCAGGAAAATGTTCTTTTGTTGTTTTCTCGACAAGCCCTTAAGACATAATGCACAAGAAAAAGCAAAAAACAGTCGGCGACGACGATGACTATGCTCAAGAAGAAAATTCACCGTACCATCACCGCCACCGTGAAAATTCATTCAACCGACTTCACACAATAACGCGCTGCAGAACAAAAGAAATGAAAATAGGAGCAACGATTTCTATTTACTCGATGTTTTCCAATAAGGAAAGGAAAAGTCACCAAAAGGAAAAGTTCGAGCGGGGAAACAGGAGTTTTCCTTGCCGAATACAAAACATACGAGGATACTTGCAGAACGAGAAAACCCCACGCTAAACAAGTTGAACAAGAAGTTGGAAAAATCAATTCGCATCTTCCGCGAAAATCTTTTGAATTTCAATGCATATCATCAACTCCCCGTTGGTATTGCATATGTAGATGATTCTTGATTCTAATTAGTGACGTGCTCTTGAGCTCATACTACGTCGCTGCTCTTATTGGATCCGAATGGGAATAGTGCATCGTGTGCAATGGCGCTGTGAGAGCGAGAACGCTACAACCATTAAAGTGGGCGCGGCTTGCCTTGGAGGCGTGTTTTGAACTGGTTCTTGTAGATGCGACCGGTTTTGCTTTCTCCTCTTTGAACCGATTCAACCCTATGGCTCTCAAGCTGTCGTAGGAGGAAATTTCATATGCAATTGGGACAATAGTTGTAGTGTCAGTGGATCTTTCGTCCTAAGAACAGCAGCAAAAGGATATGCGATGATTCGGAATCGGCATTCAGCCTCGGAACATAATAGTTACGATTGAAGTGGAGAAATATTGAACTCTTAGTTACTGAAATGCACTAAATAAAGTGTTCATTGCTTATTCTTTGATATATTCGCAGCAAATGCTATGTTAGAAATACAAATTTTCATTTGTTAAAAAGATTTTCTGGCTTTTAACTCATCCCTGGGGTAAAAAAAACACTTTTTTGAATAGCTATACGTATGTTTATGAAATCATGGGATTTTGTAGGTCTCCCGTCGGCATGGCAGATACTAGCAACACTAGTGAGTTCCATTTCGCGGGATATCGTGTTTTTCATCGAAGAGATTGGAAGTAAACATTTTTTGTTTTAATTTACTTAGTAGTTTCACACGGGTCTACGCCCATTACATAGTATAAGATAGATAGTAGCCAACACAAATAAATAAAAGTATTTCACAATGAAAAATAAACATTAGTAACATTTTCCAGTAAATAATAACATTTTTTTTAAATTTCGAAATATATTCAAATTAAAGATTAAATTAATCATTCGCAAAATAGTAGCTTACGTTTCATGATATGAAAGTATTCTGTTTCCTAAAATTACTTATATTAATCGAATGTTTTCTTAATTAATTGATCAGGACTATATTTACTCATTTTACTTAATTCTTGCAAGGTAATATCTCTGTTTCTCTTGAATAGCTCATTAAAACAATTAGCCAGTCTGTAAATGGGATCATTTGCAGTGGCGGATCTAGGATTCAGGTTTGGGGGGGGCTTGACAGTTAGGACCTCAAAAGTTGAGTTGTAATAATTAATTCCAGTTCTAGCTTTTCGGTGCAGAAATTTTTCGCCGTAAAATTCGTGCGGATACATATCAATATTTCAAGAAAAACAATTTTTCCACGAACGCTTTATTTTCTACTATTATAATTACGACAATATGAACAACAGTAAATTGGTATGAGAATTTTCTCAAGTTGCACTACAGAGGCTACAATATTTGACTTCTTGCACTTTTGATACTGAATTGCTTATCGCTGTTACTACATCAGAAAAATTATCGCCCGACCTGCCCGAAGATTTTAGTCGTCGAGGTTTCATATGGTGAATTCACCTCTGAAAATCATCTACCGACCAGTCCTAAGTTTCGATTCGTCGAGGTTTCAATTTGCAGAACGTATCCACAACTTCTTCCGTCTTGTTTCCTATTTCTTTGTGGATGTTAGCTAACGCTAAGCCGTTGAGACGGTTTTCGGACATGTTGACTCTCAAAAAACTCTTCAATCGTTTGAGTCTCGAAAAAGTACGCTCCGCTGTCGTTGAAGTGACTGGAATTGTAGCGAATAATTGTAGCAGTGTCGCAACGTTCGGAAAAAATGAGCCATAATTCTTCGATTTCATGACTTGCAGAGCATCAATCGCAGTTTGGGCTTGTTGAAAAGCGGTAGTCTTGCAGTGCTTGTGCCAAAGAAGAATTTCTTTTCTCAGCTCTGTTTCGCTGCAGCCGCTCAGATCTCCTTCGTATACTTGTGCAGCTTTCAAAATTTCGTCAACAGAAACTTTGGTACAGAGCGTTGGAATCAGCCCTTCCAGAGGTAGTATCTTCAGAAATTCACCCTTGAACCTCCAAGTCAGAGAAGAGATCATGTGATTTAAATAAGGGTAAAAAATCGTAGCTCTGAAACGCAGAAAGATAAATTCGTTAGAAACGTCAACTCGAGCTAATTTCGAATATTTTCAGGAAAAGAAGTTTTGTTGATATTGTGGCAGCCCAGAGACAACTACCACTAGAGATGACATGAGCAATCAAGTGCAGCAACAGCAACCAATGCATAGCACGCAGTCATTCATGCAGTCGGTCAGTCAGTAACACGCGAGCAAGCAGCAAGGCATCTGTCATTGACAACCATAAGCGAATAAAGAGTTTTATATAGTTTTACCTGTGTGATCTTTCATTTCCGCAGTGTGGACAAAGTCACACGCTAAACTGGTGGAGCGCTAAACTGGTGACCCCGACATAAAAGAGGACACGTACTCAGCAGTAGAGAAACGACAGGCTCTCAAAATGACATCTGAAGACGAGAACTTCAGGGATGCAAGCGAAGGCGAGCACGAGGAAAACTCCAATCCGCAGAAATCTTCAAAATCACCGCTTGTAAGCTGCCATCGTTCTGGCAGGCGCATCCGGCATTATGGTTCGCGCGTGTAGAAGCTCAATTTCGATCGCATCGAATAATTAACGATACATCAAAATTTGACAAAGTGATTGGAGAGTTAGAAATGGCCGCACTAGCACAAGTGGCGGACATAGTAGAAAATCCGCCAACGACAGGGAAATATTTTGCCATCAAAACACGTCTTTTATCCGCCTTCGGGCAAAGTCATGAAGAACAAATTCGCGAGCTGCTTCACGGCTTGGAATTGGGCGACCAGCGTTCATCGCAGCTTCTCCGCAACATGCAACGCATCGCGAAAAACGGAGTGCCGGGGGCGTTCTTAAAATCATTGTGGTTGGAACGACTACCGGCAGAAATGCGAGCAATATTGGCGGGTTCCAGTGCCGTAGCCCTGGACGAACTTGCGGCGGCAGCCGACCGCATTGCCGAAATCAACAAAACCAACATATACTCCGTGACAAAATCTACTATAAGCGAATGCGCCAGTACAACGAACACATCAGCGGATCTGCAATTGCGAGACGCATTGGCAGATGAAATATCGGGTATGCGCGCGGGTTTTCGTCGAATACAAGAGAAGAGACAGGGCGAGCAATGGCGAACAGACATATCGCGACGCAGCCCACATCGTAACAATCCAACCCTCTGTTGGTTCCACTCTCGTTTTGGAACCAGAGCAAGGAACTGCGTACAGCCGTGTTCTTTCAAGTCGGGAAACGCAAAAGGTCACTGACGGAACAGGCGCTGATCAGTGACACAGGAAGCAATCGCCTGCACGTTTACGATAAAGAAACAAAAGTACAGTTTTTAGTGGACACGGGGGCGGAACTATCCGTACTTCCTCGGAAATTCAAGCAAGGAGCTAACCCGACAGGCTACAAATTGTACGCTGCAAATGGGTCGGAGATAAATACGTTCGGGGAGAAGCTTCTCAAAATAAACCTGGGTCTACAACGGACGTTCACCTGGAAATTCCGTGTGGCAGAAGTATCGCGGCCAATGCTAGGCGCTGACTTCCTCAGACATTATTGTCTCATGGTGGACCTAAGGAACAAAAGATTAATTGACTCCACGACGCTTCTATCAACCCCCGGCCAAATTCGTTATTCAAACCAACCGGCTATAGCGACAGTGTGCGGAACAAGCAAATTCCACGAATTAGTGAGAAAATATCCCACGCTCACCAACCCAGCAACACTCAAAGTGAAAATAAGTCACGGAGTGCAACACCACATAATCACGAAAGGCCCCCCGGTTTTTGAACGGGCACGTCGTTTGGCACCGGACAAATTAAAAATTGCCCAGCAGGAGTTCGAGTACATGCTCGACAAAGGATTTTGTCGTCCATCATCAAGCCCATGGGCAAGCCCCTTACATTTGGCACAGAAAAAAGGAGGTTGGCGTCCGTGCGGCGATTTCCGTCGACTAAATGCGGTTACACAACCCGACCGCTATCCACTTCGACACATCGAGGACATAATGGCAGACCTCGCAGACAAAAGAATATTCACAAAACTGGACTTAGTACGCGCATTCCACCACGTGCCAATTGCGGAGGACGATATACCCAAGACGGCGGTGATCACACCGTTCGGGCTCTATGAATTCGTGGTCATGACTTTCGGCCTGCGAAACGCCGCCCAGTCGTTCCAGCGATTTATGGACGAGGTACTGAAGGGGTTAGATTTTTGCTGGTGCTACATCGACGACATCCTGATCGCATCACGAAACGAAGAAGACCATTTCGAGCAGGTGAAAGTAGTGTTGGAGCGACTTACCAAATTCGGAATTGTTATAAACATTGCAAAGTGTGTTTTTGGCACCACCAACATCGAGTACCTCGGACATAAAATAAGTGAAGATAGAATCAGTCCCCCAGAATCCCGCATCGAAGCGATACGGAGATTTAAGAAACCCGAAAATGTTAAAGAGCTACGAAGGTTTCTCGGAACACTTAACTTTTACAGGCGCTTCATCAAGAACGCAGCAAACCTTTAAGCACCGCTGAACGAATACGTGACCAACACGAAAAAAAACGACAAGACACCAATAAGATGGACACCCAAGGCAAACAAGGCATTCGCAGACTGCAAGGAATCATTGGCGAAAGCAACTCTTCTCGTACATTTTAAAAAGAACCAACCTTTGTCACTGGTTACAGACGCATCGGATATTGCAATTGGTGCCGTCCTACAACAACTTCAAGGTGACCGTTGGCTGCCATTAGCCTTTTTCCAGCGCAAGCTCTCGGGTACAGAGAAACGGTACAGCGTCTATGATAGGGAACTGCTCGCCATCCATGACAGCATCAAGCATTTTAGACATTACCTGGAGGGCAGAGAATTCTCCGTCCAAACTGATCACAAACCCCTGACGTACTCATTCCAAAAAAAATCCGAAAAGTCATCACCGCGTCAAAGTCGACAACTAAGCTTCATTTCGGAGTACACCAGCAACATAGTGCACATCCAGGGGGAGAAGAACAAAGTGGCCGACGCATTGTCAAGAATCGAGACAATCAACCTACCCACGGTGATCGATGCTAAGGAGTTCATCCGAGAGCAACAGGAGGACCAGGAGCTACAAGCGCTGGTAAAGGATAACAAAACGTCACTTAAATTGAAACGCCAACCCTTCGGAGACCAGGGAGAAATCGTTTGTGACACGTCCACGGGGTTAGTTCGACCGTATGTACCAGAAACACTTCGCAGACACGTCTTCGATACATATCATGAACCATCGCATCCCAGTGGACGCGCAACATGCAAAGCGATCGCTCGAAAATTCGTTTGGATCAAAATGAACAAAGACGTGCATAATTGGGCTCGGTGCTGCGTACCCTGCCAACGCTCTAAAATTGCAAGACACACCGTTAACCCAATTCAACCATTTGCGATGCCAGACGGCAGATTCCAGCATATACACATAGACATCGTGGGGCCAATGATTCCTTCCAAGAACTTCAAGTATTGTTTGACGATGATGGACAGATTCTCTAGGTGGCCAGAAGCAGTTCCAATACCGGATCAAACAGCAGCAACCGTTGCAGAAGCATTTTTCTCAGGCTGGATTTCACGGTTCGGCGCGCCACGCACAGTGACAACGGATCAAGGAACTCAATTCGAATCCGCTCTTTTCCGAGCGCTTGCAAATCGAATGGGATGCGAAAGAAATCGCACAACTCCTTATCACCCCGCAGCGAATGGGATGCTGGAGCGCTGGCACAGATCGCTCAAAGCCGCTATAATGTGCCACGAGCAGAACCCCGCATGGGCCGACGTATTACCAACCGTTCTACTCGGATTAAGGAACAGCTACAAGGACGACATCGGAGGATCGAGTGCAGAAATCTTATATGGAACAACACTCTCGCTTCCAGGAGATTTTATAGCAGCTGGAGACAATCAAATCGAACCACACGCGTTCATTGAGCAGCTACGGGAAACGATGCAGACACTTCGTCCAGTACAGGCGGCGCATCATTGCCAGCGAAAGATATTCCAAAGCAAGGACCTGCAATCGTGCACCCACGTGTTTCTTCGGGTAGATGCAAATCGAAAACCCCTTTCGCAACCATACTCCGGACCACATAAAGTGGTAAATAGATTATCGCAGGTCGTGTATACAATCGAGGTCAACGGGAAGAGAGTAAACGTTTCAACCGAATGCCTAAAACCGGCATTCTTGGAGGCGACCGCATACAAAGGAAGAAACGCTTCGACACCCACAACCGACTCATCAATCACACCATCACAAAATCCAGCGGTCAACAGGACTCAGTGGACGCCAATCAACACACCTCCCAGAGACATTATCCGAACATACCCTCCAGCTCCAGCACGGGCTTCCGCACTCAGGGGGGAGTATTGTGGCAGCCCAGAGACAACTACCACTAGAGATGACATGAGCAATCAAGTGCAGCAACAGCAACCAATGCATAGCACGCAGTCATTCATGCAGTCGGTCAGTCAGTAACACGCGAGCAAGCAGCAAGGCATCTGTCATTGACAACCATAAGCGAATAAAGAGTTTTATATAGTTTTACCTGTGTGATCTTTCATTTCCGCAGTGTGGACAAAGTCACACGCTAAAATATAATTGCATTGAACGCATAATGTATTATATTAGAAATTCAGTATTTTAGATTGAACGAATAATAATATGCAAATTCGAGTAGATTGTCCATTTGTTAGTCAGCAAGATACAGCAAGAAGCAGAAAAAAGTTCAAATAACTTACCGGAAATATCCAAAAGCTGTTTGATCTTCTGTTTGGATATTAGATCGATTCTTCTGCCGGCCACACAAGCGAGGGATTTTCAGTTCTAATTCCATCTTGTTAGCTCTTTCGGCTTTCTGGAAGATTTCTTCGAAGGATTTTTCTCCCTTTCTCCTCTCAAGAAACAGCTCGATGTGATCACAAGCCGAAGAAATTTGCAGTTGAGAATGTTGAAGAGTCCTACTCACGGTCACGATAGGGGGATTCACATCATTGAGAACTTGCAGAGCAATCAAAAAATCAGATTTTTCAATCGCACCGAGTAGTTGTGTCGCTTTCGAAGACGTTTCGATGTCCTTATCGTACTTCAAATCATCCAACACTTGAACAATATATGGCAGGAACTAACAGACGGTGTTCACACTTTCATGTTTCTCAACCCAGCGCGTAAAGCAAAGTGTTTTCAAATGGGTTTTTTGCGATGTCGGTAACTCTTCTTTTATTTTGTCTTCGAGTAATTGCGTTCTTTTCGATGAACTCGTAAAAAAATTGATCAACATCGAAACCGTTCCCAGCATATTTCGAATTTCGCGGATTTCACAAGATTTTGAAACGCACAGATTCAATGAATGGCTGAAGCAGTGCGTATAAAATGCCAGTGGTTGTTCCTTGAAAATTAATGCTTGAACTCCATTTTCCCTACCAGAAAAGTTGGATCCTCCATCGTATCCTTGTCCACGCATATCAATGATGTTTAATCCCAAAGCCTCCAGCTCATCTGAGATCACCGTTTTGACATCTCTTCCGACCAGGGACGGATCCAGAGGGGGGGCACGGGGGTTCAGGCCCCCCCCGAAATTTTGAAATGAAAAAAAAAAACAACAAATATGAATATAAAATTTACGATCAGTTCAATATGTTGATAATCTTGTATGCAAATAAATTTAATGAACAAAGCCATTCTGAAATCGTATTTATATGATATCACTACGATTTCCCCTGAAGTCATAAAACCGTGATTCAAATAGCGCGCCGATTTCATTTAAGACCTCAGACCTCAAGATAGCGACTATGTCGCCTAAGCTGTATAGGTATCGCCAATTTGATGTGTGTTCAGTGTGAGTTTTCGTAGTAGTCGTGCAATTTCAGTGAGTCCTCATGGTCCTCATATTGAAAAAATGCCTCCAGTGAAAATAACTGCATTTTTCAAGCCGAAAAACCTTGATAAAGAATCGGTCAGTTTGGAACAGCCTGTTGAACAACCCGATGACGAACCAACGCCAGCAAAACGATCGAAACGAGACGAGACAGATAAAGTAGAGTTTGAGGTTAGTATTGATTTTTCTGACAGTGTAAAATTCGAGAAGTTCAATTACAAATGGAAATGTTAAGGAAAGAAATTCAGCGTTTCTTATATTCTGATTCACAACGGCCTTGGCTCTAAACTTGGAGTCAGGCAACAAGGCCGTTGTAAAATACAAATGATTACTAGGGTTGTTGATATATTATCGATAATACAAAATATCGATATTTTTGCTGATGACATCGATATTTTTGCGATGATATTTTTATCGCTGATACTATCGATATCGATATTTTTTGAATATTTTCAAATAAAATTCTTCAATTTTTTTTGCCGATATTTTTCTCACCGATATTATATCAATGTTTACAATTCACGGTATCGGTTATAAAAAATTAAAAATTTTTAAAAATTTATTCACTAATTTTCGTGAAATATTCGGTTAAAATACGAATCAACATGATTTTGTTTCTGTTTTTTTTTTTTATTTTTGTATCGATGTATCAGAATATCGATATTTTCAAGGATAAATATCGGTTGGCATATTCATGAGTAGCAAGTGACAAAATGTAGATTAATTCTTGTAAACACTTTTGAGTGGATATCGTTTTGAATATAATTGTGATTCACACTGATAAGTTTGCAGTGTTTGAATAAGTCACTGCTTATGACAATATTTGAATGACTTTTTTATAATTCAACTCTCAACTTGTATCAGCTAAATGCCTGGAATTCATATATATATATATTTTTTTTTTACAATTTGTAGAAGGGGCAAAAGTTGCTAGATAGAGATAATGACGTGGAACGCTTTTGTCGAAGAACATTGGACGATGAGGAGAAGTATCAACTTCTAGCAAATGTATGGACACCAGATGCCTCTTTCGCGTTTCCAGCATCGATGATCGGCGATAAAAATCGTAAATTTCAGCTGTCCTGGCTGCAAACGTATCCGTGGCTGTCTTACTCAGCAGTCGAAGATGCAGCGTATTGTAAATGGTGTATCATATTTGCTAAAGAGGAAGTTGGGAAAGGTCGTCATCAAAATGCAAACACGCTCATCAAAATTGGTTTGAAAAATTGGAAGAAAGCGTTAGAGAAGTTAAAAGACCATGCGGCAGCGAAGTATCACGACGACGCCCGTTTCGATGCGAGCAACTTTCGGCTTTTCTACGAAAACAAAAAGAACGATGTCATTAGTGACATTGATTCAACCCGCAAGAAGTTGCAGATCGAAAACAGAAAGAAATTGGTTTCGATTATTCGTGCAGTCTTATTTTGTTGTCGTCAAGGAATAGCCCTTCGTGGTCGTCGAGATGATGGTTCTGTGTCCTTGGAGATGCCGGAAGAGAACGACGGAAATTTTAGAGCTCTTCTACGTTATGCAGTAGAGTGCGGGGATGATTTTTTGCGAAACCACTTGCTGACAGCTGGAGCTAATGCAGCTTATTTGAGCTATAAGACACAGAATGAAATCATTGATGCTGGGCGGGACATAATTACAAATGAAATAGTGAATCGTGTAAATGAGACGAGGTGTTTCGCAGTCACTGCTGACGAAACGACTGATATAAGTGGGATAGAACAATTTTCTATTGGAGTTCGGTATGTCCAAAAAGTTGCAGGGAAACACGTCATACGAGAAGATTTCCTGTGTTTTGAACCCATAGAGGATGTGATAGGTGCAGGGCTGGCCAATACTCTATTAACAACTTTGGAAAAACTTGGTATCGAGATTCAATACATTAAAGGGCAAGGTGAACTACTAGTCTAGTATACAACGATCTTATAATTACAAATTGAGGAATTGCGAAATATGTTACTAACAATGATCTATTTTATAGGATATGATGGAGCTCGAGCTATGAGTGGTGAGTTTAAGGGATGTGCAGCTATTGTCCAAAATTCAGGTTTAGATGCACCTTATCTCCATTGTGCAAACCACAATTTGAATCTGGCTATTTGTCACGCATGTGACATTGCACCGATTCGCAACTGCTTGGGGACGGTCAAAAAAGTGGTCAATTTCTTTTGAAATTGCAACAAAGCTGGAATCATATTAAAACAACACATACTTGAGTCGGAAACTGGTGCCAAGCAGACTCGTCTTTTGAAATTCTGCGAAACGCGTTGGATCGAACACCTTCCATCACTCAATCTATTTTACGATAGCACTGAATTTATCGGATCCGCTCTAGAAGAAATGAATGAGCTGAGAGTAAAATCTGATGGCGTGCAGCCAAATGAGCTACTTGCTGCAATTCAAACACCACAGTTCATAATTTCGTTGACAGTGCTCAAACCAATCTTCGGATTGACAAAAAGTTTGAGTCTTAATTTACAGAAAGAAGACTGTGACTTGAGTAAATGCATTGAATACACTAATGATGCCCATGATGAAATAAAGGACATGCGTACCAAAGCAGATGAAATATTCCGAGGAATTTTCGAATCAGCGACACACATTGCTCAATCAATTGGTGCCGTAATGACTGTTCCTCGACGAGCAGGACGTCAGAAAAATCGAGACAATTATGGTGGGGATGCTGAAGAGTACTATAGGCGATCAATCTACATCCCATTCTTGGATAAGTACTCTGAGGAGCTTGAATGGAGATTTTTAAAGCAACGAGATCTGCTTTCCAAGATACAAAATTTTATCCCAGCAAAATGTGCAGAGATCGATGAAGCTGAAATAGACAGGACCATCTCTGCTTTCAAGGAAATATGGCCGAAAGAATTTACAGAAATTACCGAAGAAATGCAATCAGATTTCAAAATGTGGAAACGGTATGAAATAGCTCCAGGAACTATGCAACTTTCATTTGGTAGTTCAAAATTACACAATTATATGCGTACTGTTACAGGTTTTGCATTGAAATTCCTCTCAGGGAGCGACCAAAAACATTTTTTGAAGCTCTCGATCTGTGTGATGTGCAGTTCTACCAACACATTTACCGGCTCCTTCAAATCAGTGCTACACTTCCAGTCACGGTAGCTTCAAGTGAACGGTCATTTTCAACTTTACGCAGATTGAAGACGTATTTGCGAAACAAAACTGGAGAGGAACGTTTCAATGGGCCGGCGTTACTCAATATTCATCACGATATTCCAGTAACTAGTGATCAAGTACTGGATATTTTTGCGAAAAAAAAAGACGAATAGACATCACTTTGTAAATGCTCAACTGTTTTTGCATGTAACTTATTTCAATAAATCGCAATGAAAAACTACGCTTTAACAAACAAAGAGAATTAATTATAAAGAATCATCATATTTTTTAGTGAATTAAAGAAGAACACGATACGAACAATATTTTCATTGTTCAAAGATCAAAATGACTACTCATACATCCATACTCAATTAATGTAAACCCAATCATCTCAAACAGTAACACGTATTTTATATGATGTTGCACAATACGCAACACATAGTACTTTTGAACTTTTCTTTAGGTAACTGTGGACATGGAGTATGTTAACTGCTCATATTATACCTTTTTAATTACTATGAACTGATACTTGTGCGCAGAAATGCAATATGGAATTTCGTAAGGGACTGAGGGTATAATTTGAAATATTTTGATCGGGCCCCCCCCAAAAAATATTTTCTAGATCCGTCCCTGCTTCCGACAGTGGATTTTAATCGCATGAACCCCAGAAAATCCTCGCGAACGACGCATTCCTCTATATCAACATAACGCACGCACATGGTCAGTTGTACTTTTCTACTCGCATCTGTTGTTTCATCAGAAATAAGGGCGAAAAATTTTGATTTTTTGATCCTTTCCACAATCTTGCCGCGAAGAGTCTGTCCAATGATGTCGATAACTTCATTTTGCACCGTTTTGCTGATCAGAGTACAGTTCCTCGGTGCTGTTTCCAAGTGAAGTTTCAAATCTTCATCTCCAGCATTTATTCGGAACGCCAACAATGACCGGAAAATACCCTCTCTGCCAGACAACGCGTCTTCCAGTTTTTCGGCTGTATTCATGTCACCGGAGTCCCTGTGTCCACGTAGTGGCAAATTATTGCGAGAACAGAAGAGCACGGTTTCAACGATTGGGCCCAAACGTTTGCAATTGTTTTCGATGATCTTTCTTTTCTCCTTATCAAGAAGCATGTCGACTGCGTTTGAATTCCGGCTGTCAATGTTCTTCATAAACTCGAGAGCTTTTTCTTCAGAGAAACGATGATAAGAAAAATTGCTGTGTCGGTTCATTTTTTCGACTGCCTTCTTATATTTATTCAAAGGCTTGCAGACGAAGGTTTTCAAATCCTGTGAGAAATCAAGTATTTTTAGTCTATATTCTATAATATATTACTCCACTTATGTACAATAGTTGTTTTAACGAATCCAAGGATTGAGGTACGACCTGAAGGAAAGTGTGACGATCTTATAGGTTGAAAAGGAATTGTGAACTTGTCGACAACAATATTTCATTTGAGAACGTGAGTCAATGCAAGTTTTTTACGTAAATGTGTTTCAAACTTGAAAAAAACGACAATTTTTATATAGATTTCATAAGAAAAATCTAATTCCGACGGGGATTCCTTTCTTACCTGACTTTAGCGCGAAACACCACTGGTTGGTGCGAAAAAAACGCAATATTTGCAAAAAGCTCCATTTTTTTCCTCGCTGTAGGCAAGCCATTTGAAACGCTGCAGAAAATTGTGTTGAAACCTTCTGCTCTGTTGCCCTTCCATACACACAGGAAATTTGAACGATGGTTCTGGTGTTTTAGTGTGGATTAAGTAATTGTAGATTTCGTCCTGCTTCAAATTATGGCATTTATCTACAGCTGACCCGATATCGTACTTGACAGTTCGATCTGAATTTTCGAGTGTTGTGGCCTGTAACAAAGACTTACTCATTTGTACGTGTGACACCAAATACTGATTTGATTCAATTATCTTTCTGTCTTTTGACGAATTTGCAAATATTGCGGAAAACTTATTCACTGGTGCTAACATAAAGTATGCAATCTTTGAATAGTTAAAAATTTACCTCAATCGTTGTAGATATCCCAGATATTTTTGAGTTTTGTGAAACAGATGTTTGTTTGTCGCATCCATCAGACTGATTTGATGAAGGAAAAACCATTAAATCGTCGGTTTCTCCTGCATTCGTACTCTCGGAATTATTGTTTTGCTTTTTTCTCTGCGGATGAAATTTTTATTTTTTTCACATAATATATCTAAATGATCTTAAAATATTAAGTTTCCGAAGAGCTGTCAGCTGCAAAAACACTCTCGTTTCACTTGTCACAATATTCAAACATAACCTCAATTTTTACACTGAAATTTTGTGCGTCAAAAAATCTCCGTCATAAAGGGTATATCATTATGGACAAAATTCATTCTAGAAGCTTTTTTGGGAAAAGTGCCTATGCGAGACAATTACTCTATAAGTATATGCAGCTGTTCAAAATTACCTCTGATTGTCCATTTTCTATTTCTGGGCTCGATAATCGTGGCCTTTTTGCGAAATAGTTTTTGATGTCCATCTTTATCGAGAAATGCAGCACAAAAACACATTAACACGCGTGAAAACTAAGAAAGTGAAGAATGGCAGACGAAAACGTTGAATAGGATCCAACACCCAACCTATTTGTTGCTCATATCAGCTGTTGATTGTCCATTTTCTATTTCTGGGCTCGATAATCGTGGTCTTTTTGCGAAATAGTTTCTGATGTCCATCTTTATCGAGAAATGTAGCACAAAAACACATTAACACGCGTGAAAACTAAGAAAGTGAAGAATGGCAGACGGAAACGTTGAATACGATCCAACACCCAACCTATTTGTTGCTCATATCAGCTGTTGAGCCCCGGACGCGAAAGATACTGCATATATTATGCAGCAATGAGTTTATGTCGACACAATACTTATGGCCCTATCTTCTCCGCGGGAAGTTCAAATCGATTCGCATGAATCCTGAAATAAAATCGACGTAAAGGTTGTTTTTATATGAAATAGGCACATTCGTCTTTCGAAATAAGTAAAAAATGTGCTTTCAAGATTGAAAAACTCACTTCGAAAATTATTCAAAGTATTCTTGTCTGGCTAGAAAAAATTTCGGGAAAAATTGATTTCGGGATTTTTTGCAGTGACTTTTTTTCTGACCGTAGCTATGGGGGGCTACAGCCCCCATAGCCCCCCACGGGATCCGCCACTGATCATTAGATATCGAGATACTTGCTCTGGTTAACGTCTAAATAAAAAGGTTAATTCTGTCTAAGAGAAATTGAGCAACTATCCCAAGGAAGGCTATTTTTTAATTCAGGACAATCAATTAGTCCTGAGCAAATTTTCAAATGTGTTTTTACATCATTTACAATAAAATTAGATTGTAGAGAAGGGAAATTGTATCGTTTAGTAACATCCGAATACTCATGGCAATGAGGATGCATTTTCCTTCCATGAACATAAGAAAAATGCCTAACAGTTTTGTGTTGAATCTTAGATAGGTAATAAATCCTATTTTTATATTGCGGTCTCCAAATTTGCAAGCCATACGCTAACTTAGACCTAACTAAGCTCATATGAAGAGCTCTGACATATTTTAAATTCTTAAATTTTTTGGTAATTCTTGAAATAAAGTACACTTTTTCAGATGCATCACACCAATATATTCAAAAGAAATCATTTTAGTATCAAAAATTATTCCTAAATCTTTGATTGACTGTACTATAGTAAGTATACATAATATTGTTGTTATAATAATCAAGAGAATTTCAGTGTGTTTTCTAGTGAATGAAATTGTAGAACATTCATCTTGATTAAGAGTCGGCGAAACCCTTTGCACTCTTTTCATGCGGTCGTAAAAATACCGCCCGAGCCCAGGGTAAAAAGATTAAAATAAAAATGTTAAAGTAAAAATAAACAAAAGCGAAAAAGAAAATCACCAATAGGGTTCAACGATTTAAACACGAAGAAGAAAAAGGGTCGGGACAAATTGATCCCGATGCTGACGATTATGATTATGATAACTATGTTGATGCTGACTCATTTGTAACCGACGTTCCAGTTGAAACCACAGTTACGTTAAAAAAAATGGGCACTACACCGCAACTAGCGATTCATGGGGTCCCGACTAGCCCGTGGAGACGGGGTAGATAGCGCCACTCGCCAACCCTATAATCGCCCCCAGGAGCCAATTGGCGAGCTTGAAGCTCCCCGGAATGGTCCTTCCACCAGGATAATCACTGGTGGCCCTTATTCGGCTCGTCGAGCCGCGTATCACCACTTCCGGAGAGTTCTCCTAACACCACTAACTTATACCAGGATAATCACTGACTTACAACAACAAAAAAACCTGAAGAGAACTAACGCGGATTGAGGTACTACAGCCCAAAGCTAAGCCTTTGGTCAACATTGCGCGCTCCACGCGCAAAAGCACTGCTGTAATACTTGCACGACACAAAATTTCATTTAAAATAATCCAATTCTAATTCAAAAGTAATTAATGTAATTATTATTCAACAGTAATTTAATGCAAAATTAATATTCAAAAGTATTTATCAAATCTTTACACTTACACCGTTTCTGACTTGCTACGTTTGGGGCCCCGCCGATGATCAAAGTCCTGGCTTTTCAACTCTATATCCTGATCCAATTTAATTCGTCGGTTGTCTCGAGCAGTTTTTCTTTTCCTTCTCCCAATGGGTTGATCTTTTATATGATGTGTAGTAATCGAGGAATGCTAATTGAGCAATTGTTGAAGTCGGTCGGGTTTCGGTCCCGCCTAAGATTGCGCATAAATGTGCATTTGATATCCGTCGGAGAGCCGCCAAGTATCGGAAACCAGGCAACCATATCCACAATACACAGTGACATTGGATGGAAAGACTTTAAAAACAGGGCAAATAAGTTATAAAGTAGAGGAGCCTGTTCAAACAACCACTACCATACATTCCGAAAAGCAGGCGAAGCATAATTCCCTTGCCGAATTCCTGAAAATGAAGCCGCGGCATTTTGTCAAGGCATATGCTACGAAATTTTGTATAAAAACGTTTTTAAATTACCCGATGTAATGTACGTTGTGGAACAAATGCTGCATGGAAACTCACTGGACTTTGTAAAATCTAAAACACAATATGCTGGAGCATATCCGAAGAAAGTTATCTACGCTGACGGTCGGGAATTTGATCTGAACACACCACAAGAAACAAATTGTATTTTATACAATAATCTTCTTTGCCATTTCCATAATCCGAACTTTCCACAATTCGCGGACGATTTGCATAACGATATGCATATGATTGAGGCCTCTCAATATGATAATCAGAAAATCACGAAAACTCTTGATTCTTTGCTACCCGAAAAATTCATTTCATACGTTCAACAATTGCTAAAGGATGGAATAAAACCATTTCCGTATAAAGTAGCAAAAGCGCTTGATCCAGACATATATCGTAACGTTGAATTTGATGCATGGAGCGAGGTGAGAAAGGAACAGAGGTTTAAAAATTGGTACATGGGAGGCAGCAATTTACAGGTTCCATACGAATCACTACAACCATTGCCATCTGATCTTGCAAAACCCTGGGCGTTGCCGTTTAGATATCAAAAGCATATTGAGCGAAATCCAGAAAAAACTGGACAAACGGATGCGAAGAAGTCCCGCAAAATAAATGGAAAAGGGCGATACAGAGATATGATAAATTCAATCAAAAAAAGAAGTTTACACTGAGGACGATGTAACTTCTAATAGAGAAGAAGTTTCGTATCAATTGAAACAATTCACATCAATTCAGCAAAATATTTTCACTAAAAGTAGTTAGAATAAGTTCTATATATAGTTAAGGATTATATACTTATAATTTTCTACATTGTGTTCATAGAGACAAATCTTTCATCAATTTCCTTTCTTCGCGTAACTGAAAGAGAATCGCATTTTTATAATTTTAATGATTTAACGTAAAATAATAAAGTAAGTTTATTATCGGAGAATGAATAAATCTGAACTTTCAGTTTCAAGTCCACTTTATCCTACTCATTCTGACCATACCGGGTTGTGAAGCTTGAACATTTAAAGCATGTTTGCTTTTATGAAAGGTGAGCATATTCGATTATCATCAATTCTTATTTGTGAACTATACTAATTCACTAATACTTCTGATCGATTGTAATACAAATTGATAAGTAGTCGGCTTTGCTCACCTCTTCTTTATGCCCCAATCAGTCTTTTTATTATGTATCGTTTTGTTTTACAGGAAGAGAAATATGCACTTACACCAGAAATAAATCTTCCTCATTCTCAATAGTTACGAAGATTAAGTACGAATTGTACAAACATGGCTTCAAACGCCTCTTCATATTCAAATTGAATTCACGTGAAGAAAGAAATTGGATAGATCTCGTACGACAAAACCTGTTCTCTGAACATTGTTTTATGTATTTTCTCAATATTACCAAAAGTTTGTTCGATATTTTCTAGTGCGTGTCATAAGTACAACAAAATTTATGTTCTTTGTTTTCTCTTGTTTCTCTCTAATACTTACAATTTATTTAATGCTGCCATTCCTAATGTAGTAGCTTAACAAAAGAAAAAGAGATAAAAGGGAAAACAGAAAAGGAACCGGTTCCCGCAATACTAACAAAACAAGATGATGGATCAGGTTTAGAATCTGAGATGTGCACGGAGGAGTGGAGGAAGTGGATTGCGGGATGGGTTTGACCGTCGATGTGCACGATCATGGGGAGTCTGCGATTGACTTTGACGGCGGTCACTTCGGACGCGAATGGAAAGAAAGTTTTTGGAATGAGAGCTTGTGACACGAGGTCTGCGCGATACGGGGAGATTCAATTTTATTTAGCGGAAATTAGGTTCGAATCGACGTGTCAAAAAGGGAGTAATGGAAAAATCAAGATTGAGTCGAGGCTCGAGTAAAATTCGATCATATTTCCCTTTTTCCGTGCTTCGTGAGTGCACTACCAACCTATAAGTAACGGAAATACTAACGTGAATCTAATGTGCAAACCTGAATTTGAACGGGATGGGTGGTTGCATCTTATCGTGAGTGAGAAAAAAAATGTTGAAAGCGTTTTCGGATGGTTGTTTCGGAGTGACCAAGGTTGGAGAAAGTAAATTTCTGTGCGGAAAAATGTTATATAACGCTACCATATGTCACGCTTCGTCGGGAAATAAGATAAAAAGTAAATGAAATAAAAAAAAAAGAAGTGCTTGAATGTTTGTTGTAAATGTTTTGCGGAATGAGATATTGGCAAGCGACGTGGAAATTATTTTGAATAACGGCCCGAGTGCAAGACTGGTGATTGGGATTAAAAAAAAATGTTTTAAGAATAAAATATTAAGTGCAAGATCTTTTTCTGAACTCTATCCGAGTGATATGAAATTTTATTGCGGTCTGATTTGAGTTCAATTTTGAATGTTTCTAAATAAAACAAGTGTTGACCGTTGTCATCGAGATTTCCTGTGACAGTGAATATAACAGTGTGCCACTGCGGTTGATATCTATCTTAACTCAAAGTTAAACGTTTCCTTTCCCCGCCTGCTCAATGTTTGCGGGTAATTCGCAATACCTTTAGGGAAGTTTTGATAAATGATGACACCGCGGGGAACCGAATCCCATGGCTGGTATACGGAATTTATTCCCCAATTTCAGTAATGCTTATACGAATCGCAGTGCGATCGTCAAACGCTAACCGCCCGGTTCTATAGAACGGAACTGTCAAAACTACATCCTTCCGCTACAACAGCGGTAATTAATAGTGGAACAATTTATTCGATGGTCATCGGCTTTGTTCATCTGATCCAAATAAACGATAAGGGGCTGAGAGTTGAGTTACGGGTTTTGAAGTGGATTTGATACTAACCCGGCGTGTCCGAGAGAAAGGAGGATATTGTTTTTTTCTTTTTTGTAGTTTTTTTTTTGAAAACAACCTAAATAAATTTTGAATTAGAGAGTACTAATGATAATTTCAGTGGACCCCCCCCCGCATGTGTCATCGAGCGCTCGGAGAACCCTGCGGGTAAGTGTCTTTTTTGTTTCCCTTTTGATATATATATATATATATATATATATATATATATATATATATATATATATATTTTATTATTGCATGTAAAATTTGTTCACCAAAATTTAGAGGTAGTTTTCTTTAGAGGTAAATGATCTTATACAAGAGAATGACTCCATCACTTCTCTAAATTATGATAAACACTGAAATTAGTAACGTAACGTAATGAAGAATTTGCTATTGTCGAAAGATGTTTATAGAATTTTTTGAAATAATAATGTTTGTGTAAAGTAACGCAAATTGGTCTTTCCTTTCCTCAAATTCTGACCGGGTATAGGACCCGGTACGGTGGCAGGCTTCCACCTCAAAACATGAGCCAGCCACCGGGTACTTAATAATCCTTCTTGTTTCAGGTGACGTCGTGGGTTGAGTGGCCCAAGCAGAGTGCCTCTTTATGGCATAGAGTTATGCAATCTAATTGTATGATTCTATGGCATAAATTGGTCCCCTTCTGATGGGAAAGTTCATACAATTGAAGTTGTATGAGTTTTCTACTCAGAAGAGGAATACCTGGCCACTTCAACAAGATATCTATGGATTTATTCCGGTTAGGTGGGTACGAAGGGGCCCCACCACCATCCGTTTGCCCCTCTTTCATTTGTGGGCCATGAACTTCGTCGGGTAATGACGAGGTCACCCCAAGTTTGCCTTTCTTTTCAGGTTCCCCTTGTTCTCATGACAAGCTCTTATTCCCTCTGTGTAGTTATCTACACTTTTTGCGACTTCGGTCGCCTCTTGACTTCTAGCAGTCCAATTCGTGAATGCGAAATATTTTTGTAGTGGGTCCTCGTGTTGGGGGAAATGAACCCGCCCCACGACACCGCAATGCTAGCCTGCCAGCGCATTCACGCGTCTCCAGACGAGGGCATTCTCGGCAGATATTGTCATCTTCTTCTGCCGGGGCAGCAGACCATCGCTGCAGTCCTTTACTGACATATTGAAACCACTCTATTCACTACAGATGAATCCCAGATGTGCACGGATTTTACTTTCTCCTCCTGAGAATAGGTTGATCACTGCCTGTTGGTTCACTAGACGTCCTTCATTGGCCAGGAATTCGTGGAAAAAAGACCGTTTTCATCCTCGCTGGCTCTTTTATCGGCTTGGCCTAACGGCTCTTTTACTTGAGTTGATGAACCCAAGTTCAAGGCCACAACATTCATCACGGCTGCTCAACGTTGTAGTTTTTTACTTGGTGGCCATCTTCCTTTCGCGCACTGTACTGTATTATCAATAACAACCTTACCGATTGTGTTGATTGAAATGTCAGTTATGTTGATACTTGTGATTCCGTGCGCGTATGTTAACGTTCGACGCGAGTTAATTTAAAGTGATTGTGTCCGCCGTAGTTGTGTCCGCGAAGAGATGTGTTGGGCGATCAGCCCGAGAATCTCGTAAGTATATCATATTTCGATAAATACTCTTGTCCTGCACTCAATTGACGTAGGGTATTCTACTTCATTTCTGATTTTAGCAATTCTCCAGTGTCGTAAGCTTTAGCACGAGTATTTGGTCGTGAAGATGAGTTTCGATGTAAAAATGGAAACTTGCATCGATGCCAGATATCAATGCAACGGCCACAATGATTGCCTCGATCATTCGGATGAAGAGAATTGCAAGCAGCGAACATGATCAGTTCTAGTATCATCCCCTGTGGTAAATAAATTCTCATCAATCACTTACAACCTATAAATTTCTGTATTATATGCGTTGTCATAAAACTTTTTTAACTTTCCAGTCTCTACATCTGTCAGCATTACAGATTTATCCTTGGAGCAAGATAACAGTAATTTGCCGTCAGTGCTAAACTCTATATCGTGACATGCTTTGATATGTACATCAAATGTGTTCAAAAGAGTGTTTTCCTCATTTGCATATTTGTATAGAAGAATATCGCCCGTTATACTAGCAATTGCTAGAATATCCTCTTCAACATGAAAACTAATGTCGGTTATAGAGACGTCAAGTTTGATTTCAGGCGGATGAGAACGTGGTTTTCTTATTGCAGCAATAAAAGGTTTTACGGTTTCATCCTCTTCGTTTAATATACTTTGACCAGCTCCACTTGATCCAGCTTGACGGTCATCTGATTTAGTAGCTTCGGGTACCTGTACATCAGAATCATCTGAATCTGGATCTGAAGGATTGAAATCATCATCGCTACTATCACCATCCTCTTCAAATGGTTCTTCGATTACAACATTGTTAATATCTTCTTCGCCCATTACATCGAACATTAGCTCAGCTTCATCAGCGATGTCAATTGAACTGTCCGAATTTCTTATAGGCAATCTTACATCGGGCAAACCTGCAGGTTGCACTGGAGCGTCTTCAACGACTGCCTTTGAACTATTTCTTGTACTTGTTAATTTATTTTTAATTTTATTTACATGCTTGGATGAAGTGTTTCCATCATTGTCTACATCATGGACGGGCGGTAGTTTATATTCTTTCTTATCGTTTTGAAGTTGAACACTAGCTGAACACTTTGATTGATTCATTCTAGTGATATCTCGTGCTCTTTCCGTGCTAATATGCTTTTAAAGCCAGAGTCTGATGAAAAGTTTGGTACTAATGATAACGAAGAAGACACTAAGGAAGGTGTCGCAGTAGATTGTGTTGCCCCTGGCTTTGCAGTGTTGCAGGCTTCACATTGTTTCAAACCTGTCTTATTTCTTATCATACAAGTGAGACATTCCCATGTATCCGAATTTGGTTTGAACTTGTCACCAAAAGAACTTTTCAGTGGTTCAATTGGTTTTGGTGCGGTTTCCACCGGAGGTTTTATAGGATCAGATGTACCTTTCGGAGTTGTACACGACATGCATTTATCGGCTGAATTTTCATTACGAACCATGATAACAAAGGATTCTCACTTGTCGTTGAACATTTTGAACTGAGCACCAAAGCCTGCAATTGAAGATCAAGACGATAAAATCGTTGACGTAGCTTCCGCTGCCATTGGCTTTTTAAACGCATCTAACACGCTTCCAGTCGCCTTGAGTTGTGGAGCAGCGGCCGGTATATTACTGACATTTGCAGAACTATTTTGAGAATTGGCTGTGGATGACGATTTCCGCTTATTTATCACTCCAGTAGCTTGAAACACAAAATTATTAGCCGGACTGGGTAATTTCCTTACCTCTTCAACAAGAACGGGGTAACTAAATTTGAAGTTGCTTTTTGGTGCCATATTTTCCTTGGTTGCCAAAAATGTCGATGAGGTCACCTGTATAGAAGCCTGGATCACAAATGCATAACCTCCAGTCGACAGGATATCTGGTTTCTTCGTAAGTAACGTACTGTTATTATTAGAAAGATTGGAGAGTTGATTTGACTTGCCCAACTTAACTGTTTGATTTCCAAAAGTAAATACACTTTTAGTCGCTGCAGACGCATCACTCTTGTGTCCATTTGTTTCCCGATAAACCTTCCTCAAAGCCAGTATTTTGGCTAGATTCTGCAGTCAGATTATAAGATTTGCGATAGTTCTCTGAAACCAATCGCGCTAATTTCGGCATACATTTCTTTTGGCTTTAATTGCTACTATATTGAGTTTCAATTGAACCTTATAGTTGTTCTTTTTTTCCCACATAATACTTAATACCTAACAATACTTAATGCTAATGATTAACATCGTTTATCCTAACCTTACATTAATCCTTCCAACCAGTGCTTCAGCGCGTGGAGTGATTCCTTGGTAATCGTCCGAATAAAATGTTGGAGGGCAAGGAAAACTTCCCTTCTAGGAATGGTTTCGGGGTTTAATTTATATTTCGTAACATTTTCCCCCTACCTGAAGTGGGCTTCCCCGAAATCCACTCTTCCAATACATTATCTTCCATGCTTGGGAGTTAGTTAGCCGTTTAAGGAGAGACTAGTTTAACCTTACTTGCCCCGATTCTTCTTAATCTACTCAAAATTTAAATACCTTGCTGCCGGAGAATCAAGGGTTCAATATGTGCTACGTTATCCTTCCAACGATTCTAACCGTATACCTTAGCAAGCAACCACTGAATTCCCGAGTCCTGGGGTATTTTCGCGCATTACTACGAGTATTACTTAACAACCTTAATGTTCAATTACTACTCGCGCCGACCGTACAGCGTGGTATTGCGAGTAGAATCAGAATAAGATGGAGGCTACTGCAGATAGCAACCGACTATTGGAAATACCATTAACAAGAACCTAGCTACTACTAAGCTCACTTATTCTAGGAAGGGAAAGAGGAAATTGTTCCACTTGACCTTATTGTATTATAAATCCTACCAAACTCGTTTTTGCCTACTTTCCAACTCTCTGAAACCCGCGTTTGCTCACCTGCTAATACCCATCACCATGTTACGCGACTCATCGTAATTTAAGCTATTATTCCTACCCCTACCAACTTCACTCGACCCTTATTCTACTACTTCATACTTCAATGCATGTATCTGACTTGAATCCAAAGCTAATCTATTCTCAACATCTTGATTTTAGCCCAATTCGGAAGTCGTGAAGGAAGTGGCTTGTAAGAAAAATAACAAGGAAAGAGGAAAAATATGGAAAGAGAAGCATCCGCGAAACTCTGGTAATGACCTTTTTTTCCCTTCGTCAGGGTATTAACTCCTACCACAAAAATTCACTCTAATTACCTCTGACATATTTTCCACTAATTCAGCCTACCTCTAAGCCCTAAACCAATTGAAAGAAGATTCCCATCCAAGTCACCCCGATTACCCTGTTCGGCCTGCCAATCACGAGAAACCACAGGTGCAATAATCCGATTCTACTCCCTTTTAGCAACCGATCAAACAATTGGGGGCGTACTACTGAAACAATAGCGAACCGTATCGCCACGAAACAAAAAGAAACGCAACTCCAGGAGGATTAATCGGTTTGCCGTCGATCCCTCTTCAAAGGTAACTCTTCCATTTTCTTTTCCATGTCTTTTCTTGTGATGTACATTTAGATCTTAATTTAATCTTATCTGGGTACCTTATTACCACCCCTTACTTCCACTATTCCGTCGCTATAAGCTGAGAGCCCGATTTAGACGCGCTATGCTACGTAAGGTTTCAGATCCTTAGCGTGCCATAGACCCACTTCATCTCCTTCTCGAGTAACGACCCGATATGTAGGCGCTGACTCCTTCCATTGGATTCTAAAAGGTCCTAAATATTCCGGTGCTACCTTTGCGGGAAAAATAGTTCGCGGCATCCGACAGAGCGAAGTTTCGTCTCCAAACCGTATCGTTCACCTGGGATGGTGGAGTCCGCTTCCGAAGGTTGTATCTTTGTGAGCTTTGCTCCACCACCTTTCTCATGCATTTTCCGCATTTTGGCCATCAAGTTTTCTCGTAACCTTGGATCATTTTGAACCTCCTCTTCCTCTATTGGGTGAAGGACTTCCCTCGAAGTCACCATTTTGCGTCCAAAGTTTACAAAATATGGGGTCACCTCCATTGTTTTATGAGTATACGTTCACAGAGCACACCCAATTTTTGGCATTTCTTTATCCCATAACTTATGGTTATCGCCTACGTACGATCTTAGCATCCTTTTGATTGTTTGGTTCACCCATTCTGCGGAATCAGCCTGGGGATGATAATAAGCCTTATACTGAATTTTGGTACCATACGTGGTGACCAATCTCTGCAACTCTTCAGCGCGGAACTGTATCCCGTTGTCGCAGATTACTACCGCTGGTACCCCAAATAATAAAAAAAAAAGTTCCTCCAATATCCGCGCAATTGCTTTTCCGTGTGCTTGACGGAGCGGGAAGATAAGCGAGAACTTGCTGAAGTAATCTACGACGGTTAATACGTAGCAATTCCCTAGGGTTGAACGAGGTAAGGGACCTATCTAATCAACGGATATTATCGTACAGGGCTCCTTTTCCTGGCCTTCCCTAGAAACCATTCGGCCATACGGACGCCTTCATTCCACTTTAGTTGAATGACAGATCTGGAATCTTGTGACATATCGTTTAATATTGGCTCTCATTTTGGGCCAAAAGTATCTTTGCAGCACACGATCGTATGTCCTGCCAGCTCCCACATGATCCGCCTTTGGATCGTCGTGATACTGTCGGAGTACTTTCCCCGGCTCTCCCTTGGGTATAACTCGTTTCCAGCTATTGCCACTTAATTTTGGGTACCTGCCCGTGAGGTGCTTCCACAGTTGTCCGTTTCCCACCCTCCAGTCCGGAAAGTTTCGTGGCTCTCTCCCCACGTCTGAAAACATCCTTTCCAGCCAGTTATCCCCACTTTTCGTCGGGGGCTGACCGTGATAAGGCATCTGGTACGAGATGCTCTTTGCCCTTCCTATGCAGGATGTCGAAGTCAAACTGCTGGAGTTGAACAGCCCATCTCGTCTCTTGTTTAACCAGACCAACGAATGGTGATCCGTGATCACACTGAATTGAGTTCCTTCTAGATATGGGCGCAGTTTTTCTACTGCCCACAACACCGCTAAACATTCTTTTTCCGTAGTCAAGTACTTCTTCTCTGCTTTTGTCAAGCTACGGCTGAGGAAGCAGACTACCTTCTCCTCCTCTGCGTCCTCTTGACTCAACACTGCCCCAGCCCTGTGTCAGAAGCATCGGTTTGAACTTTGAAGGGCTTGGTGACATCAGGGCATGTGAGGATTGGTGCGGTGGATAGCTTGGTTTTACAACGCAGAAAAGCTTCCTCGCATTCGGCAGTCCACACGAATTTCCGTTTTTTCCTCAGCAAATTAGTCAGCAGCTGGTGTGGCGTGATCCGGTATAAACCGACGGTACTACAATACCATGTCTAAGACTTGCCCCACTTTCTTCACGTTTGTAGGTTGTAGGATGTTCAGCGAACAATCCACTATATCTGGATCTACATGTAGCCCTCTGTCATCAACCACGTACCCTAGTTATTTAAGTTGCGGGCGATAAAACCCACATTTTTCGCGAGAAACTCGAAGTCCTGCTTCACGCAACCAGCGTAGCACTTCTCGCAAAACCTCCAGATGGGTTCTGAACTCTGGGTTGACCACGATCACATCATCTAGGTAGACGAATACGTAAGGCTCCAACTCTGGTCCCAGTATTTGGTCTACCAATCGTTGCCACGTAAGAGGACTTCGAGTATCTCGCGAAAAATGTGAACAAGAACGGGGCCACTTAATTTGAAGTTGCTTTTTGGTGCCATATTTTCCTTGATTGCCAAAAGTGTCGATGAGGTCGCCTGTATAGGAGCCTGGATCACAAATGCATAACCTCCTTTCGACAGGATATCTGGTTTCTTCGTAAGCAACGTACTGTTATTATTAGAAAGATTAGAGAGTTGATTTGACGCGCCCGACTTAACTGTTTGATTTCCAAAAGTAAATACACTTTTGTTGCTGCAGACGCACCACTCTTGTGTCCATTTTTTCCGATAAACCTTCCCCAAAGCAAGCATTTTGGCTAGCTGCTGTTGTCAGGTTATAAGATTTGTGAGTGCAGATTTAAAAGGTGTTAATAAAATGATACGTTCTTCATTTTCTTTTTCAATGGTTCTCTGAAACCAATCGCGCTAATTTCGGCATACATTTCTTTCGGCTTTAATTGCTACTATATTGAGTTTCAATTGAACCTTATAGTTGTTCTTTTTATTCCCGCTTAATACGTTATACCTTACAATACTTAATGCTAATGATTAACAGCGTTTATCCTAACCTTACTTTAATCCTTCCAACCAGTGCTTCAGCGCGTGGAGTGGTTCCTTGGTAATCTTCCAAATAAAATGTTTGAGTGCCAAGAATCCTTCCCTTCTTGGAATGGTTTCGGGGCTTAATTTATATTTCGTAACACCACCCACGCACACAGACATCATCACGGATTATCGAAGCCAAACTATCTAGATAGCAATAGTAAGAAACCAACAGACTCAACACAAAATATACCAATCGATACGAATGTTTCCGACTCAAAAATGAAACACAAAAAGAAAGAATGTAAGCCAGTGCCAAATTCAAAGGATAGTGACGATATCACAAGTAATCCAGGCTCAAGAACAAACAATACTAAGCGTACTGTTAATACTGTAGTAGATGAAGATATTATTAAAAGCATTTCAAAATAAGAATCGGATATCAAAAAAACAATAGAAAATAATAATAATCAAATGGAGACAATCCAAAAGGAAACACTAATTATACGTACCAAAATTTCAACCAGTAAGCGACAAGATATTTTGGACGATAAAGTTCTGCAGTAGATGAGAATAATGAAGATGATGAGAACAATGACGTTGATCTTGACAATAAAGATTATAATGATTATATTATTGAAGATGTTGCGGATGAAACAACCAAAGTCCCGATGACAAAATTCACTGAAATTCCCAACATTGTCCCAACAATATCGGAATCTGCTATTGATAAAATTGATACCATCGTCACAACAACTATGGCTTTACCTAAAGAAATTATAACCGTTGTTTCGTTCACATTAACAACGTCTCCACGGATGACTGTTACGGAAACCACAAGTGTACAAAATGTGTTTGTTACTACTGTACCTACAAAGGGTGAAGAGGAAGAAAACTCGGCAGTGTCAACTACTACAACACGCACAGCGACTATACATCCAATTGTTATCGCCGAAAGTGATGTTGAAGCATATGCTGAATCTACAATAATTCCTCCCGACGAGACTACTGTACCACCTGTCGCAGAGACTTCACCCACTATAACAACAACAGCACTTCCAACGACTACTCCTAGTACCACAAGTACAACTACAACAACCACCACTCCTAAACATACGACAAGAACATCAGAACAATCGACAGAGTATATAGAACTAGAACCTACAAATTAATCACCGCTTATCAAAAATCGTCTTGCGAAACAACCTGTAACCGCCGGCAAACCATTCAGCAAATATTGTCGTCCGCGAAATACGATTGAACATATTGGATGCTCATACAGCAACATTTATTTATACAAACGAAACCTTATCAAGAGATACTAAGTCTCCAGAAGATAAATTGGATCATCTTTTTGAACGACTAGATCCTGGCAAATTAACAGACTCACCTGAAATATCGGTGAAATCTGTTACTGGATTACCCATCGGTCCATGTCAAAAGATACCAGTTGCAAAGCCGAAACCACCACCTCATATGACGAGGAATTATCCGCCTGTGCCTAGAAATCAAATAAACAGTGTAAATGCTACAATTAATCAATTATTGGGGTTTAAAGCTCCTGCTGATACATTTTACGTGTATGATCCCGAAAATAACATTGATCTCCAATTATCTCTTTTAACAATCGACAGACGGCCGCTAGATCCGCGTAATTGGTTGCAGTTTGATTCGAAAAATCGAGAATTTTGTGGAATTCCAAATATACTGATTTTGGAATAGAGCACTACGTTTTGGTTGCTGAAGACCATGACGGTATGACTGCAAACGATGCATTATTAGTTTATGTCACAGCATCTGCAAGTGCAACTACAGTATAGGGGAAGGGGTGGCAAGACGGGTTAGCGGGCAAGACGGGGCAACGTATTTTAACGGCCACACAAACGATCAATCCCAGCCACTTTGGCTTGCAATAATGCGCCGTCATGTTGTGCACGCGTTTTCGCTTAGGCGCCAAAAATTTGGTTTTTTTCAAGTTAGTTGTGATTTCCGCGTTATATATCGATTGTGTTTTGTGCCTCAATATTAGTTTTCTAGAACTAACTGAAGGTTATTCTTGTTTATCAATGATGAAACCAGCAGGTAATGTCCATATTCTGAATTGGTCATCAAAAGCATGTTATTTTTTGGAGGGCAAGATGGGGTATAGAGTACCCCATCTTGCCCCTCGAAGAAATTCAATTATTTCCTTATGGCAGTTTATGCTTCTTCGTAACTTTTTTGTTTTTAATCTTGTTTAAGGATGGTGAAAAATTATAAATGAAAGTCGGAGAGGGGAAACTGGACTGAACAGAGTATGCAAAATCCGGTAGATGTTGTAATCGAAGGGAAAACGGGGTACACATTAGCGGCGAAAACATATTTTGTGCCACCTTACGACCCTTGAAAGTTAAAGTAGTTCGAGCAGCCCTAGAAGATCCTACTATGACTGCAACTTTGATTAAAGTTCCTTGAGGCCCAAAAAAGCAAACACTTACTGATGATGAAGAGAAAGAGTTTGCAACTATAAAATGGATATGGAGAGTCGCCTTTACGTGCTCACAACAAAAGATTTGAGGCCTTTGGCGTGCACTCTAGTAGTAAAAAATGGGAAACAAAATTTTTTCAACTCTGAAAGAAAAGAAGCTGGCAAAGATTGGGTGCAGTAGTTTTTAAGCAGGCATCCAGAATTGTCGATACAAAAACCAGAAAGCACTTCAGCTGCAAGTGCCGCTGGGTTTGATAAACAAGCTGTCAAATAGTTTTTCAACTTCCTCGGCAACGTTTATGATGAGCATAAGCTTTCGCCAGAAGAAATTTATAATTGTGATGAAACAGGAGTTTCCGTGGCACCAAAAACCAAGTCAAAAATAATTGCACGAAAAGGTAGAAAACAAGTGGGATCTATAACTTCTGCGGAGAGAGGTACGACAATAGCTGTGGAACTATGTTTTAGTGCGAGCGGTCAATACATGCCTCCAATGCTGGTGTTCCCACGAAAGAGAATGGATCCACAGTCAATACTAAATGCTGCTCCTGGAGCTTGGGGTGTTTGCAGTGGTTCTGGCTGGATGACAACTGAATTATTCCTTGGCTGGTTTAAGAAGTTTGTTGAATTTAGTGGGGCAACGGTTGATCGACTTATCCTGTTGTTGTTAGATGGCCACAGCACCCACACACAAGACTTGGGCCTCATTAATGAAGCTCGTACCAATGGGGTTATTATTTTACGTTTCCCCTCCTCATACAACTCATCGATTTCAAGTTCTGGATGTGGCATACATGAGGCTCTTGAGTACATATTACGACCAACAAATCACAGCTTGGCTTGGCAGCAAGCCAGGGATGATTGTAACTATCCGGCAAGTCGCAGAAGTTTTTAGTAAAGCGTTTATTCAGGCTTCTTCAATGGCTAGGGCAGTGAATGGCTTCAAGAAATTTGGCATTTGGCCATACAATCCAACAGTTTTTTCCGACAGTGACTTCGCTCCATCATTGACAACTGATATCCCACAAACAGACAAGTTATTCATCAAGGAAGGATTACCTGAAACAACGACAACGAACAACCGTGCTACTGCGCTAAATAGACCAATCGTTGTTCCTGAGATGGTAACGGCTGCAACAGTAAATTCAAATTCAACAGTTGAAGATTTTGATAAAGAAACTATTGATGAACCGCTGATAGATACCGTGCCTGTTGCTCTAGCTCCATTTGATATTGAAGCAGAGCCATCTCCCGTGCCTTTTGTCCCTTTGACACCCTCTACCACAACAGCTAGCTCAAAGCTTGTAAATTTTATGAATCCTGAGCCCAGATTCTCGACATAGACAAAAAATATAGAAATAGACCACAGGCCAACTACTCCATCAGAGCAATCAGTGTTTTCTGTTGTTGGCCCCCAGCAAGTGATGCCTTATCCTGCAACTCGCAAAATTTCGCGCGTGTGAAGGAAACGAGGAAAATCGACTATCATAACGTCTTCCCCATTTAAAAATGACT
This sequence comes from Odontomyia ornata, assembly GCA_963969285.1. Taxonomy (NCBI): domain Eukaryota; kingdom Metazoa; phylum Arthropoda; class Insecta; order Diptera; family Stratiomyidae; genus Odontomyia; species Odontomyia ornata. The sequence goes on from OZ017741.1 coordinate 296,192,757, forward strand.
TGCAAGAAACAATGAAAAAAAAAATGAAACTGTCAGAAGATAACAAGAAGAAAAAAAAACACACATTATCTTCAATAAAATGCAAGAAATTTTTTTATGTTATTTGATATAGAGCTTTCTACTTTGGAACTAAACTCACTATAGCATTCACCTTCAACTTTACATCTACATCTGAGATCATTAAAAGTCACATCATCCTCATTGTTGAAAGTTAACTTATACTTTTTATGAGAAATTTTTTTGGTTTTGACTAAATCTTTTAACTGTTAAGAGAGCCATTTGGGAAAACTAGGTGGATAAATGACTAAATATATATATATATATATATATATATATATATATATATATATATATATATATATATATATATATATATATATATATATATATATATAGTCTATAGTCTGTGTGGTCTAGTGGTTAGAGCATGAAAGCATAAGCCCAAGGTCCCAGGTTGCAATCTCGTTGGGCGCAACGTGATTTAGTTCAGGGGATTTTTCGGACAGACTATGAGTGTTCACTTAGTGGTGATATGTACTGATTGAATCAGATCATATAATAACTGAGCAGGCACACGGGAGCATGGTACTGACCAAACCAACTTCCGAAAAAAAATCAATACGGTCATGAAAATAAGAAACTCTAACTTTCTCTAAGCGCAGGCCCGAGAGGGGCTCTAGTGCTACAAAGAAGAAGAAATGACTAAACTAGGAACATGTTCACTAATTATTTTATTTAAAATTGAATAAAAAGAACTGATATTTTGATTAATTGATGTATTGGAAAAGAGAGTGCACCACTGCAGTGAATCAAAAGAAGATGCAATAACTTCGGTGTCCATCTTTTTGAAGTTTCTTCTAACAATATCATCAGTGGAGTGAATGAAATTGTTAAGAAAAGTTTTAAAACTAACATATTGATTACGTACGAAAGGCGCTACTTTTGCGATTTTAACACTAGTCTGAGATTTTCCGAAGGAAATCTAAGCCGGTTCTTGACGTGAAGTCTTGGAACGTGAAAACGGACTACACCCATCAGGTCGATAAGTCCGGATACTCTTAGTCTATTCTGAGGTGGCTGCTGGCTAGCTAGCTAGTTGTGAGAGGAGTTTTGGTCGTGGGTCTTACGCAAGCAGACTAAGTCCGAAGTATAAAACTCAGCCACTGGCTTGAATGTCTGATTTAAAACGCGTCAAACAACTTACAACGACTCTACTTCAAATTACGTAACTTCGTTCCGAGGAAAAGAAACAAAGACAGCCGCTGAAAAAATAGGCGCTCCCAAATGTTACCGACAGGTGCCCAAAACAGTGTACTCGAATTCAAAACCGAAAAAAAAATCTCCTCTAACAAAAAAAACGAAAATTCAAAATATGGCACATGTACCTACCAACACGTGAAGCCGACCATTCGTGGATTATTTATTTATTTTATCTAACAGACTGAGCACAATTCAACAACGAAATGGAACACAAAGAATAAATATAGCAATATTTAAATGAAAAAATAATAAAATGACGATAATTGCAATTTAAAATTAGTAGTAAGTCTCATAGTTTTTTCTTAAATGCCATGTAGAAGAGGGGAAAGGACCAAGTTCGAGATTATCATGATTTTGTACGATTCTTAGAATTAATGAATGAAAATATAAATCAGTTCTAGCATATGAGATAACGAAATAAGATTTCATCCAAGATGAACGAGCCCAGTCTTACAATTGTTGAGACCTCCGGCTCATCCAAAATTTCACACAGCTCATGGTTGTATCAAATTCACCATTGTTGCCAATCTAGGTTCACTCCGATTATTTGCCCAGGACCCGTCGCTCAACGGCTTTCAATTTATTTGCAGATGTTTGGGTTTGGGTGCATGTTTCACTGATTGTAGCCCTACTAGTTTCACTGATTTGTAGCCCTACTAGTTTTGCTTCGCTGTCGAGTTTCAGGAAGAGTTCTGTGGCAGTTATTAATGACCGCAACAAAATGTTGATGTCGTCCATATAGGCTACTACTTGGCTCGACTTATATGGTCTTGTAACTTGTGACATTACAGCTAGCTTTCTTACGATGTATTTCAGAGCCAAATTGAATAGCAATGGGGCCTGCTCATCTCCCTTCTTTAGGCCGATATTTGTATCAAAGGTATGGGTGAGTTGGCTATTGATAAGGACTTGGGAGGTTGTTGATGGCATTGTCATTTTAGTAAGACATACTATTTTGGCTGGGAGGCCAAAGTAATGCATTCTTTGGTACAGTACATTACGATAAATACTATCGTATACTTGCTTAAATTCAACGAAAATTTGGTGTACGTCTATATATGTTGAATACCCAGGATTTTTCGAGTACCTGCTTGACTGTGAACAATTGGACTATTGTCGATCTATCTGCTCGAAAACCACCTTGATACTCCCCAATGATACTGTTAGCGTATTGCGTTTTTTGTTTTTTTTTATCACTACAACCCCTTTCGGGACTGCACTAAGAGATGGTTGGAGTATTTAAGTATCATGACTGAATGTATCAGCACTTTGCAAGGTGATATGGTTAGTATAATGCTTGTGCCCGGCCACCCAGCTGTGACTAGTCTGAACGATTGGCATTTGATCCGATTTTAATTTTTAAGATCTTTGAAAATATTTTGTAGATCCTACAAAGAAGTGTCACTTTTTTTGTGGATAGAGAATATAATTAATTGGCTCCACTCTTTTGGCATAAATTCTTGTTGCCAAATGTGCTGGATGACTTTATGAATGCTGCCACCATATTCGATGAGCTCTACTGTAATCTCATTGATGCCCGGCCCTTTGTTATTCCTTTGGGCTTTGATGATGAAACAAAATTCATGCAAAGTTGGTGGGGTCAATGGAAGCCCTCCAAAAACATTGATGGGCTCTAATGTTATGGAGTTCTGTGGAGGATTAAGCAGGTTCTTGAAATATGATGCCCATCTAGCCTTAATCTCTCATCAGCGACGATATTACCAATGTTATCACGACAGAGCGTGGTTTTGGGCTGGTAACCATGTTTCAGGCTTTTCACGACTTTGTATACTTCTCTTGTGTTGTTGCTCGTTAGACTTACATCGATAATTACCAATTTGTTGGCCATCGTATTTTCTTTTCTTAGTTCTATTTATCTTGTTCGCTACTATTCTGAAATTTTCATTGTGGTCTCGCTTTGTTCTGGTTTTCCTACCTAAGTATTCTTTGAACGCCAGATTCTTTTTGTCTAACGCATTCTGGCACTCATCACGAACCAACGATTTCTTTTGCGTCAGGCTTGATTCTCAATTGTTTTCTGCCACCGCCTTGACAGCCCCTTTCACTTCCATCCAGAGCTTGTTGCTTGTTTTCAGTGATGCGTCTGATAAGATGGGAGCCAGCTGTTTATCGAGGGTCTCTGTGACATTTTTTCTGCTGTAGCTGCTATTTGGAGTCTTTCGATGTCGAATTTTTGTAGCGGGCTAGTCTTTGTAAAATATCCTCAGGTCATTTTATTTATGTGTCAATGTGGGAAGCAAGTTGAACGTGTGACTAGATGTCTGCTGCATAGAAAGTCAATCAGGCACTGGCCGTTATCATTTGTTTCATCGTGGAGGGCATATCCCCCAGTCATTCTCCAATGAGATAGCTCATCACCAAACTTAGCGTTTAAATCACCTTCTCATACTACTCAAATTTCTGCCCCGCGTATGACTTTTTGGAGTTTGAAAACAAAATGAAGTCACACGAGACTAAATCGGGAGAATACGGTAGATGAGGTAACAGTTCGTAGCCCAATTCGACTAGTTTGGCCATGGCGACGGTAAGGTTGTGAGTCGGTGCGTTGTCATTGTGAAGGAGCATAGTTTTTGTCACCAAATGGGGCCTTGCCCCTACAATTTGGCGTCAAAATGGCCCAATAATTTGGCATAGTAGAAACCATTTACCCTTTTGCCCATCTCCAGGTGGTCGATACAGATCACACCTTGCTGGTCCCAAAAAATGGTGGCCATCACCTTTCCTGTCAATAGAACAGACTTTGCCTTCTTCAGAGCAGTTTGCTGGGTGTAGTTCGCTGTTTCAACTGCTCCTTGGTCTCTGATGTATATCAGTGGAGCCATGTTTTGTCACAAAACTATCCAGAAGCTCCATCGGGTTGCCCTTAAACAGCATCAAACACGGCTACGAAGTGGTCTCACGGTTGCGTTTGTTGTTCAGCGTGAGGAAACATGGCATTTATTGCGCTGACAGCTTTCTCATGCCCAAAATTTAATGCAGCATATGACCCATACAGTGTTTTGAGATGCCAACTGTCTCCGCTTTCTCGCATATCTTCTATCGGATTATTCTCTGTGGAAGCCGTTTTTGGGGCACCTGGGCGTGGTTCATCAAAAACTGACGTGCGACCACGTTGAAACTCGTTAAACCAATTTTTTTAGGGTCGTCATCACAAGAACAGAGTCATCGTACAGAGTACTCAAGCGCTCATTGATATTGCTGCGCGATTTCCCTTTTAAAAACAAGAATCGGTTCATCGACCAATATTGCTCTTTTTCCATTTTTTTCTAATCCGCAGACAGGCCCACTTCAACACGCGGTCAAAACAAAACTTAGAGTCTGATTCAGCTGAAAGTTTTGACCGTAGCCATCTAAAAAAATGTACTGTATGATAGTGAATGTCTTTTACGATAGTGGCGACATCGGGCAGTGAGGCTAAGTACATATTAGACCGCCCTCATACACTCTGATAAAAAAGTATCCGGAAATTCACATTTAAATTGCCCGCGTTGAGTATTTTTAAGTATTGGAAGTTTCTGTATGTTGGTAGGACTGTCCGTAATTACTATGCCAAACATGAGCGCAGTCTGTCAACTAGTATGTTTACGACAGCTGTGTAAACCAGTCGACCTCAGTGGCAGTCTGCGAATGTTACAATGGAAAAAAATATTGAACAAAGAGTTTGTCTCAAATTTTGTGTTTTTAACGAAATTTCGTGTGCTGATTCGTTGCGAATGCTGGAAAAGGCTTACAGAGACTCCGTTTTATCGAAAACCCAAGTGTACAAATGGTACAAAGCCTTTAAAAACGGTCGGGAGATCGTCGAAGATTTGCCTCGTTCAAACGACCGACGACCTCTTCAACCAACGATAACGTCGTAAAAATCAAGGAAATTGTGCTCGAAAATCATCATACCCGTGTTAGAGAGATAGCTCGTGATCTCAATATCTCTCGTGAAATCGGAAGTTTGATTTTGGTGAACAAATTGGGCATGCAGCGTGTCGCCGCTCGGCTCGTTCTGTTAGAGCTGAACTTTCTTCAAAAACAGTAGCAGATGCAGGTAGATGCAAACATGCTGGATCGTGCGAATTCTGATCCCTCGTTCATGGGACGGATCGTAACTGGTGACGAGACATGGGTCTATGAATACGACACACTAACGAGCCAATTATGATCGGAATGGGTGGGAAAAATGAGCCGAAACCGAAAAAACCTCGCAAAAGTCGTTCGAAAATCAAGGCGATGCTTATTGTTTTCTTCGATATTCGTGGTGTGGTTCATCATGAATTCGTTTCGCATGATCAAACGGTCAATAAGGACTTCTATTTAACTGTTTTGAGACGTTTGCGTGAAAATATTCGCCGTAAACAGCCAGATTTGTGCCAAAACAATTAGTGGATTTTGCATGACGATAACGCACCATCTCATCAAGCCACGATTATTAACGATTTTAAAACCAAACACTCGATAAATACTATCGATCAGCCACCTTATTCGCCTGATCTAGCTCCGTGTGACTTTTTTCTTTTCTCCAGACTGAAATTACCACTCCGGGGAACCAGATTTGACTCCATAGACGCCATACAAGAAAATTCGCAGAAGGAGCTGGAGGCAATCCCTGAAAGCGCCTATAAAAAATGTTTCCATGATTGGAAAAAACGTTGCCACATGTGTATCGCTTCAAATGGAGCATATTTTGAAGGAGATTCAATAAATATTGAAGAAGTTTAATATTTTTGCGTTTTATTTCAAATTTCCGGATACTTTTTTGTCAGAGTGTATATCATTTATACCATCTTGTGCTTATATTTTTGCTATTAAATAGACGCAAGGAGTAATGTAAATCGATGTTTTTTTTTGGCAGTAAATCCATAAATTGTAATTTTAAATACAATTCCACAAACTCCTTTGAAAGGAATTAAGCTCAGTGGTCCTACATTGCGTCACAATCTTCTTAGAAATCATAAATGCCTTCATACACAACAAAACATTGTTACCTCCAATGTACTTTTATTGCTGGAAACATATCATTACACCCACTACCACTCCAGCCAACAATGTTCTAACAATCAATGAGGGTTGTGTATTCAATTCGATTCAATTTGAGTAGTTGCAATCGTAAACGAAAATACCTACGGAACAAAAGCCTCTTTCAGAGCAAAACAATAGTCATAAATTATAAAAGAATTGATTTCTTTTTCGTTCGCTTTCCCATACCGCCTCCCTTCCCGCCGCACGTCCTGTTTTCGCATCCTGCAAGCAAAGCTCTTCGTATCAATACACAAGTTCATCCGCAGAGCGCTTCGATTTATTTCAATGTTCAATGCAATGATCCTCGTCGTTGAATGTACCACTTTGTGTTGTGTTCCTTTTTTGTCGAGAATAGCAGTTGCCTGGTACTTTGCAATGTACATACTATTAGAGATCTAGAATGGCTCGTAGCTACTAGTATTCTAGTAGTAGCTGGGACCATTGAATCCGTTGCTTCCATTTATTTTCCGATTTTCAATTTTTTTTGCTACGTTTTCTTTGCGGACTCCGCAACTTTTTCCATGAGAATCACTCGCAGCCACCGTTCAAAGCACAAAACACTACTCGAGGCTTATGTATAGGGAGAAAAACAGCAATCAATTGGATTCCAACTATCATATCTCTTCGATTCTGTTCTTTTCTGCAATCTCCTCCCTGCCTGCCAACTCCCGACGGAGAGCAGTCCAGCGATATCTCACATCCCCTAAACTGGAATGGGTGGCATTCTTCCTATCGATGGTTGTTTCGTCCTTGCTTTCTGCTTTCAGTTTTGTGTCTCATCAGACAACACAGTTTCAGAGCTTATTTTGTTGTTTAGTTTGTTGTATCGATGATTCCAAGCATTTTCTTCTTCTTTTTTCCATCTCATCGCTATCAACATCACCGTCGTCGACGCGGTAGTAGTAGTCGTTGTCGATATCTGCTCGTTCGATTCCCTGTCGAAGGGATTTTTCATCACGTCAGCAATTTCCACAATTTCCCACTTACCTTGCTATTTTCATGTAGAGTGTAGCGGTATTTTCTACACCTCTCGCCCCAAGAGGGTGTTGCCACTGTTATTTTCGGCATTGCAAAGACAGTCGCGATTTACAATCCTTCGATAATATTTTAATTAATTTACATATTCAATCTAAAGGACCAGCTTCGAAACCAAAAGTAAAAGACTTAGAGATCAAAACAACATACAGGGAAATGAGTATCACAAGCGACAACACTGCTCCACCTTTATCAACAACTGCGTATCCTGGATCAAAAAGAACTGTGTATCATTCCTCGACCAGCCTGATTCGTTTCCTACAACGAGATGGATTCGAATTGGTATCGTCATGGATATCGATATTAGTTGGAACATCATCCCATCGTTTTCGCATTTCCTAGCTCTACCATCCCTCTCTCACTCCACCCTGGCATCCTTCTCGAAGGCCGACCTGGGGATGATCCCTGCATATTATTGGATACAACGATATAAAACACATATAACACAATCACGTTCAAGCGCAGGAATGGGAGTGCTGACGATTGTGCAGGAGCAACTTCCGAGGAATAAAAGTGTCAGGAAACGAAACAGAGGCAAATATTGTTTTATAATACACCATAATGTTACATCTAGTTGGTTTCGATGTTATTTATGGCACTACATAAATTGATGCATCTCCCTATGGCTGCTTGGAAGTTGCCTCTGTTTCACTCGATCTTTTGGCTGTTTATTGGATTCTTGTCCCTGTCCGACTGTCTACGCCTGCCGCGTGTTGCCCTCCATTTCGCCTGAAGATAATCCCGACATGGTTAGAGAGTTTATGCTCGATGTTGGAAGGATGTTCATTGAGATACCGTGGTTTAAGTCTATCAAATTGTTCACAGTTGTTACGCGAAAGGAATACTAATGCACTTAGTTCTACTTCGACAGAACAGGATATAAACTTTTCGCATCAGTAAATTGAAAAATGTTATTGTTCAAATAGATAGAATGGATCATGGTGACTTTGGCCTTTTGCTAAGAGACAGAATGCAAGACAATTGTATGTTACTTATTAATAAAACGGTGCAAGGCACTCAGTGAGCGATGCAATCTAATTCATACAGTAGACTTTATTGTATTCTACCTCGGCGAATGCTTTTTGTAGAAAATTAAAGGTGTCACTTTTTTCTGACGAAATTCATAATTTAATCTTTCGCTCCAAAAAAGTGGTTATTCTAATATGGGATAATATGAAGGATCTGATCAACTTTCAAGGACTTTTTCTGGTAGATTCAGCAATGGATGTGATTTTGGCTTCAAATAATCCTGTTTCACTAGACCAAAAATATGAAATTAAGTTGAAGTTGCAATAGAGTGGTCCCACTAGTATGGCTTTGTAATTAAATTCGCAAAAAACATCATACCTCCTAAATATAAAAATCTTGGCACATGCATTATCATCTATGGTTAAGCTCTAAATTATACGTTCGCCTCCAGTAGTAGTTGCCTCCAACCGACGCGATTGTGCGACCTCGTTCGCCAATTATAAATCCCAAGCAGAAGCTTCCTGGCAGCATCGATTGAGCCTTTCCATCGTTTCTTCGGTTTCCTAAGTGGAAATTTTCCCTGCACTCTGAACCATGTTTTACTGGGCCATATATTCTCCTAAGCATTTTGTGTTCGAATATGTTGCGGACTTTTTCGATATCATTTGAAAGAGCCCAGGTTTCATATCCATACAGCAGAGTAGGTTTTTTTTGTGGTAGGAAGGTGAATTCCCATTTACGCACAGAGTGTAGCACTCCCATGTACGCAAGAAGGCGACCGGATTACACGCTAAACACCTCCCCTGTCAACCTGAGAACCTAGCCTGGAACCGTTTGACACATTCCTTCGGGCCAGTTCTCGTTTTGTTACGCCGTGAGGCACCTTCAAGCTGGAGGATCGTTCTTCTAGGGAGAGAGGAGAGAGGAAGAGGAAGTGCCAGAAGAGCGATCCCCCTGCCCCAACTTCTCCGGCTGCTGTGAGTCCCTTTTATTTTTTAGGACCACCCGAACATAATGTGCCACCTGATTCCATTTGTCAACCGATTTGAGCATCACCGCGACTATATTATCCGGGGTGAATTCTTCTGTCTCCCTGTAGAGGGCTCTTCGCAGCCTATCAGCCTGCCTCAGTCAGATAGAAGTCTGTCTCACCATGTCTTCAATTTAGCCACGGTCTCACGCTCGGGATGAGGCGCGCAGTTTACCTTCCCTTCGTGAAATTCACCCAAGACTGCTGCCAATGAGTTAGCGCTGTCTCTCTTCACGGACAACCGTCTCCCTTACATCCTCGTTTCGACGCAGATAAATAGAGTGGCGCTATCTAGCAAGGAAGCCGACAGGTATCACGCCTGCAATAACTCTCACCGACGAATCAGAGACTGTCGGATACGCAGATGCAATCATCAGCGCTCCTCATCTCTGTACCTGTGCCAGGCGTTTTCGGTATACCTCCGTACTGAGAGCGTCACCCCATTCCTCTGCTCCGTACAGTAACACTGACCCTACAGCAATCATTAAGATGCGTCTTCTTGATGGGCTGGGTCCCCCTACGTTGGCCATAAGTCGACTCAAAGCTAATACTCCTGAAGCAGCTTTCATCAGCCGTTGCCCTGATTTGCTCAGAGAAACTCATCTTCGAATCGATCAGTAGCCCCAGGTACTTCACCTATGGCTTTGATTCGATTTGCATACCTCCAATACTGATCATCCTTATTCTAGGGATTCTCTTTTTTGTCAAGATGACCACTTCAGTTTTCTCCAGTGCTAAACTGAACTCGCGAGCAGTCATTCAGTCCCTCACTCGGCGCATTAGAATACCTAGCCTAAGTTGCATGGTGCGTCCAGCGACCAGAGCCACAACATCAGCCGCATAGCTGAACAAGCGCGACTCATTTGGCATCTTGAGTCTCAGTAGCCCATCGGACCAAGGATAGATTCCTGGGAAACACCCGATGTAATTATCACCCTTCGTTGGCCCTGTGTCGTGTCGTAGAGAAGGCTTCGGTCCTTTAGGTAGTTCCTCAAAAGCCGCATTAGAAATTCTGGAACTTGGAAAGGGGTTTCCAGCGTATAGAGTAGGTTTTAAAGTCAAAGTCAAGTGCGCTTTATTTTATCAATAATTATAAAATTCGTCGAAAATTTCATACAACTCTTGGCTGTATCGAATCCGACATAAGGTGACGTCTAGCATCGCTCCAATTATTCGTCTCAAGATCTGTCTCTCGAGGACGTTCAATATGTTTGCAGATGCTTGGCTTAGGGTCCATGTTTCACATCTATTGCATAGCAGGAGCACTCTAAATTTAAGCAAAATGAGGTTTAAAAATAATATAGCATGTCAAAGTCAAAGTCAAAAGCGCTTTATTTAATACTAATCGTTATAAATTTTAAAAGAATATAAAGCAAATTCCAAACAATAACAATCAAAAACTTAATGGCCCAAATGGCTCTCTAAGTTTATACGTTATTATTAACACATTTCATCAAAAAACACTATAGCAAATTCAATTAATTAAGATTATTACATATTCTTAAAATTTAATTGGAAAAAGGAGAAAAAACCAACCAACACTATCCTTAAATTATTTATAATTTAAACACAACAGTAAAACTTTGATCCTACACCTAATATGTTGTAACTTATTTCTAATAAAATGCAATCAAAAACATTATCTTATACTTAAAAATTCTATAACAATGTTCCTAACCTAAGCGCTTAATCTTATCTCTAACGGAATATAGTAAACATAACATATACCTAACGTATACCTAATTTTTAACACCGATAAACAACAACACTAAATGTAGCAATAATGAGCTGAAACTCAAAAAACGAAATAATGAAAAACACCAGAACTGAAAAATAAACACGAATATTTTAGACATTGTCATTCAGCCACCAATACCTGGATTGCGCCGTCTCACCTCGATCAGCTTCAACGAATCTAGCAAATGAGTATCTCCATTGGAATTTTTGGTCTCGTGAACTCAAATTCGGAGGATATTTTATCTTCTTATCGGTGGCCCGTCGATATATGTGATATATGACTGGGACGCCGTCAGAATCAAAAACATATCGATTCATGTCCAAATACACGAATGCTTCTGGAGGAATGAAGCCAGTAGCGAGGCGAGTCGCTATATACCCGTCTGTAGGGGGGAACGGCTGTGAAATCCAAGGGTTTTCACTCACAGTCACAGATCTTGCGATATGATTCCGAAGAAGTTTCAATATGAACATATCTACCCTCGTCACTTCAGCAGTTTGATAAATTCTTCTATTCGATATATAGTGTTTCCAATCCATCTAAGGCTTTCAGTACAAACCAGTACATGCACTAAGACATTTCCTTTCGAAAACTCTTAATTTTTCCATAGTACTAGCACTCTGGTTGTACCAGATCTGACATCCATATGTCAAAACTGGTCTAACCAGTGTCTTGTAACAGATAATTTTGACCTTTTGATCAATGTATCTGGAATGAAAGAGTTTTCGAAGGGCCATGACTACTTTAAGTGCCTTACTGAGCATGATTATCACATGTTCAGTATAGTTCAGACACTGATCGAGATAAACATCGAGGTATCGATCACAGGATTTATGTGGAACTCGTTCTAGACTACCCTCACCAGCCATGATGTGGAAATCTTTCCAATTACGTTTCAGGCCTTGACTGACCCCCGGCAGCGTTGTCCGAAACAAGATTGTTTCACACTTCTGCGCATTGATTTTCATTCGCCAATTGTCAGTGTACAGCTGTACATCATTGAACATTTTTTGGAGATTGCTCTGAACTACTGTAGCTCTTCGGTCTGCCGTATAGATGATCAGATCATCAGCAAACGCTACCAATGATCGCGTTGGCGAGACGTTAAAATCAAAGCCGTTCAATAGCTTGCGAATGAAGATTGAGAAAAGCAGGGGGGCAGTAACTGTTCCCTGCTGTAGACCATTCAAGACCTTGAATGCGCGCCTTGTTGTCAGATTTCCATCAGTTACAACAAACGATTTCCCATATAACATATTGCACATCATGGCGACAAGGTGTCTGGGGAACTTGTCCTGAAGGAGTTTAAAAATTAGTCCATCTAACCACACACATCAATGAGACATGCTCCAACACATTGTCTATCATTTAGATTCCAACAGATGTCTGAGGTTACTTTCGTTATTGCATGTGTGGTCGAATGCCTGGCACGAAAACCAAATTGGCAATTCGGGATCAGCTCATTTTCCTCAATGTGGGCGTTTAATGCTCTGTTGGGGCATGAAGCGATAGCGATAGCTTTTGGGGCATGAAGATTCTTTTCCTTTCTTCAAGATCGGAAATACCTTAGCCCTTTTCCACTCATTTGGAAAATATGAATTGCTCAACATGTTATTGAACAATATGCAATAATTCCTAATAGCGACCTCCGGCAAATGTCGGAGAACTACATTTGGAGTACCATCAGTACCACATGATTTCTTGTTGTTTATCCTGTGAAATATGAAACACAAGTCTTCATAGCTGACAAAATAATCAATAAGATTCTAGCTCGGTATGAGTTCAGATGTTAATGTTTCATTGAAATGAAGAATTGATTGGCCGTTCAGGCTTGATTTGAAGTCGGAAACTTTTGCTTCAACGACGTCTGAAAATATTTCATTCCCTCTCTCAGGGTTTGGTAGATGAAACAATTCAAAATGTGTTCCAATCAGGGCAAGTTTATCCAATGCTTCACAAATGATCCTGTTCCCATTTCTATCCAGAGTCGTACTATCAATTTCGATACCATCCCTATTGAGAAGATTTATCTCATCACTAGTGACTTCAAGATTCGATGCCTTCCCTTCACTCGAGACTTCTTGCGGAATATGCTATTCACTTTCGCAACCACGCCGTCTGGATCCTGTGGGCTAATACCCCTCAATTTTTCCGCCCATTGATTGCTGACCTAACTCCTGAAGTATGACCGGATCAAGTTCGGGATATTCTTCAGATGTAGTTTCAACAAAGACAACGAGGGATGGTTGTAGTCCAAAAATCGTCGATAAATATTGTTGACGCGTGTGAGGCTTTTCAATCTTTTCAACATTGCGATGGTTGGTGTTTCATATCCTTCCATATTGTTTCGATGTTTAATCTTGGGAACAACTTTCTCAATCGTTTCCAACGTCAGCTTCTCTAACTTCGACAAATAGACATCTTTTTCATCGTTAGTTAGATTTCTGTCATTAGGAACCATTGAGCAAGAGTTGCCAACATCAGAATGGGGGCATTGCTTCTGGTACTCGCGATTAAACTTCTTTTGAAACTTTCCCCAGTCTGTTCTTTTGAAGTTCAACCGATGATTTTCATGTTAAACTGGAATGAGAGAAATATCATCCCTGTGATGATTGATTTCCATTACGATTGCGTTATGGTCGCTATCATAAGGAAGCACCTGCAGTTTCCGTTGAGGACTATTGAAGCTGAATTCAAGTCTTGCGTCAGCAATGCAAAGTTCCAAATATGAATTTGTCCTAGGGTATGTTAGGAACTCCGACCCATATAGATTGCGCCTGTATTCAATTTGGTTCTCTGTTATCCACGATTTCAGGAATACACCTCTTGGATTATTGGTGGCGTTCAGCCATGATGTATGCTTGGCGTTCAGGTCACCAGCAAGAATATAGTAGTTATGCAGCCTGTTCAATTCGAGTATTTCGAACAAGGAATTTAGCTCCTCCCTGAGCTTGAGAACAGTTCCACCAGTTGCATAGGCAGAGATAACGAAGAGATTATCCCCACCTGGCAGTGAGATTTTGATAACGGACACTTCAAGAGATTCAAAGCTTTTGAATTCGACTTTTTCAATATTTTGGAAACGATAGGGTCTTCGAACCAATATCCCGGTGCCACCTCCTCTATCACCTGTTACCCTATCGTTTCTTACGTACTCAAAATCCTTGAATGAGCCATGAACTGAGGTGGGTTTGGGTGCGAAGCACGATGTCAGGCTTTTGTCTGGCAATGAATTCAAGGAGATAATCACACCGATGTAAAGTAACAATGGAGTTGACGTTGATCGAGATGAGACGAATCCTATCCGTGGGAATGTGGCTAGATGACAACCTATTTTGAGGCATTTGAAAGCCCTAAACGCTGAAAAACAATGTTAATTTTCGAATCTTTTTTATCGATTCGCTCCGATAAGGAATTTGATTGCTGATAAATTTTAAGGAGCAGCTCATCATTGCCACTTACATTATTTATTTTATTTAGATTGTCTGCTGGTCCTCTCGCAGCAAGTGCAAATGACACCCCGGGCTTGACAAAGTTGGTAGGTATCACACTTTGGTGTGCTTGACATTGTTTCGGAGTGAATTTTACCTTTGCATCTTGATACCGGGGGCATCTTCGATATGATGCTGGATGACCAAAGGCACCGCAGTTCACACAATATAGTTTTTCTTTTGGCTCTGCCTGAGCCAATTTGCACTCGCCAGGAGCATGAATGTCTTTGCATTTAACACACCTATATTTTATGGCGCAATTGGCAGCTGAATGCCCGAACCTTTGACACCTGTAGCTCTGGTTGACCTCATTTTTCTAGAGGCGTTCCCACCTCACCACGCGGAAGTTCAAGTACCGTATTTTCTGCAGGGCACTCGAACTACTTTTGCTAGAAATCTGGACTAAGTAGTGAGGCAAGTTTTCCGCTCCACAATCGATCTTCTCGTTGCAAAATTTTTAACTGAAGTAAATTGTATTTCTGGTGCAACTTCTTGGAGCACCTAAAGGAGATCGACTGTGTCCTCACCACAGTCCAGACCAATCAATAAAAAGGTTTGGTTCTGTTCTGAACTACTTTTGCTAGAAATCTGGACTAAGTAGTGAGGCAAGTTTTCCGCTCCACAATCGATCTTCTCGTTGCAAAATTTTTAACTGAAGTAAATTGTATTTCTGGTGCAACTTCTTGGAGCACCTAAAGGAGATCGACTGTGTCCTCACCACAGTCCAGACCAATCAATAAAAAGGTTTGGTTCTGTACGTGTACGTGAAATGCGGAACATTTCTAGAATTTAAGGCACTTTTTGTTGCCTGGAAATCAACCAACGACTAAGTCCTAATTGTCAATTTATCGGCATTGACTCTTTTTATCTCAAAATATTTTAGCTTATTTTCGGCTGCCAAAAGCCGAACCATATCTTTGCCCGTTTGCCCAAATACATTGATTGGTGGGACTTTTTCTTTTTTTCATTAATCTTAACGGACGGACAGGCAGACGGACCAGCAGACAAACCTTTTAGTTTTTTCTCCCGATTTTGTATTTTAAGGTATTCAATGAACTCATTATCTAACTTAGACGTTTTACCTGGATCCTCTTCAATGTTCATCGTTTCTTCAAGACCAGCTAGCGCTGCATAGTAACTTCTGCTGTCGTTTGCGCCTCCTGCGCTGAGGACATCCTCTTGATTAAGTTCTTCCTTTGGCTTTTTAGTTTTCTTGTCTTCGGTTTTTGAATTTGCTTGTCGGCCTTTTTTGGTTGCTTTATCTTTGTTGAACGTTAACGTTCCAACAGGTGCTTCTAACGATTTAACTCGAAGCTTGAGCTCTTCATTTTCTTTTTCAATTTTTTCAGCTTTTTCTTTGTCTTTGATCAGCTGCTCGATTTCGATTACCGATAGGATTGTCGGTTTTTCTTCTTTATCGTCGTATCTCCTTTTTAGTTTTTTTTTCGCCCGTCATCGTTGGTGATGGGCAAGAACCTTCTGGTTGATGGTTGAAGCCATCAGGCTCCTCCATCTCGTTTCTTTTGCAGCGAGACTAGAGGGAACGTTCTCAGACAGGGACTTTCCTTGAACGTACTCGTATTTCCACTTTTGATATTTCTTCAGGAAATGAGTTTCAGGTATTCGATAAATGTTCGAATAATTCGACGGTGATGGTTTTCCCAATAAAATCAAAATTGGCTTTTGACTGGCTCGTAAAAAAATTTTGCAATTATTTGAATCTGACTTTTGTGAAAAATTAATTCATTTTTAAAATTAATGACAGGAGCGATTAAAAACATGTCTACACGCAACGAGTGCTAGACGTAGAAAAATCATAATATAGCACAGTCTAAATTTGACTTGATCAATCGTTAGGGAGGGGGGGGGGGGGGGGGGCATAAAATAAAGTTAATGTTAGATTTCCGAAGTGATCCCCCCCCCCCTGGTTTTGAGAAAATACAAAAAAACGCGTTTTTCTCGGAATCTATGGGTTATAGAGAAAAATTTATTGCACTAAAAATGTAGAGGACATCGTAAACTACATTTCATCTCATGGAAGTGAAGTTGTCCGACTTAAATTACAAAAAGTAGGTGGCGCTTAAGTATCAAAGAAGTAGTTTTTTGGCATTTTCGTTGAAAATAAATAGTTTTTTTTTCACAAAAATGAAAATGAGAAAGTTGATCGTCATAAAATTTGCCACATTTTTTATCTGAACAATTTTTTCGTAAAACTTACCGTTCTCAAACTGTAGGCGAAAAGATGCAGCACAGCATAGTTAACGGTTCTTTGTTACTTTCGCCGGGCCGGTCGGCATAGTTTGGACAAAGG
Organism: Odontomyia ornata; assembly: GCA_963969285.1. Lineage (NCBI taxonomy): Eukaryota > Metazoa > Arthropoda > Insecta > Diptera > Stratiomyidae > Odontomyia > Odontomyia ornata. The sequence continues at coordinate 296,209,622 of OZ017741.1, forward strand.
ACCGGTTTCTAACATCTGCCTAATCCCCTACTAGCGTGCATTTTTCAGTTGCTTTGAAGAGCAAAGTCGTCTAAACTTTGCTCTCTCAAAATGAATGTCTGTTCCGTTTGTGAGAAAAGTGTTGATGTGAATGATAAGAGTACCGTGGGGCCAAAAGCGTGAAAGACGTTGATAAGATCAAGCAAAATCAGAGGTGATTCTGCCATCCAAGAATTGCTTGAAAATGAAAGCAATCCTGTCGTGGTGCACATTCAGTGCCATAAGCGTTATTCAGATTCACGCTTTGCTGCGGTTGCTGCTGCTCGACAAGAATGGAGAAGGTATTTTATGCAATATAAATTATTATTAAAACGAGAATGAATAAATAAATATATATCCGGCGTTGTTTGTACGTATATCGAATTTTTAATGTCATATAATTTCGAATGACGCTGACGTTTATACCTGTACAGCCCTTACTTTCACTACTAACATTACACGATTATTAAATGATAAGTAATTTTTTACCAGAATTCGTAAGGATGCCGAGGAAAACGATGTATCCGAGCCTGGCCCATCATTGGAGTCTGAACCAGCTGTCCCAGACTTCAATCCAAACGTATGTTTTCTATGCGGCTACAAAGGACAAAACTTCTTGAAAGGTACTAGTGAAGTGAAAGGATCTTCTGTTCGGATACCCTGATGAAGATTTTAACACCTTGAAAGGATGAACAAAGTAAGATTATTAGAAATAGGATAAAAGATATTGATTTGGTACTAGTAAAAGCTCGGTACCATAAGAAATATGATACAAATCTTCAAAGACAGAATAACGAATGTGGCGAACAACTTGGGCGTCCAACTACAAAAGTCGATAAAGTCATGGAGACTATCTTTTCCTTCATCGCTGAAAGTCGGGATGCATGTCGATTCGCTGTGAAGGATCTCGTTCAACTACTTTCCGAAGATGATCAGCGTACTGCAGAAACTGTCACAACGAGACTACAGCAAGAATATAAGGACAAGATTATTACGACCAACGTATCTGGTGTAGGAAACGTCATATTTTTCCAAAGCGAAGCTGGACAAAAATTACTGTCAGATACAGTTTAAGCCTCTCGAAAGAAAAATGCAAAAGCTGAAAAAGAAAGACTTAATCGTGAAATAGCACGTATTATCGGAGGAAAAATTCATTGCAAGTATTACAAATCAAATCCAAAAGATTATCCTCTTACTACCATCTTCATAAACTAAGTTTAAAGAGACGTCCCGATGTTACTGAGGATTCTGCTTGAAGAAATAATACCTTCTGGTAAGAAAGTAACTTCCATCCCTGCCTTTAAGAAGAAAATAACAGCTATTACACATGCTATCATTCAACTTGCTCGTCCAAGATGTTTTCGGTCTAAAGTTCTTCTCGCTATTGGATGGTACATGAAAAAAAACCACGGATTGAAAGAACTCATCGAAGTTTCAGCAGCAATTGGTTTCTCCTGTTCCTTTCATGAAGTCCAGTCAATGGGTTGCTGATAATGCGGATTTCAACATCAATACCTTAGACGGGCATAATTCATGGCATGTCATGGGAATGATTCAGTGCGTCACTCCGGCCGCTGCGATTCAGGAAGACCAGCCAGTACGTAGGGAATTAAGTAAGAGAAGATCTGTTCATCTAGCTGAATTGGCAAAAATCGAATTGATTCCATATGATCCTAAGCCTTCAACTGGATTAAAACAAATCACAGTGTTAAATCTTGACGGACTATACCCCTCTCTAGATCGAGCTTCGCCGACAAAACTGGACTTGATGTTAGCTTATGCAAAATGGAAGAGCGATCCTTCATTTCCTAGTTGGAACGGTTTCATGGAGCAAGTTACGGAAGGCAAATCCTTTGAAATTTCAAAACTATTGTTTCTGCCTTTCATCAACGCACCCCCTACCGACCTCTCAACAGTACTCACTACACTTCTATACATCTGCAAAATCGGAAACTTATGCGGCCAAGTTATCAAGATTGTGAACTTCGATCAACAATTATACTGGAAGGCAAAGGATATTGTTGCATACGCTTTCAATGATTCCGAATTACAGTATCCCAAATTACAGGACGTTGTTGTTCGCCTTAGAGGATTTCTTCTCATACTATCATTCATGGGTGCAATTGGCAATATTATGGCAGGCAGCGGATTTGTTGGCTTCGCTTTATGCTGAAGGATCGATACCGCAAATGCTTTTGGGAAAAGCGTATGCAAGAACAAATTGAGCGCATCTTCTCACCAATTTGGCTCTTGCGAAAATAATCTTGGATTCTTTAGATCAAAATGAGCCAACCTTCAAGGAAACACCTAATTCTCTGGACGAAGTTGTTGCATCCGGCGATGGAACTGCCATATTGGATGCTGTGGAGAGTGATGAAATCGATCGGTTCGCGAAGTTATTTGAAAAAAACTTGCTGAATTTGAACAAAGAGGTCCAACTGCAAAGCTATGGGTTCAATACTACCGCATGACATGTCTTCTAAAACAGTTTATTGAAGCCGAACGTACGGGAAATCGGACTCTGCACGTAACTACAATCCGAAAGATGTTGCCATTCTTTCATTCAAGTGGACATTTCAACTACGCAAAATCCGCACACCTTTATTTGCAAGAAATGGCTACATTAAAGGACAGGATGACACCCACGGAATGTACAATTAGGAGAAGCGACACATTTTTTCTGGAATATCTCCAGATGAAACGATCGAACAAACAACAATGCAATTGGCAAAGACTCGAGGAGGTTTCACAGCACCAGGTAGAGGAATAACGGATCATGAAACGGCAAAGTAGATTTTAAGCATGTACAGTTTGATAAACATTTGTGAGCAGTTCGAGTCATTTGCTGGTGTTCACAGCTAATCATCAGAGCAGCATGTTGACTTGCGGTGTAAACGAATGGAAAGAGATAACGAAGATGCTGGAAAGTTAGACTCCTGGTTCTCCAGCCACGATCCGTTCCCAAGTATTTCAGAAATAGTTTCAATCAGCACAGGCGTAGTAGGCAATGAAGCCATCAACTGTCATCTAGCTGAAAAAGAGGGCATAAAAATGATGAACAACATGACTGGCAACTTTGGCGAACTAAAGTTTAAACGAAAAAAAGCAGTAAAACCGTTGACAATCATGACAGCAAACGTTAAAGTGGATGATACTGTTGTTGCCATCAATCCGATGCTACTTTTTCAACGTATGGCAATTTGCCAGGCTATACCAGATGAATTGAAGAGATTTTTAACGTTCTAACTTTTGCCTTACCCATTTTCTCTGTTCGACGAAAATGGGATGCGAAAAGGAACCAAATCGACTTTTTACAAAGAACTCACAGCTGTATCAAAACCAAACCTCGGAGATAATCCTCTTCTTGTCTTTGATGGTGGATATTTATTGTACAAAGTGACGTGGAATAAGAACATGTCAATCAAAGACATCTGTGCTCGTCGCGTTGCCCAAAAACGAAGAGAATGTGTTCTTTAAAAAACCACAACATGGAAGCACTCCCGAACGCGTCTACTCGTACACATCCTTCAACCATCTGGAATCAATTTCTCATGTACTTTTCATTCATGCCTTCAGTGGATGTGATACTACTTCTGCTCCATATTTGCTGGGAAAACAAAAATTTATCTCGGTTCTGAAAAACAACAAAGTTCTACAAGCTACAGTCAAGATTTTCAACAAACCATTTTGCAGCACTAACATGATGGAGGCGGCAGGGCAAGAGATGTTTACAGCTTTATACAGTGGGGTCATATCCGGAAAATCAATTAAGAAAACTGGAAAAAGTCGAGATTCAAGTACCACAGATGAACAATTTTCGGACGGCAGCCAGGGAAAAGAACCTGCTTTACTTCGCTTCCAGAAATTCACTCAGTCTGTGACGAAAACAAAAGTGGTTGATGCAGCGAATTTTCATAGCCGACGAGTTTACTTTCAAGCACAATCGTGGTTGGAAAATTATTATGAACCAACAATCTGCGGATGGAAAGAAACTTCTCGAGGATTGGATCCAATAAGGACGGTAAAAGAGCCAGCACCAGAAGAACTCATGAAGCTGATCTCCTGTGGTTGTGATACCAGCAATTGTGGATCAGCTTGTGGGTGTAGGAAGGCAGGTCTCCACTGCTCGATTGCTTGTAAACATTGCAGCGGAGAAAGATATAGCAACACACCACCCCTTGAAGAAAATGCAATTGCCTTTGAAGATGATGACTTAGATTTCCCTTCTCAAGTCGTTCACTGGCGACCGATCAAATCTGATTTTGTATTGTCTTGAAAGATTTACATAACTTCAAAAAGAAATTTAATTGTAGATATTGCATGCAATTAATTAAAATCATGACTTTATGTTATAAAAAGAACCAATAATGTTGCAAAAATGTCGACCAAAAAGTAAAATTAAGTTTGCAATAAACTAATTAAAAAATGTAAACTTTTGTTTTTGAAATTAATAAATTAATAGAGACAAATTTCAAATTAAAAGAAAATTAGTCGGCACATTTTGTGTGAATCGTTCACTACTATCTTGTGTGACATTTGTTTTAACGCAATGTTGACCGTTTAGCTGTACTAAAAGGATACTATTATTAATTGTTTATCAGAATTATGATTCAAAATAAGAATATCAAGCAAACATTATCTAAAAACATAACAATGTAATGAAATTTTTGGAATACGCGCATCGGCGTGGCACATAATGTACCATTTTTACATTTCGGCAAGCTCCAGCTCGAGAACGGTAAGTTTCACAAAAAAATTGTTCACGTAAAAAATGTGACAAATTTTATGAAGAACAACTTCCTCATTTGCATTTTTGTGAAAAAATATTTATTTCCAACGGTAATGCCAAAAAACCACTATTTTGATACTTTCTCTAAAACCCATAGAATCCCAGAAAAACGTGTTTCAAAATTTTTTTGTATTTTCTCAAAACCAGGGGGGGGATCACTTCGGAAATCTAACATTAACTTTATTTTATGCCCTCCTAACGATTTATCAAGTCAAATTTTGGTAGGTCATTTTTCGGACGGTTATTTCCAAATAGACTGTACTACTATAACATATTATCAATTGATTCGAACAATGGACAAAAAGCTAAACAACTCAAAAAAAAATTTTATATTACACAAAGAACACATAGGAATAATGAATTCTCGGTTTTGAACTAATATGTTAACTTAATTCTAATAGATTAAAATCGGAAATTTTCCAATAAGAGGTGTTATTTTGAATAGCCCACTATTTCGGTAGATGTCACTTCTGAAGCTGTCGTTTTTTGGAACAATACACGCTTCAACAATGCATTGAAATTACTAAAATTCACTATAAAAATGGTGAAAATTTGGCAGAGACGGTTCGTAAAACTCGAACATTTTTGGGTCATCGTGAAGCACCTTGTCGGGCCGCAATAGAGAAATTGGTGGAAAAAATAGAACTGTTGGGACAACTTAGTGATGCGAAGAATAAACCCATGCACGTCACTCAAGAACAGCCGAGAATATTGCTGCTGTAGCCGAAAGTGTTGAAGAAAACCCAGGTTTGTCTATTCCTTGTCGTTCTTTGCAATTAGGCATTCCACAAACGTCATTACACCATATTTTGCATAAAGATTTGGATCTTAAGGCTTACAAAGTTCAATTAATACAAGAACTCAAGCCAACATCAACATCATCCATCGAAAAATCATCTTGAGTGATGAGGCCCATTTCCGCCATCTGGGGCTCGGAAACCCAAGAGTTATTGTTGAAAAGCCTCTCCCTTCTCAACGTGTGACTGTTTGGTGTGGTTTATGGTCCGGCGGAGTAATTGGACATTACTTTTTCGAAAATGAGTCTTGTGATTTAACACCTTGCGACTTCTTCCTCCGGGGCCACGTGAAAGAAAAGGTCTACGCCAACAGCCCAGCGTCGATTCAAGACATCAAAGATGAAATTCGTGAGGCTATCAAGGACATAGGGCAGCCAATTTGCGATTTGTTTATGGAAAATTTCATGAAAAGGATATGGTCCTGTAAGCGTGGTGGTGGTCATTTACCTGTTATTTTTCACTATTAACGGCATACCTTTTTCTTTATAATAAAATAAACATGCTGGTAGGTTGTCCATTATTTGGTGCTGGTAGGTTGCCCGTTATTTGGGTGAGTAACTTGGGATTGGCTCGAGTGCGTTTTACACATTTGTGTACAATTGACTTTGCTAATGTTTTGCATTTGATGGGCCAACATTTTTGTTTCGTAATGGCTTCAAGACCTTGAAGCCCTGCTTCCGGTGAATGTGCTCCAATTTTAGTCTTGTGATATTGTCCAAGTATGGCAGCAACCTAGGATGTTTTACCTCAAAAGGTAAACTCGCTGTATTTAACCTTACTCCAACTCTGAAAATGCCGTGTTCGTCTAAGAATGGGTTGAGGTTGCTCAGTGGACTCGAGGTATATACTTGATGATGCCGTTGTAAATAGCTGATTTCTGTCTTGAAGTCCTCTGAGTGGATTGCCTTGATGATGATGCATAGAGCTTGCTGGCTCTCTGACTGGATTAGTGCGAGAGTTGGATTTAATGCTCGGTGCTCCACTTTTTACACCGGTTAATGTAACGTACTATATATCCAGTTATCCGTAACAATCTTCCGAACGAGTTTTTATGCTCAATTTCAAACACAAAGTTGGTTAAAGTCGTTTCTGCAAGGGATAATTTTTCGTTCCACGTCTTTGACTGAGTCTACGTGTGCGTAACAGCCCACTGGCTACTCCTTTCCGCTACCGTGTAAGAAAATTGGACCGCAGAACCATAAATTACAGATTTTGAAGGTGCAGCCAGTTGGCTGCAAAAAGCTCTAACCTGGGTAGTGTGATTGTTTTGATGGATGCTACACGTAATTTAGCAGATTAAAGTCGAACAAAGATAGTATTGCCCTGTTTGATGAAGCGTATGTATGCGGCAGCACCAAAAGCTCCAGTTGAGGCATCGCCAAATATATGAAGCTGTTTTGATTTCAGTATGCCGTTGGAGTATGCGTGTTGTGGTATGACAATATCTTCTATAGCCTTTAGCTCATCACGATAGGTTGACCATCCCGCAGGGGGAATGCTGGTTAACAGGAATACTCTTGGAACCTAGCATTCTTTGGGGAGTTCCGCCCCCACGTACCCGAGCAAATTCCCGCAGGGGGAATGCCGGTCGACAAGAGCACTTTTGGAGAGTAGCATTCTTTGGACAGCGCCACCTCCATGGAATCAACGATATGGGGGGCACCGTGAGGCTCCCTCCTGGGATGACAGGTAACGACCCTGATTGGATCTGGACTACGCTTTGGACAACGAACTGGAATTGATGCTTTGGGCTGGCGGATGTGATGGTTTGGACCTTGTTGCTTTGCACAGTAGCGCCGAAGTGACACTCGTGTGTGAACGGCGCCAATTCAACTATCATACCATCTCCGTCCCGGTAAAACCTTGACAGGCCTCGGAGTACGTTCGAAGTTCGCACCATTGTGTTGGTGGTGTATGTTCGGTAGAAATGGACTCCCGATTAGCCTTGGTCTGGCTCTGAGCACTTGCCCCCATAAGGGCTTGTACAACCCTCACATGGCCTGCCTGCTCTGCAAAGATAAGCATGGGACCAAAAAGGCGACTACATACACGAACGGAGATAGCGGCTCATAGGGGGGACCCAATAAAACTGGATCAGCCAAAAACACATAAAAAAGATTTAAAAAATCCAAAAAAGGAAATAAAAATAATAACAACGACGACGCAACCAGCGTTTGCAGCCACGAACTTAACAGTTCATTTAGAGCGGTACTAACCATGACAAAAACGACAAATAATACAATGACAGTTAAGACGGATTAAAAGCGGAGATGAACAGACAGTCTGGTTCAGACTGAGATTTGGGCGCAGCAAACAAATGATGCGAACGCCAGAGCGTCCTTTTAAGGAAAAGCGGGAAACTCTGCAGGACGCGGTGGAAGCTAATATAAAGAGCATCGAAAATTCGATGGTCACTGCTGCGATCGTCACCGAAGTGACCAATGCAAGGGTCGTAACTACTGACAAAGTAAAGAAACATCCTGAAGGCAAAGAGGAGATTACGGCACGAAAAGCAACGAGTGACCAGACAAATAAAGGAACGTGTGTGATTGCACCGCCAACGTCGAAAATGTGGCGGACGTACTGCATTCGCAAACACAAAGCGATAACCTCTTCCAAGGATGGCTGCAAAGTACAATTGCTGCCCAGCGATACAAAGAAGAAAGGCTATTCTGAAAAGCGGGAGATGTTCTGAAAAGAATACAATCTGCATGCGACTCCCCAAAAATCTGCAAAGCAGTAAAGGTTGGGCTCCTTGAACTAGAGGAGTTCCTAGATCGCATAGGGCACTATTGGAGGAGCTGGTTAAAGGCCGAAGACGAGCAGAAGGCTAAAGAGGTGTTGGGGGCGAAATCTAAAGGTGACATGCAGATAGTTCCACCATTAAAAACAATAAAAGAATGGCGTCGAGCCCAATCGAAGGAGATCGGGATAAAAGAAGGAAAGAAGAGGCACTTGATGGGCATGGAGCACCAGATTGCGGGTTCCAGATAGTCTTTGCAAAAGGAGCGAAAAAAGCTGCAAAGATACTCCTTCAAGCAGTGCCAGAAAGTAAATTTCGCATGGGTGCCCAATTAGAAAAAGGAACTGATGCAAAACAGGAGAAGCAGAAGCCCTAATAAAGACCTCGGCAGCAAGCACTGCTCGTAAAGCCCCAAGATGCCGATCCTACGTGGAGGTACTGCGCGACATCAGGGGAAACGTAAGACCCGAAGACACCAATACTACCATTAAAGTAGTACGACCAGCGCGGTCGTGCCACATACTGGTCGAATACGGAGCAGAGGCCGGCAATAAGGAAGCATTCTGCGACGCAGTAAATAAAGTCCTCGGCAAAAGCGCAACTGTAGCCCCGCTCAAATCGATTGCATTGATCAAAATAAGAGACATTGGCTGCGTGACAGATCTGGCCGAAGTAGAAGCGGTCATCAACAGGGAGTTCCCTAGCGTGGGAAAGATCAAAGCGAGACTGGCACCAGAAAACAACAGGGGACACCGTATGGCCATCGTTGACTTGACCAAAAAAAACGCCGAACAATTCCTGAACAAGGGCAAAGTAAGAATAGGGTGGGTTTTCTGTAGGATACGGCAAAGAGCAACGCCTCTTCAATGTTTTAAATGCCTTGGCTATGGTCACACCACGCAAGTATGCAAAGGGCCCGATAGGAGTTCCCTATGTTACAAATGCGGTGAAATGCGACATAAAAGAAAAGAGTGTACGAAGGAGGCACACTGTATTCTCTGCAAGGATGACCGCAGTTCAACCGCCCAAAATCTGCTTGAGCAGTTTGCGAGGGACATGAAAGCCGACTTTTGCTGCTGAGTGAACAACGCCATGATAAAAGTTCTGCATTATGGTATTCTGACGAAACTGGTACTGCCGCCATCTTGATTCGGAACAGTAATTTCCAAACGGAGAATTGTGGATGGGGGGATGGTTTCGTGTGGGTTCGGTGCTTAAGGACCACCTTCTTAAGTGTGTACCTAACGCCTAATGAATCGATATCATCTTTCGAAGCCAACATTAATGCTCCGGAGGAACTGCCTTGAACGCAGAGGGCAAAGTGCTCGTTGGGGGATATTTCAACGCTAAAGCAGTAGAATGGGGCATGCCTCAAACAGATCCGCGGGGAAAACGAATCCTGGAAATGGCGGCCAGGGCGGCGCTCATCGTACTAAACTCCGGAAATATGCCGAAATTCCGCCGTATTGGCTGTGAGGGAACCATATCCGGCGTGACATTCTCCTCGGAGTCTTAAGTACGAAGGATACATAATTGGAAAGTATTGGAGGACTACTCAGCCAGTGATCATCAGTGCATTCTGCTTGAGATAAGTGATGTTGTCTCCAGACGTCCGTGCTCTCGGCTTTCTACAATTGGATGGAACATCGGAAGGATGGACGTCGAAAGATTCGTCGAGGTGCTCACAGCAGGTGAGCCGCAGCAGGGAGCTTCGGAGGGGACGGAAGAACTGGCAGCTCAAGACGTGGTGAACTCTACTATGAGCATCATCACAGCTGCTTGTAGCGCTTCTATGCCCCGTCGAAGACCCCGGCATGGCAAGCTTCCAGTGCATTGGTGGTCAACTGAAATCGCTGAAAAACGAAGGGCGTGTCGCAAGCTTCGACGTGAGGCTCAACGGGTGCGGAGCGGTGACGAGGCGTGCGACTGGGTGGCAGCATATAAGTCTGCCAGGAAATGCCTTCGCAAACTGATCAACTGTAGCAAGGCTCGCTGCTATGTGAACAAGGATCCATGGGGCCTTGGTTACAAGCTGGTCATGCGGAAGCTTGGTGCCCTACGGAAGCCTTGTATACATGACGCGGAAAAGATGGATGCGATAGTGTGGGGACTCTTCCCCACCCATCCCGTCCGTGTTGACGCTGTCCATGGTGAAACAACAGTCGAGTGCCCACTCTTCACACAGCTGGAACTGGAGGAGGCAGTCCTCTCATTAAAAGCGAGGAGGGCTCCAGGTCCGGATGGTGTTCCAGCTGAGGTGTTGTGGCTCGTTTATCACCATTGTCCTGACTTGCTGCGTGGCACATTCAACACTTGCCGACGGAACGGGGTTTTCCCGGTACGATGGAAGGTGTGGAGGCTCGTGCTGATCAGCAAGGGGAAGAGAAATCCTGAATCGCCGTCTGCATACCGCCTGTTATGCATGCTAGACACGGCTGGGAAAGAGCTAGAGAAACTCATCAAGGGAAGACTCACTGACGCGATTCATGCTGCTGGGGACCTATTTCCTCGGCAGTGCGACTTTAGAGCAGGACGTTCTACCATTGATGCGATTGCAGAGGTGGTGAACGTGGTCCAAAAGGGTGAGGAATATAATCGCACCAAGCGACGGATCGTCCTGTTGGTGACACTCGACGTCAGGAACGCCTTCAACTCCGCTAGATGGTTGGATGTTACGGATACGCTGGAAAACACTTTTCAAGTTCCAGAATATCTAATGCGGCTTTTGAGGAACTACCTAAAGGACCGAAGCCTGCTCTACGGCACGACCCACGGGCAGCAAAGGCTTGAAATTACATCGGGTGTTGCCCAGGGATCTGTCCTTGGTCCGGACCTGTTGAACGTGTCTTACGACGGGCTACTGAGGCTTGAGATACCAGATGGGTCGCGCTTGGTCGGCTATGCGGATGATGTTGCGGCCCTGGTCACTGGACGCACCACAATTAGGCTAGGTATGCTAATGCGCCGAGTGAGAGACTGGATGACTGCTCGCGGGCTCAGTCTAGCACTGGAGAAAACCGAAGTGGTCATCTTGACAAAAAAGAGAATCCCTAGAGTAAGGATGATCAGTATTGGAGACATACGAATCGAATCAAAGCCAGCGGTGAAGTACCTGGGGCTACTGATCGACTCGAAGATGAGTTTCTCTGAGCAAACCAGGGCAACGGCTGAGAAGGCTTCTTCGGGAATATTGGCTCTGAGTCGACTTGTGGCCAACGTAGGGGGACCCAGCCCATCAAGAAGACGCCTCTTGATGAGTGCTGTAGGGTCAGCGCTACTGTACGGAGAAGAGGTATGGGGCGACGCTCTCAGCAAGGAGGTATACCGAAAACGTTTGGCACAGGCTCAGAGAAGAGGAGCACTGAGAATTGCATCTGCGTATCCAACAGTCTCTGACTCGGCAGTGAGAGTTATTGCAGGCGTGATACCTGTTGCCCTCCTTGCTAGAGAGCGCCACGCGATTTACCTGCGCCAAAACGAGGATGCGAGGAATGTGATTGTCCGCGAGGAGATACAGCGCTCACTCAACGATTGGCAGCAGTCTTGGGTCAATAGTACCAAGGGAAGGTGGACTGTACGTCTCATCCCGGATGTGAGACCGTGGCTAAATCGAAGGCATGGTGAGACTGACTTCTATCTAACCCAGTTTTTGAGCGGGCATCGGTGTTTTCAGTCTTACCTGCACAAAATCGGTAAGTCACGGTCCCCCGATTGTCGGTTTTGCCCAGGAGAAGAAGACAATGCTTGTCACACATTTTTTGCGTGTACAAAATGGGTCAGGCTTCGAAAGGAACTCTACAGGGAGACGGGAGAGCTCACCCTGGATAATATAGTTGCGGTGATGCTCGAATCGGTTGACAAATGGAACCAGGTGGCACATTATGCTCGGGCAGTCCTAAAATATAAAAGGGACTCACAGCAGCCGGGGGCGCTGGAGCTGGGGATTGCTTGTCTGGCACTTCCTCTTCCCCTCTCCCCTCCGGCAAGAAAAGGGACTCCCCAGCTTGAAGGCACCTCATGGTGAACAAAACGAGAACTGGCCCGAAGTAATGTGTCAAACGGTTCCAGGCTGGGTTCTCAGGTTGACAGGGGAGGTGTTTAGTGGGTAGTTCTGTCGCGCATGCGAGTCTCACACTCTGTGCATAAATAGCATTCACCTCCTTACCACAAAAAAAGATAACGCAAGACTGTCAATTCCAAGCACAAGAATACATCCTGGTAGGCGACCTAATTATATAGAGTTAATGTAAGGCAAAAAATGCACATTTGCTAAAAATAAGTATTAAAAAAAAGTAAATGGAAGAATAACGTCATTGTTTTTTGCAAACATTGAACTTTAGCGATTTAAAAGCATTCATGTATTTCGTGTTGGAATTTACAGATATTAAAATGCATTTGCGCACCCTTGCTCACAAACAGTTTTTGCGATGAATAGTAATATTTTTTGGGTTTCGACACCATTTTTATGCTAGAGTAACATAAAATAACAATATTTTCTTGGCATGAAAATAAGTTCATTAATTTGATAACTCAATTGCATCCAACTTACAAGCTCTTAACACTTATTGTCACGTTCACAGTTGAGAAGAACAAGGGAGGAACGTAATAGTTGACGTGTAAGTTTACGCTTTAATTATTTACTATGCATTAGTTAATATTTTAAGAGTTGAATTATATTTGAATCAAACAAAAACACGTCTATTCATTGTGACTTAATACAAAGCAAGCAAATTATACTACGCGAATCAGCATAGTGGATTTGGGAAAAATGTTAAGCTGACTTTCTATGTGTATTTACTTTAAATTAAGGAATTTTTTTTAAAGCCAGCTTCGATTTGTAGTAAATTCTGCAGAAAAGCGGTCTCTTACTTTAGCCAATTTAACATAACAATAAGGCCTCTAACGAGCTGTAATTTCTGTTATGCCATCAAACCAGATTTTGAGATTCTCGATAGTAATAACTAATTAGGTTTAACTAAAACAATATCATTTAAATATTACTTAAGTTGTTTTCTAATAAAAAAATGTAAAAGAGCCTGTCAATCAAACAAACAATCAGAACAAGACCTATTCATCCGCAAAGCATCTGGCTTGGGGGTGGAATACTACTCAATGGGTTTGGGTACAAATTTCATTTCAAGTCAATCCAACTGCTTCCGTCCAAAAGAGCATCGTATTCGACTTTTAGAAAATGAGTTAATAAATTGGATAACACTAGAAAACTCTTAAGTTGATCCTTCCCAACCCTCCGCCATACCCACCCCCAGGCTCATGCATAGCAACTAAGTGGATATCTCATATTGTCGCGAATATTGTCTGTCAACCAAATAGGGTTGACACCCCATAAACGGACGCGGTCTTAACACATTTTCATGTTTTTCGCTACGATTAAATCCATTTCTAGGTCGCAGTTGAAGCAAAGTCCTGTCAAGCAATACTCAAACGTAATTGAAATGAGCAGTTCGTCTGCAAGTTAAGAGAGTTTCCGAGAGCCGTAGTTGGAAATTGAATGGAAATCCGCACTGTGCAACATATGGCCCTTGCATTTAATTACAAATTAACTCCGAACGAAATTAAGTAGTGTGTAGTATTTAGTGCTTCAGTGGAATCGGAAAATGTCCTGGCAGTGACGGCTGATGATGTAAAGTGCCAAATTGATTTGGAAAATAGTTTGAAAATGAATCTATGGATCTAGAGCTATTCCATATTATTATCCTTTCTTTTTTGAATTTGTTCGCGATTTTATAATGAATTATTTCAAACAATGGCGTAAAAAACAATTCCCTAAAATAATCTACGTCCATGCTACGATAGCAGAACAAATACGATATTTTACTGGAAGGCACTTAAACATGGCCTTAATGTCCTGTACTTATAGGAGCGAATAGGCATGTCATATAGTAGCGACGATGGTGCTCAACTAGCATTGGAACAGGATATTCGGAGGAAAAGAGTTGATAACATTCCGCTATATGAGCATGGAGTTAGATTTTGTTGTGGATGATGGTGGCATTTGCAATACTAAAATTAACTACCTCCTACTTTTTTGCACGTTCCGCATTGTGCCAGGACGTTTTGAGCTGGCGAAGTCAGGCTATGGCCATTTTCGAATGGATGGTACTTAGCATTGGAAGCAACTATTTTCGGTAGCTGAAATAGCCGAGACAGGGAATAGTTGCTACAGTGCGCTGGTGAATAGTAACGATGACTGTTAAGGACGAAAGCACGAGTACACATGGGTTGATTACTACCGAAGAAGGATAAAGGGCTACATGTGAATAAATCTTTTTAATTGGCTTTTGTCTGGTTACTCGATGGTGCTTTTCGTTGCCAGTTTGTTTTTATTATTTTCGCCTTTCGAACCTTTATTTTTCGCTGTGCAACTTGTTTTGTATTTCAATTACTCGTTGTATTGTACAATGTTTTTCTGTTTGCATCGAAACATTCTTTTTATTGGAGTCAAACCAAGGGGTAAGGAACGAGAAATGCTGTAATCCTTCAGTGAGCTTAAATGTTGCTGTTCGATGCATTATATTCGGTATTGTCACCTCAGAGTATTCACCAATTTAATATGAAATAAAATAAGTCAAGTCTTCGTCATCAATATTTCAGTTACCTAACAAAACCATTTCAATAATAAGATCATCCACCCTCATCATCTTCCCCACACACAAATACAAATTGCGATTTTCGCTTCAAGTATTTGTTTCAATATCATGTTCGGACATCTGTCGGATATGTAAGCACAGAGAAAACGTATCCGCCACCCTTGCAGGCGTGCTGGCCTTTCAACCCTGACAGGATTTGAGTTTATCGGCTGATTAACTTTTATTAATAATCTTGACTTTTCTCTCTCCGCTCAGCACTAAGCTGACTCACATATCGTCCAACAGATTTATTTAGCATGAGGAGTCCTTTTGGCAATGTTGTGGTTTAAGGCCTTATTATTTTTGCTATTGTCCTCACTTCTCCGACCGGACCTTCCTAATGTTTTGGACTAATTGCTTTAACGTTCCCAATTTCCGGCATTCTGAGGACTGAATGAAAGGAAGAACTATGAACTAGAGAAAATATAATGACAATTTGATTTACTAGCAATGACCGAAAGCTGGACCAGTGACCAAACTTAATTTCATGGTTGGTTTTGTTTTGGTTAGTGTAATTATTGTTGGGCGGGGGAATGTGGTTTCATCAGCACTTAGGATGGATTGCTTGCATTATAGTTATTATTTATTTTCCTAGCATAGTTCTTCAATTATTTTTAAGGTACTTAGCACGTTGGTTTGATATTTGATTGATATGTTAAAATATTACTGATCAACATAACTAATAATTTCAGTTTTTCTAGTAACATGGATTTTTTTAAAGGGCTTGGAACAAAATAATTTCACACTACTGAATTAGTTTTATTACTGTAACACACATCTGAACCTGATGTTCACCTTACTAAGCCTTAAATATTTGATTTTAATGTCTGAGTGTTTTGTTTCAAAGTAGTTCAATGTTTGAAAATGAACTATTATGTTCAAGTCTTCTCTCGAAACACATCCAACCCTACATGGCTCAATTTTTTTTTTGGCTGATAAAAAAAACATGTGGCTTAGTGCTTAGTAGTTAGGAACAAAATAGAAAAATCCAAACGAAGTATTCTATTGGCAATCTATTTCTCTATTTGATGATCAGTACCAGAATGCGTTAGGCAAAAAGAATCAGGTGTACAAAGATTACGTAGGTAGGAAAACCAGGACGAGGAGAGAACATTATGGAAATTTCAGAGGAGTAGCAAATAAGATAATTAGAATTAAGAAAAAATAATACTATTACGATCAATCTAGAAGGATTGATGCAAGTCTAGCAAGCAACAATACAAGACAAGCATACAAAGCAGTGAAAAGCCTGAAACGTGCTTATCAGCCCTAAACTACGCTCTGTCGTGATGACATCGGCAATATCATCGCTGATGAAACCAAGATTAAGGAAAGGTGGGCATCATATTTCAAGAAACTCCTTAATCCTCCGCACAGCTCCAGAACCTTGGAGCTTATAGATGTTTCCGGAGAGCTTTCATTGGCTCCACCAACTCAGGATAAATTTGCTCTGCCATCAGACCCCAAAAGAATGATAAAGCGCTGAACATCGATGAGATTCCAGTTTAGTTCATCAAACATGCTGGCAGCATTATTCATAAAGCTATTTTTTTTTTTTTTAATTACCTCCATTCCCTACCACTCTCTCCATCACTCTTTCTTCGTCGCACAACGCTCGTGCGATCTGCATTCACATTACGTCGCTTGGTCCTTTGTGCCACCCAGACAATGTTTAACACATCGGTATAAGGGGGCACACAATATAATGTGAACTAGTCCTTTTCGTGAACATCTAGTCCAAAAAATCATGATCAGCTCTCAGAGATAAAAAAAATTCAATATCATACGACGCATTCAAAAAAAACTCTGAGTAACTGTCACTTCAGTATCTCGCCGATAGGGTCAAAAAGAACACCCTAAGATACTGGGCTCATAAAAGCAGAATTACAGGTCCACGCTTCAATCAGTACTCATTAAATGCTCCCTTAGTCTTTTCTTAAATACCAAAAGTGAGTTTGCTTCCTTAACAATTTCTGGTAGATTGTTATATGTACGCAGAGCATCATTCGTTGCATCGTTCTTTAGTCGATCCGTTCTGGCAAAAGGTATTACGAATTGATTTGCATTCCTCGCATTATATGGGTTGATCTGTGATACCTTAATTAATGGCGCTCGTTCCGATCCATTAGTTTTTAAATTTCTGTAGATAAACTTCGCTTTCTCCATAATAATAATTTGACTAAAGTTTGAGTAAGCATTGGCAGCTTCAGAATGTTTTTAAACGCTTTGGTCAGCAGCCTGGATATACTGTTTAAATGTTGCTTCGCTGATTGACTCCAAAAAAGTACTCCATAATGCAATTTCGCCAGGACAAACGCATTTAGAACAAGTTTCTTGATGTGCATTGGAAAATCCTCATATCTTCTTAACAATCCTATTATTGGGGCTAATTACCTTCTTAAGCTATTTATGTGTGGTAACCAGGTCATACGATGGTCTATGATAAGACCAAGATATTTCATTTCTAGCACTCTTTGCAATTTTCCGCCATTAATATTTAGTTCGACATCTATGTCTCCTTTGTTCTTTTGCTTAAAAACAATATATTTTGTCTTTGATGTGTTCAATACTAATTTGTTTCCAATTAACCACTGATGGAATTTTCCTAGATCGTCGTTGATAGTGTTCTCAATGGCAGTTTTGTCTCGTACTGAATAAAGTAGAACTGTGTCATCAGCATATAATGTGTGATATCCCGTCAGCCCACATGTATTTAGATTATTAGTATATAGCAGGAACAAAGTTGGGCCCAGTATTGAACCTTGGGGAACTCCTGTTTCCGTAGGTGCATGGTCGCTCAGGACATTGTTGATTAAAGTTCTCTGCGATCTTCCCTCCAAGTAACTCCTAAACAACTGCTTAGGACTACCCTGAATACCATACGATTCAAGTTTACGAAGCAAGAGATCATGATCAACTGTATCAAATGCTTTTTTCAAATCCACAAAAATTGCGATGACATAATCACCTCTGTCAAGTCCTAGATTGATGAAACGTGTGACAGAATGTAAGGCATCGAAAGTACTCTTGTTCTTTTGAAAACCAAACTGATGTTGACTTATGATAGAGTTTTCAACTAAGAATGATGTTAATCGATTGTTTATTATTTTTTCAAATATCTTACTAAATCCAGTCAGCAGCGCAATCGGGCGATAGTTGTTCGGGTCAAGATGATCACCACCCTTAAATATAGGAACTATTTTTGCAAGTTTTTCTTCTTCCGGAAAAGTTCCATTCCTAATATGCACGTTTATAAAATTTGCTATAATCTGGGCTATGTCCTCCTTTATTATACTAATCTCATTCATCGTGATGCTATCAATGCCTGGCGCCGTCTTCTTTTTCAATTCATTGATTACATTTAAGACTTCCCTTTTATTTGTTTGATGAATGTGAAAGATGGAATTTATTGCAATATTTGTATTATTTACATTGCCTGCTGAACTGGCAACGATTTCTTTAGTGATTCTTCCACCAATTGTTGAAAAAAAATTATTCAATGAGTTCGCTGCGTCACGTGGACACGATGTGTTAGAGGGCCCATCAGGATTCAGTTGAAAGTTTTGTGATATACCCTGGGTTGAAGAGTTATCCTTTACCTCATTTATTATTTTCCATATTTCGCGGGAGTTGTCAGCCGCTATTTCCATTCTTCTTGAGAAATATAAGAATTTAGCCTCTTTCACCAGTCGTTTCGATTCTTTTTTCGCTTGCATATACAGAAACTTGAAAGCCTGGTTTCCACTGTTCTTCTTGTAGTCCATGTATGCCTTCCTTTTTTTAATACTTGCATCAATTACTTTTTTCGTTATCCAAGTCCGTTGTCGACACCTGATTTTTTTTCTCAATTGTAGAACTTTGCTTAGCAGATATGATGATATTTTTGAGTTCAATAATACTATTTGGTTTCCGCTTTTCCAGTAACTCTCGTATGTTTGATTTAAAGAGCTCCTTGTCTAGAAATCTGAACGTTTTGTAGGTCGGCTTCTGTTTGTTCAGGGTTTGGTCTTGAATAGCAATTTTTATCACACGATGATCCAGTTCCAGCCAGTCCTCAAATATGTATGTCGTGCTTTCAGCGACTTTTAAATCATTGGTTACTATATGATCCAGACAGGTATTTGACACTGGGCGAGTAATTTGGTTGTTGTTTATGATTACCGTTCCATTCGTTTCTAGCGTATCCTTATAAATCCGTGTTTCTGGTGATTCCGTTAGCACATCAATGTTTGTGTCCGCTACTGTGATCAAATTTTTTTCAGTTGAGAATAATGTATCTAGTACTGTGCAAAAATCTTGCGCATTCATTCGATTGGGGTTGTAGTACGTCCTTAATTTTATTTTTTTACCTGCATGGCGTACTTCAATTATTATAACGTTATACTTATCAGGCATCACTCTCTTGGTAATGAAATTGATTGTATTTTTTACGTAGATTGCTGTACCTCCACCTCTTCCAGGTCTGCAGGAGAATACCGCATTATATCCTTCAATATTGTAAAACCGTGCTTCTTCTGGGTAAATCCAGATTTCATTTAGAATAATCAAATCTATGTCAGGATTTTGCTGCAGGTAAATCTGAATATCACTTAGCTTATGTCTTAAGCTTCTTATATTAGCATACATAAGTGTTAAATTTGTTCCACTTGATTGATTAGAAAGATTAGCAATCATCAAAGTTGTAGTCGGTACTCCTCCTGGCGATTAATATTCTGCGTTGAAACTCCGGACACTCTACAGAGTCAGCTCTGTGAGAATGATCAGCATTGATTGTTACCAATACAGTTCGAGCACTTCTCAATCGTGCTTTTGCAGTCCTTTAGGTCATGCTTTCCTCCACATTTTACACATATTTGCTCCCCTTCACATTTTGATGTTTTGTGGTTGTATTTTTGACACTTATAACACCTCGTTATGTTGAAGTCCTCCTTCACAAAATACGATCCATAATCTATATTAATGTATCTATTCGCAAGCCTCTTATACATGCTCCCGTTTACCTGGATGATGTGCAACCACCTTCCATTTCTTGTTCGCCTAGCATGTACAAGTTCCATAGAATCACGCTCCTCTATATTGGGATTTAATGCCTGGATCTCATTTCTTAGTTCATTATTTGCGTATTGTTTTTCTAGCCCATTGATGACAAGTCTAGGCTGTCGCAATCTGGTCTCAGCAACATCATACTCCTCTTTCATTGCATCCATTGCTATATTAAAAAGCGAAGTAGTATTTTCATTTGTCAATGTTTTTATAATCGCCCCACCATTACGAATAGGCCTCATTAGTTGTAGAGGAATTTTACATTTTGATGGCCTGATCTTCGACTTAAAATCAATCAGTGTTTTTTCTGATGAAGAGTGATTTTTAGGCTTAATTATAATCCCTTTTTGCGATATTGTATTAGATCGATGCACTGATGGAGGAGAAGTAGAATTTTTAATAATTTCGGCATATGAGGGCTTGCTCGCAGACGTAGATTTATCTATTAATAAGGTGACATTGGAGCTCATCTCTTCGACTTGGCTTTGCAAGTTTTTCATTTGTTGGAAGAGTTGGTCTTCTTTAGATTTACGGTGCTGAGCTCTACATCCGGCACACATCCAAATCACATCTTCGGTGATGTCCATAATAGCCCGATATCTCTCCTCCGACATTTTGATACACCTCAAATGAAACCACTTGAGGCAGAAGCCATCATACCCCATAGCCGAGTGGATATCCTCCACGGGTTTCCTACACTTCCCACACTTATCTGGTTTAGTAGCCATTATATTTTTAACTTTTTCAATTATTTGCTTTTTATAAAATTTTTTATTATCCTTGATTTATTTAATATAGTTAGTGAAAAAAAAAATGCAGAAATCCGTACTTGCAAAAAAAAAATAATTTAAAATATCAAAAAATAAATTTAAAATTAAATTCAAAAATTGTTTAGAATAAATTTAGCTACACGGGAATCTCACTCCTAGACCAAAGTAAGAATTCCCGGTTCCGTTAATTTTCGCTCGCCTAAGTAAAAATTAAATCAATGAAATTGATGACTTGAAAGATCGCTACTTATCTCGAAAACTTGATAAAACGACACTAGTAACCACTCCACTTATTTCACACAGCTAATTATAATTTATGACAGAATTTAAACTTCATTTAAGCCAAGAAATTCAAAGAGCTGAAACTGACACTTCTTTGTTTTGACACTTCGAATTTACAAAGTCATTCAGCACATTTGATAACAAGAACATACGCAGAACGTGAATCAATTATACTCCCTTTTTTTGTTGTTGTAGGGAGGTGAATGCCCATTTACGCACAGAGTGTGGGACTCCCATGTTGTAAAAAAGGTGACTGGACTACCCACTAAACACCTCCCCTGCCAACCTGAGAACCTAGCCTGGAACCGTTTGACACATTACTTCAGCCCAGTTCTCGTTTTGTTACGCCGTGAGGCGCCTTCAAGCTGGGGGATCGCTCTTCTAGCGGGAGGGGAGAGAGGAAGAGGAAGTGCCAGAAGAGCGATCCTCCAGCCGCAACACCTCCGGCTGCTGTAAGTCCATTTTTATCTTTTAGGACCACCCGAACATAATGTGCCACCTGGCTCCATTTGTCAACCAATTCGAGCATCACCGCGACTATATTGTCTGGGGTAAGCCCTCCCGTCTCCCTGTAGAGGGCTCTTTCTAGCCTGTCCCATTTTATGCACGCAAAAATGTTTGGCAGGCATTGTCTTCCTCTCCTGGGCAATACCGACAATCGGGGACCGTGACTTACCAATCTTGTAAAGGTAAGACTGAAAACGCCCATGCCCGCTCAAAAGCTGGGTCAGATAGAAGTCAGTCTCATCATGCCATGGTCTCACATCCGGGATGAGACGTGCAGTACACCTTCTCCTCGTGCAATTCACCCATGATTGCTGCCAATCGTTGAGTGACCGCTATCTCTCTTCACGGACAACCATCTCCCTCGCATCCTCGTTTTGACGCAGATAAATAGCACGGAGCTCTCTAGCAAGGAGACCGACAGGTATCACGCCTGCAATGACTTTCAACCCCGAATCAGAACCTGTCGGATGCGAAGATGCAATCTTTAGCACCCCTCTTCTCTGTACCTATGCCAGGCGTTTTCGGAAAACCTCCTTACTGAGAGCGTCGCTCCATACCTCTGCTCCATACAGAAGCACTGACCCTACAGCACTTATCAAGAGGCGTCTTCTTGATGGGCTGGGTCCCCTTACGTTGGCCATAAGTGGACTCAGTTCCGATACTCCCGAAGCAGCTTTTTTAGCCGTAGCCTTGATTTGCTCAGAGAAACTCCCCGCAGTTTCTCATCCATCTGTTTCGCATCATGTATACCAAGCTTCTGCATAACTAGCTTGTAACTAAGGCCCCACGGATCCTTGTTCATAATGTCCACTAGATCTTGCCAGCAGTTAGCCTTGCTGCTGTTATCAATTTGTGAAGGCATTTCCTGGCCAACTTATATGCTGCTGCATGGTTACTTGCCTCGCCACGGTTCCGCACCCATTGGGCCTCACACCAAACCTTGTGACTCTCCCTTCGTTTTTCAGTGATTTCAGTTGACCACCAATACACTGGGGGCTTGCCCTGCTGGGGTTTTCAGGGGGTATAGAAGCATTGCAAGCAGTAGTGATGATGCTCATAGTTGATTTCACCACGTCTTGAGCTGCCAATTCTTACGTCCCCTCTGAAGCTCCCTGCAGTGGTGCACCTGATGTGAGAAACTCGAAGAATCTCTCGACGTCCATCCTTCCGATATTCCATCCAATTCTAGAAAGCTGAGAGCACGGACGTCGGAGGATAACATCGTTTATCTCAAGCAGAATGCACTGATGATCAGTGGCTGAGTATTCCTCTTATTCTTTCCAGTTGTGTATCCTCCGTACTAAGGACTCCAAGGCGAATGTTACGTTCGGTATGATTCATTCACAGCCAATACGGCGGAAAGTTGGTATGTTTAGTCAGCCGGTGTTTAGTACGACGAGCCCCGTCCTGGCTGCCATTTCCAGGATTCGTTTTCCCCGCGGATCTGTTTGAGGTGTTCCCTATTTGATTGTTTTCGCGTTGAAGTCTCCCTCAACGAGCGTTGAAGTCTCCCCCAACGAGTACGTTGCCCTCTGCATTCAAGACAGCGCCCTCCAAAGCATTAAGCCTGGCTTGGAAAGATGATATCGATTCGTTCGGCGTTAGGTACACACGAAAGAAAGTGGTCCCTGAGCACCGAGCCCATACAAAACCATCCCCACGTCCACAACTCTCCGCCTAGAAATCACAATTTCGAGCCCAGGTGGCGGCAGTACCAGGTTCATCAGGATACCATGATGCAGAACTTTTATCATGGTGTTGCTCACTCGGCAGCAAAAAGTCGGCTTTCATGTCCGTCGCCAACTGCTCAAGCAGATTTTTGCCGGTTGAACTTAGCTGTAGGATGCTTCCTGGAAAACCCAGCATTTTCCTGATCCCAAGACGTGTCCAACATCAGGTCTTGGATCAGCATCCTTGCAAAGAATACAGTGTGCCTCCTTCGTACACTCTTTTCTTGTATGTCCCATTTCACCACATTTGTAGCATAGGGAACTCGTATTGGGTCCTTTGCATACTTGTGTTGTGTAATCATAGCCGAGATATTTGAAACATTGAGGAGGCGTTGCTTTCCGTCGTATCCTACAAAAAACCAACCCCTTTTGTACTTTGCCTTTGTTCAGGATTTGTTCAGCGCCTTCTTCGGTCAAGTCCACTATGGCCATGCGTTGTCCCCTAATGTTTTTTTGTTGTCAGTTTCGCTTTGATCCTTCCCACGCTAGGTAACTCCATTTTGATGGCCTCTTCTACCTTGGCCAGATCCGTGACGCAGTCCAAGTCTCTTATTTCGATCGTTGCCATCGGCTCAAGCAAGGCTATAGTTGCTCTTTTGCCGAGAACTTTATTTACTGCGTCGCAGAATGTCTGCTTATTGTCGGCCTCTGCTCCGAGTTCAACCAGTATGTGGGTTTGCTACAAAAATGGCGATAATTATTTTTAAGGAATGTGCGAAAATAATAAAGGCATATAACTCCTTTGTACGGCGTACAAAATATTTTCTAAAATCTTAGAAAATAAAATCGGATCATATGCCAACAGTGTTCCCAGTAAATATCAAGGTGATTTTAGAGTAGGTAGATCGACAACAGACCAATTTTTTTATGGCAAGCAGGTACTTGAAAAATGCTGGGAATTCAACATAGTAGCACCAAATTTTCGTCGAATTCGAGCAAGCATACGACAGAATTAATCATGACGTACTGTACCAAATAATGCTTGCTTTGGTATCCACTGCCAAATTAGCCCAGGATTTTGGGGATCCCAATGACGTCGACGGTAACCAATTCACGGATGCCTTTAACACAAATATCGGACTAAAGCAGCGTGATTGCCTGGCCCCATTACTATTCAATTTGGCCCTAGAGTACGTCATACGGAAGCTACCTATCGATACACGAGGTACATTACTATACAAGTCGAGCCAAGTAGTAGCCTATGCAGACGACATCAACATTTATCACGGTCATTAACAACTGCCAAAGAACTCTTCCTGAAACTCGACAGTGAAGCAAAACTGGCAGGGCTACAAATCAATGAAAATAAAACAAATCTCATAACGCAGTTGAGGATAAATATCTTGGATGGCCATAATATTACATTTGACGAATACAATAACGAAAATGTTAGCAAATTCGTATATTTAGGCGCTAAAATAACTTGAACCGGTAATAAAAGAGACAAAATACGCCGAAGAATACAGCTCGCAAATAAAATATTTTATTCAGTTTTGACGATCTTGTAGATCAGCTGCATACATAGGAAAACAAAGCTCCAAGTATATAAATCTGTAATAAGACCTGTGTTATGCTTTGAGCGTGAAACATGGACCCTAACCCAAGCATCCGCAAATATATTGAACGGTTTTGAGCGATGGGTCCTGAGGCTAATAATCGGAGCGAAGCCAGATCGCGACTAATGGTGAATCCGAAACAACCATGAGCTGTATGAAATTTTTGACAAACCGGAGGTCTCAACAGTTATAAGACTGCGTAAGCTGCAATGGGCTAGCAACATGAATCGTATGGACGAACAATGGATACCCAAAAGATATTCATTGGGAGAAAGAAGGTTGGAGACCAGCGAAGAAACCGAAGAAGCGCTGGTCTGACTCGGTCGACGAAGACAGTTCATCGCTGCTTGGATTTCAAAATTGGAAAACGTGGTCAATGGACCGAGACAGTTGGAGGCGCTTCTTGCGGGAAGTGAAGGCCCAAGAGGGGCTGTACTACTACGAAGAAGAAGAATGTTAATAAAATTAAACAACATATTTTCTTTACAAAAAAAAAAACATAATCCAATAACAAAATGAAATAATGTATGTATGTTCTTACAATATAAATATCTATTGATTAAAATTTCTGACGCAACTGTTACCTTTATTCAGTCAAAGCTTAACACCGAATTTTTTGCAGGATAGAAATGTTTTGCCTTTGCAATCAGGGTGTTTACACCGTTGCCTTTTCTGATCTCAAACGGATAAATCCTGGAATCTATCACGTCTGGCTTACTAGAAGTTAGTAAATTTTTCGAAAGATGCAAATGTCCGTTTCCTCCAGGTCTATCTTCCTCTCTATGTGAAGTAATTTTGCGTATGGTTTCTCATCTATTCAGCTGTACTCTGGAACAGTAGTCTACATTTGCATTCACTTTAGTAGGTTTGAATTCTACTGTAAAATTAAAGTGAGTTATAGGTTTGAATTCTACTGTAAAATTAAAGTGAGTCGGATAATTGGCGTAGTTGGCCATCCTACTTACGTATAAGGCCGGAAGAGGGGTTTCTGTATGAAGTATCTCTATTAAAGGCTTGTAATGCATTACGCAAGTAAAGTGACGTCCATAGAGATAGTAAAAAATGTTTAACAAGCCCAGACAGCCATTAAAGTCTCCTTACCAATTGGCGGAAATATGTGTTCAGTGGAGGTCATCGCCTGGCTGGTATATGCTAGAAGGCATTCTTTTCCGTTAATGGTTCGGTGTGAAAGCACTGCACCTAACCCCACTCAGCTAGTATTTGTAGCTAAGATCAAATATAGTGTTGGAACATAAGGCATCAAAACCTGTGAATGTACCAGTGTGTTTTTTAAATCTGCATAAGCCTTATCAGCATCTTTTGCCCATTGAAAACATTCTTGTAGCAGCATATCTTGAAGAGTACATGCAGTTGTAGCTAAATTTGGTACGAAAGAATTATAGTAAGTTACTTTGTCCAAAAATAATTCCAAATTGTCTGGCGTACTCAGTTCAGGTACATCTCGTATTGCTTCTATGTATTAGTTTGATGTATGTGTTCCCAAATCATTGATTTTGCGCCCTAGGAGTTCAACGGTAGAAGCGGCAAATGTATATTTTGAATAGCTCAGATAATTTTCATGTAGTTTCAATCTAGATAGAGGAGTTTCAAGAGTGAAAAAAAATTATTGAATGAATCTGAGAGAACAAGCAAGTATTGGAAGAAATTGAGAACTGATGAAATATTGTTTATAGCTGCTTCTATTTTGCGATGCCAAATTGCAGGCACATATGCTGCGCCATAAATTACTCTTGTCAGTTGAATCAGGCCATGTGTAGGAGCATTGAGAGTCAGTGCTCTGCTGAACTTCGCATCAATAACCAGATGTGTGCACAGGGGCGGACCCAGAATTTTTTTCCGGAGGGGGTCACAGGATAGAACAATATAAAAAATAAATAAAGTAGCAAAATATTATTCATAACAAAAAATAACAAATTTATTAGCTTCAATACATTACACTTAAACCAACTCCATACAAAATACTAGAAATAATAAACGACAAAAAACTGAAAGAAACTTATGGAAAATTTGTAGCAACCTATTTCAGAAATAAAGGGAATGGATAAATAAGAATAAACAAATTTACGTTTCTTTCAACTATTTCAATCAAATATTTGTAAACAAATCCAAGGGAATCTTTTTTTCATACAAACATCCTAAACGCACATGTTCTTCGTAGGTAACCAACCATTAAATTTCATAATTCTCATTCACTCCTTGCAAAGAATAAAAACAAAACACGATCGCAAAGAATGAAAACAAAATATTTCGAAAACAAAAATCAGCTAGCTGATCATTCCAACGTAAATTCATAATTGCGAAATTCACGTTCGTGCCTACGCCGTTACATTCTCGCAATTGTGCATCCATTTAAAGAAAATGGCACACCAAAATTAAGTTTTCACGGCATGTATTTTCGGTGTCTTGAAAATTTTTAACCGTCATTTCGTCTCGTCTCTGTGATTATCATCGGGATTTCGTATAGATCAGTTTTCCCGAAAGTTCGCGAAAATTGATGCTACAACGAGTATTTACGCGTGAACGTTACAGTTTTCTGCTAATTTTGTCGAGGAATTTCAGTAAATAATCCGCGAAATTAGTGAAATAAACGCAATTGTGGCAACGCATTGAATCGACTTCTTTTGTTTTTGCCGTATACTATATGTATGTATCGGATTGTTTTGTTAAGGATGGCATGGATAGTTTAATATGACGATACTTGGTGATATCACAGTGAAATTTTAATTAGTAGTGCGGATAAATGACATTGATTTATCCGGAAAAGTGCTATAGTGAAATCAAAAAGCTTATATTTTAAGTGGGATCCAGGCAAAAGCTTAAAATGCAAAAACAACAATACAAACCGAATTTCCCGAATTTGTTTATCGAAATCCTCGTAAATATTTATCACTTTTTTTTGTTTCCAGTTTTTCAACACTTTTCATTGATTCCTTCCAGTTGGCTGGTTTTATAGTTAGGATTCTGGTTCTTAATCCAATAACGAAGAAAATCAAAAGTTTCAATTTGGCGAATGCAGCATGGTAAATATCAATACAATTGTATATGAAACAACATATTGTTACATGCACAAATAATTCTGCGAGCTACTGTCGCAATTGTTTTCACAACAATTAAGAACATCAACAAAACGAATTTACTTGAAACCACGAGAACCTAACAAGCATGAACAACATCTGAAAGTGAGTCACTGCTTCATTCATTCATGCTGGAATGTTTCCGCTAATTCACCAATGTACGAGAACTGAGTTGAATGATTAGACACCCTATATAAAGGCGAGCTGAATGAATGGGGGGATCATTCATTACAACCGGGATAGAAAACTGCGATACGCGAAGTACAGGCGATATTGATTGTTTGAGTGTGAAGTGATTTTAAGTAGACAATTGCGACAGAAATTTATGGACAAGTGGAAGGTAGAATTTTAATAGTGAAAATTAAAGTTGTGAAATTGTTAGGGAAGTGATTGTGCATTTTTGACGAATCAAATAAACTCTTTTAATTTAATTTAAAAGACATTGCGTTTTCACTTTCCCGGAACATTAAAATTATTGGCCGCGAACCAATAACACGCGACAATATTGAGATTGAGATCTTGTTTCTGAAAAAGGCGACAAAACGACCAGCTTCCACAAGAACGATTGACTCTTTCTTTTCTAAAAGTCAGAAACCGGAGTCTCAATCTAGTTCTGATGCATCATCGTCGGCGAAAGAGTTCATACTATCAGCTAGTATTTCGAACATCACTGATAGGCTTGAAAATGTTCCGTCCACTTCCCATTCAGCGAATACTACGCATACAAACGAACTATGCTGCAAGCCTCATTTCGCGTCCGATATAAGGTCTTCCGTAAACTAACTCAACATCGACGATTTTACTAAGGCGGATTTACTGAAACATCACTGGAAACCTCTTCCTGATTATATTTTTCCTCATAATGTCGTGATGAAGAATGGGAAAGAAAGGAAGAAGTACGCTCAAAAATCCCATCTAGAGAAATTCCCTTGGCTGGTTTTGTCTCATAAAGATCAAGGTCTTTACTGTAAGTATTGCGTACTATTCGCGTCGAGCTCAGGAGGAGGTTACCAAATAAACACTTATCTGAAGCGTCTAGTTCAAGAGCCGCTGAAAAAGTTTGACGACTTACTTAGTGAAAATGGAGCACTTTCTGTTCACCAACGAAACCAATATCACCAGAAGGCGGTAGAAGCTGGCAAATATGTTCTTCAGACTTTTCACAATCCAGCATCAGAAGTGGTCAACCAGTTCTATGTACAACGATATGCGCAGGTTAAAGAAAGTCGAGAACGATTAATGCCTTTTATCAAAACGATCATTTTTTGTGGTCGGCATAATATTTCTTTACGTAGACATAGGGATGATGGATCGCTCTTGGATAGGACCGACGGAGGAGACAGTCTGGTGGCAAACGATGGGAAGTTTAGAGCTCTATTTCACTTCAGAATTGATTCTGGTAACTCTTCTCTCCAGCAACATTTAGAAACCGCAGAACCAAACGCAACGTACATTAGCAAAACCACCCAAAATCAACTGATAGAAGCCTGCAAAGAGGAAATTCAGCAAGTTATCCTGAATAGAGTAAAGGCGGCAACATTTTCTTTGTTATATTTGACGAGACGACCGACAACTCACACACTGAACAGCGTCTGGAATAGAGTTGCCAGAGAAGATTTCGTTACATTTTGCGACGCGTACTCTGCAATTCGTTCTGAAGATGTGGAAGGGAACAAGCGTTGTTTAACTGGAGTTGCAGTGGCACATATTGTCATAGATTTGTCTAACAAATTTGACTTGGATCTGCAATACTTGGTTGGAATCGGTACAGACAGTTGCTCAGTGATAGTGTCTGACTTGAAAGGGGCATGTCACGAGTTGATGAAAGTAGCAATTCACGCACGACGTTATCCTTGCAATAACCATGTGTTGAACAATTCTTTATTGAAATCATCGGGTGTCACAAACTGCCGAAATGCTTCAGGGACAATGAAAACCATTGTAGCTTTTTCAAATGCTTCTTCAAAAAGACACGGTATCGTTGAAAACAAGCTTGGTAAAAAATCTCTTCAAAGTCTCGTCTCGTCACGTAGGACACCTGGAGTTTCAAAGTGAACGGTTAATAAAAATTCGTGAAGCACTTGAAGAGATTTCAGTGTGGCGGGATGAGAAAAGTGCATCTTCTGCTGCTAACTTTCTTCATGCTCTTCTTAATCCATTGTTCCTGATTTCAATTGCTTGCTTGAATGATGTTCTTGGTATGTATATAACATATACTTTTTTCATTTTTTCAGTTGAACGATTTGAAAAAATTACGCAGATATATTTTGCTCTGTTGACGAACGACTTGATTCAAATTTACTTTTCAAGTAATTACTCAATTTAATTAATAAAACAAAAATAATCATTATAAATCAAAGAAGAAAATTAGTTGGCAATAATTTTGTTGATTTTTGTATTTTTCAGGAGTAACTTTACCATTAAGCCGAATACTCCAAAAACCATCATTAGATCTGAAGAAAGCAACCGATTTGATAGCAGATACTTTGCTTGTTTTTGAGAAGAAAAGAAGCGGGGCAGATTCCATTTTTTAACAGCTGTATACTGAAACTGAAAATCTCGCTAAACAGTTGGATGTGGAGATGAAAGCACCTCGTGTTGTTTCTCGCCAAAAACATTGAGATAATCATCAACCAAATCAAACTCCGGAGGAGTATTTCAGGAGAGGGATTTTCATTCCTCTATCAGACAACGTTGTAACAGACCTCAACGAAAGACTCTCCACAGACGTGATGAACCTTTTTCGGTTGAGAGTGTTTCTGCCTCGGACTTCATACACAGTGGAGGATATTGAAGACATTTGCCATGCAGCGGAAACGTACCAGAAGCTTCTGCGAACTCCTGTTTCGGGAGTCATTGCAGAATTCAAATTGTGGGTAGCCAAATGGAATCGGATTGTTGAAAACGGCGGTGAACTCCCCAATTCGCTTCCTCTAGTTTGTGCTGCGTGTGATGAGGAAATTTATCCATCCATATGGAAACTGCTTGATATTTTGCATACGCTTTCTGTGACTGCAGCCACTGCAGAAAGGAGTTTTTCAACCCTCCGTCGCTTCGAAACATGGCTGAGATCAACTATGGCAGAAGACAGACTCACTGGGCTTTCATTGTTACACATTCATCGCGACATCGAATTTGACATCGATGCGATAATCAACAGATTTGCGAAAAAAAATAGAAAATTAGATTTTGTGTTATAAATGATCTTCCCAGTTGGAACTTATAAAAATGTACACAAATCACAAGTGTTGCTACAAACCAAATACAGAAAAAATCAGTATTCTATAAAACGTTTAGTCGTTATTATAGTTTTATTTTGTTTCCAATGTTATTAGTTAGCAATATAGTAAGTTGACTTTGGTTATTTGGTGTGTTTCTGGTTTTTGATTTCACAAAAACTGGGTTCATTTTGGTCGTTTGATATTTTTTGTTTTGTTTTTTGGTTTGCAAATAATTCATTCAGCTCGGTTTTTTTTATGGGGTCATGACCCCTGTGAGTCCCCCCCCCCCTTGGATCCGCGCTTGTGTATGCAAGCATCGGTGATGTCCAAAGACATGTAAATAAATGGACGAGCAACGAGAATCTGTGTACTCGTCCATGTGGGTAGCAAATTTAGCACATAAAAAAGTTATAAATAACTTACGCTCTCGAAACTATATGATTCCCTCTGCTTCTCCTTCCCCTTTGTTACCAGACAGGTTTTTCTTTCCTCTCTTCAGAAGAATCACTCCCCCCACTGACACCTGCGCACACCGATAAAATTTCATTTCACGTGCACACGATCGGGCCTTCGTTATCATTCGTAGAACAGTTTGAGTACCATACAATAAACATTCTCTCATAGAAAACTCAAACGTCAAAGCTGATGAACTTTGTAGAGGCGAGAAAACGGCGAAAAAACTCATGTGTCAAAGCCGATGGAAAATTCGTAAGTTTTTAATAAAATCAGAAAACTAAAGTACTGATTTCGTACACGCGATCTTCAAAATTAAAAACTTTATAAACGTGAACGTGTTTCAGAGTGAATTAAATGCAAAAACAAAAACATATCACTTCAAACCTCAACTTCACACAACTTTAGCGAAGGCTGCTAATTGCTTCGGCTCTCGCGACTGGTTGCGAGTCCAGTACTCTCTATCTCTATACCTATGGTGATGTCCATATGACAAAATATTTTGAAACCTTTCATTTTGTTGAAAATTCATGTTTGTAACGTCGATATCACCAATAAACTGCATGAGCCACTTTCAACTGAATAATACCTCGTATTCGCCATCAATAACCCACCAATTCAGACGCCGTTTTGTACTTCCGATTGTAACGTTCACTGCAATTTGCCGAATACAACTGAGACGATGATGCGTATACTTAACGAATTGCCTGTGGGTAGGCTAACTTTGACCTTCTGATCTATGTATCTGGAATAAAAGAGTCGTCGAAGAGCCATGGCTACTTTTTATGCTTTATAGAGCATGATTTGAATATGGTCAGTTTAGCAGAGATACTGATCAAGATAAACACCAAGGTGTCAAACACAGAATTTATGTCGAACCCATTCTAAACTACCCTCAACAACCGTAATGTCAAAATCCTTCCAATTACGTTTCAGGTCTTGACTAGCCCGCTGCAGCGTTGTCTGAAACAAAACTGTTTGGCACTTCTACGTATTGATTTTCCTTTAACAATTGTCAGTGTCGGTGTATGATGTAGAATTTCATTAAACAAGATCGGAAATATTGTACCTTGGCCTTTTCCCACTCATTTGTATAATACGAATTGTTCAATATGTTATTAAACAATATGCAATAATTCCTCATAGCTACCTCAGCCATATGTCGGAAAGCCACATTCGGAATCCCGTCAATACCACATGATTTCTTGTTGTTGATTCTGCCAAATAGAAACACAAGTCTTCACAGCTGACAAAATAACTAATAAGATTCAAGCACAGTATGAAGTCAGATTCAATGTTTCATTGAAAACAAGAATTTATTTACTTATGAAAATTCTTTTGTGTGCAGCTACATAATTGAGTTCCTTTTTAAATAATTTTTCTGAAAAATTATTTGAGAAGAAAAATGCGAGAAGAAGGTGGTTTTGACCTGTGTACTAATTCTCTTCACGCCATCACTCTTATTAGATACACACCGGTGATGGCGAACACCATGCTTAGCGGTGGGAGAGTTATTTTTAATTTTCCAACTTATGTGAACTCAATATGTTTTTGTAACTACGAGGTTAATTTTCTCCTGCAAGTATTTGTTTTTGCTAAACTTTCAAAGTGTCTATTTCACCCTTTTTACATCAACTGAATGTAAATCTATGCAATAAATTTATGCTCTACAGTGAGCATTCAGTTGATGTTAAAAGGGTGAAATGATCAATTTAAAACATTAGCAAAGAAGTTCAGGCTTGATTTAAAGTTGGAAACTTTTGCTTCAATTAACTCTGAAAGTATTTGATTCCTTCCCTCAGGGCTTGGTAGATGAACCAATTCAAACCATGTTCGAATCAGAGCAAGTTTGTGTAAACTATCACATATAACCCTGTTTCCATTTCTATTCGGAGTCGTACTATCAATTTCGATACCAGCCCTATCGAGCAGATTCATCCCATCACTAGGAACTTCAAGATTCGATAGCTTCACTCGAGGATTCTTACGGAATAAGCTGTTCAGAATGCTAAATGATTATTATCATAAAAAAGCACATGCAGCTTCCGTTGAGTACTATAAAAGTTATATTCAAGTGTTGCGTCAGCAATGCAGAGGTCTAAATGTGAATTAGTCCTGGAGTATATTAGGAACTCCGGCCCCAAGTTATTGCGCCTGTATCAAGTTTGGCCCTCTGTTATCCACGATTTCAGGAGTACACCGACTAGTTTATCGTTGGCATTCAACCATCACTAGGAAGAATAAACTAGCACTCTGGTTGTACCACATAGGACATCCTTATGTCAAAACTGGCCTGTAACAGAAAACTTTGGCATTTTGATCAATAAAAGGGTCGTCAAAGGGTCATGTCCACTTTTTGTGCTTTATTGAGCATGATTTAGACATATTCAGTAGGTATAGCACAGATACTTATTGAGATGAACACCGAGGTATCGAATACAGGATCTATGTGGAACCCGTTCGGAACTTTCCTCACAAGCTATAATGTGGAAATCCCTTCAGTCACGCTTCAGTGGCGGCCTTACTGCAGCGTTGTCCGAAAAAAAATTTGTTTTGCATTTCTGTGCATTGATTTTCATTCGACAATTGACGGTGTAGAGCTGCACATCGTTGAACATTTTTTGTCAGATTTCTTTGAAATATTGTTGCCTTTTGGTTGATCGTATAAATTATCTGATCATAAGCAAACGCCACTGATCATCGCATTGGCGAAACATTAAAATCAAAGCCTGTAGTGATCGAGCAATCGTCTAAGCAAACTGCTCGAAGCCCGGCATAACACGGATCCGAATCTTAATTGCAGATCTGAAAAATTTAGTTATTCCAATTATTGTCTTATAAAATAAAAAAACACTTTTTTATTATATTGTATATAAATATAAATTTTATATTATCTTTTTCCCCTTTGTAAAATTTAAATTTTTCTTCATAATAATATTCCTTATATATTTACCTTTTACTATTGTTATTTAAATTTTTCTATGTTCTTATTATTTTTTTATTAATTTAATAATTAAAATCTCCAAATAAAATTCGGACTTGGCAACACCTTTCCCGCTGGACATGCACATATTGCATTGGCAAAGGCAAGTTGTGCAGCCAAATGAACAGTTGCTCGTTGAGTCCCGGTGCGATAGAGATACAGCAAGGGACGACTAACAACAAAACGGGAGTCGAGATTGACATGCACGAGGGAATAGTTAGGCTAGCACGCGATTAAAGATCGGCTTTCGTTTCTAAAAGTTTTAAATTGTGTGCGGTTGGCTTAACTACTGTATGTTGGTGTTCGAATAAACTAAAATCCTACAATTTATTTCTGACAAAATAATTAATCATGCCGGCTGCTTCTCGAATAACTCAAAATAAATATTGATCGGTGCAGGAAGTTATCCATAAAATCAGTTAGTTATACGTAACCGCAATCTTAAACACCGTGAAAGAAACGTACTTTAAAAGCGTTGGAAAAAGATAGGAAGCTTTCTTCATAGTGCTGTGGCCCACGGACCACAAGGAAATTCGTTTGTATGCGATTTTGCTATCGGTGAACTTCTTAGTGGTTTGCGTACTCTTCACTTCGACAAGAGTCTTTGGATTTACCTGCATTTTAGTACCAATAGGCGACCAATATTCGGCAATTTTTTGATCGTGTAAAGCATTGTAAGGAGGGATCAGTGAAGTACTGGTTTGTAATGCACTGAAACTCGTCACAAAAAGACTTTTCAAAACATATCGAAATTTATCACAACGCAACCTAGTGTCGTATTGAAATGAAGGAAGCAGCTGGTGTCATTTCGCTGCTCAATAAAGAGACTGAAGTTACATTGCATTCCCACCGTGCAATTTTTCAGCTGAGATGCCCAAGCGGACGTGTCACAGTATAACAGAAGAACGATTGAGGGAAGATCATTTAGTTATAGGAGTTGTACGTGGAGGAAATGCATAGGGAGATTCAATAAAGGATCATTAAGGCATTATTTTGGCCTCAGATTTAAACCATCATTTATCATCTTCAGAACGCAGTGTAAAATAGCATATGATTTTTGTACCTGGATTCCACGTGGTAGTTTATTTTAGAAGAAGCTTGAAAATGAGAATTATGATTTTGGTACATTCATTAGTATTTAGTATTATCAAACATTTTAGCTTTTAGAAAAGAAAATCTAGATCAAATCAAATGAAAAACTGAGATAAAGATATTTTTGTCTCAATCAACAAAGATTTGCTGGTGTTTCTCACGCACTGCAATGCATGGGAAGGTTAATAATATATAATAACGTAAAAGAAGAATGAAGAGAAGAAAATTGTGAAAAATTAAGGAAATCATAGTAAAGTAGTGATTAAAGAAATGCAATTTTGACTTGAATATGCATCTTTGAAGATATAGTGTGGCGTTACAGTGTTAAGAATAAACAAGTTGGGTAGACAGACCTATGCTCATGCCAGAAGGGTTTTGTACTCAACTTACAGAATGCAGTAACCAGTAACGAATAAAATCAAGAAACATGTCATGTTCGAGGATCATACTATTATTAGCAAAGTTGAAAGAATTTTGACTTCTGAGGTATTTGTTATAGTTATACCCACAAATATCTCCCTTGATAATTATTTCAGATTTTTTAAGATCGCGGGTGTCCATTCGCGAGGGAGGAAACACATTTTTCATGGATTTCCAACCCCCCTATGCCCCCACAGAAGCAAAATATGTCAGTTTAAGAACTGCTTTGAAAAGCTCTCATAGAGAACTTTCAGTTGATACTCATATCGGCTACCTTTCATGAAATTTTTTTCAGGGGCCACTCCTCATTACTGTAATCATCGATTCATGGCCTGTTTTTTAGAATCTTAGAATGGTTACAAAGCCCTTTTGCTAGGAGCTCTCTCCTGCCTTTCTGACTTGTTTCAATTGTATATACTTATCTTCATGATACCTATCATTCCTGAAATTTTCATGCAAATCCTAGCAAAGCTGTAGTTTCTAAGTCGGTAAAAAACGCATATGGCTCCATTGCCATATGTTTCCATAGTAATACAGGGCATATTGTTCCATAGTAATGCAGGAAAATTCAAATTGCTATAACTTCGTTAAATATTATTCGATCTTTATGAAACTTTCAGAAAAGATTAATCTTATAAATAGTCATCTGTGTACCGAATTTTATTGAATTTAAGGGTACCTTTAAGATTTTATTCAAGAAAACATAAAATCGATAAATCATACTATTACTAACAAAGTTGAGTGAATTTCGACTTCTCATGTATTTGTTGTTGTTGTACTCATGAAGGCCTACATCCATGATTTTTTTCAGATTTTTCGGATGGAAGGTGTCCAATCGCGAGGGGGGGGGTACGCGAAAAGTTCGTACATTTTCCCTTCCCCTGCCCCTCTCGGTACTCATAAGGCAATTTTAAGACTTGTTTTGAAAAGATCTCATTGAGACCTTTCCAATGACACCCTACTCGACTACCAATGGTGAAAATTTTTTTTTGGGGGGTCACTTCCCTATATGGGGAGACCCCCTCAAACCCCTTTGAAATTTTTTTTTACCATTGAACTTTCAAGAGGTCACCACTTTTGACCTTTCCACAAAGTTTCATGATTGTAGCTTCTATAGTTTCGGAGAAAAAGTGCTGTGACATACAGACGGACGGACGGACAGACGGACACAGGTCGTGATTGCAATAGGGTTTTGTATTTTAGTACAAAACCCTAAAAACAGGGTATATT
Organism: Odontomyia ornata; assembly: GCA_963969285.1. NCBI lineage: Eukaryota > Metazoa > Arthropoda > Insecta > Diptera > Stratiomyidae > Odontomyia > Odontomyia ornata. The sequence goes on from OZ017741.1 coordinate 296,246,998, forward strand.
CATCAATTAGTAATTGACTTCTTACAAAAAAAAAAAAAATTGATTTAGATCAGCATACGAAGTGTTGGATTCTCTACCAGGCATCACCACATCATCAGCGGGCGAGTACACCTGTATGTTTCAATTTATCTATGGGGATTGTTAATAAGCTATGCACGATCCCCATAAGAAAGAAGAATGTTTCTTTACTAAACACGAATATAACTTTATTGACTGGATTATGTACATAGAATTGAATGTAGTGAAGGACTACATGTTGGCGCGCGCTATGTTGACTCGTCGGAGGTTGCGAACGAAGTGGCCGTCTCGTTGACATGAGTTGAGAAATTCATGGCATCCACTAACTGCTTGATGCGCTCCTTGCGGTGAGCATGTGGACGCCACATATCTATGAACAATTTTGACCGTTATATATTAATTAAAAAAAAATAAAAGAAAAATAATCGGAAATCATTTCCAATGGCCTCAAAAGAAAAAAAACTTAATTTAAATAAGAAGAGCGAGACATTTTTGAACGAAAATGCAAACATGTATCACAAGGAATGTTGTTGTTTGAGTAGTGAGTTGCCCGATTGCACGTCCCCTAAATCATTATTTTTTTCTTTAAGAGATTCCTAATATCATTTCCATGCGCATATGAATAGCGTTTATTGTTTTTGATTATAAAGTTTTCAAGTACATATTACTTTTCATGCAAAATTTTTATTCTTTTGTTTCGATTATGGTTTCTTCGATTTCATAGTTAGTTATGTAATGATATTTAATCATGTTATATCGCATTTACTTTGGTTATCAAAAAAATTTTTTAATTGTTAAAATTATACCGTCGGTCTTTCCTTTCGTAGAAACTTATTGGGCATGAAAACTGCCATGTTGGCTGGCCTCTCCGCTATAAAGAGCTAGCCATCGAGCGAGCTCACCCCTATGTGTTCACAGGCGCTCTCGCAGGATAAGGAGGTCTTCCGCTTGCGTGCCTATTTATGGCAGAGGGTTATGTGACATAAATTTGCCACGTTTATATTTTTCATTCAATGGAAAAATTTATTCAAATTGTGTTTGTATGAGTTTTTCACTTGAATGAAAAATATGGCCACGCTTAAATTTGGATCTTGATCCAGTTGGGAGGATGCGAGGAGGCACCGCTTTCATCTGGATGCCCCACTCTTATTTGGGGCCATAATTATCGTCGGTAACGACGAAGTCCTCTTAAGTCCATCTGTTTTCTCCTGGCCCAGCTTGTCCTCTATGTCAGCAATTTTCGACCCTTAGTACTTAACCTGATTCTCGACTTTGGTTGGTATTTGTTCGAACCCCGCAATTCGTGGATTTGTAGTAAGTCCTTGTGCTGGGGAAAAGAACCCACCCCATGACACCACAACGCAAGCCTGCCAATGCATTCACGCGTCCTCAGACAAGGCCAATCTGGGCGAATCCTTCAATTCTCTTTCGGCGAGGCAGCAGACCATCGCTGCAGTACTTCACGGAAATTTTATCAACACTCATTTCACCAAAAGCCGTTCACTAACTTGCGAGGCACAGTAAGTGCTTCCTGCATTCCAGACCTTGAAGTCACGCATTGTTGTCAAATTTCCATCATTTACAACAATTGATTACCCTTACAACATATTGCATATCATGGTGACAAGGTGTCTGGCGAGCCTGCCTTGAAGGAGACTGTTCAATTGAAGTATTTAAAAAAAATTGGGTTCCTCCTTGAACTTGAAAGCATTTCAACCAATTGCATTGGCAAAGATAACGAAGAGGCTATCCCCACCTTTCAGGGAAATTTTGATAACGGACACTTGAAGAAATTCAAAGTTTTGACTTCGACTTTATAAACGTTTTGGAAAAAACGAAACCTTCTAACCAATAGCGTGGTGCCACGTTCGTAATTTTAAAGAAGCTGCTCGTTATTGCTACTTACATTATATTCATAATTATCAGTATTTTTTGCTGGTCTTCTAGTGACCAGTGCAGATGATACCCTGGGTTTGACGAAGTTGAAAGATATTACACTGTGGTGCACTAATGTTTGTTTTGATATAAATTTAACTTCCGCATCCTGACGTCAGGGGCATCCCTAATATGATACTGATTACCAAATACACCGCAGTTGTGGCAGCACAATTTTACTTTAGGCTCCATCCGAGCCAATTCACATCAACGGGGGGCATGATTTTTTTTGGATTTTACGCACCAAGAGTGCATAGCGCAGTTGGCAACCAAATAACATATATTCAAGTACCTTCTTTGTTGAAGTGCGCTTAGAAAGCTTCTATTAGAAATTTGGACCAAATAAAGTGGTGAATTCTTCTTTTCGATAATCAACTTTTTTGTTGGAAAGGTTTTTATAGAAAAGAATTCGATTTTTGGTGTAGTTTCGTTGAACTCAGCTCAGACCCTTCAACAAAAAATTCAAACTTTTTTCACTTATGGGGGTGAAGGTCAAGTGTCAAATCTTTCCAAAATTCAGTGCATATTTTATTGACTGAAAATCATCCAGTGATATTGTTTTAATAGTAAATTTTTCTGCATCTAACGTTTGCGCTCCGAAGTTGCTTAATGTATTTTCGGCTGCCAATACCCGAACCATATTTTTTGCGCTTCGTATAATGCATTGCATTGGTGGAACTTTTTCTGCCTTGATGGTGGCTTTTCCAAAGGAACCAGTAGAACTGTGAGTGGGTTACTTCTCCTCATTGTATTTTTTAAACACTGAATAAAATTTGAACCATTATCTTCATTAGAATTCTTTTTTAACTTCTATTTCCTCTTGTAATGCGTTCAGTGCTGCATAATATTTTTGGCTATCGTTATTTCTTCTGGGATAGTTTGTTTGGTAGTTTTCTTTGCCTCTGTTTCTTTATTTATATCCTTTTGCAGTTGCGGATGTTGAGTCTTCATTCTTTTCTTGAATAAAGAGTGATTCATAACAAGTGTACACATTTTTGTCGACAAAAAAAAAACATAGTTTTTGTAAATATTGAGCTGTAATGTGTATTTATTATGAAAATTTGGTCACTTACAATTAAATATAAGACATTGCTTTGGGCATATGTGCACCTCGTGCTGCTTCACAGACTATCAAACGATGATTATAATTTTCGAAGACAGTTTCGCACATTTCCGGCGTTATTAGGCGTATGTTGGCTCGAATATAATTTTTTAATGCTTCAGTAGTCTGGGGAGCATCAGCGTAAACATGGTGCTTCAGAAATCCCCAAAGGAAGAAGTCACAAGGAGTCAAATCACACGATCTCGCCGGCCAATTTATGGGTGGACCAAAAAATTCACGTAGAGCGCGAAATGTTTGCACTGGCGATTCATTATTTTGGTAAAAAGTTTTAACAATAATAAAACATTTAGCTGATGTGTATGACGCTATGGTTAAAATTGTAAAAGACCAAACTGTCATAATTTGTTAGTATATGGACCTAAAATTGGTGATAAATAAGATTTAAGGCCCGTTCACATATGTACTCTTGTTATGAATCACCCTATACATCTTTGAGGGGCTGTAGTTGTAGCCGTAATTCATGATTTTCTTTTCGAAGTTGGATCACTTCTTTCTCGTCTTCGATTATTTGCTTTCTGCATCTGCCGTGTGCGAAGTTTTCCTGATTGTGTCTTCTTTTGTTGACAACTGCTGCCAATTTGGTATGCGATGTCTCCCCGGGTTCCCCCAATGGTGGGAAGCTGTCAGGGTCCTCCATACCAATAGTCCCGAAGTTGTCTTTGGATTGTTCGCTTTTCTTGGTATATTGAAGAAAATAATATTTGATATAATTCCTTGCTTCGACGATGTAAACCTTAATCAATAAGAATTAGCTTTGGACTGACGTTTTAAAATATTTATTTAATTTTTCAAAACTTTTGACAGGAGCGTTCCAAAAACATGTCTGTATGCAACCAGTGCTAGACGTTGAATTTTTTCAAAAACACGTCAAAGTCAAGGTCAAAAGCGCTTTATTTAATACTAATCGTTATAAATTTTAAAAGAATATAAAGCAAATTCCAAACAATAACAATAAAACAAACTTAATGGCCCAAATGGCTCTCTAAATTTATACGTTATCATTAACACATTTCATCAAAACAAACTATAGTAAATTCAATTAATTAAGATTATTACATATTTTTAAAATTTAATTGGAAAAAGGAGAAAAAACCAACCAACACTATCCAAAATTATTTATAATTTAAACACAACAGTGAAACTTTGATCCTATACCTAATATGTAGTAACTTATTTCTAATAAAATGCAATCAAAAACTTTATCTTATACTAAAAAAACTCTATAACAATGTTCCTAGCCTAAGCGTTTAATCTTATCTCTAACGGAATATAGTAAACATAACATATACCTGACCTATACCTAATTTTTAACACAAGTAAACAACAACACTAAATGTAGCAATAATGAGCTGAAACTCAAAAAACTAAATAACGAAAAACACCAGAACTGAAAGTAAACACGAATAATTTAGACATTGTCATTCAGCCACCAATACCTGGATTGCGCCGTCTCAATTCGATCAGCTTCAACGAATCTAGCAAATGAGTATCTCCATTGAAATTGTTGATTTCGTGAACTCAAATTCGGAGCATATTTTATCTTCCTATCGGTGGCTCGTCGATATATGCGATATATGATTGGGACGCGTCAGAACCAAAAACATATCGATTCATGTCCAAATACACGAATGCTTCTGGAGGAACGAAGCCAGAAGTGAGGCAAGTCACAATATACCCGTCTGTAGGGTGGAACGGCTGTGAAATCCAAGGGTTTTCACTCACAGTTACAGATCTTGCGATATGATTCCGAAGAAGTTTCAATATGAAGATATCGACTCTTGTCACTTGAGCGGTTTGGTAAATTTTTCTATTCGATATATAGTGCTTCCAATCCGTCTCAGGCTTTCTGTACAAACCAGTACATGCACGAAGACATTTCCTTTCGAAAACTCTTAATTTTTCCATAGTACTAGCACTCCTGTTGTACCAGATCTGACATCCATATGTCAAAACTGGTCTAACCAGGGTCTTGTAACAGATAATTTCGACCTTTTGATAAATGTATTTGGAATGAAAGCGTTTTCGTAGAGCCATGACTACTTTTAGTGCTTTACTGAGCATGATTTTCACGTGTTCAGTAAAGTACAGATACGGATCGAGATAAACACCGAGGTATCGAACACAGTATTTATGTGGAACTCGTTCTAAACTACCGTCGCCAAACATGATGTGGAAATCTTTCCAATACGTTTCAGGTCTTGACTGACCTCCTGCAGAGTTGTCCGAAACAAGATTCTTTCACACTTTTGCGCATTGATTTTCATTCGCCAATTGTCAGTATATAGCTGTACATCATTGAACATTTTTTGGAGATTGCTCTGAACTATTGTAGTTTTTCAGTCTGCCGTATAGATGATCAGATCATCAGCAAACGCTACCAATGATCGCGTTGGCGAGACGTTAAAATCAAAGCCGTTCAATAGCTTGCGAATGAAGATTGAAAAGATCAGAAGCGCAGTAACTGTTCCATGCTGTAGACCATTCAAGACCTTGAACTCGCGCATTGTCTTTAGATTTCCATCAGTTACAACAAACGATCTCCCGTATAACATATTGCACATCATGGTGACAAGGTGTCTGGGGAACTTGTCCTGAAGGAGTTTAAAAATTAGTCCATCTAACCACACCGTATCGAAGGCTTTCTCCATATCAATGAGACATGCTCCAACACATTGTCTATCATTTAGTTTCCAACAGATTTCTGAGGTAACTTTCGTCATTGCATGTGTGGTCGAATGCCTGGCACGAAAACCAAATCGGCAATCGGGCATCAACTCATATTTCTCAATGTTGGCGTTTAATGCTCTGTTGAGTATCACTCCAAACACCTTGCTGTGGTTAGGCAGCAAGCTGATTGGGCGATAGCTTTTCGGGCATGAAGATTCTTTTCCTTTCTTCAAGATCGGAAATATATTAGCCCTTTTCCACTCATTTGGGAAATATAAATTGCTCAACATGTTATTGAACAATATGCATAATTCCTAATAGCAACCTCAGGCAAATGTCGGAGAACTACATTTGGAATACCATCAGTACCACATGATTTCTTGTTGTTTGTCTGCGAAATATGAAACACAAGTCTTCATAGCTGGCAAAATAATCAATAAGATTCAAGCTCGGTATGAGGTCAGATGTTAATGTTTCATTGAAATGAAGAATTGATTGGCCGTTCAGGCTTGACTTGAAGTCAGAAACTTTTGCTTCAACGACCTCTGAAAAAATTTCGTTCCCTCTCTCAGGGTTTGGTAGATGTACCAATTCAAAATGTGTTCCAATCAGGGCAAATTTATCCAACCCTTCACAAATAATCCTGTTTCCATTTCTTTCTGGAGTCGTAGTATCAATTTCGATACCAGCCCTATCGAGAAGATTTATCTCATGACTAGTGACTTCAAGATTCGATACTTTCATTCGAGACTTCTTGCGGAATATGCTATTCACTTTCACGAACACGCCATCTGGGTCCTGTGGGCCAATACCCCTCAATTTTTCCGCCCATTGATTGCTGACCTCACTCCTGAAGTATGACCTGATTAAGTTCCGGACATTCTTCAGGTGCAATTTCAACAAAGCCAACGAGGGATGGTTGTAGTCCAAAAATCGTCGATAAATATTGTTGACGCGTGTGAGAAGAAGGCTTTTCAATCTTTTCAACCTTGCGATGGTTGGTGTTTCATATTCTTTCATATTGTTTAGATGCTTAATCTTGGGAACGAATTTCTCAATCGTTTCCAAAGTCAGCTTCTCTAACTTCGACAAATAGACATCTATTTCATCGTTAGTTAGATTCCTGTCATTAGGAACCATTGAGCAAGAGTTGCCACCATCAGAAGGAGGACATTGCTTCTGGTACTCCCGATTAAACTTCTTTTGAAACTTTCCCCAGTCTGTTTTTTTTTTAAATTCAACCGATGATTTTCATGTTGAACTGGAATGAGGAAGAAATCATCCCTGTGATGATTGATTTCCATTACGTTTGCGTTATGGTCGCTATCATAACGAAGCACCTGCAGTTTACATTGAGGACTATTCAAGTTGAATTCGAGTCTTGAGTCAGCAATTCAAAGGTCCAAATATGAATTTGTCCTAGGGTAAGTTGGGAACTCCGACCCATATAGATTGCACCTGTATTCAATTTGGTTCTCTGTTATCCATGATTTCAGGAATACACCTCTTGGATTATTGGTGGCGTTCAGCCATGATGTATGCTTGGCGTTCAGGTCACCAGCAAGAATATAATAGTTATGCAGCCTGTTCAATTCGAGTATTTCAAACAAGGAATTGAGCTCCTCTTGAGCTTGAGAACAGTTCCACCAGTTGCATAGGCAGAGATAACGAAGAGGTTATCCCCACCTGGCAGCGAGATTTTCGACTTTTTCAATATTTTGGAAACAACAGAGTCTTCGAACCAATATCCCGGTGCCATCTCCCCCATCACCTGTTACCCTATCGTTTCTTATGAATTCAAAATCCTTGAATGTCATGGAGTGCCATGAACTGAGGTGGGTTTTGGTTAGAAGCACGATGTCAGGCTTTTGTCTGGCAATGAATTCAAGGAGATAATCACGCCGATGTAAAGTAACAATAGAGTTGACGTTGATCGAGATGAGATGAATTCCGTCCGTGGGAATGTGGCTAGATGACAACTTATTTTGAGGCATTTGAAAGCCCTAAACGCTGAAAACAATGTTAATTTTCGAATCTTGTTTATCGATTCTCTCCGATAAGGAATTTAATTGCTGATAAATTTTAAGGAGCAGCTCATTATTGCCACTTACATTATTTATTTTATTTACATTGTCTGCTGGTCCTCTCGCAGCAAGTGAAAATGACACCTCGGGCTTGACGAAGTTGGTAAGTATCACACTGCGGTGTGCTTGACTTTGTTTCAGAGTGACTTTAACCTTGGCATCAGTTTTCCTTTTGGCTCCGCCTGAGCTAATTTGCACTCGCCGGGAGCATCAATGTCTTTACATATAACACACCTATATTTCATGGCGCAGTTGGCAGCTGAATGCCCGAATCTTTGACACCTGTAGCACTGGTTGACCTCATTTTTCTGAAGGCGTTCCCACCTCACCATGCGGAAGTTCTAGTACCGTATTTTTTGCAGGGCACTTGAACTACTTTTGCTGGAAATCTGGACCAAGTAGTGAGGCAAGTTTTTGCGCTTCACAATCGATCTCCTTGTTGCAAAGTTTTTGACTGAAATAAATTGTATTTCTGGTGCAACTTCTTGGAGCACCTGAAGGAGATCGACTGTGTCCTCACCACAGTCCAGACCGCTCAATAAAAAGGTTTGGTTTCTTTCGCTTTTTGGCGTGTACGTAAAATGCGGAACATCTCCAGAATTTAATGACCTTTTTGTTGCCTCGAAATCAACGAACGACTTAGTCCTAATTGTAAATTTATCGGCATTGACTCTTTTTGTCTCAAAATCTTTTAGCTTATTTTCGGCTGCCAAAAGCCGAGCCATATCTTTGCCCGTTTGCCCAAATACATTGATTGGTGGGATTTTTTATTTTTTTCGTTAATCTTAACGGACGGTTCAGCAGACAAAACTTTTGGTTTTTTCTCCCGATTTTTAATTTACAGGTACTCTATGAACTCATTATCTAACTAAGAAGTTTTACCTGGATCCTCTTCAATGCTCATCGGGTCTTCAAGCCCAGCTAGCGCTGCATAGTAACTTCTGTTGTCGTTTGTGCCGCCTGCGCTGAGGACATCCTCTTGATCAGCTTCATCCTTTGGCTTTTTAGTTTTCTTGTCTTCGGTTTTTGAATTTGCTTGTTGGCCTTTCTTGGTTTCTTTAACTTTGTTGAAAGTTAAAGTTCCAACGAGTGCTTCTAATGATTTGACTCGAAGCTTGAGTTCTTCATTTTCTGTTTCAATTTTGTCAGCTTTCTCTTTTTCTTTGATCAGCTGTTCAATTTCGATTACTGACAGAATTGTGGGTTTTTCTTCCTTATTCTAACTTCTTTTAAGCTTTTTTTCGCCCGTCATCATTGGCGATGGGCATGATCCTTCTGATTGATGGCTGAAGCCATCGGGCTCCTCCATCTCGTTGCTTTTGCAGCGAGACTAGAGGGAATGTTCTCAGACCGGGACTTCCCTTGAACGTATTTCCATTTTTAATTTTTCTTCAGGAAATGAAATTCAGGTATTTGATAAATGCTTGAATAATTCGACGATGGTTTTCAATTAAAAAATTGTTTTCAACTGACTTTTGTGAAAAATTAATTGATTTTTAAAATTAATGACAGGAGCGATTAAAAACACGTCTACACACAACGAGTGCTAGACGTAGAATTCTTCAAAAAACACGTCTGTACACAATAAATGCTAGATGGAGAATCTTCCACACATCTGAAGATGACTCAAAGTAGTCGTAACGCACACAACAAAGCAAGGCCCGACGGCTTTTCAGGAAAAAATTGTTTTTTATTTAGTTTTATAATTTCATTTTCGATTCGAGCTTTATGATACAACTGTAAAATGCGACTGCATTAATATCTTCACTACCTCTGACATTATAGCAAATTGTCATATTTGTTTTTTTTTGAGTGTGTTCAATAAATATTTTGACTAAATTATTTTAAAGTAAATGAACTATCACCATCGATTTTCTGTTGAAACAGAACTGATGGTGATGAAAAAAATTGAAGCCAAATGCTGTTTTGGCGTCCGAAACAATATCACGCTTAAATATACTAGTTCAAAAAAAGGTTTTGAAAATATTTTTTTGTCAGCCTTAAAATTATGGGCAGTATAACAGCTTGTTTGAGGCATGAAATTGAAAAGAATGATTATGCTAGTATATAGCCAGTCTATGCATGGCCTTTAATTAATTTTTACAAAACTGTATTCAAAGACATTCCTCCTTCCATTTAAACGTTCAACTTTTCTTTATATAAAGAAGCGCAGATAGACTCAATTTATCATTTGATATAAGTATGAATGATGCTTGAAGGACCCTTCACATTTCAGATATTACGCAAAAATGTCTGTCACTCTACTCAGATGACAACTAACTGTCATATGCCTTGTAAGCAGAAGGGAGTTTATGTCCAACAAAATTGCAGACGAGATAGCTATGACGAGTGCGGATTAATAAAACATGTCAAGATTAAAGAGATCAATATACATGGGGGTCCCCCTATCAAGTGCATATGAGCAGTTATAAATAAATTTGAATTCGAATAAAATAAGAAGTAATGATGGATTGCAATTATTGAAAATTATCTTGAAATAGGTCTCAATTTAAAGCGTTAATATGCAGGCTTATTTTGGTACGTCTTAATCGTCAAACATTTTTGCGTAGTAATTAATTTTCTATGAACTTTGCTCAATACGAAGAATTATTTTATTGTCTTCACTTTTCAGGGCTCCATAATTGAGGTATAATTTTAAAAACAAATAGCTAAAAATATTCATTAAAAGAAGTGAAAGTCATAATTATCATAATCAAAATCATTAAACTGCGAAATTATTTAAACCTTCGTGTGTTTATATCGTTGCGTTATCAATGACACCACATACAAATTTCATAATATTTCCACCCTTCCTGAAATTTCGCTGCTTTGATAAAATGTTTTGTTAAACCCTCGACGGCGTCTGGCCGTACGCCCAACTTGGCGTAAAACAGAAAAGATGGCAATAATACTGGCATAGCGTAAGTATTAAGTACACGCTATAACAATGTACTGCATAACTAAACAATGCCAACACGGATGTGTAGACCAACCCTCCAAATTAGCGAGCATTAGTCGTTGGCAATATACGCAAAATACGCTTATCGCCAGGCGATTATGACTTTATTACTTACGTTACGTTACAATTTTGCGTACACGTACAACACATAAGTACATTTGCCTGCGATACGATAATACATATTCGGTAAAATTGAATCCTTGAATGGTGTTGCCTTCTAGTTAATAAGTTTATTAGTTGATAAGACCATTTAGTACAAAAGAAAAGAGGGTACGATCATGGTTTAGAATTTATTGAAAAGAAATATTACATTTTACCGAAGACATCGTTGGAAAGTTCAATCAACCATCAATTGTTCATCTGTAAAATGCCATGAAAGCAGCAACACTGGAAACCGCCAAGCTACCCCTTCCAATAAACCTTATACTAAAGTCAGGTTGTCAGCTACAAAAGTCGGATATACGTGTCAAGTATTTGATCTCTAAATTTGACATGTAACAGCCGAAAATGAGTTCTACACAGGAAAAGGACGAAATAACGAAAACATGAAAAGAAATTCATAGTTGCTGTATAATTAGATGCACGCGATACGTGCGGATGGCAACAATTCATATGAGCAATGCTCTCTATGAAATTAAAAATTTTCTTCATATGTTTTGCATACCAAAGTTGGGTGTCTCGCGGTCATATCCTTAAAACATGTTAACTTATGACACCTTGTTATTCTGAGCATAGTATGAATTTTCATTGAAAACGTTTGATGTGATGATCATATAATTAGCAACTTGTGAGATAATTTAACTGATGGAAATTTTGCCAACAGGTACTTGCTGATAATCAATAAAATATCAGCTTTATGAATGAAAATTAATTGAAACATAAATACATACGCTAATTGGTGCCAACGCTAGTTTCGGTTAGGATGCCAAAAGACAGCCCCGATTTTTAACGATAGTTTTGGTTAGAATGCGTTCAGTCATTAAAATGTTAATCTATTTTTTTTCATTTAGATACTTCATTAAATTGCAATGACAATAAAGTAGAAAAACAGAACCCAGGATCTATAAGATCTAATGCTGCTCAGATCTTATTGAAATCATCCCCAAACATGTCAAGATTTTCGATTCATGTCTTATTTGCAAAAAAGTCTCGGTACGGTTTATGCCCATCTCACTTTCCAACCACATTTGATATGAAAACTAATTTCACTTCGTGTTCTTTAATAATATCCTTTCAATTTTAAAATCGACCCCAACCCAAAGGATTAATAAGGAGTTTGGCGTTGATATTGAAAGCGTTTTAGCCATCGCAAGCCGCAGTTGCTACGTATCCTTCTTGGCTATATGATGTCAACTTTTGATTGGAAGCGCGCCTGTTTTTCCGTGATACGTTGTCGCCTGTCTAATTTCCCTTCATCGTAGTTGATGGATCCTTTTCAATATCATCGCCAACCAGGATTAATATGACATGCCATGACGATAACATTGATGATGGCGACGGCACGAGGATAATGAAGAAGCAGCAGAAGAGACATTCTTTTACGTTGGCTTACGCGTAGAGTTGATTTTATTTGCTTGCTTTTAAGGATGAAACCTGGAACCACCTGCCATTCGTTCTACTTAAATGCGAAGAATTTGGAGAATTATGTGTTAAGTAGCTACCAAAGATAACAATCTCATTTGGACTCGTTGATGCACATTATAAATTTTTCATGCAGCTGTCCATGGAATGTATTTTTATTGTAAGGAGATAAAAGAATGGAAAAGAAAGTGAAAACGACAAGCTACGGTAATTTGATTGGTAGTATTTTAAATAGAAATGAGTATCACGCAGATACATAAATTAATATTAGTGCTAAAAAATTGCTTGGATATCAAATGTAAATGTAAAGTCTTGACCACTCTTTCCAGTAAGACGCTGGAATATTTAGAGAATTTGTTCATAACGTAAATACTTTTTTAAAAACATTAAACTACGGGGTTAGGTAAGGAGATATCTTCACTTCAGTTCGGCGTATAAGGTATACTCCAGAGTATTCCGAAATACTATACGCTACTTAAGTTACACTGCGTTACTCAGCAGTACTTCACGTTATCCCGCATAATTTCGGTTTATTCCGCGTTACTAATCATTGCTTAACATTTCATAGCATATTGTTGCTTTCCGGCGCATTTAACTGCATCAGTACATTTCGTTACATTTGACTGGATTTACTTCCCATCATAAGTAACTTGAAACATGGTTCTAACTCGAGTTTTGTAAAAAAAAATTACAATATATAAAAGTTGTTTTTCAGAGGCGAAGAACGGCAAATGGCAACACTGTTTCCGGTGGCAGCTAATGTTAACGCTTGGTTTTTTTAGATCAGCTTTGTTTGATAATTCATTATGGATAGAGTCACGCCGCAACAGCGATGGCAACTTTTTCAAAATTTATTCTGAAAATTCTGTTTATATTTACTTGAAAATTTCATTCAGTCCTGAAACACACATTCAATTGAGTGACTACGTCAGCAAACAGAACTCCCACATTTGGAGCACCGATGATCCACAAGCTGTTGTCAAAACACCATTACATTAACAACAAGGTGAAGCAGCAGGAGAGTACTCCTGCCAAAAGGGTATTGTAAAACAATTAATAAATCAAACAATATATTCTGCATATGAAAACTTGACTAATATACAGATTCCATAAATTGAGTTCGAAAAATTATTATGGTTATTACGTATTCGACTTCGCCACCATTTTGTTTCAAGTATTTTGACCCCGTTGCTTAGTTGGTCCTGATAACACATCAATATTACAAACCATTTCTAAAATTTTCATCAAAATTTCTACATATTTGTAGTGTCTAGGTCCGTTGCAAGCATGTACGAGTATCTCCCTAGTATCACGTGTTAATGTTGTTGTAATTGTTATATATTCAATCGGCCGTAACTTAGCTGTTTATTGTTCAATTATTGTGAAATTTCCGAACCAGATACAATTACTTTTTGAAAACTTAAATTAAAGATTTTGGGAAATTTAAGGGTCCCATCTTGATTTTATACGCAAAAAACCAAAATTTATAAAATGAACTATTAGTAACAAAGTTGAGCGAATTTCGACTTCTAATATATTTTTTGCCTTTGTCAAGGAAAAATTGTCAGTTTAAGTACTGTTTTGAAAAGCTCTTATAAAGAACTTTCATTTTATATTCATATCGGCTACATTTGATGAAATTTTTTTCAGCGGCCACTACCCTGTACTGTAATCATCGATTCATGGCTAATTTTTTCGAATCCTAGAATGCTTACAAAGCCCTTTTGCTAGGAGCCCTCTCCTGCCTCTTCGACTTGTTTCACCTATGAGTAGTAATTGTAGGTACTCATTCTCAGTCATTTATTAAATTGAATCAAGTGTTCAAAGCATGCGCCTTAAACTTTGAAGTTGGGGTAAAATAACTCAAAATTCTTCGATCTTGGCATTTAAAATAGCCACCATTTTGCTTTACGATTACTAATACCACTAGCTGAACCAATTCTGAAAGATATTCATGATACCTATCATTCCTGCAATTTTCATGCAAATCCCAGCAAAGTTGTAGTGCCTAAGTGGGTAAAAAGCGCATATTGTTCCATAGCTATACTCATACGTTTCCATAGTAATACAGCGCATATTGTTCTATAGTAATACAGGAAAATTCAAATCGCTATAACTTCGTTAAATAACCGTTCGATCTTTATGACGCTTTCAGGACAGATTAATCTTATAAATAGTCATATGTGTACTGTATTAAATATTATAAAATTTAAGGGCACCGTTAAGATTTTATTCAAGAAAACATAAAATCTATGAATCATACTATTACTAACAAAGTTGAGTGAATTTCGACTTCTCATGTATTTGTTGTTGTTGTACCCATAAGGGCCTGCATTCATGATTTTTTTCAGATTTTCAGATCGGGTCAAAGGTGGCGAGGGGGGACACGAGAGGGGGAATGGAAACAAAATTTTCGTACATTTCCCGTTCCCCTGCACCCCTCAAAGCGAAATTTGTCATTTTAAGACCTGTTTTGAAAAGTTCTCATCAAGACCTTTCATTTGATACCCATATTGCCTACATGCGATGAAAGCTTTTTTTCGGCGGCAACTCCCCTGTATGGGGAGACCCTCCTTAAAGACCTTATGAATTTTCTCTCGTGGTGAAACTTTAAAGAGGGCGTCACTTCGCACCTACTAACAAAATCTAATTATGTAGTTTGCGAGAAAAAGTGGTGTGACACACGGACGGACGGACGGACAGACGGACAGACAGGACGTGATTTTAGTATGGTATTGTACAATGATTTTACAATACCCTAAAAAGTAACCGTTTAGTGCACTCTATGGGCCGACGGGATGATTGGTCCACATATCTTCGAAAATAATAATGGTCACAATGTCAAAGTCAACGGTGGGCGGTACAGAAACATGATTACTTACTTTTTGGTGCCTCAATCGGAAAGCAATAGTGTTGCTAACATATATTCAGAAGAGCGGCATCCTATGCCACAAAGTACTCAATATAACTAATTTACCGAAAGACACATTTGACGAGTGTTCAATTTAACAGAACGGCTCTTTTAATTTGCCGAAGCGTTCGTGCGATTTGATACCGTTATGTTACTTTCTCTGGGGATATGTAAAGTTAAATTTCTACGCCGATAAACCAGAAACAATCGAGCCCTTTGAACCCTATATTCGATGCGTTATTGCCGAAAAACAATTTGATTTACTACAAAGTATACGAATAGTGGACCTCCAGATTATACCTCATACGTGGTAGTCATACTCGTATGTCTGAAATCATCTTTAAATATTAATGACAAAAAATATCCTTCAAATAAAGCCAATTTCATGGATATTAAAAACAATTGGTTTTTTTTCCTTTTTGGGTATCCATTGTTCGTCCATATGAGATATGTGGCTAGCCCATTGCAGCTTCCGCAGTCTTACAATCGTTGAGACCTCTGGTTCGTCAAAAATTTCAAACGTCTCATGGTTGTATCGAATTCGCCATTGGTCCCCGTCTAGCTTCGCTCCGATTATTCGCCTCAAGGCGTTCAATATATTTGCGGATGCTTGGGTTAGGGTCCATGTTTCACACCCATAGCATAACATAAGCCTTATCACCAGCCATAGCTTCCATGATTCGTTATCCTGAACCCTCCAAGCAAATGTTAGTAAATGCTCTCGGTGTCGCAGAGTGGGTTTACTGGTTCCCTAATAATTTGACATTAAATGTCGGGAAATGCTAATAACTATAAATATTTCTACAGCTCTGCTACTAAATCCAACTTACACTTCCTTTGTGAAGGTGTAAGAGGAGGAAGGCGAATCTTCCGCGCCTGATAACAGAATCGACGTAATAACCATGCTGCCGGAATGGAGATTGGACAAAAGGCTAACTGCCCGTCTCTTGAAAACCTTTAAATGTTTCGAAACCTGCACATGGGCCTCGGAATGGATTGGACTCACGGCAACGACCTTGCAAACGAAAAAAGGACTGTGGCATTGGATCCTGGAATGTCAGATCACTCAATTACCCTGGCACTGTTAAGGACCTTTTACAACAGGCCTGTCAATATCAATTAAAATACCACGCTACTTACTTATATCACAGTGAGGATGCAAGAGAAAAGATTGCCTGCGACAAACTTACTCAACGAATGGCAGAAGTGTTGTGTTTATTGCGTGAAGGGAAGGTGGACGACGCAACTCATCCCAATCAAAAGCATGGTTAGACTGACTTTTCTTTGACCCAGATTTCAAGCAGGCATGAGTGTTTTCAGTCATACCTGCATAAGGTTGGTAGGTCATAGTCCTCCAACTGTCGAATTCACCTCAAAAGAGAAGACAATACCTACCATACATTTTTGGCATTTAACAAAAATGGATAGGCTGTAATAAAACTTCTACAAGGAAACAGGAGAGTTCACCCCGGTTAGTTTATTTGCCGTAATTCTTGGATCGATTGACAAATAAAACCATATATCACATTATGCTCTAACAGTCCTCAGAGATAAAAATACTTTTGTCTTGAAAAGTCATCCAGCCTTGCTTTATTGGGTGAGTGGATGCGTTTTGACTACTTTAAGTCATCTTCATTGTCTAAAGGATGTGTTGAAGGAAATAACTTTATATAGGTGTAGGATGGGTTAAACAGGCAAGTACTTATGTGGGTCACATACTAGTTTTCTGATTTATGGATTCTTGGATGCTCGTTTGTTATGTCTCATTTCGTTTCCATTTCCGTGAGAGAGTGTGGTCTTGTACTGAGAAAATTGCATTGGAGTTTGTAATAAGTTGTTGGTTGATAAAACTTACCGACAACATATTAACTGTGAGGTGACAAAGACTGACCAAGAACATACAACGGTGATCCTAAAAACAACGGAGTATGTACAAAAATAACAGACTTAATTATCACAAATGGACACAAGCTGGTAAGCAACGACGCCCTCAACAAGTTCAAAGTGGACTTACGTATTGCTATCATATTCCGCTAATCATTGCCCCTAATATTTCGCGGCACTACATAAAATCAAATCCATCCACACCACCCGCTTAACTACAACTTAAGCTCCATAAATCCAATATTTCTATCCAGCCTATCGCCAGTGACCGCCCATTTAGCAGGGTACATGACAACGATGATGGCTGATGTCATGCACCTTGACGACAAATACGCATTAAAGAACAGCCGTGATTCGGCAAACTCTACCATCTCCCTAATAATGACTGAAACTTGTCGACATTAATCCTAGACTTCTATACGCTTATACCCGTCGATGAAACACTGACTATGCTAAAAGAAAAACGTTAATTCAATAGCAGCTGCTGATCCATAAATCAACTAGTAAATCTTATAAAGACCACAACTAAGCAGAACTATTTTAGATTCAATATTAGCAGATATATTGCCGAAGACGGTCTGAATATAGGACACACAACGTCCTGAATAATATCAAAAATATTCTTACAATCTTTTGAAGAAGCTCTTATGCCCAAAATTGTCAAAAGATTCAATGTAATATTTTACAGATTAGTCCGCGTAGTATAGTGGTTAGAATACTCATTCCGAAAGCTTACGATAACAAGATTTAGTTTCAGTGATTCTTTGGACAGACTATAAGCCCGCTCAGTAATGATACGTACTGGTTTGAAATCAGAATGTACCCGAGTTGGGAGGACGTACACACGGCCTAAGCTTGATACTAATCATATCATTTTGTGGAGTGCCAAAACATTCAATCATGATAATGAGATACTCTAACTAACTTTAAGCGAATAGCCGAAACGGGTTGTAGTGCTACAATATTTTTTTTTGTAATATTTTACAGGCGACATGTTGATAATTGCTTCATCTTTATTGACTCAAAACAAAATAAAGAAGACAAACTACTTAAATATATGAATGAAATTCACCCAAATATAAGTTTCACTATAGAATAAGGAACAAACGGATAACTCAACTGTATGGACCTTACAGTGACACGCAAACAAACATGATTAGATTATAAAATATACAGAAAACCAATCACCACTGATTGTACCATACACGTAATATCTAACCACCCTGCACAGCATAAACTAACAGCGTACAAATCAACGATGCAAAGACTCCTCTCGATCTCTATGACCCCTACTAACTACTGCAACGAACCAAACGACATTTACAAAATAGCTAGTGACAACGGATGCAAACAACAAAAACAGGAACGCCAACTGAATGAAATACACAAGACCGGCAAACAGTGGGTTTCGTTAAAATATGTAGGCAAAGACGCATACAAACTATCAAACTTCCTTAGGACATACAAACTGCATGCTAAACTAACAATGAAATTGAAAGCGAACTGAAACCAAAGTTGAATGATACGCTTATATACAAGAACAGCGACATATACAAACTGATAAGCAAGGACTGCGGCATGGTATACATAGGAACGAAAACATGGAAATTAACGACAGGATATAAGGAGCACTTACGATCTTTCTTACACAACAAGGCAGACTTCCATTATGCGGCGTACCTACAAAACTATGCATACAAGCCTGTCACTATGTTAAACTCTGACAAACAAAGCAAAGGATCGAAACTTGACATCCTAGAAAGGCTTGAAACTTATAAACAGAGAAAAACAGATGGTAACATCATCAACAAACAACTTATTATACACTCCAAGGCAATTTTCTCAGTACTAGCCCACACTCTCCGACGGAAATAGAAACGAAATGAAGCAGTACAAACGGACATCCAGGAATCTTAAAAGAAGAAACCTAGTACCTGACCTAATTTAGTACTTACCGGCTTAGCCCATCCTACTCTTATGTAAAGTCATTTTCTTCCACATATCCTCTAGATACTGAAAATGACTCAAAGTAGTCGAAACGCACCTGCTCACACAACATAGCAAGGCCTGACGGCTTTTCAAGAAAAAAGAGAATACGCCTGCGGATATCAAATAGCCAAAATAATTGAGCATAAAAAGACTCATGTAAGCTGGAGACGTCAGCGCTGGGATACTATTTAGCCTTTTCATTTCATCCCGCTGGAGGAGGGATCTTGTGCTTGGAGCCCCAACGGCATGGCAAAAAGAGACTTGGTCCAAAATAATGTGGCAAAGGTTCTAGACTAGTTTCTATTGCCGTTTTACAAAGGGGTGCTCCGGTCAGGCTCTTTTGGTCCCGGATAGCTCCGTCGGAGATGGCACAGGCACCACTCATCCGCCCTTGGAGCCCGATTGGAGCCACCGAACGAGGTTACGGCCGATTGGAGCCACCAAACGAGGTAACGGCTCCCCGGAGAACAAAGAATAGAACCCTACCTATCTCAGATCCTATTCTATCAAATCGTAATCCCCTACAACACCTGAAAAAAAAAATGTTGGAAAAGCCAGAAAGAAACTTTAAGCGTGATCTGACCACAACGAGTGCTTGGCAACCCCGTGACTTCAAAACGACGCCAGTAAATTCCCTTCTTGGGAAAAAATATATCTTCCCGCTCACGAGGAGAAAGATCACAATTCGAGTAGCTAAATTAGAAAAAGTAAAAGAAACAGCCGAAGTAAATTCACTACAATCATTCTTTAACTCTAAAATTTTGGAAGGAAATATATATATTATAATAAACAAACGAAATAAATTCGCTACAATCAACCTTTAACTGTAAAATTCCACCAGAAAATATATGTATATAATACAATACAAAAAGAAAACGGTTGGCCAACACTTACGACGGTGATTCCGCTGCCGCTAATGTGGGGATCCCCAAATGATTGGTTTTTGCTGTTTATTTGATGATTGTGTTATTTCCAAACCTCCACTGCCAATCTCGTTGATTTATTTTCTAGATCTCTACTGCCGATTTCCTTGATATATTTTCTAGATCTCCACCGCTAATCTCCTTGATTTATTTTCTCCGGTAGATTCCTGTCTCGACTCGCACTCTTCACCCGATGATTTATTCTGCTAGAAAGAAGAGCAGGACATTTTTCCGGCCCCCTTTTATTAGATTCTTGGCCAACGGCTCATTCGGAAAGGTTCAGGACCTTAAAAATCCCACTACGTGTGGTCAGCTAGGTAGTCTCCCACCACTAGAATCGGTGCTTCTGGGTGTTCATGGAATCTCACTCCTACTAAACGAGTTTGGAGAAATTTCAGTAAGACAATATACTGATAGTTTGGGTTTGTTGGTGTTGTCGCTAGAAAACAATATTAGCGGCAGCATTTGACATGTGTTTTGATTGAATTTGATTTGCTGAACGGACTAGCGGTGGAGGATGTTGCGATTGAGGGCACTTGTTTATTATTGGAAATTGCATCCCTCGTGGGTTGTAATTTGCGGATTGCTAACGCGCTGTGATTAAATTTTGCATGGTTTGTATGTTTTGAACGTTTGCATTGGTATACGTTCTTTGGATTTGCAGTTGAGCATCGTTTGATGTAAACGTTTCACCAGCTCTCAGGGCTTCTGGTTCTAGAGACCAAGCATGAACAGCTGCTTGCTTTTTCAGCGTTCCACTAACATTGTTCATTTTAGCATTCACACTTCCAGTAGCCGGGGTGACACTAACCACATTGTGTACATATTTCTGTTACATTACGACCCGATTATTATGGACGTTGCGTGGCAAATGAGCAATCCATTGGTGTGAGTACTGCTGATGCTGCCCCTACTGGTGATCAGGAGACAATTGGCTTATGTTTTGCACCCTCGTCACTACCTTCACATTTCTCGGTACTCCCACTTTCTGGACCATTGTCCCTGGCGCTGAGTTGGAACTAACATTCGACACATTGTTACCATTTGATGAGATATGATGGGCTGGTTGTTGTTGAGCTACATTCGATTGTGCCGATTGATTCCTTGCTATTGCCAAATATGATTTTCCTTTTGCATTAAGTAAATTAAATGTTGGTTGACTACTTCCCGGAGATTGTTTCGCTAGAACAGCTACATTACAAACGGCCAACTTCGGATTTTCATGTACCTGGCGTCCATTCGATAATGAATCCATGAGCATATTCCAGCCATTACCGTCGCTTACCAATTTCAGGATTTGAGGTTGATTCATTAAATCATTGGCTGTTAAATTTATCACATTTGCGCTGCCCGCAGCATTTGAATTGGAGCTAAAGCTTGCATACTCCGAAAAATCCTCACTAACAATTACTTGTCCAGGTTGTGCCGCTTGCAAAATTGTTGTGGTTGTAGTTTGATGATGATGAGGTGATTGGGTTTGGTGTCGTGCACTTTGTTGAACTTGATGAATTTGTTGAGTTCACCTGGTACAATTTATAATACCAAAGACATTTTTGGTGTACGTTACTTTACGCTTTCTGCTCGTGGGGTTTGCGTTTATTCGTGTTTTGTTGCGTAAAGACGTGCCAAGATTCCTTCATAGTCGACGCGAATGTAACCTACATGGCTTTACCCCGTAACAGTTCCTAATTTGACAGGGGTTTTCGTTTGCGTGAGGTGTTCAGGAACAACATTTTTTAGTGTTAGTAGTACCAAACGAGCCAATGCCATCCTTTTCGACCAACCTCAATACCTTGGATGATGCTGTCTTTAACATAGAGGGCTGAGGACTCGTTTAGGGTGACTTCAATGCTATATCTACTGAAATGCCTCACTGTAATGGCAGAGAAAATCAGGTCCTAGAAATGACTAAAAAACAGCACTCTTTGTCCTAAATTCTGGTAATACACCTACTTTCCGAAAGTGGACTTGCGCGGGAACCATACCTGATATAACAGTGCTTGCATATAACTGGAAGGGATTAAAGGACTACTCCACCAGCAACCCCTAGTACAAGCGGTATCATCATATCTGCTTGCGAGTCTTCAATACCCCATCAGAGACGCCGTCACTGTAGGCCACCAGTATACTGTAACGAAAATCGCTGAACACAGAAAGAAGTGATACAAGCTTTGAAGAGAAGCCCAATATGTGTGAATGTAAGAGGAGGTAGACACAAGGCTAGCAGGATAAAGATCAGCCAGGGAACCTTTTTACAAGCTAAAGGCCGATGGTGGCAAGACTTTGTGAATGGCTTGAATAGATGCCGTGAAGGTTCAGTGCCCTACAAAAGTCCTGCTTACATCAAGCAGAAAAGATGGACGAGAATGATGGGCTTTTTTCTCTACACATTTCATCCTTTTCAATGTAATTCACAAAAGAGCATAAGTAAATAGCTTTTTTTCACGAAGATGGAATTGAAGGAGGCAGTTGTATCTACGAATGCAAGGAAGGCATCAGTACCAGATGACGCTCTCGTTTGAAGTATTGCAGCTTGTTTTGTTTTCTTGGAACGATGGAAGATATGCCCATTATGCATGCTAGACATGCTCAAGAGACTCCTTAAAGGAAGACTTGCTGACATGATTCATGCTGCTGGAGACCTTGCCAGTACGGTTTTTAAGCAAGACGCTTTACTATTAACGCAATTGAGTTGGGTGAATGCAATCTTAAGACCCAAGGCTCACAGCCAGACCAACAAACGGGTTGTACTCGTACTACTGGTGATGCTTGATGTCAGAAACACTCTAAATTCTGTGAGATAGGCGGAGATTTTTGAAGCCCTGGAAACCCTAATTCTAGTTTCAGAGTATCAAATGTAGGTTCTGAAGGTTGATGGATTGGAGCCTACTTGATAATATGAAGGCGGGTCAGCAAAGGATGAAAGTTATGTCCGGAATCGCTCAAGACTCTACCCATGGCTAAGGTATCTGGAAGATCACGTACGAAGGACTGATGAGACTAGAGTTGCTGGGTGGGTTGCGATTGATCGACTATGCAGATGGTATTGAGAAGAGGTTGATTGAGTCATAAAATATTTTATAAAACCTTTCTGGCAAGACTACTTTTTTCCTATTTTAACTTGTTTTGTTATGAGTTTAAGATGAACGTGTTAATAAATTTATAGATGAAAGTAGAAACATATTTGGTTGAAAGATACTAACAATAGATTAAAAATATTAATGTCATATTATAGTAGCGTACACATAAAGTTGAATTAGATTACGGTAAGCAAAATTATCTTGTCATAGAAGAGTTTCGTCATAAGAAAAAATAAAATATTGTTGGTGTTTGTATTGTATATAACTATATTATAAAGTTGGTCGTTTTCTTCCTCAATTTTTCCCGCTAATTTTTTACTTAAAAGTATTCATGGTGAGGTGATTATAATGATAATATGGTTGAATTTAGATAGTCTTTTATTTTGTTTATTCAATATCCGTAGGCAGGATCTGTTTTTTCTTCAAAAGCAGTTGGCCCTTGCTTGTTTACGTGGGCAGACGCGTTTCGACTACTTTGAGTCATCTTCAGTGTCCAAAGAATGTATGGATGGAACTGACTTAATATGGGTATAAGGTGGGTTAAGTAGACAGGTACTAAATTATAACACGTAGGTAAAGATATGTCAAGTTTTTGTTTTTTAAGTTGTTGGATATCCATTTGCTCTGATGCGTCTCACCTCATCAGAGTGAGTGGTCTAGTTCTTAGGAAATTGCTTCGCAAGTTATAAAATTGATAATGTTACCGTCTATTTTTCAAGTTTAACATATTTTAAGATTTTTTTGAACGTCAAATCTCAGTCTTCTGCTTTGTTTGTGTAGCAATGCCATAGAGTTTGTATTCTTACAACCTTTAGAAGCAGTCTTTAAATTCTGCGTGGCAAAAATATCGTGGCCGATACTAAGCGCAGATTTCCTTCGACATTGTCTCTTAATCCATCTAAAAAACTAGAGACTACTTGAACTCACAACTCTTCTGACTGCACCCGGCTGAATCCGCCGGCAATAGCGACGGTGTGCGAAACAAGCAAGTATCATGAGCTGGTGAGAAAATAAAACAACAATTAATGTGGACTCAAGTCACGCACGGCAGCACTACATAGATACAAAAGGGTCCCCGGTCTTTGAGCGAGCACGTCGTTTGGCGCCGGACAAACTAAAGATCACCTAGCAGGAATTCAAATGCATCCTTGACAACGGATTCTGCCATCAATCATCAAGGCCGTTGGCAAGCCCATGAGACTAAGCACCGAAAAAAGGAGGCTGGCATCCATGCGGTATTTTTTGTCCACTCAATGTGGTAACTTCGACTCATCGAGGACATAACCGCCGACCTCACCAATAAAAAGGTGTTCATAAAACTAGACCTAGTACATGCGTTCCACCACATCCAAATTATGAAAGACGACATACCAAAGACGGCGGTGATAACACTGTTTGAGCTCTAAGAATTTATAGTCATGATCTTCGGCCTTCAAAACGTCTTACAGTCGTTCCGCGCTTCATGGACGAGTTACTAAAGGGGTTAAATTTTTGTTGGTGCTACATTGACGGCATTTTGATTGCATTATGAACCGTCAAGGAACACCTAGAACATTTACGAATAGTCTTGTAGCAGTTTAAAAAGTTTGGAATCGAAATGAACATGGCGAAATGTATTTTCAGCGCCAAAAACATCGAATATCTAGGTCACAAAATAAACAAGGACGGAATCAATCCTCCTGAATCTTGCATTGAAGCAAAGATTCTTCTTTCTCTAAAATGCAGCAAACCTCGAACCACCATTAAATGAATACTTGACCAACATGAAAAAACGCGACAAAATACCGATAAAATGGACACCTAAGGTATAAAAAGCTTTCGCAGACTGCAGGAAATTATTGGCAAAAGCAATTCTCCTCATACACTATAAGAAAAACCGACCTATGTTTCTGAATACAGATGCATTGGATATCGTGATTGGAGCCGTCCTACAGCATCTTGAAAACAACCGTCGGTTACTATTAGCCAATGCAAAAAATGGTACAGCGTCTATGAAAAGGAACTCCTTACCATCCATGAGAACATCAAGCACTTTCGACATTACCGGGAGAGCAGAGAGTTCTTCGTCCAAACGAATCACAAACCCCTGACGTATGCATTCCAGAAAAAAATCGAAAAAACAACACCGTGTCAAAGTCGACACCTAAGCTTTATTTCGGAATACATCAGCAACATTCTTCACATCCAGGGGGAAAGAGCAGAGTGGCCAATGAATTGTTAAGAAGAGAGACAATCAGCTTGCTCACGGTAATCAACGTTAAGGAGTTCATCCGAGAGCAACAGAATAGTCCGGAGCTTCAAGCGCTATTAAAGGCAAACAAAACATCACTAAAACTGGAACGCCGCCCCATGGGAGACCAGGGAAAAATTTTTTGTGACATTTCAATGGAGTTAGTTCAACCATTTGTACCAAGAAAATTATGCAGATACATTTTTGAGACATACCATGAAGTTTTGCATCCCAGTGGGCGTGCAACATGCAAAATGATCACCCGTAAATTCATTTGGACCAAAATGAACAAGGATTTACATAATTGGGCTCGATGCTGCATATCCTCCAAACGCTACAAAATAACAAAACACTCTGTTAAACCAATTCAACCCGTCCACTATACCAGACGGCAGATTTCAACACATACACATTGACATCGTTAGGCCAATGATTCCATCTAAGAATTTCACGCATCGCCTGACGGCGAGGGACAGATATTCTAGGTGGCCAGAAGCAGCACCGATCTCGGGTCAAACAGCAGCGACCGCCACAAAAGCATTTTACTAAGGCTGGATAGCCCGATTCATCACGCCACGTATAGTAACAATGGACCAGGGATCCCAATTTGAGTCCGCCTTTTTCCAAACTCTTGCGAATCGAACAGAATGCGAAAGAAATCGTACAATCTCCTATCAACCCCCGCAGTGAAGGGGATGTTTTCATGCTGGCACAGATCTCTCAAAGTGGCTATAATGTGTCACCAATTTAGTGTGAGGCTTCGTGTATGTTAAAGAAATCAAAGACAACACAAGTAATATATATAAAAGTCTATATTTATTCAAAAGGTTGTGAAATTACATCTGGCCGTGACAATTGCGAGTCCCACATGGGCAGACGTACTACCAACCGTTCTACTTAGACTAGGTTACAGCTACAAGAATGATATCGGAGGATCGAGTGCAGAAGTTCTGTACGGAACAACGCTTTCACTTTCAGGAAAATTTATCGCAATCGAGGACAATCACGTCGAACCACACACATTCATCGAACAGCTGCGAGAAACAATGCGAACACTTTGACCAGTGCAAGCGGCGCATCATTGTCAGCATAAGATTTTTCGCAGCAAGAACCAAGAATCATGCACTCGTGTGTTTCTCCGCATCGAGGCAAATCGCAAACCTCTCTTACAACCATACCCCGGACTGCATAAAACTGTAAACAGCTTATCGCAGGTTGTACATACAATTGATGTCAGCGGGAAGAGAATCCATGTTTCCACAGAACGCCTAAAACCGGCATTCTTGGAGGTGACCGCGTATAAGGGAAGAAACACTTCAGCACCTGTAACCGACTCAGCAATCGCACCAAATTCGACAAATCCGAAGATTAAGAGAATTCAGTGGACACTAATCATCACACCTCCCGAAAACATCACTTGAACTTACCCACCAGCATCAGTAGTAAACAAAAGACAGCACGGGCTTCCTCACTCAGTGGGGAGTACTGTGATAGCTCAGCAACCCAGTTCCGCAAGGACAGCTGTCAACAAAGCACTGCCACCAGAGGCGACACAGGCAATCAGCTGCAGCGACAGTGACGAACAAAATCACGCACTCACTGACTTTCGCAGAGCAATTGTTACGGCCAGATGTAATTTCACAACCTTCTGAATAACTATAGACTTTTATATATATTGTATATATTACTTGTGTGGTCTTTGTTTCCTCTACATACACAAAGCCACACGCTAAAAAAAGCTTTTTATGTATTTTATTGAATTCTAACCTGGTTGGTGTCTACACTTAGTTTATGGTAAGATAGTCATTCATTGAGAAGCTTTTTATGTTGATTGCACATAGAGGATAAAATAATGCCAAATGCTTAATTAAACTTAGACCAATAATTTGCACATTACTGAGAAAATGGGTTAGAAAATACAGTCGAGCCCCATTTGCTGATATAGTTATATGAAAATTTATTATTGGAATTCATTTAGAAAATTTGCGTGGATATCAAAACGATGGAGTATGGAAGAAATTACCCAGTTTTCGCTTTTTGATATGGTTGAATAGAACAAGAGGTTCAAATGGACCTGTGGCGGCTCCAGCACTGACACAAACAATGCCACCAGCAATACCAACACATCGTAGGAAACGAATCCTAACACCAAAAGAAGATTGGCATTGGAGTTAGTCTACCGCGAAACTCACACGACAACGCATCGACAACCAACATTGCATCATCCATACATCCATTTATATGATGTTCATTTTGTTCGGACGCGAATAAATTTGTCTTTTATGAGAAAGGGAATTTAATTCCACACGATAAAAAGTTGTTGGGTTTTGTCTCCGAATGAAAACCCACATTGGTGACCCCGCTAATAAACAAAGTGCAAATAAAACAAAAAGAAGAAAATCTTTCGAACAAAAACCAATGAAAACTGAAAGTGCTTCGAACGAGGGTGAATAATTTACAAATAAAGAAATACTTCAAACAACAGGTGAATTATAAATCAGAAAATATTGCAATGAGTTTGGATGAAACTAAAGCGGAGCTTGAGGCTATGGAACAACAAATCCACGATCAAATACAGTAGCTCAGAGACATGTCAACAAATCATAATGAAACGCCCCAGGGGAATACGGAAGCCAAAGTGGCAATGATCATCAACAATCATGCCAAAATACCCGCATTCTGGAGAGACCACCCAACGCTTTGGTTCGTGCAAGTAGAAGCAGCGTTGTCCATTTCGAAAATCAGCGCCGACATAAATTTCAGCATGTAGTTCTCAACCTCGACACAAAGACTCTCCCTCTGGACTCGGATATCATCTCAACACCACCCGAAACGAACAAATACGATGCAATAAAGCAAAGAATCATCGAAACTCTCGGCGAAACAAATGAATCGAAACTCAGACGCCTCCTCAGGGATTTAGAAATTACAAATGGGAAGCCGTCCTTAATCTTACAAAAAATTAAAAACCTTGCAGGCGGACAATGCAAAGACTAAATTTTAAAAACGCTTTTCCTATAACAACTTCCAGAGCAAGTCCATGGTATATTAGCAATAAGTGAAGTCCAAGATCTGTGCAAACTTGCAGCGCAAGTCGACAAAATTCTAGAGGTGTCGAAAGTGGATGGACTTGAGCTGGCGGCGATTTCAAAAAGTGAAACAAGCCCGTTCACAGAACCACGAGATCACGTCGCGAAAATTTCACGAAAGCTTGAGGATTTAAAAAAACAAATGAATTCACGAAAATTGGAGCACTCGAAATCAAATTCGCGAAAAAGAGAAAATTAACCAAAACCAAAAGAACAAAAATCAAGTTCAGACTTGTGCTACTATCACGAACATTTCGGAGAAGCCGCACGAAAGTGCCGTGTGCCATGCTCCTTTAACAAAAGAGAAAACCTGGGAAACTAAACATGCTATCGACCACATTAACAACATCAAAGGCAGAAGACGATAGCTGAAACATGAAAAAAAAAACACCGCCTACATTTGCAATATAAAACAGGATAACAATACTTAGTAGACTCTGGTTCTAATGTATCAGTCGTTCCAGGCATCTGGTTCAAAACGAAGCTCAAACAATCCCTACTGAAACTCCTCGCAGCTGATTTCTTAGTAATCCACACATATGGCCAGCGACTATTAAGTTTGGATTTCGGACTGCGCCGAAACATACCATTTCCATTCATCATTGCTAAAGTCAAGACGGTCATCATAGGAGGCGATCTCATCTACCATTACGGCCTTCTAGTTGATCAGAGGAAACGACGCCTAATCGACCCACAAACGTCCCTCTCGACAACAGGAAAAATCAGAATAACATCAGAGCACGGAATATCAACCATTATAACAACAGAAAACGAAAACATGGAATTTGCGAAACTGATGCGAGAATTCTCCGACTTAATGAAACCATCAATATAAAAGGTAATAACACAAAACTGTCACGCCGTGCATCATATCATCACTGAAGGTCTCCCTGTTGTCGAAAGATCACGCAAACTCGTGGGAGAAAAACAACGAAGCGCAGAAACCGAAATTTTAGCCATGCTCAAAGCCGGCTATATAAGGCCTTCAAAAAGTCAATGGTCGACTCCGCTGCCCATGCAACAACAAAACACTGGCGATTGGCACCCCTGTGGCAAGTATCGAAAGCTAAATGCCCGAACCGTGACCGACCGATACACTCCGCCGCTGATACAAGATCGTGTTCCTAATCTTTTCAACAAAAAAGTGTTTTCCACGATTCATCTTGTGAAGGCCTACCACCAAATACCCATGGCCGAAGAAGATATACCGAAAACAGCCACCGCTACACCGTCCGGACTATTTGAATATTTGGTCATGCCATTCGGTCTTCGAAACGCCACCCAAACATTTCAACGCTCGATTGATTCAATTTTTCGTGACCTCGATTACATTTTTTGCTACGTTGACGATTTCATCGTACTTTCTGACTCTCACAAAAAGCACATGAAACATTTACGAACCATCTTTCAAAGGTTGATAGACAACGGGATCACGATAAATTACAATAAGTGTGCTTTCGTGAAAAACGAAGTTAATTTTCTTGGATATACAATAAATGCTGCTGGTTACAAGCCACCACAAAAGAAGATAGAAACAGATTTCTCGGAACGATAAACTATTACCGAAATTGCATACCAAACGCTGTCAAGACTCAAGCACTCCTAAGTTCGTACATCAAAGACTCCAAAAAGTACGGCAAACGAGAAGTCAAATGGATGCCAGAAGCAACTGAAGCATTTGAGAAAAGCAAAAAAGCCTAGCCGACATCACACTCACATCGTCTCCATCCCCAATGGCGCCATTGTGTTTAACAACCGATGCATCCTACACAGCAATTGGTGCATCACTTGAACAAAAATTAAACAATGTTTGGATGCCGATCGGATCCTTCGCCCGAAAATTAACCAAACCAGAAACCGATCACAAGCCATTAATCCATGCGTTTTCACAAAAATCTGAAAAAGCATCTCCACGCCAACTACGACATATAGACTATAGCTCACAATTCTCGAACAACATAGTTTACGTGAAAGGCAGCGAGAATGTCATAGCGGACGCATTATCGAGAATCAACACAATCGATATGCCGTCAAAATTTGACCCAAAAGAAATTAGTGAGCAGCAAAAAAACGACGAGAAATTATCTGAGTTATTAAAAAACTCGAAATCCCTCAAGTTACAACAACTCTCATCGAAAACTCGCCAGTCTACTGCAACATCTCCACAGATGTAATGAGACCGTACCTTCCTCAAAACTTAAGAAAACTTGCATTCATAATCACTCACGGCCTTTCACATTCAAGTGGTCGCTCTACCGCCCGCGCATTACGAGAAAAATAAATAATGGTCACGAGAAAGCATTGAGTGCCAAAAATCAAAAGTTCATCGACACAACAAAATAACTCCGCAAAACATTAGCGTCACAGACTCTAGGTTCAATCACATCAACATCGATTCAATCATCCTGCCTAACAATCATCGACAGATTTTCACTATGGCCCGTGGTGGTACCTTTGAAAGAGACCACAGCACCGACAGTTGCAATGGCAGTCTTTAACCGTTGGATCGTCTATTACAGCAGCCCTCTC
The DNA here is from genome assembly GCA_963969285.1 of Odontomyia ornata. Taxonomy (NCBI): domain Eukaryota; kingdom Metazoa; phylum Arthropoda; class Insecta; order Diptera; family Stratiomyidae; genus Odontomyia; species Odontomyia ornata. The sequence goes on from OZ017741.1 coordinate 296,278,000, forward strand.
ACCATCACTACAGACCAGCGACCGCAATTCGAGTCTGCCTTATTTAGAGCCATGACAAACTTCTTCAGTCGAACGGACTCGTTAAACGACTACATTGTACTTTAAAAGCAACACTTATGTGCAAAAATGATATTGGCTGGGTCTACGCACTTCCCTCAGTAATACTCGGCCTTCGTACATGCTACAAAGAAGATTTAAAAGCATCACCTGCTGAATCGCTGTACAGCACAACTTTACGTATACTTGGGAAATTTTTCGTTACTCAAGAAACCACAAACGCTGACCCTGTAAAATTTGTGGAAAACCACCACAAAATAATGCGCAGCATCAATCCCATACCGACAGCTCATCACTCAAAAATAAAACCTTTTTGCCAAAAAGAGCTTAAAACATGCACACATGTGTTTGTACGCTGCGACGCGTGAAAATCCAGCTGCAGAGACTATACATAGGGCGAATAAAAACTTGAATCCAAGAGCTCCAGAGATTCCAAAAACTCCACAGATTCCAGAAACTCCACAAATTCCAGAAATTCGAGCGATACCAAAAACTCAAGGAAAGGCAACAGCTAAAAAATTCGTGACTTTTTCCAACAACTCCAAGAAAGTCACTAGGAAGGGGGTAGATGTGTGGCTCCAGCACTGACACAAACAACGCCACCAGCAATACAAATACATCGAAGGAAACAAATCCTGACAACAAGAGAAGATTGGCATTGGAGTTAGTCTACCGCGAAACGCACGCGTCAACGCATCGACAACCAACATTGCATCATCCATATATTCGTTTATATGATGTACATTTTGTTCGGGCGCGAATAAACTTGTCTTTTATGAGAAAGGGAATTTAATTCAACACGATAAAAAGTTGTTGGGTTCTGTCTCTCAACGAAAACCCACAGACCCATCATGATCATGGAATTTGAATAATAATGAATTTTACAAAGATTTAGTAATTTCGCGGCCAGCAATAGTCAAGATGGAAAATTATTGAAAACTATTGGAACGGCGAACAATTCAAAAGTGATGAAACTACTGCAATCCTTCATGAAACAAAATCTAGGTAAATTTTAATGACTACCATTTATGATTTTGAATTTGCACAACTTTTGGAAGCTTAGCTAGATAAAAGCGATAAAAATATTTCATATTTTGTCATATTATATGCATTTTAGGCTTTTGAATCTATCACATTAATTCCTGAATTTTACCTGCACTTATTTATATACAACTTTTTAGCCTTTCATATGCAAAACGAAGCTAAACTTCAAATCGGACATTCCCGGAGTGTCTCACTGGTGTTTTATTAAAAATATTCCTTATTATGTGTGATTGCAATAACGATAAAATTAAATTATTTGAATTGATATGTATAAATTTAGAGTAACTAAGCGGTCATTAATTTTTGTATGATTCTCTAAGTCCATTTTTGTATGATTCTTTAAGTCCAAACTCGCTTTGTATTTGCAAAGTGTTAAAGGATAGATTAGATAAAACATTTTTTCATTCATTCACTCATGCACCTGAATAGTATTAAAGTGTTCATATCTCCCAGAAAGTACTACAAAACATAGGTTTTCAGGCTCATGATCCCCAATGATGTAATAATTAGACAATTGGAAATTCATTTCGTTTGCATTGCAATATATGAGTCATGTAACATTCATGCTTCCATGATGATGCTAACATAATTATCACTTTTTCACATTCATACATTCCGATTTCAATTTGCTTGCATCCTTGCAACAGCGACCCCACTCGAATAAACAATTTCGTTTTATGTTTACCAACAACTTGAAAATTTCATCTCAAAAACATTAATTGAAATCTTTGCATCTCTGAATATTACAAGTACATGATGCAATTAAACAAATGAAAAGTACAATATCAACAAAAGCTCAATTTTATTAATTAATTAATTTTTTTTTGCCAAGTATTCGTCTCCAGGGCGAATTCAGAGAACCATGAAAAGTGTGTCGTTAAAGCAAGGACAAATGATGAGAAGTTGATTCCATGTCAATTCCTTCATTTATTTTGTAATTTTTATGAATAGTTTGGGAGTTTTTTTATGTTTTAATTCGAACGCATAAATAACAGTGAGTGGGAATAAGAAATAAAAAATATTTTTTTAAATTGAGGGATGATCGAATTATCTGACCTTGTCTACTTAAGGCAATTTATTAAGTCCTTCAACAAACCACGCCCAATCTTATTGCGTTTGCTGAAAAATACGATTGTTAATTGAAATTCATTTAATTTGACTGGGGTTAGTAAATGGACAAAAGTTGAAATCTTTTTCAACCCTTTTACATTAGATCGTTCCGGGAAGTTAAAACCACCCTTTAAATTGTAGCTTTGGTACCATTTCCTATTAAGAACTGATTCTTTTTAATTTTATAATGAATTTGGTGAAGTGTATTAAAATTTTGTTGCGGCCTTTTCTACAAGGAAGGATTTAAACTTATTTTATACCCTAGATGAAAGCGTTATTCACAACGTCAAATTGAATTATATATGTTGATTTTCAAAGTAAAAAAACCGAATGCTACTTACAGGCAATACATAATTTTTCTTAAATAAAGTAATGGAAAACTTTTCAGGATAAAAGCTGACAAGGATTCAAATATAGTATTGTACATAATTGTATTGCATTCATAAGCTTAACGATTGCTTCCCTTCTCGAAATGAAGCAAAAAAAGACATTTAATGTCTCCTTGGGTCCTTTTCTTATTCTTTACTTTTTTGTGATCCTTTAACCTTTTACTGGGCTTTTGTAAAACAGCATTTTGTCCTTTTAGCTATTTTAAAAGTAGCGTAAGGATAATTTGCATCACTGTATTTGAGGACTATTAAAGGAAAGTGAACCCTCATTTTTTCGCTTTCCCTCCAACAACTTGAATCCTCGCTGTTTTTGCCATTATACGCGTTACACCAAGTAATGTTCCTGTTCCAACACTCGAATATCAACCCCTGGCCAAGACGAGTTCTATGTACGTACAATGATAACAACCCAAGCGTGGCTGCTCCACCACATCTTCAACATCCATCAGATTTGTCCTTTAAAAGCGTTAATAAAATGACTGACAACCAACTGGGAAATTCAATTTTCGTTGTGATAGAGTTATCATTAAGGTTGCACTGAAGTCGGGGGTTGATTTTGGAGTGAGTTCGCTTGTCTCGTCCTGATTTTCCTTTGGAGTTGGGTATCAGCGAGTTGTTTTGGACGTTTAGTTTTTATCTGGCGGAAAGATTAGTTGCAAGGGAGGTTCAATTTATTATTCAAACTGAAGTGAGGATGACACCAGGGGAGAGAGTGAAGAATTAATTCCATCCCGTGTTCTTGTTGAAAAAAGGCGGCAGGCAAACGGGCGCGGTAACACAATTTAAAATGACCCGACTGATGCTGCGGCCATTAATTTTGTAATTCTTAAATAGGCAAGTAAATTTGAATATCCTTAGGCGGGTATCATACAGTTGTTGTGACCAGTAAATGTTTGAAAGGGTTTATGGAAAACAGGTGATTTTCGGTTAGAAAGCACAAGTAAATGAGCTTTTGGGGGATGTTGTTATAGCGGATACCGAATAAAATTTAATTAAAATCTTAAAATACAATTAAGAATACTTTGAATTAACGATATTTTGTTGATTTTTGACTATTTCTTTATTTAGAAGGTATACAACTTGCGTCGAAAATATTTATAAGAAATCTGATACTTTTCCGAGTTCGTTGCATTAAATTATATTTTGAAATGGCGTGAATTGCATTAAAACTGAAGAATTATTTAAAAGCGATATTCAAACTATACTGTCAAAATTATTTTCTTGAAGGGTTATGTCACCAGCTATTAAGTTACTTGGAATGGGGTTTCTCCGAAATCTTTTTATTTTTTATAGATTTTCTTCTTTCACGGAAATTGCTGCTTGGTAGTAAAATGCCAAATTAAATCATACATTTTAATGATTCAGACAAGAAAACAATGTACAGAAAGAAAAAATCAGGGATAGATTACATTTTTTTTGCCTAGCTTGACTGAAACGTGGAACGAACCTTGATTGAAAATAAATTCGCTTAAAAAGGGCCTGAAAATTTGATTAATGAAGAATCGTGAACGATTGTGATCCAAACTATGCCGGAAAATTTTCTTGTTTTGAAGATGAACAAAACGAGGAATATATAAACAAAAGAAAGAGTTTTTTTAATTTCAATTTAAACATGGCCGAAAAATATGAGCAATGTCTATACCATCATTAACGTTTACTTTTAGCAGGTAGGTGTTATCAGCCATTGCTTATATCATAGTGTGTGCATTTGTGGTACATTTCAACGCCGCTAGATGGGTGTATACGCTGAAAACCCATTTTTAAGTTCCAGAATATCTTAGCGAATTTCGAAGGACTACTTAAAAGACCAAAGCCATTAAACGATGTAGAGCCGACGAAGGATGGAAGTTACATCTCATGTTGCTCAAAGATCTATCTTTGGTCTAAACCTGTAGAACATATCGTACAATGGGTCACAGAGACTAGGGCTGCCGGATGAGTTACGCCAGATCGAACGCAACTATCATCTAAAACTCATCTCTCAACTGTGAGCCCTGACTTTCGCTCGCACTCGACTGCTCCAAATCACCTCATCAACCCCGCAACCCTTTGTTCTCCCATCATTCGCTACCGTCAAGATTTTAAGTATTGCCTTCACTCTGCTAATCCGTTACCTCTGTTAATCTTTCAAACTTTGGCTAAACGCAATATTTCTAATTGCATTAATCGCGATTTGCATATAACCATGATAGCAACAAAAATCGGCAAAGCCATGTGCTTCCACTCAGAAATATTTGCATTTGATGGAACGAAAAAGGTTTTTCCCACTGGGAAAACTTGAACCCACCGTCCGAGTAGAGCCTCAGATTGGGAGTCCGATGCGCTAGTACTTGCACTAGTTTCCAACATTCTTCCATCCATCCAACCCTCAACTTTGATTGTACTAGACATCGAAAGGCTTAAACCAATATTATCGTAATGGGTAACTTTGTACAGGGATTAGGAGATATAATTGTTTTAAGGTTGCCTCATTGCAACTATAAATATAAAAGCTAGCTACGTTCAGTCGCATAAACATGATATGACATGGTAAATGAAATGCTTGAAAATAAAAGAAAACGTGCCAGTTTGGTTTTGACTGCTGAGTGCTGCACGTGAGCCAAACGACTTCCTCGAAAACATTTTTGATGAGGGTGCAGCCTTTGATAATCAGTAAACATAGTATGCGAGTTCGTTATTATAAAGTTTAGACTGTAAAGTGATGAATTTGGTTTACGGTTTAGTCTTCATTTTGTGATTATATTTAGTATAAAAAAGTTACATTAAGTTTTCAGTTAGATTCATATGTTGCTAATTTGGAATACAGGAAGTGAACATAATTTTGAATACTCCAAATTTGGTGCTCGTTTTTTGTTGGTAAGTAATTATTTTGTTATTTCTATTCCAGAAATGTCAACGAGCAACAAATACAGGAAGAGGTAGAAATGCGACAGTGAGGAAATGACTGCTGCAATTATCGCTGCTCATGCGAACAGAATGGGGTACTCAACGGCAGCCAAACTTTTCAACGTACCCCGGTTGACACTTTTTCGAGTGTCAATGAAAAGGATTCATCTATTGAGTCGATTATAAGTAAACCTATTGGCTGAAGACCAGTTTTGAGCGAAGACATGGGAAAGCTGCTAGTTGAGTACATTTTAGTAATTGAAAGCAAATTTCCCGGTTCACTAGAATGGATCTACGACGTTTGGCCCATCAATTAGCCCTAAAAAAAAATAGAAAAAATTCTTTTCAGGAAAGTTATGCCAGGAGATACTAGTAGAAACGTAGCCACCAAGTTTTATCCATAAGGCAACGGAGCCAAGACCTAACGGATTTGCCAAAGAAAGAATGGATGGGTTTCACGCCAATCTGGACAGAATTCAGACTAATAGGTCTTTCACTGCGTCACTATCTTTAATGTTGATGAGAGTGGTCTCTCTATAGTCAAGAGCAAAATACCGAAAATTATAGGACGGAAAAGAAAAAAAAACATATTGGTGGGGGTATTTCATAGCTATAGTCATTTGCATGTGCAGGAGTATTTGTTCCACCCATGATCTTTTTCCGCGTAAAAATATGTCGGAAGCTTTAATGAGAGGTGCTCCAGTTGACTCTATAGGAAGAACACACATTTCTGGTCGGAATCAAACCAACCTCTTTACGCAATGTTTTCAACACTTCGTAGAATATGTCCAATCAACGGAAGCTTCACCGGTGCTTTTCATTCTTGCTAGACACTACAGCCATACGAAGGATATAGAGGTTATCGATCTTGCTAAGCAACATCATATGACGATCCTCTTACTGCCACCTCATTTTACGCACAAAGTCCAACCACTGGATCGAATGTTCATGGGTCCGTTGAAAGCGTATTACAGCGAAGAAGTTCTCATTTTCTTGAGACGAAATAATAGATCTGTAACACAAACTAATATATCTGTAGAGCTGTTTGGAAAAGCCTACTTAAAATGCCAAACTGGAGAGATTGAAGCGAATGGTTTTAACGTTGGTGGCATTTATCCGTTCAATCGAAACATGTTTACTGGAGCTGATTGCAAAGCTGCTGCTGTGGATTTAGAAGAACAAGATAAAAATCCTCCAATCATTCCGACAATGCCTCCCCCAATCGTTGAATATAGTCCTCAACGACTGAACAGTTTCGATGAAACTGAGCCTGGGCCACCAGCTACTGCGACTGAACATCATCCTCTTGTTACTCCCTGTCAGACTTCTCTCGTGCCATCAGTCGTGAAAAGATCAAGCAAAAGAATGCGTTAGCCAGACAGATCGGCCATAATATCAAGTTCCTCTATACAAGAAGAACCTCGAAAGAGCACAATTCAAGAATTATGGCAAAAGAAACAAACCACTTAAAAAAGGAACTTAAAATAGGGTAAAAAATATCAAAAAAGAGACTCAGGAGAAACAGAACAGAAAGCGACTGGTCACATTCGAGTCTTGGTGCTATCTCTGGAAATAAGACAGCAATAACGGCTGAGGCTGCAGTCCCTACTGACGAAAACGCTGAGTGTTTTTTTTTGCAACAGAAAATACAGCAATGACAAGGAAGGCGAAGAATGGGTACAGTGTTTAATGTGCGAACTGTGAGTTCACGGAGCTTGCAGTGGCTATGAAAAATCAGCTAAGAACTATAACTTTCAATTAACGAAGGTATATGATTTATGTGACTGATTAAAAAGCGAATATAATTTTGGATACTACATTCCAAATTACTCGCACAATAAGTAAATTACCATTTTCTGAAATATTTAGTTTAGTTTAAATTTTGAGTTAGTTCCTAAGACATGTTTTGTTTGACTATTAAGATTAAATAAATCAACTATTTTTTCATTCTTATAGTGCTTGTTTCAATTGAAAGACCTGTTTTCACTTCTACTTATTCCTGAAAAGTAAATTGATATTCTAAATATGCTGCATTTCCTCTAAGGAAAAAAACGATTATTTTCTTAATAAAGAGAATGAGAAAATAGTTTTAAAAAATATATATAACATTTATTTATTGGAGACGAAAAGGTAAGAAATATCTTTAGTAGCAGAAAAAATTCATAATCAATGATAATATAGTATTAAAGTGAAGGAACATGAAAAATACTTCACGAGGTGTTTGTGCCCAATAGAATGCGATATCATTGAGCATTGAATTAATGAAAAGGTGAATGCGCGTATGCCCGAAATCCCAAATAGCTTCTGAAGGTAAATCGGTTCTGAGTTGACTTTTGGGAAACATAGCATGACCCAACTAATCAGGAAATCAAGTGGTGAGTATCGTTGAGTCGGTGCTACTGTATGAAGCAGAAATTTAGAACGATATCTCCTCAAGGCGTTGCACCAAAAACGCTTGACACAAGACAAAGACAGTCTTAAAAAATAAAAGGTGAGGTGTTGAGGTGGAGTAATTGCTTTCCTAAAAAATGCTTTTTCCCCTTCCGCTATGAAAAGGATCTTCTCAACTTGATGGTGCCTCGTGGCGTAGTGAAGTGAGGCTAAGCCCAAAATAATGAGTCAATATTCCCATGCTAAGTCCTCCAGTTGAGGGGGAGACATTCAATAGGTAGTTCAGAAGGGCCTAGGAGTACCCTCATATTGAAGGTATAAAGCCTTCAACTCCCAACTACAGAAAAAACATGGACTGGCTGTAATTTTGAAAGGAGTATCGTTTGTTAGCGGCATATGGAAGTAGCTACTACTCAAGATATTCACAAAACGCAAAGAAAACTCAACCGTAGACGGTTCTAAGCCCGTCTGAGAAAGAAGGAGGTATTTCCTTGTTTCCCTAACCCACAGCTTCCATGATTCCTCATTCTAAGCCCTACGATTACATGGTAGTAAATGTTCTAGGTTATCGGTTCCCTAATAATGTGACATTAAGGCCCGAGAAAAACTAAGAACTGTAAATACATCTACAGACCTGCTGCTAAATTCTACTTACCCCCTCCTTCGTGATTATATAATAGGGTAAAAGCAAGTCTTCGGCGCCTGATAATGGAATCAAAGAAGTAGCTATGCCGCCTGAATTGAGTTTGGGGGACAGGATAACTCCCCGTCCCTGGAAAACCCTACATTGTTTAAAACCTGCAAAAGGGCCCGGGAACGGATTGGACTCACGAAAACAACTTCACAAACGCAAAAAAGACTATGGCATTGGATCCTGGAATGCCAGATCACTCAATTACCTTGGCGCTGTTAAGGACCTTTTAAACAGGCCAGTCAATATGAATTAAAAATGTTGGCAATCCAGGAAACGAACTGGACAGGAAATGATACTTAACACATGACATCACACGCAATATTCAAAAGGGGGAGGCCTACTGGAATACGAGAATTTGGAGTGACCTTTATTGTGGATAGGGAGTTTAAATCGTACGTTATTGATTTTAAGGCAGTTAATGAATGGTTGTGCGCAATCCACATCAAAGCCAAATTCGACAAAATCTGGCTAATAAATATTTACGTCCCGAACAAAGAGAGAATGAAGAATCGAAGGAAATGTTCTATAATCACCTGGAAAGACTAGTCGACTCATTACCTACAAACGACAGAAAAAAAATATTCTGGGTGATTAGAAATCTAGTCATAGGTTTGGCTTGCTTTCCACATTGATGCATAAATAAAATGACTTGGTCATTACCGAATGGCAGCACACAAAACCAGGTCGACCATGTTTTCATCCAACATCGTTTGGCCTCAAGCATAATTGATGTCCGTACATACCAAGTAGCCAATTATAACTCAGATCATTACTTGATCAAATTAACGTTGTCGTATGTCAAAGGCGTGTTCGGTGAAAACCAGCCCGCAATGAAAATTTGACATCAAAAGGCTCCCAACAGCGTCTAAGAAAATAAATTTCACGCAGACCCTCGACAACCAGCTGGCCTCCATCTTATCGGAAGCATCACTTAAAACAAGCAATGAGCTCTGGATGGTGAAAGCGGCTATTAAGCGGCAGCTATTAAAACCGTGGGAGAACAAACAACCAGACCTCAAGCCCAGCACAAAAGAAATTATTAATTCGATGATGAGGGCCAGAATGCATTAGCCAAAAAGAATCAGGCATACAAAGCATACGTAGGTAGGAAAACAAGGACGAATAGAATACACTTCGAAAATCTCAGAAGAGTAGTAAAAGGATAATTAGAAATAAGAAAACGAAATACTATAACGACCAATTGAGAAGCATCTATGTAAGTCTAGCAAATAACAACACAAGACAAGGATACAAAATAGTGAAAAGCCTGAAATGTGGTGATGAGCCCAACACCACGCTCTGTCATGATGACATCGGCCATATCATCAAGATGGGCATTATATTTCAGAAATCTCCTGCCTATAGATGTCTGTGAAGAGCTTGCATTGGCCCCACCAAATCTAGATGAAGTTTGCTTCACCATCTAAGCCTAAAAGAATAATTAATTCTCGGACATCGATGAGACTCCAGTGGAGCTCATCAAATATGGTGCCAGCAGTGCTCATAAAGCTATTCACAAAGTAATCCAGCATCTTTGGCAACAAGAACATATGCCAAAAAATTGGAACTAATCAATCATATTCCCCATCCACAGAAAAGGTGGCAAGGTAAAGTGCGAAAGTTATAGGGGCATATCACTAGTTCGTACGGCGTACAAAATATTTTCAAAGATCAAAATTGATGAATTACCTCAAAAAATGTCTCATAGGATGACAAAATCAGATGAATTGATTTCTTTGACATAGGATATTGCAACAGCCAATACTTCATTCAATTTGGAAAGTACTTCAGATGTGTTGAGTAGTAAGCTATAGTCGAAAGTAAAAATAGGATCGAACTCTGGAAAGCGGAATCCTTGAGCAACAAATAAATTCTCGGCGATGAAAGTGACATTATCAAAGAAACATTTATAAACTCTGATCCAGAAATTGCGTCATTTCGCCTAACCGATTCTGAGCGTTATCATATAACGCAAAGTTCTCCAAAGCAGCCAAAAAATAACAGCGATGATGGTTATTAGAAAGATGATGACCGTAGGCACTTTTCTCATTTTTATTTTTTAAGAAAACTTAGTAATAGTGAAACTCCACATCGTCGGTGGTTAGTTTATTCTAGTTATCAAAACAAAGTTTACTATTTTCCGTTTAGACTTTTTAGCAATTCTCAAACTCAGATAGTTCAGGGAGGATGTTGCAACTGGAAACACTTAGCAAATATTTTACAAGGACACGAAAATATCAGAGAACATATGGCTAACATTTGAGAAGTGAATTAAGCATCGGAAAATAAAAGATAAAGAAAATGAAAGGCTAATTCATGAATCTCAAAAACATTGGTACAATTTATTTGAAAGATTAATTGACAGCATTATTAGCTTCACATAATCTGGCACTCAGAAAGCATAGAGAATCTCTTAAAATAGACTGTAATGAAAATTCTGGTAACTTCATAGACTTATTCAAATTGCTTCCTAAATATGATTCCACGACATGACATGTATTAATGACCAACAACTTGTAACACATCATCTAAGCCATGATGTTCAAATTGAGTCGATAAGGCTCATGGCGCAAAGAGTGACCGGAGAAGTGATTCGAGGGGTAAAAGAGGCGAAATATTATTCTAGTTTGCTTAACTGCACAAGAAACTATAGTCAAGTTGAACGAATGTCTGTCGTATTATGATTTTGCAACATAACAGCCGGTGTAGTAGAAGAACATTTTATTGGATTTCTTGTTGTCACTGGGTCAACTGGGGACTACGTAACTAATGCAATACTTGAAGAATTAGAAAAAAATGGACTAGATATTCATAATTGTCATGGCCAAGGGTACGACAATGGTCCGAATATGGTAGGCGAAAAAAACGAAGTTGAAACTCGAATTTTTAATATTAGTCCGTGGGTACTTTTACACCTTGCGGTTCTCATACTTGAAATCTGCTGTAAGTAAATACAGCTAATTCTTCCGTGGCAACAAAATTATTTTTGGTTTTATTCAAAGAATTTATTTGCTACTTGCAAGGTCAAGCAAACTCTGGAAGTTTATCAAAGGCAAATTGAAACGTACTTTAAAACCTTTATCAGAGATAGGATGGGAAAGCAGGATCCAAGCAGTTAAAGCTTTATTATTTCAATTTGATGATGTTGTTGAATGTATCGGGAGCTTGAAAAATCACACAGAAGAATCAGATACAGTCAGTGATTGTGATTCCTTTCTAAATGAAATTCTCAGCCTATAGTGTATTATATCGTTACATTTATGGTATGCAATATTATCACGAGTGAATATCATAAGCAAATCATGCCGATCCATAGAAGTCCATTTAAGTATTACCCTTGATAATTTGCATATGTTCCGTGACTGGATCAAAGAATATCGTCAAATTGGGTTCGGACATTGCTTATCTGGTGCACATCGACTTATTGAAAAAAGTAATTATGACTTGCCAAAAGAATTTAAAAATAAAATGTTAGCCAAAAAGAATGGGATGTTTGCTTATGAAAGTAATTTAGAAATGAGCTTTTCTAAATTAAAGCTTATTAAAAAATTTTTAAGAAATACAATGGGTCAGCAAAGACTTTCAGCGTTCGGAGATTTATCTATTGAGGCTCATATAGCATCTAAGTTGGACTACGATGCAATTATTAAGGAGCTTGGTAAGGCGAAAAGCAGAAAATTTCTGATTATTCAATTTTCACTGCTAAAGCCTAGCCAGCAAGTGGTATCATCTTAACATAGCAGGGATAGAATAGTCAGATAATAGAACTCCATTCACCGATTTTGGAAAATTCGAAAGAGGTATCCGATGGCATTTACGAGTACTAACAAAATGTTTGCATTTACTAAAATGAGTATACAGTGCCCAATCGATGATTTTTCAATTTCAACTCACATTGAGAAAACACTTGCTGACGAGACTCTGATATATTGATGTTAAAGTAAAAATGTGTGCTTCTGCACAAATAAAAAATGTGTCTAAATTGTTTGGTTTCCATTATATTCTTCCAGTTGTGCCGTTGCAGGGCCTCGTGGAGCTTAAATTGCCTACATAAATTTTTGACCATGTGCCGCCGCTACAGAAAAACAAAGGTCCAAGTATACAAATTTGTGATAAGGCCTGTGTTATGCTGTGAGTGTGAAGCATGGACTCTTACCCAAGCATCCGCAAACATACTGAATGCCTTTGAGCGACCGGTCCTTAGGCAAATAATTGGAGCGGAGCTAGATGGGGACCAATGGCGAACTCGATACAACCATGAGCTGGATGAAATTTTTGACGACCCGGCGGTCTCAAAGATTGTAAGACTGTGGAAGTTTCAATGGGCTGGCCATATGAATCGTATGGACGAACAACAAATAACCAAAAAGGTATTCGTTGGGAGAACTGAAGGCGGAGACCAGTGGGGAAACCGAAGAAATGCTGGTTTGACTCAATCGACCCAGACAGTTCATCGCTGCTCGGATTTTGAAATTGGAGGACACGGTCAATGGACCGAAATAGTTGGAGACGCCTTTTGTAGGAAACGAAGTCCCGCGAGAGGCTGTAGTGCTATAAGTAGAAGAAGAAATAGTGTACCCTATACAGTTATTCATAAATTTGGTACCATACATATTGTTCCAATATTTACATTGAGGTCTATTTAAGATGCTAATAACGTGCATCATAATACTTCAATAATTGAATTTACTCCAAGCATGTCCATCCATTCTACATGCTACACATTTTACGACTTAGCACAACGTTGCAATGTCGTTCGCGTCATGTCCACTTGCATGTACTGTTGACACTAAATTTTGCGAATTAGCCGTTCCAATGTACCGTGAAATGAAGTCATTGTATTGCCAAGAGATTTTACAAATTATGCAAATTCTTTACGAAATTTCAACAGTAGAATTCGCCGATTGTATCATCTCGATAATGCATTTTGTAGCCACGTATATGTTTCAACAATTTTCCAGTTAAATGAAATGTGGGGATGATTTCTGTCCAAGCCTTGAGTGACAGGTATTAGAAAAGTATATTGCGGATTACTCCATGCAATTACTAGAATTGAAATTATTGCTTTCAGGTGAAATGTGAAAATGATATTGTATGTATTATGCTAATGTTGATGAATTATGAACACAAGAATATGAAATTAGCGAATGGTTTTATTGTTAGTATTTTGGAAGCTGTAGTGTGATAAACCACTTATGAAAACAGCAGGTTTTAATTTTGACATGGTATCAAACAGAGGGAACTAAATGTTTGCTGATACTTTTCTAGTGTAACTCACAAATTCTATTAGGAAAACCATCATAATCCCCAATGAATCAATTGAGTTTCAAATTAGAGTGCAATTTTCCGGCGCATTGAACGAATCGCAAATTAGCATTAGATACTGAAAAATTGCGATTCTGAACGATGCTCATAATCAGTTTGATATTATAATGCCAGTTTTAGAAAACGAAAAGCAAGGAATAATTTAAATGGTAAAATGCAAACATGTTCAAGATAGGCAGAGAATACTTCTACCAGAAAGATTTTATATTCAGTCAATAGAATTAGCCCGTTCAAGTTAACCAAAATGATAGGGTAAGGTTACAAACATTTGTATACAGCGAAAAATTGGTAGAAATGTTCGGTATGCAATTATAAATGAAATGTGAAAAGTCCTTACCGATCCCACATCTGCAAAAATTTTTATTAAAGGTCAAATTTATATTAATATACGTTTTTTTCCCGTTTTTCAGCCAAACGTGAAGTTTTATTATAAAAATAGTATGCATAAAATTTGTAGATCATACAATAATCCATAAAAATTGTCTTCACACTTTTCTTTCTAAGAGTCACCGTTTCTGAGATATAACGATTCAAAAAAGTGAAGAAATTTCATTCATTATAATTTGCATAAGTAAGCCCCGTACATAAAGCGTGGTCCAACCATAATGCACGATGTTAATTATGAGTCACACCTTAACGTCAAGTTGCTCCTTCAACTTAATTTGACATTTCTTTGTTTCAGTGTTTGCCAAATTCAATCATGGAGAGGTACACAATTGAGCAACATGTTAAGGTTGTTGAAGTTTTTTACGAAAATGGTCATTCAAATCAAAATGCATTTCGTGCACTTCGTGATTTTTTTTGGTCAGCGTAATCGACCAAACGTGTCCACAATCGGGAGAATCGTGCGCAAATTTCAACAAACTGGATCTGTAGGAAATGTGGAATTGCCTTTGTCTGCTCGCCTAGTTCATTCTGCGGAAAACATTGCTGTTATTCGCAATAGTATGGCAGAAGAGCCGTCAACCTCGATTCGTCGTCGCGCCCAACAATTGAACATCTCACGAACATGACTGTTCCAAATTTTGAATAAAGAGTTGAATTTACACGCTTACAAGGTTCAATTGACTCAAGAGCTGAAGCCTACTGACCATTTCATGCGTCGGTAATACGCCAAATGGTTGGCTAAACAGACAGAAGGGAATTGTGACTTTACAAAAGAAACCATTTTCAGCGACGAGGCGCAGTTTCACCTCAGTGGATTTGTTAACAAGCAGAATTGCCACACTTGGGCAAATGAAAATCCACGAGTGATTGTTTAAAAGCCAATGCATCCCCAAAGAGTGACTGTTTGATGCGGTTTTTGGGCTGGCGGCGTCATCGGGACGTACTTCTTCGAAAATGAGAATAGCCAAGCAGTTACCGTGAATGGTGTTCACAAGTGCGAGATGAGAACACACTTCTTGTGTCCAGAAATCGAGGTTATTGACCTGGACGATATGTGGTTCCAACAGAATGGTGCCGCTTGCCAAACAGCCAACAAAACAATGTCTCTTTTGCGCGAAAAATTCGATGGCCGTGCTATCTCACGTTGTGGCAATGTTAATTGGCCACCACAATCATGTTATTTAACATCGTTGAACTTCTTTTTTGGGGATATTTAAAATGAAAAGTGCACGTCAATAAGCCAAGAGCAGTTCAAGAACTAAAGGATAAGATAGTTCAGCACATTAACGACATTGAACCTCAATTATGTCTCAGAGTCATTGAAAATATGGACCATCGGATAGAAATATGCCACCGTAGCCATGGCGAGCAGATTCTTCTATTATAATAGAAAATTTTAACATAATTTTTGGAAACTTTTTGTCTTATTTACAACTAACATCATGTGTTTCGATTGGACCACCCTTTATTTTTCCTCGACTGCGTTATAAGATTTGTTTTATTTTCATTGATTTGTAGCTCTACTGGTTTTGCTTCGCTATCAAGTTTCTGGAAGAGCTCTGTGGCAGTTGTTAATGAACGTGAAAAATGTTGATAACGTCCGCATACGCTACCACTGGACTCGACTTGCATAGTAATGTACCTCGAGTTTCGACATGTAGCTTTCTTATGGCGTATTCCAGAGCCAAATTCAATAGCAATGGAGCCAGCCCATTTCCAAGTTTTAGTCCGGTAATTGTGTCAGAGGCATCAGTGAGTTGGTTATTGATGCGGACTTGGGAGGTCATCGACATCATTGTCGTTTTGGTAAGGCGGACTTATTTGGCTGGCATGTTAAAGCAAAGGATTATTGGGCACACTACATTACGATCAATACTGGTGTATGCCTGCTTAAAGTCAACAAAAATTTGGTGTACGTCTATGTTGAGCTTCCAGCATTTTTCAAGTACCTGCTTGTCAGTGAACAATTGGTCTATTTTCGATCTACCTGCCCTAAAACCACCTTGATACTCCCCAATAATACTGTTGGCATGTGATCCAATTTTATTTTCTGCGATCTTTGATAATATTTTGTGTTTTGTATTTTGTATATTTTAAAAAATACTAGGAAATAAAATCAAAACATAAGCCGATAGTATTCTTGAAGAGTATAATGGTTACTATGCAGCAGGTAAATCAATGGTAGAGCAATTGTTTACAGTCAGGCAGGTACTTGAGAAATGCTGAGAGCTCAACATAGACATATATCATATTTTCGTTGACTTTTTGCAAGCATACGATAGTATCGATCATGGCTTACTGAGCCCAATAATGCTTTGCTTTTGTATTGCAGCCAAACTTGTCCATTTTACCAAAATGACAATGACGTCGACGACATCCCAAGTCGGCATCAATAACCAACTCATCACCGCCTTTCATACAAATATTGGACTGAAGTAGGGAGATGGACTAGCACTATCGCTATTGAATTTGCCTCTGGCCTCTTTAATAAGAACAACTAGTGAAAGAGACAAAATACGCCGAAAGGTACAGCTTGCAAATGCAATTTTAATTATAAAGACCAGCTGCATACACAGAAAAACAAAGCTCCAAGTATACAACTTGTGCTATGTTATGGGTGTAAAATATGGACCTTAACCTAAGCTCCCGCAACATAACGAACATCTTCAAGTGACAGGTACTGAGGCAAATCACTGGAGCGATTCTAAATGGAGACCAATGGAAAATTCAATAGAACCATGAGCTGTGTAAAATTTTTCACGAGCCGGAGGTCTCAATGCTTTAAATACTGCAGAAGCTGCCAGTGGACTGGTCTTGTGAATCATATTGACGAACGATGGATACTGTTGCAGCCACGGAAGTCTCCGCAGTTGCAGACATTAAGTTGTTGCAGAGGGGTGCGTAGCTCGGGGTCGTATACTGAGGCCGGCTAGCGCTTAGTCATGTCACGGGTCTTCCGGGACACCTACTGCTCGTGCGTACCATTTACCACGTAGGGAAAAGGACGGGAGAGGAGAGGGTAATTATGAGAAATGAAAAATTTGTGTGCCTAATGTTTCATCGCCTTATATTTTTACAAAACTTAATTTCCCCACAAGAATACACCAAAGATAAATAAGATACAAAAATTCAATCAAACGAAGCCCTCTTTTAAAACCAAATTTAAATAAATTCAAAAATGATATTATTAAATTGAAATTAATATCCCATCAAATAAATTACAAAAAATTTATTCATGAGTTCAGGTAGTGTTTGAAGAAAAAAAGGAAAGAAATAGAGAAAAAGAAAAAAACAATTCAAACTTACTCACCCTTTGTACTGCGCCGGAGTGCTCTTTAACTGGCAGGGGAACGGGGCAACTGCTAAATTTATAACACTTATTAAATTAGTTCCTCTTTCTATATTATTTTTATATCGTTTATTAAATTTAAGCACAAGTTGTTTTTATTATGAATATCTTTTCAAAGTATTCCGGAGTAGATGTGCACTATCATCACTCAATGAAGGTGCACAACATGATTTATTCACAATAATTCACAGCCACACAAAAAAGTGGGGTATACTTTTGATGCCATATGTCATATCCGTAGTCTTTTAGCCTGCTGAGCACGAACCCGGGTCCAGAATTGAGCCATCACGTCCTAATTTTTTTCTAAACTCAAAAAGTGGGTTAAAAACAGAGAAAATCGTGGAAAGTACGCTCGTAAAATATTTATTTTTGACATTTAAACCTATATTCATATGAATTGAGACCTTTTGAGTACGAATCCGTGACCATAATTAAGCCATCATCTCCTGATTTTTTTCTAACCTCAGAAAATGGGCTAAAAACAGTGAAAATCGACGAAAATACATTGAAAAACATTTTTTCCACCTTTTAACCTATATTCATACGGATCTGGACCTGTTAAACATGAATCTGTGATCAGATTTAGATCATCACGTCCAGGTTTTTTCCTAACCTCAATAAATGGTTTAAGACCAGTAAAAATCGGGAAAAATACATTGAAAAACATTTTTTTTTCAAATTTTAACCCTTTATTCTGTTAACCTTAAACCCTGATCAGGTTAAGCCAGCCCCCCAAGCCCTACTCTTTTCTAAATCCGGCGCTGTTGAAATCAAATACCTCAAAACCTCATAATACATAACCACCAACTCATGCTTAAAAACTTGTGACCTGTCATCTTATTACCCAATTAGCCGTTTTGAATATCCATGTCCAAAAATCCTAATGATTCATACCCTTATACCCAATGACTTACACCTAATAAATCTAAATTCCAACAACCCTAATGCCCAAAATCTGATGCCTAATAAACATAACCCATAACCACAAAATCACACCCAACACCCGACTTGAATAACTTGAATAACCTAAAACTTTGAAACTCAATACCCTGATTAAGTGACTGAATGTTACTGGCTTACCCTATTTTTTACGACTATATCTCGTTCTCTTATTCTCAAAAGATCCTTTTACAGTTTTTCTTCCCGATTCATTTCTTAGCTTTGGATTTGTCTCCCTTTTAAGTGACCAGCAATAGTCAGCCAACATATGGTCATCCCATCGTCCTTGATATCGGTTTTCGATGACTTTAATGTCTTGGTGAAAGCGCTCTCCTTATTCTTCGCTGTAGTCACCGAGATTGTCGGGAAAATCATCGATATGGGAGTCTAAGAAATTTAATTTTAAACTCATTAGGCATCCTAATTTTTGGAAAACCTTAACCATTTTCTTAACTATCTGTTTGTACTTAGGACTTTTATTATTTCCTAAAAAGTTTGTTGGGACTTCTTTAAAACTTCGCTAAGCAGTTTTTTCAAATTTCGTCAATTTCTCGTCTTTATTTGTGGGCCATCAAAAACTTTGATTATTGCATCAGAATATTTGGAAACTTTTGGAACAAATACTGGAAACACTGGCCATTTTTAGGGTTTTGTACTAAAATACAAAACCCTATTGCAATCACGACCTGTGTCCGTCTGTCCGTCCGTCCGTCCGTCCGTCCGTCCATCCGTCCGTCCGTCCGTCCGTCCGTCCGTCCGTCCGTCCGTCTGTATGTCACAGCACTTTTTCTCCGAAACTATAGAAGCTACAATCATGAAACTTTGTGGAAAGGTCAGAAGTGGTGACCTCTTGAAAGTTCAATGGTGAAAAAAATTTTCAAAGGGGTTTAAGGGGGGTCTCCCCATGTAGGGAAGTGACCCCCCAAAAAAAAATTTTCACCATTGGTAGTCGAGTAGGGTGTCATTGGGAAGGTCTCAATGAGATCTTTCCAAAACAAGTCTTAAAATTGCCTTATGAGTACCGAGAGGGGCAGGGGAAGGGAAAATGTACGAACTTTTCGCGTACCCCCCCCTCGCGATTGGACACCTTCCATCCGAAAAATCTGAAAAAAATCATGGATATAGGCCTTAATGAGTACAACAACAACAAATACATGAGAAGTCGAAATTCACTCAACTTTGTTAGTAATAGTATGATTTATCGATTTTATGTTTTCTTGAATAAAATCTTAACGGTACCCTTAAATTCAATAAAATTCAGTACACAGATGACTATTTATAAGTTTAATCTTTCCTGAAAGTTTCATAAAGATCGAATAATATTTAACGAAGTTATAGCGATTTGAATTTTCCTGCATTACTATGGAACAATATGCCCTGTATTACTATGGAAACATATGGCAATGGAGCCATATGCGCTTTTTACCGACTTAGAAACTACAGCTTTGCTAGGATTTGCATGAAAATTTCAGGAATGATAGGTATCATGAAGATAAGTATATACAATTGAAACAAGTCAGAAAGGCAGGAGAGAGCTCCTAGCAAAAGGGCTTTGTAACCATTCTAAGATTCTAAACAAGTTGGGTAGACAGACCTATGCTCATGTCAGAAGGGTTTTGTACTCAACTTACAGAATTCAGTAACCAGTAACGAATAAAATCAAGAAACATGTCATGTTCGACGATCATACTATTATTAGCAAAGTTGAAAGAATTTTGACTTCTGAGGTATTTGTTATAGTTGTACCCACAAATATCTCCCTCGATAATTATTTCAGATATTTTAAGATCACGGGTGTCCATTCGCGAGGGAGGAAACACATTTTTCATGGATTTCCAACCCCCCCTATGCCCCCACAGAAGCAAAATATGTCAGTTTAAGAACTGTTTTGAAAAGCTCTCATAGAGAACTTTCAGTTGACACTCATATCGGCTACCTTTCATGAAATTTTTTTCAGGGGCCACTCCTCTGTACTGTAATCATCGATTCATGGCTTACCATATGGGCTTTTCATCTAACCAGACATTACAGTTTTGATTGAATCATCTCCAAATTTTTAAATAATATGAATCACAAAATTATGTTTAAGATTCAGGTCAGTCAATCATTGTAGTATTATTGGAATAAAATGTTGGCAGATTAAGATGGAGTTCTTTCAAAGAAGGAATATTTTTATTGTACATGTCAGTAAAGTTTTCTTGAATTAAATCATTCTATTTATCCAGATATTGTATATTAAGTACAAAACCCTTCTGACATAAGCGTAGTTTTGTCTACCCAACTTGTTATTTAATGCGTTTACTTCGTAAGTCCAAGTTTTATGTAAAGAGGAGGAATAAGTACTTTTTCTGCATCTACTAAGGGCGTAAAGATAACATTTTCTTCACCAGGAATAAATGACTCTCTTGCTGGCCAAATTTTTTTTTTATAGGGATTCTCTCTATTTCTACTGTTCCAAAGGCATAAATAGCAGGGATAATTCATAAAGCCCGACTGTCAGCCAAGCAATATCGATAAGATTTTGATCTCCGCAGATTTTCCAGTTGTGATCCGCATATTTTATTTTTTCTAAAAGCTTCTTCATTATATCATAATGTTCTTTTATAACTGTGGAATGTGCTATTGGAACAGGAGCATATACATTAGTGTTGTGCAAATAAACTGCTTTGATGCTACGCTTAGAAGAATCTATTAACAATCTCCAATCAACAGGATTATAAAGGCTTCCCTTTAATTCATTTATTAAGCCTTTAATATAGTACAATATGCTAGTGACAAATCACCATCAACTTTGAAATATTTGCGATATTCTCGGTCCCTATTACTGTAAAATGAAACTCTAGTTTCTGGCTTAAGCAGATTTCTTTTCATCAAAAATGAAGCAAGATGCTCTGCACCACCTTTGGCTAAGTCTAAGTCTCTAACTAGATTGTTGAGTTCTGACTGTGATTTGGGTACTGATTGTGGTTTACGATTGTATGGTAGATATATATATACATATATATATGTGTGTGTATATATATATATGTATATGTATATAAATATATATAAATATATATATACATATATATATATATATATATATATATATATATATATATATATATATATATATATATATATATATTTATATATATATATATATATATATATATATATATATATATATATATATATATATTTATAAATATATACATATATATATATATATATATATATATATATATATATATATATATATAATATATATATATATATATATATATATATATATATGTATATATATATATATATATATATATACATATATATATATATATATATATATATATATATATATATATATATATATACATGCATTCACTACTATCTACACATCATGACGATTATTTGTGTCGTCAGTCGATTCGCACTCATCATTATCCGATAAGGTAGAATGATCTACTTCCATAGCATCAGCAACCACATCATTACTTAGTTCAGTAGATGAAATAGCTTCAATTGGTCTTGTTACTGTCAAAACATCTGTGTAGGTCATGCTACTTTTATTCTTTCGGTTATTACCAAATTTGTCATCTACAACATTCATTAAGAAGAATCATTCACTTTCACAGGAAGGTCTATTCTATATCGCGGGTCTGGTATATTTCACGGCCTTTTTATGTGAGTTATACAACATTATTTTGCAATAATTGCAAATGATATGGGGAACCCAATCTGTATTCTGGTGCAGTAATTCTAGACCGAAGGTTTCTTTATAAAGATTCTTAATCTTGTCTGTTAAAGCTATTCGCGTTTTGCTAAATATATATTTACAACAAATATAACAAAACATAACACATTTTTTATCACAGTTATGAACTGCCCTTTTAGCCTGCGACTTTTTTCTTGTAGTATTATACTCAACATGAGCCAAGTTACCTACACATAAAGAGCTAGGGTCGCTGAATGACCACGGTTACGGGTCCGTTTTCACAACCTGACCAATCGCCGAAACTGGGTTTCCGAGTCCCTGCATCGTTATTCTCTTCCTTCTAACTACCATGACGGCATGAACGCCGTTATCCAGGAACTTAGCCGGATAGTGGAGCAACTCCGTTGACCACTGTCACCGCGTGGAGGTGCCCTGGATGCAGGTAGAAAGCGATATAACCTTAAGCTAGTTCCATCTTTCTGAACAACGGTAATTGATTTTATTCAACTGATATTTTAGGTATTAAAATATTGAATTACAACAATGCGGCTTGGAAAAGCACAATAAAACCAACTATCACGCAAAAACCGCGTGCGCCGTATTTGACTTAAATTTATTGCCAATAACCCAATCACCTCAAGATCCCCAGTATATGAAATTTAATGTAAGTTACCTAAGTAAGTACCTAAAATTAATACTCATAGGTGAAACAACTCAACGAGGCAGGAGAGATCTCCTAACAGAAGGGCCTTGTATCCATTCTAGGGTTCGAACAAAATTTTTTGATACCATGAATCAATGATAACAGTACAGAGGAGAGGCCCTTAAAAAAATCATCAAAGGTAGCCGATATGAGTATCAAATGAAAAGCCTATATGAGAGCTTTTCAAAACAGTTCTTAAAATGACAGTTTTTGCTCTATTGAGGGGGGAATACACGGAAAATATGTTTCCTCCCTCGCGATTGGACACCTGTGGTCTAAAAAATCTTAAAAAATATCAAGGAAGATATTTATAAGTACAACAACAACAAATACCTCAGAAGTCAAAATTCATTTAACTTTGTTAATAATCGTTTAATCCCAACAAAATTCGATATTTAAGTAGCCTTACTCAAGATCCTAATACTCTGTAAGTTTGATGAAATTCATATCATATTCACGGAAGTTATATCCATTTGAAGTTTCTTCAATTACAACAACAATAACACATTGTTTTGGTATTTTATGGACTTTACATCGAATCAGACACTGCAGTTTTAATTTGATCTTCTTGAAGTTTTCAAATAAGGGCAGTAACATTAATAACTTTGGCGACCGTTGAAAATAGAAAAACAATGGATTTTCTTTTAAACGTGCGCATGTCTTTGACACATGTTTTGACTTTATTCGTTACTAGTGGCTGCATTTCTGAGACGTTGAGCACAAAACCCTTCTGACATGAGCGTAGGTCTGTCTACACAACTTGTTTATTATTAAATAGTGTGATATTAAACAGGATCTCAATAGGTCGTGAATTAGGCCTCCTGGAAAAAGCTCGTTAAGAAAAACGCATCAAGTAAAGTACCTTCAAGGCGGCATGGAAACGTGTGCATATTATGAAGAACAACTTTTTGAATCGTGAAACGGTGACTCTTAAGAGAATAAGTGTGGGGAGGATTTTTATAGATTATAGCATAATCTACAATCATTATAAAACTTGGCGATGGACTTAAAAACCTACAAAACCTATATCTGCGAACTTATAACTCAAAAAATTTTTTTGCTGGTGTGGGGTCGATGGGAACCTTTCAATTTTCATTTTCTAAAAAACAAACCTCCATTCCCTACCACTCTCTCCATCACTCTTTCATCGTCACACAACGCTCGTGCAATCGTCGTCGACTCCTACGTGTGCCTCAAGACAATGCTAAAACATCAGTATAAGGGGCACACAAAATGCTGTGAAGTACTCCTTTCCTGCTAGTCTAGTCCAATTCGTGAATTGTTCTCAAAGATGAAAAAAAATTATAATACGACGCAGAAAAAAAAACTCTTATTTTATAAAAACTAGCTGTCTTTAAGTATCTCGACGTTAGAGTCTAAAATGCCCTAAAATACTGCATTTTCAATTCTCCGGACTTACCATTAATCTGAATTTATTAGATGTTCCTTAAGTCTTTTCTTAAAAACCAATAATGAGTTTGCTTTTTTCACTGTGTATGGAAGATTGTTGTATATACGCAGAGCATCATTCGTTGCATCGTTCTTTAGGGTTCGGCCACATTGCGATTTTACTGTCGTAACCACCGATTTTTAGACGCAAATACGAACACACTTCGACAAGATTTCCAAAGGAACTTCAGGCATGCGCAGAACTAATATGTTCATTTGAAGGTATGTCTTTGCCAGGAACACATGCGCTAACTCATCAGCGTCAAATGTCCAAATGATGTGCGCCTGCGCAAGTATCACAAAAACTACGTACTAAACTGGTTTTAGGAAAAATCGAAAATTCCTGCGACTGGCGACCTGGACAAAATTGTCGGAAATCGCAGTGCGCGGGCGTCCATTTAACCATGTGTAACTTGCGACAGAAGTGCGACTATATAGTCGTAGTCTGATGCATCCCTTAGTCTATCAGTTCTGGCGTAAGGTATTACAAAATTGTTGGAAATTAGACATTTGAAGATAAATTTAGCTTTCTCCATATTAATGATTTGACTGAAGGTGAGAGCATTGGTCCGTTGATAGACTAGTCTTGTTGGAGTAAGAATTGGAATGTTAAGAATATTTTTAAAGGCTTTGGTTAGTACCCTGGATATAATATTAAGGTTTTGCTTTATAATAATATTCCGAATATTTGTACCAATTTTTAGTTTAATGCGAATTTTTGTAACCTTTTTAGTCTACATTTGTTGACCGGACCAAATGTATATAAAATAATAAATTCAGTTACACCGTCAAGTTTTGACTTTGATAGGTTCAATATATTATCTATGCTTATTAAATTTCGCATGATTATACAAGTATGTTAACACGCTGAAGCTCACTTTAATATTCGTTTTTCAATCGCGTTCAAAAATCTTGCTCCGCAGCACATTATCAAAACACCTCCCTGAATAGCTTTCATCCTTTCAATGAAATTAACAAAAACTAACAAAACAATGTTTCAGGAAATAGATGAAACTTTTGCATCTGCTACACAATTTCCCGTTGTTTCAATGGAAAAACAAATTTTCTCTGCAAAACGTTCAACCACCTTGCTGATTGCTAAGCGAAAAATTATACTAGGTACCGTCAATATTTTTCCCCGACTATTTTATTCTGTTATTTTCGACAGGAATCCCGGAAAAGCATCCGCAGGATATGGACGAGTTTTCACCAGCCTGCAAGTCAATCGCTTGCAAATGGACATGTGTTCCATCATTGCTCGGATACATGTCGCGCATTTGAGAGTAGTCAAGTTGGAGGATATTTCAAAAATACACTGGAAAATTTTGCTTTTATTTTAAGCTTTTAATTCTGGTCTAAATATATCATCGTATCCGTCAACAAAAAATAATGCCAAACTTTGATTGCCATCTGTTTCAATTAGATCGGCTGGTTAAGCTTGAATTTTTCCATTGGATGAGTGGTTTTGCGTTATCCGATTTTTTGATAATTGGTAATCCTCATTTAACGAGCTTTCGTATTTGACTTAACTAAGACAGATTAAGGAATGTAAGAAACTGGGATGAAGATGCGTAAATTTCTTCATTCAAAGCTTATATTTTAAAGTAGAGACAATTCCGGGGATTTGGAATGATCCTTCTTAACTTATGCGGCTCATGTAGTTAAAAATTGTTGAATAGTAGGTATCTTTCTTTTCTTTTTTAGACATCTGCCCTGTTTTCACATTTTTAGTTTATGCACAGTGAAGAAAACATGTTATTTTATCGAGTTTATTTTCGCCAAATCATATCACATCAATTATGAATCTAAGATACTGTATCACATGTTCACGTCTCTGCTACGCTCTTTGAGCTACCACATACATATGTAGCAATTGAATATTTAACTGAAGTGTCTATCCTTTAATCTACAATGTCTTATTAAGTAGATTACGCCACTAATTCTTTTCTATCTATAAAAATTTTCGCACTGAATTTCAATTGAAAATAAAAAAAAAAATTAATAAAATGTATTAATTTCCACCTATCATTATTTTCCTCTTCATCATCTTAAGGAAGCGAAAACGCTGTCATGAATTTGATTAAGTTGTTATGAGTGCGTAACATTCATTTCACGGCTACGATTCAAATCAGTAAACATGTATGTGGAAAAAGTTCACATTATTTAACGCCACACTGTACACGTACACCTGGTTCGGAAAAAGGAAGAAAACTTTGTTGTGTGAAAATTCAATTGTTACAATTTAGTGAAATGAAGAAAAAAACATATGAGGTCGACATAGCGTGAAGATGTTTTGCGGTTTCATACCGCTTGGACATTAGTATTCGTATTTTTTGTTTTTTTTTAACTTCGTGCAGATTATGATCGGAATGATGTTAAAAATATACAAAAAGATTCGTTCAACAGAAATGTTATATGATACGTTTACGTCAGATATCATCTTCTGTTTGGAATTATTAAGTGTTGAATGTTAATTTGTTTTGAATTAAAAAATATGAATGGATATTATCTGATGGCAGAAGTCAGTTGCAGTTATAGGAAACATCTTCTGCTGAGCCGATTTTTGGATGCATGGAAATTATTGCTTTTAATTTAATTATTTTTACTTTAACCAAAACAAAATATATTTAGATATTCATATTTCTGTTTTTACTTTCAAAGTAATGGCCAAAAGACGCTTCTTGCTTCACAAGCTTTTCACTATAAGTGACTGTAACATTTTTGTCTTAAGGGTTATATTTTTTTGTAATAGAGAGGTGAAGACCCCCTGAGTGTCGGGTTGGCAGGAACACAAACCATCTGGACTACCCACTAAACATCTCCCCTGAGTACCTAAGAACCTAGCCTGGAACCGTTAGACACATCACTTCAGGACAGACGTCATTTCGGTACGTTGCAATGGGTCCCTCCTTTGGGAGTTGAAGGGGTCCCTCCTTTGGGAGGAAGGAGAGGAAAAAATTAAAAGCAAAGTAGTACCTCAATCCTGATGCCTTCGGGTACTCAAATGAGCCCTATTTATCTGCTGGCACTGCAGTAACAATAAACGCCCCATGATTCTATTTGTCAACCGATCCAAGCATCTCCCCGATTTCGACTATCTAGAGAGCTCTCCTGCTTCTCTATAAAGATCCACACCCACGCACCCCATCTTTTACATGAAAAATTGTGTAGCAAACATCTTTCTTCTTTCTGGCGTATAGTTAGGCCAATCTTATCCAGTTACAATCAAAGTGGCTTACCGTGCCATTGATTGAGCCAACGAGTTAGGTCGCGGACTGGGCGTGCTGCCCATTTCCACTTTTTTGTGATTTGATCGTGAATAAAAGTTACGCACTAAGTATCCATGCTTGCGAGCCACTGGACTATCTACTAAATATCTCCCTCGTCTACCTGAGAACCTAGTCTGCAGCTGTTTGACACATTAATTTCCGCCAGCTATCATTTTACTACGCCGTGAGGCGTCTACAAGCTGATGGATCCATCCTCCAGTGGAAGGAGAAGGAGGACTTGTGAGAAACGCAATACCCCAGCCCCAGCATTCCCGGCGGCTGTAAGTCATTTGTATCTTTTAGGACTGCCGGAACATAATGTGCCACACGGTTCCATTTGTCAACTGATCGAAGCATCACCACGACAATACTATATTGGGTGAGCTCTCCCATTTTTGTGGCAGGCATCTTCTTCCTCTTCAAGGTAAAATCTACAGCAGAAAGACTTTAACTTACCAATCTTGTGCAGGTAAGATTAAAAAAGAAGCTAGTTTCACCATACCTTAGATTCAGCCATGACCTCAGATCTGGTATGAGGCCTGAAGTCCACTTTTCCTGCTGCTAGTCGTTGAGTGCACTGTCTCTTTCACAGGAAATTGCTTACCTCGCGTCCTCGTTTTGATACAGGTAAATAGCAGTGCTCTCTACCAACGTAGGTGATCGGTATGGTGCCTGAAATAACTCTGACTGCTGAATCAGAGTCTGCTGGATATGAAGATGCAATTCTCAGTGCTTTTTTTCCTGCATTTATCACAAGCGTGTTTGGTACACCCTCTTACTGAAAGCGTTGCCCTATATATTTACTCCGTGTAGTAGCACTGACCATGTTGCACTTACTAAGAGGCGTCATTTTGATACATTGAGCCACTTACATTGGCCATAAGTTGAATAAAAGCTGATACGCCTGAAGCAGCTTCCTCAACCGTTGCCTTGTTTAAGAGAAGCTAATCTTTGAGTCAATAAATAGCCTCAGGTACTTTAACGTTGGTTTCAATTTGATTAGTTAGTCTCGAATACTCATTACCCTTACTCTAGGGATTCATTTTCTATCCTGATGGCCGCTTCAGTTTTCTCTAGGGCTAGACTGAACCCACGAGCATTCACTCAGTCTCTCACACGGTGCGTTTGCATACTTAGCGTAGGTTGCGCTTGTTCATCCATACATCCAGCATAATCTGCTTACCCAATCCTTCTCGTAGCCATCTAAGCGTGGCTGATCTGGCATCTCCAGTATCAGTAGCTTTTTGTAAGAAATGTTTCACAGTTCTGAACCAAAGATAGATCCCGGGACAACACCCGATGCAACTTCCATATTTGATTGGTGCGGTGCCGTATGATTAAGCAAGTTTCCGTCCTTCAGGTAGTCCCTCAAATGCCGTATGAAATATTCTGAGATTTGGAAAGAGTTTTCTAATGTATCCAGAATATCCAAACATCTAGCGGCACCGAGTGTGGGAGTTCGATGATAGCATGTGAGTGAAATACGTATAAAATACCTCCGCTGTCAACCTGAGGATCTCGCTTGGAATTCTTCGGCATATTATTTCTGGTAAGAGGTTAAGGGAAAAATTGGAATTGCGAGTTAAGCGACTCCTCAGCCCTCATATCCCCGCCTGCATTGAGTTCCTTTTATCTTTTAGGACTGTTCGAACAGGCAAGTGGGGACGAAAGGCATCACGTCTGCAATATTTGTCGCTACCAAATCAGAGACTGTCGGGTATGAAGATGCAATCCTCAGCATTTTACTTCTCTTCTCTATTTGTGTGTCAAGAGTTTTTGGTACAACTCCTCACTGAGAGCGTTGCTTCATATTCCTGCTCCGTATATTAGCACTAGCCCTGCAGCACTCATTAAGAGGTATTATTTTGATGCATATGGTTCCTCTATGTTGGCCATAAGTTGACTTGGATGCAATACACCCGAAGCAGCCTTCTCAGACGTTGTCCTGATTCATTCAGAGAAATTCACCGTCGAGTCGATCAGTAGTCTTATCTACTTCCTTGCTGACTTAAAGATGATTATTATGTCTCCACTACTGATCATCTTTATTTAGGGATTCACTTATTTCTGAAGATAACTATTTCGGTTGTTAGACCAAATCTACGAGCACTCATCCAGTCCCTCACTTGGCGCATTAGCATACCTAGTTCAAGTTGTGCCTGTTCGACAGTGTTACCTGCAACTAGCACAACAACATTATCCGCATAGTGGAGCAAGTGTAACTAATCTGGTATGTGCAGCCTTAGTAACCCGTCATAAGATACGTTGCACAGCTCTGAACCAAGTATCTAGTGAACCTGGAGGCATTCTTATTGTCAGATATCACCAACAGAACGACCCATTGCTTGGTGTTGCTATATGACTCCGCGTTTTGAACTACGCTCACCACTTCTATAATCACATCAAATGCAGAGTGTCTTAGAATAAGGCGAAACTGCCCAAGAAATAGGTCCCCGGAAGCGTGCATTGCGTCACTGAGTCTTCCCTTGATGAGTTTTCTAGCATTTCACTAGTCTGGGCCCGGAAGCTTCCTTGTTTTTAATGACAAGACAGCATCTAAAAGTGCCGTCTGTGTGAAGAGTGGACACTCGATTGCTGCTTCACTGTGGACAGCATCAACATGGACTACCTTGTCTATTTTTTCCGCCTCATGCATGTATGGCGTCCGTAGGGCACCAGATTTCCATATAAATATCTTGCAGTCAAGCCCCACGGGCCCTTCTTCACATTGGCCACTAGTTCTTTCAAGAAACGATCTTACCTGTTGTTAATCAATTTGCAAAGGCATCTCTCGGCCGACTCATATGTTGCAATTAGGCTGCGTGCCTTGTTGTGGTTCCATGCCCACGGAGCCTCATGCCAAAGCTTGTAACACTCCGTTCGCTTATCAGCAATTTCAGTCAAACACCGGCATACTGGGAGTCGTACCGGAGTTTTGACGGGTCATGAAAGCACTACAAGCAGTCGTTATGATGCTCATAGTTGAGTTCACCACGTCTTGAGCTACCAGTTTGTCTATCCCCAGCAAATCGCCCTGCAGTAGAGCACCTGCCATGAGTACCCTGATGAACCTACTGACGTCCATCTTTCTTATGTTCTGCCCAATTGTGAAAAGTCGAAAGCGTGGATATTAGGGAACGACATCGCGGATCTCAAGCAGAATGTTCTAATAAGTACTGGCTGAGTTACTCTTTAATACTCTCCAATTAGATATCCTCCATACAAAAGACTCCGAAGCGAATATCACGTCTAGTATAGTCCTTTCACAGCCAATATTGTGGAAATTTGGCATACTTCTGGTGTTTAACGAGATGAGCGCCATCCTACCCACCATTTATAGGATTCATTACTCCCGCGAATCAGTTTTAGGCATGTCCCATTAAATTGCTTTAGCATTGAAGTTTCCCCCAATGCACATGTTGGTATCTGTGTTTGAGACAGCGCCTTGCAAAACATGAAGCTCGGGTTAGAAAAATGATATCGGTTCATTCGGCGTTAAGCGCACTCAAGAAGGTGGTACTTGAGCACTGAACCCACACAAAGCCATTAATCCATTCCCAGCTTTCCCTTGGTAATCACTTTTCTGAACCCAGATAGGACCAATTACATTAGGACAAATTACATTACGATAATCTGATGCAAAATATTTATTTTGGTGTTGCTCACTCAGCACCGAAAAATCAGCTTTCATATCTCCCGCAAACTGCTCAAGCAGTTTTGGAGTTGTTGGACGGCAATATACGTTTACCTGCCGGATATGTGTCATCAAAGCTCTGATTTGCCTTGGCTAGGGCTTCCTGAAAAGCCTTATATTTATTTCAAGGATGCCCAAGACTTGGTTCTGGATCTGCATCTTTGCAAAGGATACAGTGTGTCTTATTGTAAGCCTTTGTTGTAAGTTCAACCAGTACCTGATCCAACCGGGTTGGTCGTACTGCTTTAATAGCAGTGTTAATGTCTTCAGGTGTTGCATTTCCCCTGATATCCCACAACACCTCTGCTTAGGCTTGGCTATCCTGAAGTTTTACGAGCAGTGCCTGCTGCCGGGGGCTTAGTCGTGGCTTTTTCCGCTCCTGTTTCAGTCAGGTCTTTTTTCTTGCTAGACGTTCATGCGAACTTTATTTTCTGGCACTTTTTAAAGGAGTTTCTTTATGGCTTTCTCTACTATTTTCGTTAACAGCGACTGAAGTTCTTGATCTAGTGCTCCACGTCCATCTGATTCATAACAAGTGTACACATGTGAATGGGCCTTAACTCTTATTTATCACCAATTTTAGGTCCATATATTGACAGATTATGACAGGTTGGTCTTTTACAATTCTAATCGTGGCATCATACACATCAGCCAAACGTTTTATTATTGTTAAAACTTTTTACCAAAATAATGAATCACCAGTGGAAACATTTCGCGCTCTACGTGAAATCGAATAATTTCACGAAATGGACCCATAAATTGGCCGGCGAGAGCGTGTGATTTGACTCCTTGTGACTTCATTCTTTGAGCATTTCTGAAGAATTGTGTTTATGCTGATGCTCTCCAGACTACTGAAGCATTTTTAAACAATATTCGAGCCAACATACGCCTAATAACGCCGGAAATGTGCGAAAATGTCATCGAAAATTACAATCATCGTTTGATTGTCTGTAAAGCAGCAAGAGATTTCATATTTAATTGTAAGGAACCAAATTTTCATAATAAATAAACATTATAGCACAATCTTTACAAAAATTTTGTTTTTTTTTCCGACAAAAATGTATACACTTGTTATGAATCACCCTTTAGTGCCTCTTCCTTTCTTCTTTTATCTCAATCTCTATTGATTAGGCTTGGTATCATTATTTTATTTATTTTTAATGGTGAAGATATCTATGCTTACCCTTTAGGGTTAGACTTCAGTACTTATATGGCTTTTCTTAGGCCTTCCGGTAGCTTGGACCTTCAACATGCTTCTCTGGTAATGCCCTATGCAATTTATGAGCTCCTCTAGTTCAAGGGGTCCATTTTTTATACCTTTGCTGATTTTTAGCAAGTTGCATGCAGATCTCATTCTTTTTAAACCGTTTCCCGTTTTTTAAATTAGCCTTTCTTCTTGATATCATTAGATGACAATTGTACTTTGCAACCTCCTTTCTTGTAAAAGATTATTGGCTTCCATTTCGGAGTACAGTACTTCAACTCCATTTTCGACAGATACGGTAAAATCACACAATGGTGCTTGGTTTGTCTGGTCACTCCTTTGTTTTCCTACCTTGCTTTGGTTGCTGCAGTAGCGAATTTTCAGCGTTCTTTATATTTTACCCCACCGCGCAACGATCAAGTATGTCTGTTCTTTCGTTTTAGGACGCTTTGGCGTTCACATCATATTTTTACTACGTCCAAAAGCCACAGGAATCTCAGTCTGGGCAAGGCTGTTTGCTAATATAAATTTTTGGTCCGTCTTTTCTTTAATTGTATTCGTCGTCATTTTTGTCGTCATCAGTACCACTTCCAATGTCCTGTTAACTCGAATCGCTTGACAAATGGAACCAGGTGGAACATTAGGTTCGGGCAGTCCTAAAATATAAAAGGGACTCACAGCAGCCAGGGCGCTTGGGCTGGGAGATCGCTCTTCTGGCATTTCCTCTTTCCCTCTCCCCTCCCGCTGGGAAAGGGACTCCCCAGCTTGAAGGCGCTCCACGGCGTAACAAAACGAGATCTGGCCCAAAGTAATGTGCCAAACGGTTCCAGGCTGGGCTCTCAGGTTGACAGGTGGGGTGTTTAGTGGGTAGTCCTGTTAACATCATGGATGCAGTAGCTGGTTGTGTGGTTGTTTTTGATATTTTTACTTACTTTTTTTGACTGTTTTTATCTTTTGTTAGGTTTTTTAGTTGAAACTGCCTCAGTTTGATTGGGACCCTCGTCGGAGCTGCTATCTCCGTTCTTATGTGCAGTCGTCGTTTTTGCCCCTTGGTTATCTTTGCAGAGCTGGAAGGTCATGCATGGGTTGGCAAAAGCTCAACCAAACCTACACCACCAACCCAGTGACGGTTTAACCGGGACAGAGGCTGTATGATAGTTGAATTGGGGCCGTTTACACATGAGTGTCACTACGGCGCTACCATTCAAAGTAACAAGGTCCAAACCATCATATCGACGGGCCAAAAGTAGCAATTTGAATTCATTTTCCAAAGCGTGGACCAGATCCAGTCTAGGTTGCAATCTGTCATTCCAGAAGGAACTTCACGGTGCCTTCCATATTCTCGGGGTCCATCGGGGCCCTCCCCAAAGAATGCTCGCTCCCAAGAGTACTCCTGTCTGTTAAACGACATCAATTTTAACACGTTTGCTGATACATAGACGACAAACAAGCAAACAGGCATTACGTGATTTCAGAAGAGTTTTGCAAAAATGAGTTGGCTCAAAATGTAATGGGAAAATCCCATAGAATAAAAGTGTTGCTGTTGAAGTGACTGAACTTTTTTCTTGCGAAAAAATTGAGAAACTTAGCTTATCATTCCAGTAAATATTCTGAAGTGATGGTGAAACGATGTAATAATGGGAGAAAAAGTATTATGTTTAAATCTTTTGTATGTAACAAATAAAGAGATTGCAGAAATTTCCACAAAGATCTCGTTGAAGGTTCCGGTTAGCACGAGTAAATTTCCAAAAATGATTGCTATTTTTTATAGAAAAACTTGTGATGCTTGCCACCCGTTTTTGTGTGCCGCCCAGGCCATGGCCCTAGGCACCCCCACGCTACGCTACTGAGTATAAACTTTATAACATGACTATGTGAAGGTGGAAAAGATTTGAAATTGGCTTTGGTTGTTTTTCATTTTAAATCCAACAGAGAATTGATTTTGGACAATTTGGAAATGGATTGAGCTTAGAAAGTTCAATATCAGTATCCTATAGATGCAAAAAAGAATTAGGCTTAAAATTTCGACTTGGTTAACCACAGTTATGATCCGGGAAAAAATTTGAGTCTTTTTAAGCAAATTCAACTGATCTTCTTATAGTGTGTGAATAAATTTATTTAAGCAATGTTTGGCTTTCCAGTTTTTTTATCTATACGAGCTGTAGAATGATAAGAAGATAAAAGCAAGACTATTTCACCTTTTGAATTATAAGAAACCAAAATTTTTGTTTTCATTATAAGCGAATCTTACTTTTTGATTGTTTTGCGATTTTTTTTAATATTTCAGGAATTTCGCGCTTATTTTTATTGATAGTTCCTACCATAGTTAATTGATATTCATTAAGCATTTTATTACATATTGGAATTGATGTAAACTATCCGTCACAAGTAATGTTTCTTTCTGTATAATATATAGGCTCAGATAACTTCCTTATATAATATGAAGGCACAGATTCAGTATTATCTTTTTCAGTGACAGTACCACAATAGGGTATCGCATTATACAAATAGTGAGTGACTGAGTCATTCAGAGTCATTATTTTCAACCATATTCATCCGGACTAAAAGGTCCCCATAAAGTATAAATATCTGTATTATTGATTTTTTTAAGCCCTGCAAAATACAATAAACTTATCCCGGCCTTCAATTCTACTATGTCTGCATGTTTATGATGTGATTTTATAATCTGTTAATTTTTTTTAGATCATCAAGAGCTCTATCAATTTCTGCATTTGTATACAATAGGATTAGATTTAGAATTTTTTCACTAAAAAAAGTACCCCAAGATTCTAAATGTGTTTTTACATTTGCTGCTTGACCTTTAGGAGTGGGCATATGTACTTCGATTCGACGATTCCTTCTTTCACGTTCAGGCAAAACTAGGGACCACTTGAAATTGTCTTTACCTCGTAAATATTTTGGTCGACCTCACTTTCGTTGTTTTGACGTGCTTGCTTCATCTTCAGATGGTAATTCATCGTTTAGCTGTTCTTCCACATCTATCTGCTCAACATCTTCTACGTCCAAATCCCAGTCATCTAGCTTTGGCTTTCATATAAAGCCAAACATACCTTAAGTTCTGTCGATAATTCAGTTTTCAACATTGATTTTCTTAAAAATTTTGTAAAGCAATATATTTTGGCATATCTGCTCTTAGCTAGAAAAACAATTTTTGAAGTTCATCAATCCCTTAGAATTTATTTTGTACACAAATAAAAAACCTCAAAATTAATGTCACTTGGTTATTCGTACAGTTCTCAATGCCCTGGTACAATGTATTGTACCGTTATTTTTCTGATTCATAATAAGCAACCTTATATGATATTGGCGTTCTGTGTACGCAGCAAAAAAGATAAGTTGCCGATTCAGTGTGTTCAGATGAACTTTTACGAAAAATGTGAAGAATGGGACGTAAGTAAAAATACTTTTATTGCAACTCGTACATCAGCAATATCGCATCATAAAGCCGGTAAATCTTTGCGGGAGGTCGCGAATATTATTAATAAAAGTCATTCTACAATTCAATTCATGATTAGACCCCCTGTATTATTTTAAATTTTATGCTGAACTTATTCAATCAAATCGATTTGTAAGCTGTTTTTGACAAACTCAATAAAATGCTCTAATATCTTCACATTAGCAGCACCAAAAAGAAACTGATGAGATAGAAAAAGAATTGGCGCGCATCTGTCAGCTTTTAGTCGATTATAATATTCTGATTTTTAAAATAATTGACGAGCATTCTTTTGTAAGTTTTCTGTGTGTTGCATGTATATTTAGAAGGTCTTAGAAACTAAATATGATAATTATTGAGAATAATTGTAAAAGGATGCATGAACGGAGTCTTTTGATGACACTTCATAACTTGACTGAATACCTGTTTTTGTGATGTTTTCTGTATTATATAAGTACTTTTTCTGATATATAGTTCGAAATTTATTTCAGAATGCAGAAACAGATAGCTTGCATTAACGAATAGTAAAATTTTCGAGCTTTTAGTGGCTGACAACAGTGATGACGAGGATTGATTAACATTAGACGAGGAAGATCAACAGTTTTTGGAACAAGATATTGATGGAGGTGTCTCCACTGTTGTGATTAAACCCAGTATTTCACCGAATTTTAACGAAAATCTAGAGATCGGAACACAATGGCAGGAAGAAATTAAGGAGGCGAATCATAAAAATTTTACATTGTCTTTCAATTGGAAGAAAAATTCCTACGTTCAGCCTCTTTTCCTTGATCAAGAAGAATACAACCCCGGCGAAATAAATATTTTAGATAGAGCTATTACCTTATCTTTCACCTCAATAAAAATGTTCAATGCAGTGACAAATTTTGATGAGCTAGTTGACAATATTATTGTTCCTGAATCAGAACGATATGCATATCAAAATGAAAGACATTTCGCTCTCACTAGCGCAGAGGATAAGGCTTTCTTAGGGATGAACTATATAAAAGGATATCATATCTTGCCTAGGTTCCGCAGCTATTGGGCCTCAGATCCTGATATGGGAGTTCCTTACATCGCAAACATGATGAGACTCAATCGGTTTGAGGGATAAGAAGAAATTTCGACTTGAGCAATAATAATGATGAACCATCTAAAACTCAAACTTTTCATGATAGAGCGTATAAGATTCAACCAGTTTTAGACCACTTTAATAAGAGCTTTCAAAACGCTATGAAAAACACGAAATTTCAGGTAATCGATGAAAACATGGTCAAATGTACAGGTCAAAATATAATAAAACAGTACGTAGAAAATAAGCCCGTCAAGTGGGGATTTAAAATGTGGTGTAGAGCTGACTCAGCCACTGGCTATTTATTTAAATTGGACTTATATGCTGGTAGAAAACAAGGTGGTAATGAAACTGGATTAGGAGAGTCCGTAGTTTTACAATTATCAAACAGTTTACAAAGTCTAGGGTGCGAGCTTTACTTCGATAACTTTTTCAACTCTCCGAACCTACAACATAAATTGGCCAGCATGAACATAAGAGCTTGTGGAACAGTTCGTCCCGATAGGAAGAATACACCCAAAAATATGCCTGCTGATATAGCATGCAAAAAGGACAACGTTTGCCACCAGTTCCCAAGGAATTTCTTTTATTAAATGGATGCACAATAAACCTGTTTTTACGTTCAAAAACTTCTTATCCCCAATACCTACTGCTTCCATGAAGAGGAGACTGCAAGATTGTTTCGAGAAAATCAATGTCACATGTCCCGAAGTCATTGTAAAATATAATAAAAACATGAGAGGGGTCGATTTGATGGACCAAAGAAAATTTACCTATGACGTGGTTCGTAAAGCAAAAATTAAACACTACTAGCGATTATTTTTTTGATTTACTTGATATTGCTATGAACAATGCTTACATAGTATACAATAAAATGCACGAGGGAAAACAAATCGAAAGAACACTCTTTCTACTCGTAGCCTGGAATTTCGCCAGGTTGTGAGTCGTTCTCTCATTACTGATTTCTCGTCTCGTCGGAGAGCTCCTCCACCTTCCGTAATGACAAATAAGCAAAAAAATTACATACAAAAACGGGGTATGTCTACTCATTTCATTGTAAAGTCAAATATTAGGAAGATATATGTACAACGTGCCAAATCTCGTGTTGAGAATCGAACAAACAATATTTGTTCAACTTGCAATGTTCACTTATGTTATTGAAGAATTTTATTAAAAAATCGATTGCTTTCAACACAGGTTTTGGATTTTTACAATATGTATAAAGTTTTCATCAATATTACTTGTAAATTTTTATAACTGTGGTTTTTCTTAATTTTATACTTTGCGCAACCTTTGATGCATACTGGGATACATTTGTCCCGTGTTGAAAAACATAAAAAATATAAAATTAAATTGAATATTTCATAATTTTATGTTTAAGTGGATCCAAATAAAAAGTTTTACCAGGCTTAAAACTCTGTTGTGTTTTTATGAAGACTTTGTGCGTGTAAGGGTTAAACCCGAAAGCCGTGTTGCGGATAAAAAAAAGGCCCCATGTTTTTGTTGAAGAAGCAGAAGAGTTGTTGGCTGGTTTGTGAAAACTCTAAGCTAAGTACGCGTAAGTTAGCTGCTAAGTTTGAGCAGCATTCAGGAAAGCGGGTGTGTGCCGAAACTATACAGAGAGTACTGAGGAGAGCTGGTTATAACAGACGAATGGCCAGAAAAAAATATATCTATCGGGGAAGAATAGTAAGCAGCGATTTTCCACCAAGAATGCCGAGTTTTGGAACAATGTTATTTTTGTAAATGTGCTTGTACGAGTATGCTTCATTCTTGTCAATAATGCTTCGCCCTTTTTTGGATAAAGCCATAATGCCATCAGTGATAAACTTCTGTGGTTCTTTATGAAAGCTCAATCAAGTGTTTTTCATAGGCTTGACTTGACAGTAAGTGGATGCATCCTTCCTGAGTTAATGCCATGAGCTATTTAGCAGACCTTATATAGAGGGCACATATGGTTCCAGCAACTCACTTTAATAAAGCAAAGTTCGCCCTTCTTTGCCTCTATTATCATGCAACTAAGCAAATAAGGAACTTGGTAAATAATTAAACACAGCTACAGAAAAATACTGATGTAAATTGGATGAAGACAGTTCACAGAAATAGAGAACAAACCTCACAGTTACATCAATGTGAGTGTGAAAATGGCCAAACACATAAATTATTAAATATTTAAGTTTTGTTCTAATTTCCAGCCTTATACCCATCAAAGATGTAACATATATGAGTTATGATGCACCTTTAAAGTGTTTTCTAAAACTTCCCACATTGGTATGCTTTTCAACAAGAATAAAATATCTTCCCACCATATTCATAACTTTTAACCATGCAACTACAAATGTCTACGAGCAATTAGGACAACAGAAGTTTCACGCAAATAGCAAACAGTTAAGTAGCCACATCCATCCAGGAGATATCAGATACTATTAGACCTTAGAGAAGCAGCAAAGTAGTCCGTGCTTGACTCCATGCTCACCTTCCACAAATAAATTTTCCGTGGCTTTTAAATAGAAATTAATGGCTGGTGTGCAGCTATTAAAAATGCACTTTCGTGATGTTGTATTTAAGTTTATTGCATAGTAAATTTAACGGAAAAGATCTCTCCGCTCTTTCACGTTTTTTTACAAAAAGGCAAATATAATAAAGATACAAGGAAAAAACGCAGTTACTATGAAAATGCACTCGCTCCATATTTACTTTTCCAAACCCATTAACGGAGAGAAAAGCGATGCAAAGTTTTTTCTCATCAACCGCCAACCAACTTCTCCGTTAGATTTATGCTAACCCGAAAAAGGATGTAAAACTTCTGAGCAGAAAGTTCAGTAAGTTACTGCTCTAATTTACGGAAAAAAAATGAAGGCAAACGCAGCCACAAAAAATAATTAACTTCCGAATTCAATGGCTTGTGAAAATGGCTGTTGTGTCGAAAAAGAAATGGAAAAGTCGTATCGCTTTATTTTATGTTTGTTACAATGTTCTTTCTTTTATTTTTTAAATCCTGGAAAATTAACTTCTCGAGCAGCACGCTTAAGAGGGTT
Source organism: Odontomyia ornata (assembly GCA_963969285.1). Taxonomy (NCBI): domain Eukaryota; kingdom Metazoa; phylum Arthropoda; class Insecta; order Diptera; family Stratiomyidae; genus Odontomyia; species Odontomyia ornata. The sequence goes on from OZ017741.1 coordinate 296,318,145, forward strand.
GGTAAGTTGTCCTTTGTCTTGCTCTCAAGCGGAAATTTAATGTATCTGAGTTTGATGCAATTATGCTGGAAAAGCGTTCAAATGAAAGCTATCAGTTTTCCATTAAACAATTAACAGTTTGAAGAAAATTTCAAAAAAATTTTTCTTGCCACTAAAATCTAAATACAACCGTCAAAGCTTGAATTCGTTATGCCTTCGAACACAACTGCTACTAATTTCTTTAACATTACCTCTGCAATAAAGCGCGAAATTTGAACGCTTCTGACGATTGTAACCTTTTGTTCCAAATGTTCTTAAATCTTTTCCATGTTATTGCCAATCTCGGCAATAAGCCATGCCTCCACTTCAGCAACACATTCGCTACAGTCTCCCACGTGAAACTGCTTGTTCCGCGGAACGAGTTCACTTCAACCCTTTTAATGTCGCTGACAAATATGTACGTATTTCCCCGAAATAGAGTCATAGTTACAAGGGTTTTAATAAAATTGAACTTTCAATTTGGTACACTTCTTGTAACACGTTCTTTGTATATTATGGAAAGGAACAAGTCTTTTACTTTAGCCTGGCTCATTCGGCAGCGTGTACGAAGCGTGGTAACAATGACATTGAATTAATAATTAACGTTCTGTGTTGTCGCATTTGAAATAGGATTTGAGGAAAACAAGTGCTGTGTGTAGTTCTCAAGATGTAAATGTTCAATATGAACACGAACAGAAACGTGGAGGTAGAAAGGGCAAAAAGTTGAATTCTAAAGTATTGGTAAAGTTTTTACTTGTCTAACCCCCAAGAGAAAATTCTTTGATACATATTTATTTATTTATTTACCTAACTTGTTTGGTAAAAAAAATTATAAATTATCACGAAGAAATACAAGTTAAAATTCACAAAATACAAGTTAAAAATAAAGGATACACTTACAAAAATACAAGTTAAAAATAAAGGTCTAGGAAGAGAGGAACATTGATAGATTGGTTTTAAACTGTAGTCTAGATATGGTTGGGGAAAAGCAGTGGCTCAGGCTATTAAATATTTTGCAGCATCTATTAATCGGTTCATTTTCACCGCAGATGGTAAGATGTCGACTTTCCACCAGCAAACGTGAATATCTTTTAAATCTTACTGGTTCGTTCAAGGATATCCTGTCAATCAGATATTGAACTTTAATGGTACCACGGAGGACATCAAATGCAAAGCAAGAGCATGCCATATTTCTACGGGAGGCAAATGAAGATAAATTTAGAATGGACAACCGATATTCATATAAAGGCAAGCTCTCTGCTCTTATGATTGACGCGATCAAAGGCTTTACTAAAATCAGTATAAATTGCGTCAACCTGGTGCCCTTTTTCCATTCGGGTTTTCCTGAAGCCATGCTGCTGGTCATTGAGACGCTGCTCTATTAAGGGCGATATTTTAGAGCATACTATTTTCTAGAATAATTTTAGGATGGCGGATAAAATGGCAATTCCTCTATAGTTTTGAACACTCCCTTTGCTTTTGCTTTTATGAATTGGAGTCAGGTAAAAAGATTTTCAGTGTATTGGAAATTTTCCGCTTACGAGTGAAAAATGATATGGAGAGGTAAAACTAATACTTCACTGCACTGGTATAGAAAATAAGACGGAAGTAAATCTGGGCCAGGTCCATGGTTCAGATAAAGTGTTTTAATTGCATTAATGATATCATCTTCAGAAACGAAGAGTTCCTGAAGTGCTGTTTCAAAAACGGCGTGAGTGTTATCTGCATAAGGTGAGGCGTTTGGTAAGGAATACACTGATTGAAAATGATCTGCGAAGAAATTACAAATTTCTTCCAGGACAGAGTAGCTGCAGTCTTCATAGGTCATTTGTTTAGGATAATCATAAACTTTGCGCTTAATATTTATAAAATCGAAGAACTTCTTTGGGTCTCCGACTATGTTTTCACCAATGAAATCAACATACATTGCATAGGCCTCGCGTGACTTCAATCTAAATTCATTTGCCAGTTCATTATATTCGTTGTTAATTTCATCACTGACATTTGGTTCTTTTTGTATAGTTTTGTGGAGCTTTTTTCTTCTGTTTCATAAATTTCGAAGATTACTGTCCAATCATGGCTCAGACAGTTTGTTCCTCTTTTTGATTTTAGGTGTATGACTTCCAACGGCGTCAAATATGGTCTGGTAGAAAGAGTTCACTGCATCATCTATATATAGCGTCGAAAGCCTACTATTCCAGTCTACATTAGAACTATAACTTTTAATGCTATCGTAGTCAGCATCACGGAAATCAAATACAATCGAGTTATTGTACGGAAGGCTGTTTGTATCATCAGAGATGGAATAATCAACTGAAAGTGCAGAATGGTGAAGGGTATTTTTGAAAGATTTTCTATATCATTAGTTGAATTAACCACCACCTCGTCATAAGCCTTCGTGAAAATTAGATCTAACCAATTGCCAGGGGAATTGGGTGTCGGAGCTACTTGCTATAAATCATTGTCGCACAATGTAAAAACTAGGTTAAAATCAATATCGTATCAAAGATTCAACGGAATAAGACGATTGTCAAGTTCATCAACTACAAACTTTAAATTGGGCCTGTGAAAATCCCCAAAGATAATAATTTTATCTTCTTCTTTCGGGAGTTCAGCAAGTGAAGAGACAACCATACAAGCCTCTGTATAGATTGTCTCACTTGATTCTGGGGGAATATAGAATATACCAAAATACAAATAAAATTTATTTATTTTGATTTTCGCTATTACATTTTGGTTGCGGTATTGACGATATCACTCAAGTAAGCGTTGTGTATGTCAATTAGGACACTACCTCCTTGGGTTAGGCAAGTGCTTAGAAAGTCTCGATTGTTTCTATAAATAGACCAACAACTATCGAGAATCTCTTCGTTAAAATGGGAGTCATTCAACCAGGTTTCTGTGAATGCAAGGATACTGAGAGGGCATAATTTAGCGTCAAGAAAAAGTTTGTTGAGTTTGCTTTTCATTCCACTACAGTTGTGGTAGAACATTTTGAGGCATTTTGTGGTAGAGCTCTTATCGTGGAGAAAAAATTTGTGATGTTGCTCACGTGACCTTTGGAGCGAGGATATATAATTTGAGCTTCCATGAGAAGCGTAAGTTTCAAGATCTTTTTTGGCTTATTCTGATGTAACACCAAGTTTCTCTTGGTACCTAAGATATAGTTTTTGTAGACCATCAATATCTATCAGAAGACCTCTCTGGATCATTACTTTTATATTAGTCTTCGTTTTACCATCGATACATGTTGTGTCTGGTGCTTTATGCATGTAAGCTATGTAGAGTCGAACGAACTCATCCAATCTATGCTCATCCAGTCCTGATTGTAGATACCTGCTCTGAAGATCTTTGCTAGTGTTTATTGGCGCTTTTACAATCGGAGGTACGAGTGGGTCTGAAAAGGATTGTTTTTCGTTCAAATGGCAACTATACAATTAGGAGACGAAGTCTGAAACCCACTTCTTACGAAGTTCGGATATTTGGAAGGAGGTTTTATAGGGTTAAATTCAGGAATTGAGCTTTTATTATTTTCTGAAGAACCAATATTTTCGTTAGGTTGGTTATTATCAGAAATAGTACTGTCTCCCATCAGCCTGTCAACTAAAGGATCTGGAAAGTTGAAAATGTTTTGAGTAATAAATGGTTGGGTATTGTGAGTAGTGTTAATATTCAGGTTTTTGTTGTTTGTACAAATTACCGTTGCATTTTTGTTGTTGTTGTATTTGCTTGGTTGATTATTGCTGACAACAGGTTTCCTTGATTTCCATTTCTTGAAGGCCAATCCGCTTCAATAGATGCTACCGTTTTTGGATGTGTGATTAGAGAGATGCTAGGCATATTTGTGCGGTGTGTACACTTTGAACGATTTCGTTTTCTTACTTCTCTGTGAAATTGCATCCACTCTGCAGTCTTCCAGTAATAGATATATTTCCAAGAATTTTCAAACTCGAGCAGTATTAGTATTCTTTGGTGTTTTCTTAATGAAAAATAATTTCGAAATCGTTGTGCTGATGATTCGTGACATTAGCCTTCTCCAACCGCTCAAGTCTTTTTTTCCATTGGTCAACCGACCAAAAAGTGCCCAATTTATAGATGGGGCTGACGATTTCGGATGTGTTATTTGAAGCAGGTACCACCGTCACTTCATTCATACCACATGATTTCAGACGGCAGGCATTATTTTGAGCTGGAAAAACGTTTTCAATGTTACGCTGCTCCGTTATTTTTTCTTCAAAAATATTACACTTTTTATCGATGTGTTCCAATTTTTCCGATAGCTGCAACAAGTTTATTTATTTATTTATTTATTTATTCCATCTTACAGACTAAACAATCCAATCACAAAATGGAACGCAAAGAACAATCAGCAAAATTTAAATGAAAAAGAATACTAAAACGTCGATTATTAAAAGTTAAACTAGTAGTAACTCTCTTAGTTTTTTCTTAAATGCTATGTAAGAAGAGGGGAAAGGACCAAGCTCGAGATTATTATGATTTCGTACGATTCTTAAGATTGGTGAATAGAAATATAAATCAGTTCTAGCATATGGTATAACGAAATAAGAATTCATCCGAGATGAACGAGATGTTTGTCGGAAACGCAGCTCAGAAAAAATATTTAACGGGACTTGATGGTAGCAGAGTTTGTACAAAAAACATTGGTCTAAATAAGTTCGTCGGGATATTAGGGATGGAAGAGATAGGAAAGATAAACGACTTTCATAAGGCTGATACGGCAAATTAAACTTAAGGAAAAGAAAACGCGTGAACTTTCTTTGGACAGTTTCTAAAGAAGTCACGAGATAGGAATATCGGGGGGACCAGATAACAGAACAGTATTCAAGCAAAGGGCGAACAAGACAAACAAATAGGCGGACAGAAGAAGAGATGCTATTGAATTTATGTAAATGTCTAAGGATAAACCCGGAAACTCTAGACGCTTTAGTAATCACATTTAAAATATGTGCATCAAATTTGAGTTTTGGATCAAAAGTTACTCCAAGGTCTTTATGACTGAACACTTCAGAGAGCAAAGCATCATTTAATATATAATTAAAATTAATAGGAGAGTCCTTAAGAGAAAAAGTCATTTTATGACATTTAGTAGTGTTAAGATATAAATAATTTGAAGCACACCATTCATTTAGAGCATTCAAATCATTTTGGAGGAGCTGACAGTCTAAATGGGATTTGACTGCTCGAAATACTTTGAAGTCATCTGCATACAAAGTTGTCTCGCTCAGCTAGTTTTTATGTAATAGTGTTAAGCATATCACTGAATGCTTCTTCACGGAAAGGTTCTCTGCATGATGGTTGGATGCTGGAGATTTGCTCTTTCACGGAGATTAGTCAATTGTCAAATATCTCAAGGACTTCCAATATTTTCCTATCGCTCTTTCATAGATTTATAGCTAGCTCATTGAAGCTGCTAACAATCTCCACAAAACTATCCTCATTTGCTTGAGATTTAGATCGTAGTGGAGCGATTGTCTGATTTTTTTCTTCAATGAGATTTTCAATGTAGCCGGTAATGTTATCATACATCTCTTTCAATTCTTGTACATATATCTTTCATTTTAAGAACTACTTGTATTCTCCTGAGTTTGATTAGCCAATAAACCTCTACTGAGGGTATATAAAACTTAAAACTGATGAATTCAAAATTAGCTTTTAGAATCTTTCCCCGATCATAACATTCCGATTTTGCTGAAACCTCAAAGAATTGCAATGATTGAATTTTGAATAGAAATGCAATTTAGGCAATCATTAAGTATTGTAACGGTATAATAATTATAACTATCACGAAAACATGTTATCATTTTCCAACGTTCCTTGTCTTAGAGTTCCCGAAGGAAATTCAAACCAACCCCTCATCAGATTAGGGCGTAAAGTCTCGAGGCGCATCAACGAACTATGCCACTTAAGGCCTAACGTTTGGATGCTCGTAGTTTCCCCCGAGGTGGCTGTTTGGCAGCCAGCTGATTCGGAGAAAAATTTCAGTCGTGAGCCTTGACGTGAGTAGACTACGCTCGAATACAATTTTTCAGTCACCAGTTCAAAATACCCATTTGAAACGCATTCAAAAATTTTTGGGAGAAAAATTTGGATACCACTCTAATACAGCCTTTCCAAGGTTTCCAACAACAAAGCAAAGGAGAGCAACTCCCAGCTTTCACATGGCTGATCTGCATACTGATGAGGTGACAAACATAAGCTACTTTGACTCGAAACGAAACAACCTACGCCGATTGAAATCAACAATATACAAGCTACGACATCGCGGACCGAATTGAAAGCACTGAATCCATTAGTAACGGATTATATCAAAACCCACCCGCTCAATGAAATACTCGCCTTCCATTTTTGGTTTGCTGAAATTTTCTAACTACTCAAAGAAAGAAGAATGTTTACGGTTACAGTTTATTTATTTATTTTATTTTTTTTTTTTTTTGAATATTTACATTGACCATGATAGAACTTAACTCCCATAATAAGCGATTTTTCCAGACGTCGTCAACTCTCTACGATACCTTTCTTCTTCTTTGTCATAGCACTACTGTCCCTCTTGGGGCTAGCTGCCTGCTATATGCGCTCCCAACTATCTCGATCCATTGACCGCGTGTTATAGTATCACAAATAAAGAAACAGAAGACAATCTGCTAGCATGCAAACTTTAGCAAAATTTGATACTTTCACAGATGTTCAACATGACTGTTGTAACTTTTGAACATCTCCACCTGACTCATGTAAAGATATTGATAATGTAAAGCAATACTTTTGAACATCTGCATTTAATCCACAAATTACAAGTTATCGATAAAATACAAAAGATTTGGAAAGATAATAGATAAGTCAGTCAACGCAACAAGAAGTTATTGTAAAGCCCGGTCAATAATGATCAGTAGAATCCACGAAATATAATGAAGTGAATAATTTTAAACTTATCTTGAGCTTTTACTAATCATAATTGAAAGGACCACGGAAGGTCCAATAATTTCAATTTTTTCAAACTTCGCGTAACTCGAAAACAAAATTCGTGTCCCCCAATTTCTAGATATGAGCAGCGATGAACTGTCTTCGTTGACCGAGTTACATCAGCATTTGCCTCATACTATTAACAAAGCTTTCACAATATGCACAATAACTTTATGAGATAATGTGTATACTACAGCGTTGGTTTAAATTTTAATGAACACAAGGAAGAACCGCTTTACTTCAACAAACACCATAGCTTGCAATTGTGACATTCTTGACTGCTTTAGCACTAGAGAAAACCGAAGGGGTCATCTTGACAAAAAAAGAATCCCTAGAGTAGAGATGGTCAGTATTGGATACATGCTAATCGAGTCGAAGCCAGCGGTGACGTGCCTGGGGCTGCTAATCGACTTAAATATGAGTTTCTCTGAGCAAATCAGGCCACCGGCTGAGAAGGCTGCTTTGAGAGTGTCGGCTCTGAGTTGACTTATGGCCAACGAAAGGGCAACCAACCCATCAAGATTATGTCTCTTGATGAGTTATGTAGGGTCAGTGCTACGGTACAGAGTAGAAATATGGGGCGACGCCCTCAGCAAGGAAGTATACCCAAAACGCTTAGCATAGTTACAGAGAAGAAGACCAGTGGAGATTTCGTCTGCATATCCGACAGTCGTTGCTTTGGTACCTGCTGGCCTCCTTGCTAGAGACCACCATGTTATCTAGCTACGTCGAAGCAGGGATACAAAGAGATAGTTGATCGCGAGGTGAGACAACACTCGTTCAATGATTGGGAGCAGTCCTGGGTAAATTTAACGAAGGGAAGGTGGACTGCGCGCCTCATCTCAGGTGTGAGAACGTGGCTAAATCAAAGGCATGGTGGGGGGGGACCTCAATTTGAGCCGGCTGTTGTGCCGACATGGTTGATTTCAGTCTTATCTGCACAAGATTGGTAAGGTTCGGTTTCACGATTGTTGGTTCTGCCCAGGAGAGGAAGATGATGTCTACCACACATTTTTTGCATGCAAAATCTGGGACAGGCTACAACAAAACCTCTACAGGGAGATGAGAGTGCTCACTCCAAATTGTATAGCCGGAGTGATGGTTGGATCTGTTGACAAATCGAGCCATGTTGCAGTAGCTAAAGACCCCACGGCTGGGGGGGTCTCTTGTCTAGCAATCTCTCTCCTCTCCCCTCCAGCTAAAGGAGGGATCCCAAGTTTAAAAGTGGCTCACAGCAAAACAAAACTATACCTGGCCCGAACCAATATCTGATAACAGGCTGGATACTCGGGTTGGCATGGGAGATATTTAGTGGATCCACACTCTGTGCATAAATAAAATTCATGTCTCAACCTAAGTAAACGAAGGTTTATCTAAATGAGCTGAAAAGCCAAAATTATGACGATAATCCCGTTTCACTACCTTTGTGAACTTTTGCTGCTGAGTTTCGGACGTTACTATACCACATAAATAGAAAAAGACTTTTGGGATGATTAAAACACCTCCTTTATATATTGAAAAACAATAACCATAATTTGTGTATGTTAACTCACAATGAACTACTATGTTAAAGAAAAACTTGTTATAATTCGACCATGCGTACAGTAATATTTGAAAAATACGGTGAAATCATAAGTGGCTGCCAAAGTGAATCTAATGTATACAAAAGTTGTAGCAATCACAGAAGTCGTAACCCAGAGAGGCATGCTGTGGACAGCTAGCGACGGGAGCATCATAATGTGAAATGAAAAATTCGGTTATTTTGGAATTCATAGTCTTATACGAGTATTTCGATTAAATTTTATTTGTAAATTACTATTTAACAAAGTCAATCAAAAAGGCCAAAATTCAATAAACTAAAGCTCCTTTTTTTATAAAACCGGTAAAAATTGCAAATATTCTACTAAACAAACTAAAATCAAATTATTACATAACAAGCGGAAAGAGTAAATTCAACAACAGAATGTAAAAAAATGGAATAATGGAATAATAATAATAATAGAATAAAAAGAAAGATCTGTTAATAACTTACCCCTTGTATGTCTGCGGAGCGCTCTGCAACTGGAAGGGGAACGGCGCAACTGCTAGAATCACACAACTGTTAATTTGATCATTTTTTACACACCTTAAGCACAAGTTGCACAATTTAAGGATAAGTTGTTAAAAATTGCTAATATCCTTTCTTTCAATTGCCACTCAAAAAAGGGACATAACAAGATCTAATCACAATAATCACTGATAATCCAAAAATTCTCCTCGTGAAAATGTTCATCCACTTAAAACTTCTTACTCCCTTTACCAATTCTCAATCCAAATCTTTTCTATTAATTGACACTCCCAAATCACTCAGCCACTCTCCCATCCAATTCTCAATTCCCATTCTGCAATCCAAGTTAAAAAAATTCTTCTCAAATTCCAAATTATAATTACTTAATGATCCCACTTTCGTCATCCAACCTAAATCAAAACTTTTCGCTCCCGCAATACAAATTAAAATCTTTTCCCGACATCGCACAAACTCACTACTCTTTACAAGCCAAATTCAGACTTCAACTCAATGAATTCCGCAATCATTTCCATCCCAATTGCCGCTGTCGTATCAAGGTAACGTTATCGAAGTTGAATACACTCCGATTCCGCTACCCGCACATATTTTCCATATCTACAAATGCAACAATTTCCATTTTGCATCTATGGTGATTTGCATAACCATAATAGCGTTTGGTTATATGCAAATCGTCAAACACACGGAAATAATTGAGGACCTTGCGGCAAAAAGGAGGCAAGTCCAAATTTCAAAACTGTTGGGTATCAAAGAAAAACGTTTTTAAAATGATATCAAATATTGTGAACATTTTTACATATATTTCTAAAGTTTCTGAACTTCTACGATTTTTTAAAGTTTGAATCTGCCTCCGCTTTGCGCCAAAGCTCAAGAAAAATACTACCCTATAATGCACTATGGATAATAAAACACATAAATATAAGTATAGTTTTAATTCAAGAACTATAACTCAGCTTTTGAAAGATAAAACAATTTAACGAAAAACAAAAACAAACAAGTGCTAAACAAACATTATGAATTTATAAGTCAAATTCAGCTTGATCGTCATCATCTTTGCTAGAAATGTCATCATTGGGTCCAACAGCTTCACTTTTAAGCGCGCTGTAGAAATATAGTTGATTTAATGGAACATAGTTCTTTCCAAGCTGCATAATATCTTTGTACTTAGCCATTTTCAACGGCAATGCACTGTCATACAACCGTTGCTGAGGTAGAACCGATGTGTTGGCTTGTACATTTCTCATTAAGGAAAAATTATAAAACATAGGCATTCCAGTAGTAATACTACCTGCAATAATTTGAATGTGGTCCTTACTGTATTGAAAAATTCGATATTGAGATAGTTTGAATCGTATCTTCTCTACATTTGTTATAACTTTCAAAATGTTTACTAAAGTTGAGAATCATGTTTTGGCCCGCATTTACAACTTTAAAATTTTTACATACTTGCTTAATGCAATCGAAATATTCAGAAGTGGTAAAATGTAGCCGTTCTTTCTATTGAACTTCTCTATTACTCTAAAATACCGATAACATGGCAAAAAGTTGCTCCTGGCTCAGGCAATCGATGAACAATCTTCTCCACAGATGAACACCTCATAAGAGTATACAGATACTGAACTTATGTCGAGTTCTTATTTTGTGCCGCTGCATTATCGGAAAATAAATACAGTAATTTAACTGTGCTTGGTAAAATTTTATCTATGTAGTGATTTATGAAAGATACGGCTCCGTTTAGGAATTTTCAAACTATGGTTTCGTCGTATAAATAAAAGTGAGCGATGCCTGGTTTTGCTGAGTGGATACAAAAATTATATGCCCAAAGTTGACGTTTGTAAAATGCTTCACCTACTCGAATTTTAGGTAATTGTATGTTCTACTGCTAGCCAAAAGTTAACACATCAGACTCGTCATTCGAAAGAGCAAGTTGATTCTTCTCTTTTAAATAAAAAAAAAGTTACAGCTGTCGCTTGGTGGAGACTCTTTTCTACCTGTATTTGCCGGATTTCATCACTATCGAATGTCTTGTCTCTTAATTTGTTATTCAACATGTCGCACTTCATATATGTTTCTGAACGCGGTGATCCAAAGCTATATTTAAAATTTTGTTTAAAGTATCTATAGTAAAAATCAAATGATACTATTGGCTTAGTAGATGCTTCAAGACTAGGCTCATTCTGTTTCAAATATAAATTGTACACCCTCTTAACATTTAACTCTGGTGACTGGTAACATCGAGAGTTTTTATTTCTGCTGTAGTGAGAGTCACGTCGTGGAAAACTTCTAATGTGAGAGTCAACTTTGGAAATTCAATCACTTGAAATACGATTTGGTCGATTTTGATATTTTCCACGGTTGGAATTCACTGGTATAGTTACAGTATGGTCACGATACTCCTTAGAAATATTGTCTACCCGCTTTTTAGAGATCCCATGGATAGATGCAAAGCAATTTCGACATACTTGTATGTTTCTATTTCCAAATGCAATAAAATACTTATGTGAACAACTCCGTTTCTTCCTCGTACCAATTTTTGGTCTTTTTCTTTCAACATTTCCAGTTTTAAAAGGGCCTCCTAAATAAACATTTCGCTCGTAAGTTTCTCCCAATTTGTTAAAATTTTTCAATATTATTTTTCGCATTTCTTCATTAATTTGAACAAGACACTTATACTTTTTGCAAAAGCAATTCAGTCCTGTTTTTCTTTCTCCCTTTTCGCGGCCTTTATAATTTAAAAAGCTTTTTCCTTTTTTTGAGATTACACCACTCGTTGATGGGCATGGATGATTTACATCAGATTCGTCCGAAATATTCATACATTATACCATCAACACTTGAACTTGAGTTGTATTCTGGTAAATATCAGATGATCCACTACTAAACGGTTCGGACTTATTCATTTTATGCACACTTGATACATTCAAAGTATATATTAAATACCAAACCAAACGGGTTTGGGACGAACTCGAAACATACTTTTTACTGTCATACATGATGCAATCGAATCGGTCGTTGCAAAAAGGAGGCAGGTCCGGATCTGCTGACTTCTTGCACCAAACGGAATTGGGTGGCACATCCTAATTTTGTTACAGCACGCTTGTTTTTAATCGGATCTGCCTCGTTCATGCATCAAACGATATACCTAATTTTTTTTTAAATTGTAGGCAAAAAACGGGATTCGATTGAAACTTGGATCTGCCCCCCTTTTGCTGCAAGGTCCTTAATTGCTGTTGCCGATCCAAAAAGAGTGCTCCTGTTTTCGGGAGAACTTGAACACAGGGTTCCAGTGGACTCCCTGGCCCAGAGTCTACGACGCTGCCACCAGAGCCATCTTCTGTTGATCTCCTATCGATCCATTTAGCAACTTCAACTATGTACCTTTCTTGATAAGCATTGAAATGAAATTGATAGTACGGAAGCGAGAATGAATTTTGGTTAGTATAACAAATAAAATTTTGTAATTGGGAGATAATGAATAAAGTTGGTTAGTATGGGGCACGAAATAAGGTTTTGTTAGTGAAAAAGTATCGATTGAAATTTTGTTAATGGGAAGTAATTAATGAAAATGTTGTTTGTGGGAAAGAAAAGATATTGTTTTTTTTTGCAATTAAAAATAGTTTAAGAGGATAGAATTAATATGATGGGCGAATAAAAATTAAAGGTAAATGGTTAAATGTTTAAAAAATGAACAGACAAAAAGGTATAAATGCCCAAAAGGAGGTGGAGATGTTACGGAGGCGATTCGAAGTTGCAAATAGGAGAATGCCGGTACGACCGGAACTCGCAACAAAGTGTCGCAAAACCTTATGGCAAAAACTTTGTTGATCTGGTTTATCATTCTTCCTACATTGTACAGTTAATTTCTACGCGTATAACCACAACTAATATTTCTCTCCTATTTTAAATGCAAAATGAAACTTACTTAGCCAGACAACAATTCACAGTCAGAAAAAAATGTAACCTGTACTTTAAACGCGAGTATTTTTCATCAAATTTTTGCCCTTTTTATCATCAGGACTGCGCTATCATCATCATCATCTATGTTGCGGCAACCCGAACCGTGCCTTGGCCTCCAGGAGTAATATCCTCCAATACGGTTTCGCGACCTTATCCGCCAGTTGCAAGGATCTGCTGTCATTGTCTATTGTTTCTTCGTATTGGGCCCTTGGTCTGCTGGGCGTCTACATTGTGCTCTTCCTTTTAATGTCCTTTTGGTTTGCTGGCCCTCTTCCATTCTTTCTACACGGCCTGCGTGTTGCAAATGACGTAACTTTAAGCAAGAGGAAACAGATGGATCGTCAAAAAATTCATACAACTCATCATTGTAACGTTGTCTCCACTCGCAGAAATACGGGTCAATAAAGGCCAGAAACCACAAATTTTAAAATAATCAGTGATTTTCACTGAATTTAGTATATGGAAGTTTTGTGGGGTTACTTATCATGTGTCTGTACTCAATTATTTTTCCAAAGCTACTTCTTAAATTTAAAAGTTTGTGTCGAGTTCCCATCACCATCTTGCAACGAGTATAGAAACTTCAAAACCTTGTTTGAGAAGTTATCATTGAGACCTTTTATTTGGTACCAAACTTGACTGTCAGGCGTGATACCTGTCGCCCTCCTTGCTAGAAAGTGCCACGCTATTTACCTGCGCCGAGACGAGGATGCGAGGGAGATGGTTGTCCGCGAAGAGAGACAGCGCTCGCTCAACGATTGGCAGCAGTCTTGAGTCAATTGCACGAAGGGAATGTAGACTGCGCGCCTCATCCTGGATGTGAGACCGTGGCTTAATCGAAGGCATGGTGAGACTGACTGCTATTTGACCCAGCTTTCGAGTGGGCACGGGTGTTTTCAGTCTTACCTGCACAAGATTGGTAAGTCAATGTCCTCCGATTTCCAGTTTTGCCCAGGAGAGGAGGACAATGCCTGCCACACAATATAAAAGGGGCTTACAGCAGCCAGGGGCGCTGGGACTAGGGGTTCGCTTTTCTGGCACTTCCTCTTCCCCTCTCCCTTCCCGTTGAGAAATGGATCCCCCAGCTTGAAAGCGCCTCATGGCGTAACAAAACGAGACCTGGCCCGAAGTAATGTGTCAAACGGTTCCAGGTTGGGTTCTCAGGTTGACATGGGAGGTGTTTAGTAGGTAGTCCAGTTGTCTTCTTGCGAGCATGGGAGTGCCACACTCTGTGCATAAATGGCATTCACCTCGCTACCACAAAAAAAAACTTGACTGTCATAGGACAACATTTTGAAGGGGTTAGTTAACCATATGGGGTGACTATACTTAAAATCCACAAAAAATAATAGTAATTTGTGTCTTGTTATTTTGGACCCTAACGCAATGTTTGGTAAGTGCAGCTCATGTAGTTGTTGAGAAAACTTGTTTTTAAAATTTATAACCTTAATCAACCTATATTTTGAGGTTAGAAAAATATCACCACATGATATATCAATTCTATTTAACTGTCTTAAACCTATAAATGAGACACTGAACATGACTCGAAGGAGTTTTAATTCGTTTGCTCACTCAAAAAATAAGGCCCATAGACAAGCTATATAAATGAGCATTTGAATCCAGAAAACATTTTAATATGTTTTATAGCATTTTTTCGTGAATTTACATTATTTTAAAACTGTTTTTTGGTGTTAAGAGATTCCTATGATGTGATGGCGCAATTTCGATACAGAATTCATGACCAGGAGGCGAAAATACTATGGAATGTATGGACAATAATTTTTGGGTAGCTGTGCATCAATTGTTCTTTTGGAACCTTCACAGCGTTCACATTAAGAAAATTAGCATTCAGAATCAACCTGAAATTTTATCTTTATAATATCTCGTCATTCATAGTATAACCGTTCAATTCATTTTATATCCACCTGATGATTATCATATTAAAACATTTCAACCCCGAGGTGAATTGTGTCAACGAAATGGTTTCCTCTCTCTATCCTCGTTCCAGATGAAATCATTTGCAATTCTTATAGCCGCAAACATAAATTTGCATCCTCCAAATGGAAACCGTTTCGCTCTAGTTTCCTTCTTATAAAAGATAGACTTTTAAAATGAACGTATCCTTAAAATGATATCCTTTTTGAATCTTGCACCACCGCAGACGCAAGGAGTAGATGCAAATATGTATGTTAAACTCCAATTCGGTGGGATTCTAGGAAAGGATAGAAAAGAAAATGACAATGCACCCACCACCCATCTCAACACAATAGGGAGTAAGAGGCAAAACTCACTGACAACTTTTTCGTCTATTGTTTAATTTTTCCATTTTGTTTAATTTGGAAAGAAATACCCTCTCGCATCGCATCTTCGCCTTCGTAAGTTCATACCACAATGGTATCATATCCACAGTAGGATGCCAACAAGAAAGACAAAATGAACTGCAAAACTGAATACTGCTCAAAACATTGTTGACAACAAGAAAATTATATTCACTAAGGGTGGTATTGCATCGAGATCTAAGGCGTGGTGTCCAGAAGTTCAAAAGTGGTATCTAACAGATAATTTCATGCGAGCTGAAATAGAGTAGATAATTGATACGTTATTTCATTGAAATTTGTTCTTTGGAAAGGGATTTGACGAATTTATAATCATCATAGTGCTGATGACAGCAACTTGAAAACATAATGCTCAAAGTTTTTTAATGTCAAACATAGATGCTAGTATATTCGTTTACCAATCATATATCAAGTGTAATTTCATTTGAAGCTAACAAGCTTAACATCTTTTTTATTAAAAAAAGTGATCAATTCTTGTGAGCTATTCGCAAGTCTCCTACTTTTCCTTTTTATTCGACAATTTGTCATTTTCGGACAATATTTCTTTTTATAATTTGAATATCGCAAATTGCTTGACTCCTTTCTGCATTGATAGGCAGGACAAAACATCCATACTTACATGTGGAGGTCTTTGCGGTTTTAGTTTTCATGAAAAATGCGCAAATTTATCCAACGCGATCGCGGACAACATTAACAATCCAAGCATCAGCGTTTACTGGCTTTGTCTGAAGTGTCGTGGCTCTCCTATGTCATTCCTCGTGGATATGTTGAACCAAATGCGAATAATAATCGATAACCTAGTTGATGAGCTCAAGTTACTGCGTGATCAGCGGGACTCAGCACGGGACGAATTATCGCTTCTTAGCCAACAAGCCAGAGTTGATCTGCTTTCTTCATCGACTGCCAATGCAAACCTTGCTGGCCCCTCAAGTGCTGCCAACACGATTTTAGGTAATTTGAAACCGACCATTATAACACAAAGCAGGCGAGCACTTCAATCTAATGGTTCAACCTCCAGCACATCATCGCCATCCAGGAACGTTCCTGAAATCAGCACTGAAACTTTAAGTTCATCTAGAGTTGTAGCGAATGATACCTCAATTAAACCCGGTAACCCACTGCATGCTTTTTTGCCCCCCTTACAAATCTTTATATCTAGATTGGACTACAACACATCGGTTGAAGACATCATCGATCATATTAAGTTTAAATTGAATTCGATCCTAGATTTGCTCCAGTGTACGAAGCTCACTCCGTACGGGACGATAAACCTTTTAATTGCTTCCTACAAAATCACTGTTCCAGCCAATTTCAATTGCCTGTTGGAAAAAAATGTTGGCTTCCTGGAGTACTGATAAAACAGTTTTCTACCAATCAAAAGCGAAATAACTCTTTTCGTCTTTTCGTAACAGGAGAAACAAGTAATAAGCCTCGCACCTCTTTACATTGTAAACCTTGTATAATCTCTACTTGGTCCCGTTATTATTAAAATGTCCGTGATTTGAGGACCAAGACATCTGAACTTTGTCTCTTCCATTATATATCCGCATCGAATCATCTGTCAAACTGTGACATGGCTGACAAATGATATTTATAGTAATGAACTCCTTCCCAATCGCCTGGTTTTCCGCAGAGATAGAGATCGTGTTGCCAGTGGCAAATCTGATGGTGGGGGCATTCTTGTGGGTATACATGCCTCTCTAACTAGCAACTCCTGTGAGAATTTTATACCTTCGCTACCAATGGAGAGTATTATTGTGTGAGTCTCTCTTTTTATTGCTCACTTGCTTCTTGTTTCATGCGTCTAAATAACATGTAGCAGCTATGCTATATTGTATGAACGTTTCTTTGCGGGGTTCTCCAGCAATATCGTTACTCACTTCCCATCTTCCCCTGTTTTGCTCGGTGGGGACTTCAGCCTTTCTTCCATTACCTGGGATGATGAGCAGGTTTCCATACTGTCCGGAGGTTATTTGTCGTTTGCCCTTTCCTCGTTTTTTTCTGTATGCTCCTTCAACCAATCTAATAATAGTGCAAATTCCAATAATAAACTTGTTGACTTTATTTTTCCAACTCGCCAGCCTCTTTTCTTGTTGCATCCACCTCAATCTCACCCTTCATTAATCCAGATCCTCACCATCCACCTCTCTTCATGGAGCTTTCTATCTCCTCTCCACTTTCTCCTAGAAATACATCACCTTGCCGCTATGACTTTCTAAAAGCGGATCTATGTAGCATGGATTCCAGTATTAACGTAGTTAGCTGGTCTTCAGTAATCTAAACCTTGAAGAATGCGTTGACAAGTTCTATCTGTTTCTTTTGTCCTTAATTACTCAATTTACCAAAGGGAGAACTGGAGCAGGATAATTCTTAAACCAAGATATCCAGAAATCAGTACCAATAGGAATTCTGTCTTTGGTGTTTCAGGCAGAAGTGTTTGCTGCACTAGATGTGGTACCATGGATCAAAGACAATATTTGAGGCAAATTTACATTTGCTGTACAGCCAGGTGGCACCGCTTGCCTTCTCGGGATGAAAAAACATCAAAAAGTGATCATAAATGCTTGAACAAACTAAGCTCTCTTGGGAGCTGCCATTTGCTCAGGCGTCTCTGGGTTCCAGTGCATGGAGGGTACGACAGTCACATGAAACCTGATGTTTTAACGGAAAAGGGATCTGAGACCTTGTCTTACAGCCCCGAACGCTGTATAGGTGTCCGCAGTTCTCATACCATCCACAAGATAAACTATTGGCTGGAGACGCAGTTGATGGAGTCTCGACGGAAAAGTAACTTCTATAAACTTACTTAGATCTTAGTAAAAGTGCCCTTTCAGAGTTTAATAGGTTTCCTACTTAAACTATGTAAGAAGAGTGTAGAACTCTGGTTGAGCTAACTTTAGAGCACAATGGAAAATTCATAACAGTACGTTTATTATTATTTTTTTAACAGACATCCAAAGTGAACGCTCTCATTGAATTTGTAAAAATGGAAAAAATCGGGCATCCAAATGTGAAAAAATACTTTCATTTGAAAGGTCTAAGTCCAACCGAGAGCAAAGCCCAGTTGGGTACTTCTCTGGAAAAGTCTACTCCTTCATTTACAATGGTTGAATATTGGGTAGCTGAGTTTAAGCGAGGTCGTACGAGCTGCTAACACCGCAGTGGTCGACCAAGTGAGGTCACTACGTTAGAAAATGCGAAGAGAATCCACAAAATGGTATGGGATGACCATCGACTAAAAGTGCACAAGATAGCAGACATAGCAGGCATTACAAAAAGGACTGTGCATCTCATTTTGACCAAAAATTTGGACATGAGAAAGTTGTGCGCAAGATGGGTGCCGCGTTTGCTCACAATGAAGCACAAACACAACGTGAGGATGTTTCCATCGAGTGTTTGGCAATGTTTCTTAGTAATAAATCCGAGTTTTTGCGTCGATTCATAACCATGGACGAAACATGGGTTCATCATTTTACACCTGAGACCAAGGAGCAGTCGAAGCAGTGGACTGAAAAAGGAGAACCGGCTCCAAAGAAAGCAGTGGCCTGGCAAGTTCATGGCTACCGTTTTCTAGGATGCGCGTGGAATAATATTTATTGATTATCTCGAAAAGGGGAAAACAATCAACAACGCATATTATGCAGCCTTATTGCAGCATTTGAGTGATGAAATCAAGGAAAAACGGCCCCATCTGACGAAAAAGGAAAGTGTTGTTTCATCACGACAACGCACCAGTCAACACGTGCGTCATTGCGAAATTCAAGCGGGGGCTAATGGAGAATGGGAAACAAGAATTTTAGCAGATGTTCAATTTGTTTCAAAAGCCAAAGTCAATTCATTTTTCATCAACCAACTTTCAAAGAAAGGCTTTACCTCACGTTCACCATTAGACTGCGATTGGTTCAAGCACCAATCATCGCCCCCAAGTTCGGTACCAGTTTACATTGAAGGAACTCTCAACTTTCATACTGGTAGATCCGAGATCCAGCTGTTTCTGACACTATAAGGTCACCACCAACCTTTGTTTGCACCACAACCACCACGGTACTCCCTGAAGGGCGGCAACCAATCAGCTGACTATCCGAAGATGGAGGCCCATTAGCTATACCCCCAGGGCTGAGGTTCACAGCAATAAGTTGATATTGTTATCGAACAATCACAAAGCCACTATGTTTCGGAACAATTTCCTGTCCTAGTGTTTTTACTAAGCGATTCGGATACCCCGGGAACGCCAGTTCCCGTTGGCTTCACTGGAATCGGACACGACAAGCCAACGATAGCAGTTGCACCCCTTTGAATTACCAGATCAGTTACGCCCTGGGAGCGCATTTTATGGACAATGGATGTAAAGTTGTCGATTTGCTCGCAATGGGTTATATGGATTCAAACGATTTGGTACATATAGCATTTAAGCTGATTGTACCTATTGTGCCCTAAATACCAAAAAATCAACGTGTTCTTCAGAGAAACGGCACAAGCGGCTAGGACACGTCAATGTGGCGATAATCAAGAATATGTGCGCGTCTGTTTCCTTGCATGGCATGGCATTAACTAATTTTCAGAATTTCTTTTACGAAGAATGCAAACTGGGCAAAAAGCATCGAGTATCGTATCAATTAAGTGGAACATGTAAATTGAAGAAACCCAGACGCATTCATATCAACTTGTATGGATCCATGGAGCAACGTGGAATTAGAGGTGAGAAGTTCTTTATGCTTTTGAAGGACAAAACGACGAACATGCGATTCATCTTAATAAAGACCGCCTGAAAATGTTTGGGACAACAGCATTCATGCACATTTCTAAGAACGTTGGACGAAAAAAGTCGGATCCCAAGGCAAAAAAGTCTTCCTGGTTGGCTTTGAATCCACGCAAAAGCATTATATGATCCAGATCCAGTTTCAAAGAAAATTATCATCAGCTGTGATCTGGTATTGAACCAGAATGAGCCAGAATCGGATGCAAAAGGACTACGTCAAATTTCCCATTCCCCTCAAAATCGAGACGGATCGGATCATAGGCAATAAAGTTTTTGATGAAGTTTCGATGAAAAATGAAACGGTTGAAAAATCATCGGTATCAATTTCAAATGCAGATAAAGAGGCTAATGTCAACCAATTGCGTATCAACCCTAAGCAAATAGCGCCATATGATTCATCTTCTGGATATAGAGCAATATTCGTCGAAACTGAAACGTATGAGGAGGCTATGAGTTCCAAGCAGAAGGCAGAATAGAAAGACGCGATTGAAGATGAACTGAAGTCGTTGTCAAGAAATGAAACCTGGAAAATCATCCAGAGGCTAGATAATTCCACAAACATAGTGGGAAATCCTCTAAATGAATCACCCAAATTCAAAACGCGACTGATAGCAAAGGGATATTCTCAGTGCAGCGGAGTTAATTTTGAAGAGACCTTTCTACCAGTAGTGCGCTACAAATCAGTTAGATATATTTTGACATTAGCGGCCTTCTACGGTATGAATTTAGTACAATTTGATGTGAAGACTGGTTTCTTAAACGGAATATTGCAAGAAACATTTTATATGGAAGTTCTGAAAGTCGTCCAGCATAAGCGGGGAGAAGTTTGTCGACTGAAACGAAGTCTGTATGGAGTAAAGCAATCAACACATATTTCGAACTGCAGCTTTGTCAAATTCATGAAGGAATGTCAGATAAAGCAGTCACTTTCTGATCCACGCGCATTTTATTGAGACATTTGCAACGAAAAGGTAACTCTTTTACTATATGTCGTTGATGGCTTAATTCTGTCAACAAGTAAGATGTCACTTGATACATTGATTGTAATGTTGGCAAGCAAGTTTGACATAACATTGGGAAATTCTGAATATTATGTTGGATCGAAGAATACACGCGATCGAAAGACAAGAACAATTAACATTTGCCAAGTATCATACATTGACAGGATTGTTCGAAAGTTCAACATGGATGAATCAAAATTGGTTTCCACACCAGCTGACGTTGGCACATTTTTAATATCGTTGACGGAAGACGACAGCGAGATAAGGTTTCCTCACCGAGAGGCCTGCGGTTCAATAATATGCGCTGCGACCATTTCTCGACCAGACATATTATTGGCAGTGGGAGATGCTTGCCGCTTGATGCATGGGCTTGTTCGAATGCAAATCAATACAGCCAAAAGAATTTTTCATTATCTAAATCATACGACGCAGATGAAGATAACATACGATACGAGTTTGCATTATTCCGAATTGGTCAGCTACACCGATGCTCATGATGCCTGTGACTATGAGTCGAGCTTAAAAACTACTTATGGCCCAAAAATAAGAGGGGAGTAGCCAGCTGGAAGCGGTACACCTTCTTATTTGTAGGCCATAAGTATCGTAGGTAACGACGAAGTCCCTTTAAGTCTGTCTGTTTTCTCCAGGCCCGGTTTGCCCTCTGAAGCAACAATTCTTTTGACCTTTAGTAAGTTCATTTGAACCCATTTCCGAAATCCTTGGATGCGAACAAATTTTTGTTGTGGTTCTTGTGCTGGGGAAAAGAACCCGCCCCACGATACCGCAACGCTAGCTTGCCAGTGCATTCACGCGTCCCTAGATAAGGCCAAATATTGGCGTATCCTACAATCCTTTTCCGCCGAGGCAGCAGACCATCGCTGCAGTCCTCCACAGACATTTATAGCTTATCTATTTCACTACAAAATGGCGCCCAACATAGAGCCCGAAAAACCCAGCTGTATCATCCATCAGTGGTAAGCATGAGACAGTCCAACGTCTCTAGGTGACCCTACAAGGTGTCCAGATTTTTGGCGGTTAGGTAACCACTTAAGGATATTGCACTAATGGTGCCCCAGCAACCTTAGAAACTTCCGGACGTGTGTTGTCCTCGGACATCAATATCGTTTCGACCTGCTTTTGATTTATACATTGGTGGCTTACCACCTTTGTATGACTGGCAAGGCCAAATGATATTAGAGTCCTTTCGTGTACTTGGAAGTAGTTACTCAACGTCATTTTACCGGCGAATCTTGATCTGCACCCCAAACCAAGTGATGCCTAAATGTCTTCCATTACATGGATTTTGATTTCACGTGATTGGCTGCTTAGCTAGTCCGTAACTATCCATGATAAGACACACGCTGCTTGCGGGTCAGAACCAACCCTGGGCTGACAAATTGTACCTGGTTAAAACTTGCGAACAAGAGAGCACTTTTGAACCCAGATTCTGATAGTGCCTCAAGAGATTAGTGCATGTAATGCATAGGAAGAGCTCACCATTGGTGTCCTTGCCTGTGAGGGGGAAAACGAAATGCAAAGACTAAGTTAATTATTTATATTACTAATAGCTTTTTTTTAATTTCCAAAATAAATGTACCATACCATTTCAAATCTATCCTTAAACACCAAACTTAAGATTTATTTAATTATATTTATATAGCTTTAGGTTGTACTATAGTTGGCCACTAACGCCAACTTTCTAAATTATTAATAGTGTTTCCCTTTAATAGTAGATACATTTTTAGGAAAATGCCCACTAAAAGAACCGCGGAGAGGAGGAGAGGAGGTCGGATGCCGCATCAACACTCCTGTGCTCTATATGCCACGAGGACTTGGACGAGCCGACCAGCCAGACTTTGCCGTGTGGGCATCGGTTGCATCAGCTGTTTTTAGGCCAACTACAGCAAACCTCATCTACGTGCCCTCTCTGTCGTCCTCCGTCGCTTGTGGAGCAGTACCCAAAGGTAGACTTCCTCCACAAACTACAATGGGTACGCGGTAATACCAGTGGAGCCGCAGCCCTACCATCAGGCAGATCTAGTACCAAACCCTCATCTTCAGTGTCGCCAGAGATGTCTCAGCTGCTGGTTGTCATGCAAACGATGGTAGCAAGCGTGGAACAGATGAGACAGCAACTACAACGACTGTCTCTTCCACAACTACCAGCCCAGCCTTCTACATCATTGGCACGAGCGGATAACGCAGAGAGCACAGAGCTACTCCTAACAGTAGCTGCTGACCCAGCACCCCCTAGCCTCAGCGGAGCCATGAACCCCATGGGCTCAGAATACAGATCCAGAGGAAGTGTCGCGACTCCCGATCAAGTGATTGAATCACCATTGGCGAGACGTTTCTTGCCAAACAGGTGCTTGAAAAAGCTGAAAACAAAATACATATGTTTACGCAGAAAATCTGTATGCACTGTAAATCAGCTTTCCGACTTCACGACCACACCAGCGAGACAATGTGAGTGCCTGGAGCCCTGATCGACAATTGTTCGAGCAGGCAGCTCATGACCATCGCTCCATGCCCTGGTATACTTGGAATTTTCCAACATCAACCCAGCCATTAGATCGCCAAATGGGAAGGCCTGCTCACCGCGAAGAGACAGCACCATCGTCATGTTTTATCCTACCATCCAAAACAGCACACATAGTGGCTAGCTGGAATTTTGTGTTTACGGGCCAGGACGACCCTACGACCATCGGGGCCTTTCTGAGAAGGGTCGAGAAGACGGCTTCATTGAACTTAGGAAGGAACTTGCGAGCCATCATACGTTGTGCCCAAACGCCATTTACTGGGAGAGCTTTTTGTTGGTTCTGGCGGTTTGTGGACACATTTCCTACCTTTGACTGGGAAACGTTGAGGAATACAGCCTTGCGGGGGCTCACACCAGTCAAAGGGATGACATTCTGGAGCAGCGAATATGGATCGGACACCAATAGGCACAAGAGACCATAGATGACTATTTCGAAGCCCTGTGTTGCCTGTTAGAATGTTTAATGAGCCCCGTGCTGGAGTCTGAGTTCCTAAGTCTCTTTTGGGAGGGAATGAGGCCCAAGCTATGAGAGTTGCTGGTGTTTGCCCCACGTTACAATATGCATGCGCTTTGCGCATCAGCAAAGGAGCTTGTAGCGGTTCAATACTCCCAGCAGCCCACACAACAAGGTAAATTCTTTGGCCGACGAGAGCAACCAGAATGATGCTCTGAAGCTGAGCTCCAACACAGAGTGTCTGCTTTACCCATGCCAGCTTGTCTCGCACGCCGGACACCCTTTCTTCATTATCCGTTAAACTAGACCAACAACATCAGACCGAAGTACACCAACTGGCTTCTAGGACATGAATGATACCCATTTGGAACTGCCGGTAGACAGGACACTGTTTTACAGCATACCAGGCACAAGCTACCCTTTCTTTTTCCATTATGGAAAGCCAGATACTTATGCGCCAAACTGCACCAATTGCAAGGAGCAAAAAAAAATGCAAACGAGTGCCCACCGCAGCCCGCAGCAGTTGCGATAGACTCAGTAACGGAATGGTACTGTGTCTCGTCTTCTGACAGTTCCACCACGACAGGTTTCTCGCCAGTAAATCCACTAGATACAAACACCATGATACCTTTCTGGTCCACGATGCTGCAGATGCCACCTCTTCTCCGTAGTCTCCCCAAAGACACTGTTGAAGTGACCACCTCAGTTATTGCCCGAAGGACCCCAGCAGCCACAGATCCATGTATTGAAGCCATACCATATAAGGTTGTAGGAGTATATTGCTGCACGAGAGAGGGTTTTTAACGCCGAAGAGGGCACCCCACGCCAGTATAAGTTATTGGAGGTGCTTCCGTAGGAGAGTGCGCAGCTGTCGTCAAACTTTAAAACTATGTAACATCTCGGAGGTTTCACTCGACCTTACGCACCAATCAAAGTGTTGGGTGAAGTCGCTGTTGTACTGATTGACACTGCTGTAAGTATCAGCTACCTTGCCTCGAGCCTCAGCTCAAAGGTACTCCTTCAACACCCTACGGTGGTTAAACCCTGGCTCTCTGAAACCAGCAGAGTTAATGGCAGCAAATATCCTATCCAGGGTAGATTGACAACACCCGTAACGTTCAGAGGTCAAACTAAGGATATTACCTTCTTCATTATCTCTTTCCTGATTCAAAACGTGTACCTTAACGTGGCTTTCGTCCTTCAATTTGATTTGGCTCCAGGATTGTTCACAGACTCACCCTCAAGTACAAGATATGTCAATGAACTCGCTTCCATACCCGACAGGCACTAATTAACGCCTGACTAACCACAACGTCTGGAAGCATCCATCGCTGCTTCTCTATCTTACGCTACATAAGGCCTTAGCCACACCACTCTGGCCTCATATGCCATTGATGTTGGCGATAGTAAGCCAATAAAGCAGAGAAACTATGCCATCTCACCGGCCATGGAAAAGCTAGTGTACGCAGAGTTGGACAGGATTTTTGAGTTGGGGGTTATAGGGGAGTCCCAAAGTGCCTGGTTCTCATTAGTAACTTTGGTGACAAAACCAGGTAAAGTCCGTCTTTGTCTAGATGCCCGGAAACCTAATGCAGTGACCGGTAAAGATGCTTACCCTCTTCCACTCATCGATGGAATATTGGGAAGATTACCGAAAGCAAACTTCATTACAAGTCTCGACTTAAAAGATGCCTTCTGACAAATCCCACTCGATGAAGGGTCGAGGGGTAAAACTTCTCTTTCACAGTGCTCGAACGACCATTATACTAGTTTGTGGCAATGCCTTTTAGCCTGTGTAATGTCCCGCAAATGATGGCTCGGCTGATGGACAAAGTAATTCCACCTCATCTGAAACAACAAGTGTTCGTGTACTTGGACGACTTTCTACTCATCACAGAAACGTTTGACCAACATCTCCTACTGGTGCAGGAAGTGGCCCTGCATATCAGTAAGGTGAGACTCAGTTTATTATGAACGAAGTCCGATATCTAGGACATGTCATGGTTGGGTTGGTACCGAAGGTTTGTTTGAAATTACGCAACAGTTTCAGCGCCTCTGTTGGACATGCTCCGGAAAGGGAAGTTCATTTGGACTGAACTTACTTGAAAGGCATTTGAAGAGCTAAAACAAGCCTTAACATATGCTCCAGTCTTGCACAGCCCCGACTTTCAGAAACCCTTCTCCATTCATTGTAACGTAAGCCAACATGGAGTAGGGGCCATGTTAGTGCAATTGACCAAAGAGGGAGAGGAAGCTCCCATTGCTTTCATGTCCAGTAAACTGAACTCGGCCCAAAGGAAGTGCACCGTATCCGAGCAAGAATGTCTGGCTGCGGTGATGTCTGTAAAGAAATCCCGAACGTACATCGAAGGCCACCAGTTTGAAATCATCACAGATCACGTTTCATTACAATAGCTGATGAGCCAAGTGGACGTACATGGACGTCTGGCCCGATGGGCTCTCAAACTGCAAGGGTTCAAGTCTTCCATCAAATACCGAAATGGGACCCCGAACATCGTACCCGATACCCTCTCGCGAATGTTTTCACCCGGGGGAGCAGAATTGAGAATGAATGACGATGATCCTAATGAGATAGTCTTAAACAGCCCGCATTTTAAGTCAGGCAGAGGTTGAGGCAAATCATCGTAACCCAATAAACACAGTTGCCTAATTTAAAAGTGATAGACGGCTATGTTTATCAACGTAACGAATACACCACCAGTGATCCATTACAGGAAGAAGAGTCCTGAAAACTCTGGGTGCCGGAGGAAATGACTCACAACCTGATCCTCCGCGCACACTACCATCCTCTTTCACCGACGCAGCAGACTATCGCTGCAGACCTTCATGGACATTACATCTACGTATTTCACTACAAAATGTAGTCATTGAGCAGTCACACAAGCAAACTGCTCAAAAAGATTTTCGAGCAGTTTTGCACATAGTTTTGTCCTAGCTCCTATCCGAAATTTTAATGGCAGATTTAGAAAAAATATTTAATTACTTACATTCATAATCGTAATTTATTAAATAGTTCTCTTTCTTATTATTATTATCTGTAATTATATATCATTTTTCTTTATATTAAATTTAAACGTTTCCCTTTACTTGTATTCTTGATGAGATTTAACTTTTATTACTATTTAAAATCTTTTTCATTTTTCTTTACTTCAGTAAATTTTACAAGAAAAAATTTAAGCCCGCCAATTAAATTTTCGGACATGGAAACACTGACTTAGTGCACCCTAACGGTCTATTAGTTGACCTATGATTGTGACACGGAAAGCACGTGGAGTTTTTATATCAATACTCTGACAGTGCTTAAAAAGTGTTCGATTTTTGTTGTTTAACTTCCTTTAACAAATTGCCGAAAGGATAAAATTAAATCAAATAATAAGCATTTTAACCAATGTTATCAGAGAAACTTGAAATGATGTGACAAGAGTAAAAATCGCATTATAAACATTGCTCCAAACATAAGGAAGGAGACCCCCTTTGGAAAGTGAAAATTATCGGCCCCATTTGTCTTCCGTTTCGCATATAGGATCTCAACACCCCACACTTGAAATCAATTCGTAGTTGAATTGGTGGTTTGCTCCCAGTCCTTGTTGATAATATATTATAACGAGTAAATGTGATATGGTTAAAATAACAAATGGAGTGCAATTCCAACCGGCAAGCATACACTTTAACACTACAATGCTTAATTCCTGTGTAGTTGCGGATTATTTTGATATATTGATGGTGATCTCTTGAAAGACTCAATTTTTCCCGTAAATACATCCCACTAACAAAACTTCAACAAATTGCGCTCCTTCTCCTCTCATTAAAATTTCAAGAAAAGTAATCATGAAATGCATTCATATAAATTTCGTGTAGAATGCACTTGTTATCTTAAAATTGTTTTCTTCATTCGAGCTGCATTCCAAAGCACATGCTTTCCCGCGAGAACCCTCCCGATGAGTATTTCATCTATTTAATTACGATGGATTGTCACAGTTAGAATGTTGTCAACGGTTCTTCTCGTTACACCTGGACGCCTAATTTGCTGCGAAGAAGCCAACGGAGAAGGACCATGGTCCATGAATTGAAATTTTGCAGATTGTTGTTTGAGCGGATTTTTTTACCATCGGAAGACCGACCACTTTACTCCGGCTAATCGATATCCCGTTGTAGTTTCGTCATCTTGTAGTGAATATAAGAGTTTTCATAAGTCCGTAAAGGACTGCAGCGATGGTCTGCTGCCCCGGCAGAAGAAGATGGAGGTATCTGGCGAGAATGCCCTCGTATGGAGACGCGTGAATGCGCTGGCAGGCTAGCATTGTGGTGTCGTGGGGCGGGTTCGTTTCCCTGGCACGAGGACTCACTACAAAGAATTTCGCATTCACGAATTGCTTTCAGATCAAAAAGGCGACCGAAGTCGCAAAATTGTAGATAACCTCACCGAAGGAGATGTACTTGTTACGAGAACAAGTGAAACCTGAGAAGAAAGGCGAACTTGGGGTTAACCTCGTCATTACCCAACGAAGTTCATGGCCCACAAATGAACGAGGGGCAACCGGGTGGTGGTGGAGCCCCTTCATACCCACCCAACCGGAATAAATCCATAGATAGCTTGTTGAAGTGGCCAGGTATTCCTCTTCTGAGTGGAAAACTCATACAACTTGAATTGTATGAACCTTCCCATCAGAAGGGGAGTACCCCGGTGACCAATTTATGTCATAGAATTATACAATTGGGTTGCATAAATCTATGCCATAAAATGGCACTCTGCTTGGGCCACTCAACCCATGACGTCACCTGAAACAGAAAAAGGAATTAGTTTGTACCCGGTGGCTGGCTCATGTTTTGAGGTGGAAGCCAGCCACCGTACCGGGTCCTTTACCCGGTTAGATAAAACGGAAGGGAAAGACCTATGGTTCAATTTAATTCATCATTTTATTTGACACCATCTAAAATCCGAAAAACAACAATTCAATGAAAACCTAAACAATTGAAGTACGTACCAAAAATAAGAAAAATTTTAATACTCTCTAAAATTTTCCCCCACCCACCTATAAATTGTAATTAAATAAGTAAAAAAAATATAAGGAATTAAATCGACGAGAATATCTAAATTAATTAATTGAGAAAAAAAATTAAGCTCAAATATAAAAATGTATTAAAATATGTAAAAAAATATGTATAAAAATTATAAGAAGGATATAAAAAAATTATACTCAAAGATAAAAATATATAAAAAAAAATGTAAAGAATCTGTATAAAAATTTATAAGAAAGATAAAAAAAATTACACTCAAATATAAAAATGTATAACAAAAATGTAAAGAATGAAACAAACGGGGTACTTACCCACCCTTTTCCGACGACGAGCGCTCGTTGACGAGGTGGGCAGGTCCTGCAACTTCGTGAAAATCTGCCAATTTAAATTGCTGTTATGTTACACAGAGTGACAATCAGGCAGAAATCATTGAAATACATGTCAGGCTATTCTCACTGACACGATAAATTAATACCAATAGATTTTAAATCGGCACGGCTAGATGGATGTTGTATTTACTTTAAAAATCTCGCTCTAATAAAATGATCCACGAATATACATTTACGTAAAACGCATTTAAATTTAGATTTCATTCACAAGTGATTAAAAGTTTATTGATTTACACCCCGCGATTTGAATTATTTAATTAATGTTAATTTGCTACAGGCGTAGTTGACATTTGGATCTATTTTCTAAAACTTCAACGTTTTTCATATCTATATTCAACGCGATCAGCGTAGCAATCCAGCATCCTCCATGCAATCCCACTTGCGCTCTGACAGTAGATGACAGCCGGGTATCCGATGAGATGCAGCCCTTTTAACTGTAGCATCCAGTTTAATGACTTTTCCACTTTGGTCCGACGCTAATTTTCCATTCGATGTTGTACACAATTACGCTTACACACACCCATTAACTTTTGGAAAGGGCGGAATGAATTTACATTTTTGGAGTCAATTCGAATGTCGGCTGGAAGCGTGAATATCATTTTCCACACTTATTAACTACCGTAAAGCAATTATTAGCGCCGGATCTACCATTACTTGATTCTTAATCCAAGGAGAGCTCGAGAACTAAACTGCAATACTGACGTTCAAGCGCACCACACAGGACGGAGGACGAGTCTGTTAAGAGGATCCAGGCAGAACGGCGATGCGCATGAATGTCTTGATAATGAATATTTAGAAAATTTCAGCTAAACGAAACTGCCGCTCTGGGAGGAATTTTACACCACCGACCGACTGGCTCCGGCACTACAACCGCACGCTTGCATTTGATTCAATTCGATCGGCGACGATATTGTTCATTTTCTTATACGCAGTCGCGCAACACTATGCTCGAGCAAATTGAGATACATCAAACTTCTCGAATTATTCCAGTTTCACATTTTCATTCCCAACTCGATATGTTAACGTTAGAGAACAAAGAGTTAAAATTTTTACTCAATATATTCGCAGAACACTTTCTCAATTGGTTGATGAACAATCATTCGTGTACTCCACTGCCACATATAAAAATCACTTTTTATCACCAAAAATCTATCGTTTTGCTCCCACGTTTTTCACGCACAACAAGTAAAAACTTTTCTTTCTCGCCAGTTATTCCTCAAGACCGCCGTCCCCTTGACCTTTTAAACTCGACTCCACGAAATTCATTTAGTTTTCACTTTAAAAACGCAAAAATAATTATAATAATTCAAGACAAAAGAGATTTGTCTTAAAATTATTTCTTATTATAAAGCGGTGCGCGAGCTTCAAGCACTCAATTCAGACTCCCCCTCCCAAACAATCCCCGTAATTATCATTCACTTTGTCAAATGCAATTTCTATAGCGGGATCGCTACTCAAACAGCTTTAAAGGGATTATTACAAAACAACACCAAGATGTAACGACGGAGCATGCGATGGAGCGATGGCACGCCAGAGTAAGTGTAACTGAGATGACGTTATGTCTATGTGCATATTTTGTTTTTCGTCACACACTACTGCTAATGCAAAATGTAAGATCCCGAACGATATTGGCGATGGCTTGGATGAAAAACTCAAGCATGCAACGCAAAATAAATCAATCAGAACAAATCACTTCACCGTCCAACGTAATTAGGAACTCATATTCAATCGAAAACGAGCGAAACACCCAAGTCCCCGGCACCGCCGCGACCAAATCACCCTCGAAAGGGACAATCCACATGCATGAAACAAGCACTCTGCCGTATTACTTGCGTCGAGGGTGTCTGTCTACGTGGAATTCCCCGGATCCAGCACCTCCACTTGAACCCATAACATTCGTACCAACGAAGGAACGGATTGCAAGCAGTCTTTTCCTTTTGGCCGTTCAGGCATGATAACTGGTTTTTCCGGATTTTTCATTAACTTCTCCAGTTTCAAACGTTGTTTTCGTTGAAGCGATGTTCTTCGCCACCATTCTTGGATTTGAATTATGGAACGATGTTGGAAGAGATATTGCTGTCGTGTCTGTTTCATTAGGAAG
This sequence comes from Odontomyia ornata, assembly GCA_963969285.1. Classification (NCBI taxonomy): domain Eukaryota; kingdom Metazoa; phylum Arthropoda; class Insecta; order Diptera; family Stratiomyidae; genus Odontomyia; species Odontomyia ornata. Next base: position 296,349,779 of record OZ017741.1, read on the forward strand.
TAACTTCGAATAAATCGTTGTATTAAAATTGTTTTCGATTTCATCTCGACATACTGAGGGGAGACAAACTGCATAGATTTTTTTTGTGCCTGGAATCTTGTTTGTATCACAATTGTGGCTTGTTTGAGGCATATAAAATTAGTTCGTTGGATTTTCATTGCTACGTTGGCTCTGTACCGTCTTTGAATATCAATGGCCGCCGATTTCAGGCGAAGGTATTGTGAACGTTGTAATTGCATCAACTTATTTGCACGGTATTGTTGTTGTACGTGGAGTGCAGCATTTTTCAGGCGAATGTAATAAGCTCGTTCTTTTTTTCATAAGTAGACTAGCACGAAATCGACGCTGGATCTTTATTGTGGCATCCTTCAATTTTAAATAATTTTGTTTGCACGTTCGCATTGAAAGTAGTGCTCGATATCTCGCTTGGAGGATCCTTGTTGCGTGTTTTAATTTGAGGAAATTAGCACGCTGGGATCGCATTAATAGAAGGGCCTGATATCGCCGTTGAATGTTTATCGCAGATTTCTTCAGTTTAAGATAATTGGCTCTTTGCTCCCTCATTGAAATGAGCGCTCTATAACGTCTCTGCAACACTATTGTGCTTGATTTTAATGACAAAAATGCATGCCTTTCATTTCTCATAGCCAATAGAGCTCTGAAACGCTGTTGAATGATTATCGTGTGGAATTGTAAGGAAAGGAATTTCAAACGTACTTTACGAGCTAGAATTGTGGCTCTTAATTTTCGTTGAATTTTTATCATGCTGGAGTGAAGTGGCAGCGCTACCTTTTAGAGCCATAGCTCCTCGGTTATTACAATCTTCAATGCGAAAGAATAGTTCTTTGAAGCACCGATCAGTATCCGAGAAAGATTCAACATTAATAAAGAGTGTTTTGCATCTGAAATGCTCAAAGGAATTCGAAGAGTTGGATTGTCGGCATGTAAACGTTGTTTTGATTGCGACGTATCTAATTATCCGCATCCATCATGCGAATGCAAGGAAGGGTTTATCCACTGCAAAAGCTAAGGCTCCGTATTGCCGGTGTGTGCTTCAGTAAAGCAGCTGCATCTCTGTATTTCTTATATATAATTGCCAGAATCGTTGTCTTAACTTCTTTCTAAAAAATAACATGGAAGAAAGTTGATTTATATCCCTAAAAATCTTCAAGTAGTACCAATAGTTTATTTTGCGCACATAAAACAATTATCACAAACAAATGACGCTATAACTTCTATAGTTTTTGTAATTTGTATTAAATCTAAGACAACAAATGAACAAAAAAAAAACAACAGTTATATAATCCTAAATTGCAATATTCTTTTTTGTGTTTGGGAGGTGAATGCCATTGCAATATTAGAACTTAATATCGGGCCAAGTCAAGAAATACCCCAGTTTCAAACAAATAAGTTTATGTTTTCTTTAGTTTTATTTATAATTGATAGAATAAAATTTTATTATTACATTCTGATAAAGTACAAAATCTATTGTTAATTACACCGTAATAATATGCATATGGAAGAAAATTTATTTATGTAAAAGTAAACACTTGGTGCTTTAGGGAACACGACATTCGTTTTAAGAAACCGTTATAAAAACATATTAATTTTTTTGAGTTTACACTGAAAATATTACAAATTTATATTTTAACACCTTGAAAAGAAGTAAAATAGAAGTTTATTAATTTATATAATCTAATCAATTGTTTTATACCAATTGAAAAAATGTTTATAATTAGCTCTGCTTTAATAATACACCAATTCCGTTATAATCCCAATAATCGCTAATTGTGTTGTAAATAGTATCCAATTGACGATAGAGTCAAATATAAGAGTTAATAATTTTTTTTTAACTAAAGTGAAAAATAAATAAAATGAATTGTTAAACTTACGCCGTCGGTCTTTCCATTTCGTTCGACCTGACCGGGTATAGAACCCGCATCGATGGCAGGCTCCTCCACTAGAATGGGCTAGCCATCGGCCGCGCTCCTACTTTTCTTTTGTTTAGTAGGGGCTCTTGCCGGGTAGAATGGTCTTTCGCTCGCGTGCCCTTTCATGGTATAGAGTTATATGATTTCATTGCATAACGCTATAGCATAAATCGGTTACATTTGTATTTCTCATTTGAGGTAAAGAGTCATACAAAGTACTTTTGTATAAGCTTTTCACTCAAATGGGAAATATATGGCCACGTCTACACTTGGATCTTGATCCGGTTCGGAGGGTGCGAGGAGGCACCGCTTCTATCTGGATGCTCCACTCTTATTTGTGCGCCATAAGTATCGTCGGTAACGACGAGGTCTTCGCAAGTCTGTCCGTTTTTGCCCGGCCTAATTTGTTCTTTGAACAAGCATTTCAATCCTTAGTTGGTTACCTCAGCCTCGACACCAGTCGATCGGCATGTTGACCATGTTTAATTCGTGAATGCGAACAAATTTTTCGTGTATTTCCCTTCCCTGTGAGCCCTTCGAAGCAAAAAGTGTCAGTTAAAAGCCTGTTTCGAAAAGCCCTCACTAAGACCTTTCATTTGATATCCAAATCGGCTACCTTTTATGAATTTTTTTTTTTTGGGGCCACTCACGTGCTGAGACCTCCTTAAATGCCTTACAAATTTTTTTTATAGTTAAACTTTCAAGAGAGCACCAGTTTACACCTACATATAAAATTTAATGTTTCTAGCTTAATTAGTTTGCGAGAAAAACTGCTGTGACACACGGACGAACGGACAGACGGGTCGCGATTTTAGTCGGGTATTGTAAAATTATTTTACAAAACCCTAATAGCGCTTGACTTTAACGATCCAATATGTAAGTACACTGCCTTTGGTAAGAATTTTCAAATCTCATCCGTTCCATTTTATACTTCGCAAAGAATAAAGTCAGTTTGGAAGCTCTGTTTCATAATAAACAATCGTACATTCGCACTTGACGGCTGTAGAACTGTTTCAGGGAAACTTTTAAGGTAGGGGATGAAGACCGCGCCTCGCAGAAAGAAGGCAGAAACTTTTTCGGGAAAATAATCATTTTTGATGGTAACGATGGTGGTTGAAGTTGCCAAGGATTAAGATACTCTTGTTCTTGTTAATATTTTCGGTAACAAAAACAAAACATTATGGCGTCGTCGACAACGATATTGTGAACGTCACTCATCAGGATGGCGAAGAGGTGGCAAAACAACGACGAGGGAACTGAATATTAGCACACAATTGTGACAACAAAGTCTGTCAAAATGTGTCACCGACGACCGACTGGGATTGCGTTAATTTACCCAACGACAAAGGCAACGAAGAAAACTTTTCTTTGGTTGGTTTTCTCAAGATACGAATACGAGAACATCCTTGAGAAACGACAATGATGTCTGCCTCCGTGCAGCTTTATCTTACACTTTATGACATGTTGTTGTTGTTGCTGTTGATTTTTCTTTGCCTTCTACAAGCGGGAAAACTTCAATCAAGAAAATTTCCGAACGCAGATGTTATTCTTATTGTTCACAAAACTTAGTCGAGTTTCTTCGGCGAAAAGTCTGCAAGAACACAAATATTTACATGTCGTAATTTTTTACAAAATGACAGTTATTAAATTCAGTGCCAATCCCATGGGAAGGTGGAAAAAAGAAAATGGTGGGATTCCGTAGAATTCACTGGAATTCGGAATAAGCTTTCGAAATAAATTGTATTTGTGAGTGAGTTACTTCGGGACATCAATAAAGCAGACAATTACACAATTCCTGGAATCTGAGATTATGTTTTTCGCTAATAATTGATGAAGGTAGCTCCGGGAGTGGATTGAATTTCCTGTTTAATGAAAGGAATTATGCAACATCGTAAATGTTTGTTCCTTGTTCGATTAACCCATTTCCAGCCCCATCAACGAGCAGATTAATTTCCAAGTAAACACATCGGCTCTGATGCATCCGCAGCCGTCCATTTACTGACATTAATTCGGCATATCAACTTTCATAGCTCTTTTAGCAGTTGCATAAACCAAACAAGTGACGACGTTTATTGTTTATTTAATCACGGGCTTTGTGACACACGTTTTCCCATTTTATTAGGGATCTTAGATGACAACTTTCCGGGTGCGTGGTCGTCATCTTTCCATGTATCTAGTGCCAGGAGTACACGATCCACACGTAGCACAACAAGCACCCCCTTTCGCTTTTCACGCACAGTTTCATTTCGCCTGAGTTTGTTTTCCCTCCACTTGATGACTTCATACGCGTTATCAGCTCTTGATAATCCCCAGGCCGGTGAACAATTGCAAACACGATGATCGTCATGAATTGAAATGATAACTTTGCGAGAGTCGAACCGTTTTGAGTTTTTTCATTGAAGAAGGACGACGAAACTCATCAATCCAGTCACGTGGCACGGCTTAAACTCTCGCCCACAAACGTTTGATTTGCCAAGGTTGATCATAGCACACACGACTCGGATGACTTTGGGAGTCCAAAGTCGGAGCTTATTCACTCTAAGGGTTGATAGTTTACGCAATCGAGTAGGGCGCCTGGAATCGACTTCTAAGGACAGGACACTTTACAGAGCCTGCCGGATTGTGGATTTTTAAGGTGATGGGAAACTTCGTAGAGGAATGATACTTTCAACTGGGCGTACTATAATGTTTGGGGAGGAAGGGTGTAATATTGCCTCAAAGTCGATTGGTAGCTTGTTTACAATTCCCATGCAGTCACCTCTATTCAAATGATGGATTAAATATTATTGCTATTTGTTTACGCTTGTGTTGTCGTCATGTACTCACTCAGGCGTGCGGTGGATGATAAAATTGTTCGTAGCAAGGGTGAGTTATGCTAATACAATTATAAATCATACATGAAGATGATGAAGACTATCATGTGATGCATTCAAGTTAGTTAAGTGCCGTTTCTTACAAAAATAAAACCATTTAAATTATAGACGACTTCTTTATTTCGGTTCTATTCAGCAATTGCTTGAAACTGCGTTTATATAATTTTTATTGAAAATATATGCTGACAGTAAAAACAATTGCAATCCCAAATTTTTATTTCAAATACAAAACGTAACTTACCATAATTTTCTGATTGAGGATTGAGTTTCAGGTATGAAAATACACTTTATTTAAACCATCCTTGACGTTTAAAAACCATAAGAACATAAGAAAAATTATTATAAAACATACTGATCCAAAGGGCACTTACATTTAAATTTAAAAACATAAATTGTTTAGATTATCGTAGGGGCAACCTGTCTTAAAATAAATATTTTCAATGAAAAATCGAGGAACAAAGCGCGATGAAAACTAACCAACTGCGTTACAAAAATTAAATACAATAAAAACACACAAAATTTCATTTGCACTTATAACTAAATTGTTCTGCCCTAAATCTATTTAAAATCATTTTATTTATTTTGCTTTCTATTCTGGAATGAAAGTGGTAATGAGACAACAACCTTAATGGATTCGTGAAATACAAATAATTTAATTTCCTACTATTTACAATATTCATCCGATCATTTACAACATTTATATGTCAATATATGTATGTACAGTGACGGACAAAAGTCTACGACAATTCCTTACATTGATATACCGGTTAGTTGGAAGCACGTTTTTTAGGGCCTAGTATGGAGTTCAAACGGAATACCGTTTCCTATATAAAATACATGGAACAAAAGTGCACGGAATTCCGTTTAGCAAATTTTTCCGTGCACTTCTTGTTTCATAGTACGCAGTTCGTACGGAAAGCGTTTTGTAATACATAAGTGCTGCAATTCTACAATAAGTGGCTCTGCGAAAATTCGGAGACATATTTCCGTACATTTATGAACGGAATAAATAGTCAATCAATTATTCCGTGGTGTTGGGTCAGAGCATATATACTAACTAGCACCTGCAATCGAGGAGCTGTCAAAATGAAAAGAGAGGCAAATAAACGTGTAAAAGATGGATTAAAGTTTACCTTGTGTTGGTAAAATTGCAAGCAAATTCAAGTTTTTGTTTACCATACATACGCACTTTTAGTCTTATTCTCTCTACTCCATAAGTACCGTAAGAAATAAAATTTGTTCTAATTGCAGCTGCTATTTAGTAGATATGCTCTGGTTGGGTTGTGAATTTTGACAGTTATCGCTATCAAGTAGGTAATTTTGAAATGTGATTTGAAGTACTTAATGTATTTTGAAATGTTTGTTTAGTTTTCAGTTTGGCTTTGGATTAAAAAAGATTTTTGTTGGTTTTCATACTCAGGTAAATAATTTCATTATGTGATTTTATATATCTTTTGTTTTGATGTGTTACTTTTATAGAAAACCAAAAATGGAGGAATATTTCATTGAAGAGGCGTATTTAATCGAAGAGCCGATACCAGATTGCGATATTCCAAGGTAAGTTATATACGTTTGGAAGTATTAATATTGTTTTTTTGTTTTTTTTAACGTTTCCGTAGTGCCCAAATGCATGACAATGAAAAAACTATGGACGGATCCTCAAACTCAGCTGTCATTGAAGGCAAATTAAGGTAAATACTAAATAAACCAAGCAGCTTTTCATTTTTTGCAGAAAATTAGTTTGCTTATTGAATTTTTTTCCTAAACTTTATAAATGCTTGCAGCAAAGCCTCACCCAAACGAAGAAAAAAAAGAAGAATTCAATGAATAGTGACGAAAAGCATGCACTGGCAGCAAATGTACGTAAAAATAACGTAGTATGGGACCAATCAAATAAGTTGCATTCAAGAACAGACGCTGTTAGTAAAGCTTGGAAGGAGATAAGCGAAAAACTCGGGAAGCCTAGTAAGTAATTTTTCATATGTTTCACATTTAGTTTATTATAAATATTGTATTTCAAATTGAAGAGTGTAAAGCAGCATGGACTTCTTTGCGTGAAAGCAAACGGTACCATGCAAAGTCAAAGCTTAAGACAAAATCTGGAGATGCAGGAGGTGTGCAACTGAGTCAACCAGCTTTTGACGATGATCAAGCGGAAGACTGGGAGTATGCGAAAGATTTAGATTTCCTTCCAAATATGTCTAAAAGGAGAAGGTGTATATTATGTTTTGAAGAATAATTTTTCCTATGCAAATCATGATTTATTTTCAGACCTTTCCCCACAACCAGTTCGGACGAATCAAATAACGACAGTGGGAGCTCCAAAGTGTCGAATTATTCATACGTAAGTATAAATTTCCTAATTAAAAAATTAAACGTAAAAAAAAAACTTTACAAAATATTTTACTATGAACAGATTCAACGTTCGTCAACTTCAACCTCTACAACGTTAGACAATGCAGGTCGGATCGCTGACTGCATTGAAAAACTTGTAGAAATGCAGAAACCAACCGAAGCACCTCCACAGGTGCCTCTCGTGCAGCATTCGCTGTGGGCAAACCTGGATAGGATGCTGCAGAAGTTGCCATCAGAAATGATTGAAGATGTGAACTTTGAATTAACAAAAATTTTGTATACAAAAATTAAGCAAAATGAAAATCAGTTATGTTAAATTAGAATGTATTCAGAAAAAAAAATACAAACTTTAAATAAAAAATTTATTAGTGAATGCGAACATTTTTTAATTTTGAAAATGAAACTCAACAAATATGTTATTTTCAAGACATTGCTGTCTGTCTATTCCAAATAATATACCTTATTTTACAAAAGATGCACGAGTTTGCCATGAAACTGATACAACGGATGAGTTAACATAGTTTTAGACAGTATTTCTTACATACTTTCCAATATCAACTTGCCTTCCCTTATGCGATGCAATGTAATTTCCAAACAAGGAATCATTGAGTTCCCCTATATTTTTCCTCCGCTCTCCTTTAATCAAGGACCCATTATCATCAATGTAATCTGCAAAGTTTGATGGACAATAGCTTGCTGTGTGGTTGCTCATTAAATAATTTTGAAGTAAGCAGCAGGCTGTAATTATTTTTTGAGCTCTGTCTGGAGAACATAGCATTGTTCTTCTTAGACATAGCCATTTTGAACACAAAATGCCAAACGCATTTTCTACACATCTTCGAGCCCTATTTAACCTGTAGTTGAAAATCAACTCTTCGTCTCATAATCCTGTTGTTCATCTGTATGGCTTAATTATTCTTTTCGATAAAGGGAAAGCATCATCAGCAACGAAAAAAAAGGCGATTTCACTCCACTTATGGTGCCATCCTCCGGAAAGTCAATTGCATCCTGAAGTACATCTTGTCCAAATTTAGATTGGGAAAATACTTTTGCATCGCCTTCACTGCCGTAAGCCCCAATATCAAGATAACTGAACTTGTATGCTCCGTCAGAAGCCGCCATAAGAAGAAGAGAATGAAAGCCCTGAAATTAAGTAATTATGAACGTATTTACATACCCCAATACCTGAACTGTTTTACCTAATAATTGTAGGATAAACTTCCCGCTCTAGGTGGAGCTTTTACGGCAACATGTTTCCCATCAATAGCTCCTATACAATTGGGGAATTGCCAACGTCGATTGAATTCATTTGCACATTCAATCAATTGTTTCTTATTCATAGGCAGAACATATGGCTTATAAGCGGAATATGAAGCATCACAGACATCATCAATTATGCTTCCTATAAAAAACAAACATTGAAATGAGGAAGTAAATCAAGACGCAATATTTAAAACATACTCGAGAACAACAGCAAATTTTTCTTTTGGACTTATATTATCGTCTGGCCTCGTGTTTCTTTTAGCAATTAAGTAAAGCTCCAGGTCCGCAAAAATTTTGTTAAATCTTTCAACATCAACATGAAAGTTTTCTAAGAAACTTTGCCTATGTTTTTGTAAGTCTTCAAACTGTAAAAAATTACATAATTAGTATAATTATAGGACGTCAGGTACAAGTGCTGCTTACATCCTTGACAAATCTTCCTTTATTTTTCATATCGGCAAGGTATGGATTCGTTTCCGTTGACCGGCTTTTCTTAATTTTCCTTTTACTTTTCAACTCTACCACTGCATACGCACCACACAAAATTGATAAATTTATTAAATTTTTATCCATTTTTTTAGATTCAAATATTTTTTCGAATCACATCAAACTCCGTTACACAAATCTGCGCTCTTTTCCTCAGCTGTTTACTTTTCTCCACTATTCTACACAGAATTTTTCCTTGTAGACATAAAGAGCAAAAATGCTGAACGGAATTCCGTTTGAACTCCATACTAGGCTTAACGTAAATATATTTATAAAAAAATAAACAGAAAAACTTTTCATACCAGAATAAAGGAGAAATTCATAAAAACACAAAAAATTGAATGGACAAAAGTCTACGACAGTCAGTGATTACTCAGTTATACACAAAAAATGTCCAACTAAACCTAAAGGAATGTCATCAGTATTTATTTATTTGCTCTTATTGTCATTCCGTATATGTGCTGCTGCAATTCTGTTTTAGTTTTATCCCTTGTTTCTAACTGTAAGGTCCAAAAAATGTCATCGAAAAAAAAATTCTAGTGATATCCGAAATTTGATCGTACAGTATAAAAAACACAATAAATCGTGTTCAGAAATCGCGAAATTAATGAAACTTAAACAAACTTCCATGTATACAATCATCAAAATCTTTGAAAACAGTGGTTCCATTGAAAATAAGCCGCGAACTAGCCGCTGTCGCGCAGAGACATTAGTTTCATTCTAAAAGAAGTGAACAGTAATCCTAAAATGAGTGCTCCAGATTTTGCGAAACAAGCGGCTACGGAAAGGAAATAGGATGTTGACGCAAGAACCATCACGTGAGCATTAAATATTAATGCGTTTCAAAGCAAAACTCTACATAAAAATCCGTTAATATCCGCCAAAAACTGACTTCTGCGTCTACAGTTCACCAAGACCCATATTGGCAAGGACAATGATTTTTGGAATCCAAATTCAACATTTTCAGAAGCGATGGTCGCAGTAAAGTATGAAGGAAAAAGAACACGGCCTTAGAGACCAACAATTTGGTTCCTACTGTCAAGCCCTGTGGAGGTAATGTGATAGTTTGGGGAGCCATCGCAGCATCTGGGTACGGCAGATTGGCTTTTGTAGAAACTACGATGGATCATTATGTTTACAAGAACCTGTTACAACAACACTTGAAGCCATCAGTGCAGAAGTTGGGTATTGGAGAGGTGCATTTTCCAACAAGAGAATGATCCAAAACACACAGCACTTTTTGTCAAGAACTGGTTATTTTACTACGCTCTCAGGCAACTTAATATGCCTCCACAAATTCCGGACTTAAACCCAATAGAGCATGTGTGGGAGTGTAGCATCACTAGCGCATTACGGTCAAACCTTCTCGCAGCTCTAAGTATAAACAACTTACAATTATTTCATTTTTGCCAACATGTAAAAATAAAAGTATAACATAACACCCAATTGCAAGTATACTGGCAACACAATCACACAAAGTAAAAATAACAGTTACAGTTTTTCACTAGACAGATTCTCGTGCGGTTGTAATTATTTTGCTATAGTCGAATTCTTATTGTTAGTTTTTTAGATTAATGTGAAATAAAGCAGGAAAAATGTTTCCAAGTGTTTCATTTACAAAATAACAATTTTGTATAGCCGTCGCGATACAGAAAAATTAAATTGGTGACCCCGATCTGTGGACAAGAGTGGAACAAAGGACACGTGAAATATTTTCCATCACGAAATCCTCAATCATCCGCTTTATTTTCCAACACATTTGGAAATAGAAGACATTTGCATCAAGAATATTCCGGATATCAAGTAAAGCATTCATTATTTGTTCATTTTATTGCATTTTTCACAGTGCGTGAACATAACCAACACCGGACAACTTTTCATGCAATAGTAAATCCTATCCAGCTACATTTATTTAAACAATCAATTACACATTAGCGACAAATTCGACAAATATTACACCTGCAGCGCGTTATTTTCATATATTACGGGATGGGAAAGTCAGACGATGAGCTGGAGAACAAACAGCCAACAGCGAATCCAAGTCAAGGAACATCATACACCGGCGAAAATTCCACTGGCATATCACAAGTTTCTAAAATTAGATTGCCAGAGTTTTTCGCAGATAATGTGAAACTATGATTCTGGCAAGTCGAATGCTTATTTTGCGCATGTGGCAGCGTATCGGATACCAAAAAATAAAACACAATCATTGGCCATTTACCGCCAAATGTCATTGTGACATTATCCGATTTCCGTACAAAGCCGCCAAAAACCGGAGCAATGTACGAAACACTAAAAGCCCGCATTGTACGCGAATACGCCAATAGCGAGCAATCGAAAATAACTAAACTATTAGAGGATATGCGGTGAGGAGATCAAAGGCCATCACAACTACTTGCCGAAATGCGCACAAAAGCCGCAGATACCCCTATCAACGAAGATCTGTTGTATCAATTATGGGTGAGAAACTTGCCCGAAAATATGCGCGTTATTTTGTCTACCGATGGCGGCATTGACTTAAATCAGCAAGCAGCTACAGCTAACCGTATACTCGACGCGATGAAAGGTGGATCTTTCTTGACTGGCCAACAAATCAATACAGTCGGAATACAGCAAAAAAATAGTGAAACATCGAATGTGGAACTTCAAGAGTTACGAAATAAAGTCGACAAGTTGTCGAATGACGTGCAACAAATTCTTCGTTCACGAAGTACACAACCTTCTCGTAGCTCTACGCCTGCACGTCCTCCAAATGCAAGCGAAATGATTCAAATTCTGGACGAAAACAATTTGACCTTTGCTGGTGGCATCACAAATTTGGATCAAACGCACGTAAATGCAAAGAACCATGCAAATTCAGCCTAACGTCATCAAAAAACGAATAAACCGAGCGAATCTGAAAGTCTGTGAGCTCGGCACAGCATCCAAGAGATAATTTATTCACGACAAGACATCGAATTATAAATTTCTTATTGACACCGGGGCTGATGTTTGAATCATTCCTGCGACAGAAACTCAAAAGTAAAACATCAAGCCATTTCAAGCAAATTTATATGCAGCGAATGAAACGCCGACCAATCTTTATGGTCGATCTACATTTACGTCGTCAGTTTGTATGTATATTCTTAGTGGCTGAAGTCGACAAGGCAATTATTGGTGCCGATTTCCTGGCACATTATAACCTCACAGTCAATATAAACAATGCCAAACTCATTGATCAAACAACACAACTACAAATCAGAATTGCAAGCACTAACAGCCACAGTAATCAATCAATCAAATAGATACACACGACTTTTAAGAAACTTCAAGGGTATTTTGACAAATCCAGAAAATAAACCGATACCATCAACATCGACATTTCACCACATTGTAACAAAAGGCCCACCATTGAAACCAAAAGCAAGACTTTATCGCCAAATTGTTACAAATGCGCCAAAGCAGAAATCGATTACTTAGTGAAGAAAGGAATCTGTCGTCCATCGAAGAGTCCATGGGCTTCGCCATTACACATGGCCAAGAAAAAGATGACATGGTGACCATGCGGGAACTATCGGAAATTAAACTCAATAACAATTCCTGATGGTTATCCCATACTATATTTGCTCGGCTTCACAAATATACTGGCAGGCAAAATGATATTTTCAACGTTGGACTTAGAACAGGCACATAGTTGCACCAAGCGACGGATCGTCTTATTAGTGACACTCGACGTCAGGAATGCCTTCAACTTCGCTAAATGGGCGGATATTCTGGAAAACCATTTTCGACTTCCAGAATATCTATAGCGGCTTATGAGGGACTGCCTAAAGGACCGAAGCCTGCTCTACGACACGACAAAGGCCAACGAAAGATAAAAGTTACATCCGGTGTTGCCCGGAGATCTTTCCTTGGTCTGGACCTGTGGAACGTGTCTTACGAGGGGCTACTGAGACTGGAGATGTTAGATGAGTCGCGCATGATCGGCTATGTGAATGATGTTAAAACTCTGGTCACAGGACGCACCGTTGGACAAGTGCAACTTAGGCTAGGTATGCTAATTCGCCAAGTGAGAGACTGGATGACTGCTCGCGTGTTCAGTTTAGCACTGGCGAAAACTGAAGTGGTCATCTTGACAAAAAAGAGAATCCCTAGAGTAAGAGTGATCAGTATTGGAGACATACAAAACGGATCGAAACCACCGCTGAAGTAACTGATGGATTCGAAGATCAATTTCTCTGAGCAAATCAGGGCAACGGCTGAGAAGGCTACTTCGGCTTTGAGCCGACTTATGGCCAACGTAGGGGAACCCAGCCCATCAAGAAGACGCCACTTGATGAGTGCTGTAGGATCAGTACTACTGTACGGAGCAGAAATATGGGGCGACGCTCTCAGTAAGTAAGTAATTGATCAAACAACACAACTTCAAATCAGAATGTCAAGCACCAACAGCCACAGTAATCAATCAATCAAATAGATACACACGACTTTTAAGGGTATTTTGACAAATCCAGAAAATAAACCGATACCATCAACATCGACATTTCACCACATTGTAACAAAAGGCCCACCATTGAAACAAAAAGCAAGACTTTATCGCCAAACCGTTACAAATGCGCCAAAGCAGAAATCGATTACTTAGTGAAGAAAGGAATCTGTCGTCCATCGAAGAGTCCATGGGCTTCGCCATTACACATGGCCAAGAAAAAGATGACATGGCGACCATGCGGGAACTATCGGAAATCAAACTCAATAACAATTCCTGATGGTTATCCCATACTATATTTGCTCGGCTTCACAAATATACTGGCAGGCAAAATGATATTTTCAACGTTGGACTTAGAACAGGCACATAGTTGCACCAAGCGACGGATCGTCTTATTAGTGACACTCGGCGTCAGGAATGGCTTCAACTTCGCTAAATGGGCGGATATTCTGGAAAACCATTTTCGACTTCCAGAATATCTATAGTGGCTTATGAGGGACTGCCTAAATGACCGAAGCCTGCTCTACGACACGACAAAGGCCAACGAAAGATAAAAGTTACATCCGGTGTTGCCCGGAGATCTTTCCTTGGTCCGGACCTGTGGAACGTGTCTTACGAGGGGCTACTGAGACTGGAGATGTTAGATGAGTCGCGCATGATCGGCTATGTGAATGATGTTAAAACTCTGGTCACAGGACGCACCGTTGAACAAGTGCAACTTAGGCTAGGTATGCTAATTCGCCAAGTGAGAGACTGGATGACTGCTCGCGTGTTCAGTTTAGCACTGGCGAAAACTGAAGTGGTCATCTTGACAAAAAAGAGAATCCCTAGAGTAAGAGTGATCAGTATTGGAGACATACAAAACGGATCGAAACCACCGCTGAAGTAACTGGGGCTGCTGATGGATTCGAAGATCAATTTCTCTGAGCAAATCAGGGCAACGGCTGAGAACGCATCTTCGGCTTTGAGCCGACTTATGGCCAACGTAGGGGAACCCAGCCCATCAAGAAGACGCCACTTGATGAGTGCTGTAGGATCAGTACTACTGTATGGAGCAGAAATATGGGGCGACGCTCTCAGTAAGGAGGTTTACCGAAAACGCCTGGCACAGGTATAGAGAAGAGGAGCACTGAGGATTGCATCTTCGTATCCGACAGTCTTTGGTTCAGTGCTGAGAGTTATTACAGGTGTGATTCCTGTTTCCCTTTTGGCTGGAGAGCGCTGTGCTTTTTACTTGCGTCAAAACAAGGACGCGAGGCAGACAGTTACTTACTCAACAATGGGCAGCAGTCTTTGGTGAATTGCACGAAGGGAAGGTGGACTGTGCGCCTCATTCCCGATGTAAGACTATGGCTCAATCGAAGACATGGTGAGACTGACTTCTATCGGACCCATCTTTTGAGCGGTCCCTCACTTGTCAGTTTTGCCCAGGAGAAGAAGATAATGCCTGCCACACATTTTTGTGAGGTCAAACCGGAACAGGATGCTAAGGGACTTTTACAGAGGGACGGGAGACCGCAGCCCGGATAGTTGTAGTGATCGAGCAGTTACCCTATTAAACTGCTCTAAAACTTTACTATCTCCTTCAGCCCTACACCATGGTGATCAAGAAAATTGAAATTCTTACTAGAAAAGTGCAGACAGTTCGATTGAACGCGCATTACTATAGGCGGCGACAAATAGACATTACTGATTATTCAGTTTAGAATTTTTTTCTAAATATCTAATGTCTTCTTTAAAATAATCAAGAACCAACAAACACCTTACATACCAACTTTTTTTCAAATCAACGTGATATCAAAGGAAAACTGCGATATATTATTACGCATTATACACTATTGTTTCTTTACGTTGAAAGTGAATTCAAATTTATCAATCCAACCGTATGGTAATAATAGTAGTTAAAAACACAAACAACCACCAAGAAGCAATTCGGTGTACTCGTCCATAATTTGAATTTATACTCATTAATTGTGCGCACCCACACATATAAAAAAAAAGTAGGCAAACTAATTTCAGGGTTGCATCGAAAAGATACGTATTTAGAAGGTTGGCCAAAGTGACGAGATATCAGTGTGGTTGCCGACGAATCTCGCCTCCATCTTGATTCGTGGGCTCAACTTGGTTACGGACATATCGTCAGCTGTCAATGCGCGATAGAAAAATTTCTTAAATGGTGTATTTGCAGTAAATTTAAAGATTAAATTGTTTGTGACGAGTAACTAGAAGCCTAAAAAGTGATCAGAAGCATCCGGAGTGTATGACTGAAAAAGTTGTCGGCATTGTCGGAAGAGTGATCATGGAAAAAGTGTCGTGCGCTAGCGTGATAAAGCGGCGGGCATAGCGCAAGGAGAGGTGGCGCTGGAACGGAAGCAGCCAAAATTCAGTGTAAATTGACCACGAAGAACTTATGTCTTCGGGCGTCTTGTGAAGAGAACGAAAACCACCCAAAAAGCAGCCAAGATTCAGTGCCGAGCGCTGGTGAGCAGCGCCATCGTGAGAGGACAATTGGTCGTGGAATTCTCTAGCTCATGGGTGAATGCAGAATTGCATACTCAGCAGCCAAAATTAAAAAATTCAGACCGTTTCTTTTTCATCTCCGTTCCAACCTTAATTTCTTCATTGGTCAGGTTGATACAATTATTGTCCAGGTGACGATGGACTCTGCGGATTAGGAGTGCTGTACTGTGGTTGCTGCGATTAAGACAGGAATATTGAAGTAGAAGTGATCGAGTAGGTAGCACTTCAAGTTCTTCAAATTCAGGGTGCCTTAACGTAAATGGAGACACGAAGGAATGCATCGTAGTCATAGTCGCGCTTTCAACGCTGAGTGGGGTGTGATTGCTGTTAATTCGATTTTGCTGGTTGTAGGACGTCCTTGAAAAGTGGATAAGTTACTATTACTTGTAGAATCTTAATTGCATGTCTTTATCAGTGCTCCAAAGACTTTTAGTTCATATTCAGTTTGGATTATTTTCCACTTACTGAGTACCGTTGATACCTTTGCGAACTATTTGACGTCAAAACAAAGAACAGTCAAACGGGTTTTCATTGTTTTGCGACTTGTAGAAGTGAGTCTATTTTGACTTTCCGTAGCAATTTGAAGTGAATCGAGGACCTCTGACGAATTCGCGCGAGTGGTTTTGCTTTTGCTCCACACAAATTACAATTCAGAGGATTTCCACCACAAGAAACGTGTTCAGAGTTTAGTTTCGCAGAAGTTTTTCGGCAGCAATTATTTCCAATCCATATTTCACAAGTGTCGGACCTCCTGGTTAGTGCTCGAATCCGCGGGCGTGACTTAATCGAAGTTTTGTGAACTTAATGGTGGAAAATATTTTCCCACGTATCCACAGACATTGCCTTGACGTGGTTAAATCACTTAAAGAATATCATAATTTGCACGGATCGTTGCCATCTCGTATTCTTTTCTATATAGATGGTGTTGGTGAAGGTCAATTCTATCAAGTAGCCAAGATTGAAAGTTAGACAATCCGGAAAAATCTCACGGAAATTTATACCCAAGCTGGAGTTGCGGAAGACCCCAAATTTGCTTTTGTAATCGTTTCCAAGCGTCGATATTTCCTAAATCAAAATAATCCGCCTCCGGGGACAGTTGTTGATAATATTATCACTCTACTGGAGAGATATGATTTCTTCTTAGTATCTCAATCAGTTCGCCAATACACTGTAACTCCAACTCACGATAGCATTGTGGATGATAATATTAGGCTGGATGCTGTTAAGATGCAGATTCTCACTTTTGAGATGACACATTTGCATTATAATTGATCGGGCACAACTCGTGTTCCGGCCGTTTGTCAATACGCTCACAAACTCGCGGCGAAGAACTTGTACTTCTTGTAGGAAGTAAGGAAGAGATTAATTTTTTTAACTTGATTTTATTGAAATAATTAAGTTCTCGTTACATTTTTTTTGAATATATTCTTAGTCTTTAAGTTTGATTATATAATCCTTGTTTAAATGTTAATCATATACCAGTTAGGTGAGGCGTTGAATTTTTTTTTTGGTTGTATAAGCTTTTAATCGAAAACCAAGCACGGTATTCTATGGTCGAAACGTGGTAGATAATTTTTATTGTGAATCAAAGCAGTCAAGGGATCTCAACATTCCTATCATATTGAAGTATGTTAACTTTTCATCCTCAACAAAAAAAAACGTTCTAAACACTATGTACAGCGCATGCTAATTTCAAAGTACAATATCAAAGTAATCGCCGCCCTCTGTAAAATTGTCCGTTGTTCTCACCGGAATAATTCGTATACTGAATGCTTCGGTCGAACAAGTAATCATACGGTTTCCTTTTTGGCCGAAAAGTATACGCGCATTCTCGAATTTACTAATTTACATTTGTTTTTCAACCCTGCCGCGAACTTGGGAGCAACGTCAATTCGATCTTTTGAAACAAGGAATAATACAGAATTAAAATTAAGTAAACACACTGTAGCTTATATTATTTATATTACTATACGCTAGATATAGTATAAAGGAATAGTAACGTTATTCCAATATTGTGAAAAGGTATCGATGTTAAATAAAGAAATGTTGAATTAAAGTTACATCTCGGTCTTTCCATTCCGTCGGTTCTGACCGGGTATAGGACTCGGTACGATGGAGGGCTTTCACCTCCAGACATGAGCCAGCAATCGGGCACATAACAACCTTTTTGTTTCAGGTACTATCACGGGTTGAGTGGCCCCGAGCAAGGTGCTTTTTTATGACATAGGGTTATGTGATCCGATTGCATAACTCTATGACATAAATTGGTCACCGGCGTATTTCTCCTCTGATGGGAAGGCTGATACAAGTTATGTTGTATGAGTTTTCCACTCAGAAGGGAATTACCTGGCCACTACAGCATATATGGATCTTGATCCGGTTGGGCGAGAGCGAGAGGGCACCATCACCACCCGGTTGTCCCACTCTTATTTGTGGGTCATGAGCATCGTCGGGTATCGACTAGGTTTCCCTAAGTCCGTCCATTTTTACTTGTTCCACTTGTTCTCTGAACAAGTCATTTCCCCCTTTGTAGTTACCTACCATTTTGCGACTTCGGTCGCCTTTCTTTTGAGACCCAAGAACTCATGAATGCGAAATTCGTTTGTAGTGGGTCCTTGTGCTGGGGGAATGAACCCGCCCCACGACACCGCAATGCTAGCATTCCAGCGCATTCCCGCGTCCCCAGACAAGGGCATTCTTGGTGGATATCTACATCTTCCTTTGCCGAGGCAGCAGACCATCACTCGAGTCCTTTACGGACTTGAAATTACCTATTCACTACAAAGATCAATACAAAGCGCTTGAAAACGTCGGACGTGTTCCCTTTCGCTCTTGCTTCATTGTGATTTTTACCTTTTCTTTTTCCTCCTACCTTCTGCAAAGTGACATATTTACACTCTGTTTGAATCGGGAATCTCTACAGTGCGTGTGATTTCTTTCCCGTCGCGTCTGTGTCATTATATCTGCATATTCTTTCTTGGTTCCTTTAGATTTTATGATTTTTTGTTTACTTAATTCTGACAGTGCTAATACAGTGCCATCTTCTGGAGGGTTACTAAATAGTGCAACAGTATTCATAGTCCACTATCCGAGTCGACAACCCAATTGTACAATTGTGATTGGATTCGTTTAATTATAGTTCAAGTTTTAAAACTTAATTAATTCAGTGTTTAGTTTTACCTGTGCATTGAGTTGCAATAGCACATGCACAATAGTGTTTACGGTCCACTATTCGAGGCGATAACCTAATCTAGCAATAACATCCATAGTCGCCTGTCATATTGTTATTGGCTTCCATTTAAAGTGATTACTTTTTCTATAGAAGTGTGTTTATTATTTAAGCCCTATCTGCCGTTCAATTGATATTATTCGCAATAGTGAGAACGGTCCTCTATTCGAGACTGCAACCTGATTTAACAATTTAACAGTTTAACCCTTAACCGCACATTCTCTGATTCCGAAAGTTTTTGATTTGAATTGTTTTTATTGGAATTGTTATTTGAATTATAATGTCATGCAGTGCGAACAAATGCGTAGACTCAGGTGATAAAACGCCACTTATATTATGTTTTGGCCTTTGTGAGCGTTCTTTCCATTCGGCGTGCGTAAACATCAAAGGTTCGGTTGCTGATGTTATCCTCAAATCAGAAAATGGGATACACTGGTATTGTGTATCTTGCAGGCGGTACTCTCTATCGGCCTACATCTCTCGGCTACGTGTCGCTGGGTAGACAGTTAAAGTGCTGTCTGAGGAGCTTAATGCCCTGCAGGAAAAATGCCTTTCAGCCTGTAAGGAAGTGGATTCGCCACTTCATTTTGGAGGACTGAATGATTTAACTACCACGGAATTTAATACAGCATATCCTCGTGTGTTGACCCCCTCATCGCCAGTTCCTTCATCATCTTTTGACAATATCACATCAATTAACCTGGATCCATCACCGGCTAAGAAGACGTCTACGATTGTGACTAGAAGCAAGTCTCAACCCAAGCACTCGCCACTCAATAGTCCAAATCAAACCACTTCCTCTGTAATGGTGGCGATTCCTCCGCCTTTGCCAGGAACTCAACCTATCATTCCTGGTGCTGTGACCAACAATTCTATTCAACCATCTATCTCACCAAGTGCTAGCTTGCTCTCTGCTGAAATCGAGCGTCAGGATCTATCAGGTAACACCTTGGTTGCTAATTTCAATGTGCCTAGACTTCAACATCCTCAGCCTCTACAAGTTGTGACACCACCACTGCGTGTCTTTGTTTCGCGGTTCGCTTCAAAAACATTGTGTGAGCAAATTCACGATTTCATCATACGCAAATTCGGAAAAACACCTCCGTTTCTGTTATGCAGAAAGCTCACAGATGAAAAGCGTTACCTCGATTCATTCAAAATTGACATAGACGCTGACTTCCAACAAATTCTTCACCAGGACTTCTGGCCCTCGGGCGCGCTTGTTAAGGAATTTGTTTCGGTGGGAAGAAGAAATTTTCGGAAACCAAAGCAGCCCTCAGTCATAACGTAACTTTGGATAATGTCAACGCTGTTTATAGATCTAACTTTCAATCCCGTAACCAAGCTAGTCAACTTATTTTGGATAATGTCAACGCTCTTCATAGTTCCAACTTTCACCCCCGCAAGCTAAATAATCAAGTTTCCATCTTTTATCCAAATGTTAGAGGTTTAAGGACTAAGCTTGAAGATCTTCTTTTTTCTTACCACCTCAGGAACGATAGCATCATATGTTTTTCTGAGACGTGGCTGAAACCTTTTATTCTCGATTCAGAATTGTTCTCTGATCACATTATTTATAGGTGTGACCGTGATCTTAATGCCACAAATAAGTCTGATGGTGGCGGAGTCTTGATTGCCGTCAGTAATTCTCTGTCTAGTTCCCTTTGTACTGATTTTAACTTTTCCCATGCCTTAGAATGTGTAATGGTCAAAATAGCCTTACCTAATAACGCGCATTTACTGATTTCTTCTGTATATATTCCTTGTAATGCCTCCTTGCAATTATATGAGTCTTTCTTTGATGATCTCGCTTCTTACTTCATACTACGCCATCCTCAATCCAGAATCCTTGTTTGTGGTGATTTCAATCTACCTGCCGTTGATTGGGCTGGCACAACTGTTTCCTCCATTTCATCTTCTAATGCGTCTTCGCTTGCCATTTCTTCCTTTCTTTCTCTATGTGCTCTGTCCCAGTTTAACCAAATCCGTAATACTAATGATCGACTCCTCGACCTAGTTCTTTCGAATGTTTCTGCTCATCATCTGTCTGTATCTCCTGCCTTATATCCCTATGTTTCTCCTGATCAACTCCATCCTCCTCTTTCTATTAACCTCACTATAGTTCCTCTTATCATAAAAAATCCTATCACTTCTCCTAAATTCAATTTTTTCAGGTCTAATTATGAAGCAATCAATGCAACACTCTCGTCTGTGAATTGGCTTCAGTTCTTTCAAAACCTTGACTGCGATTCTGCTCTTACTAAATTTTATGGGCTTCTCCATTACCTTAACTGTAGATTTACACCTCTTCAGTCGGCCCGTAAAAATAAATTTAAACCTTGGTTGACAAGACGCGTTCTTACTGCCTTAAATGCCAAGGATAGGGCGCGTCGTGAATTTAAACGCTCAGGTGCAGCAAAGGATAAATCCAACTTTTGCAAGTTGCGTTCTGATGCCAAAAATGAATTAAAAATTGCTATGAAGAATTACTTTTCCAGCCTGGAAGCTTCCCTCAATTTTAGCAATGTTAAGCCCTTTTGGTCTTATATCAAGTCTTTAAAGACTACTTCTCATCTTCCTTCATCAGTCCGTTGGGATAATGTGGAATGTTCTACTCATCAGTCAATTTCCGATTTATTCGCCAAATATTTTTCCTCTACCTTCGCTCCCCTCCATGAATTCACTCCCTCCATCTCTGCGGGTAACTTTGGTTTTTCGTTCGCAACTCTAAGCACTGACCCTTTTGAAGTTGAATCCTTAATCAATTCCCTTGTTCCTAACGTCAGCCCTGGTCCAGACGGACTACCAAATATTTTTGTCAAGTCCTTAGCTTCGTCGCTTTCCTCTCCCTTGTCATTTCTCTTCAACCTAAGCTTATGCAGTGGAACCTTTCCTTCTCAATGGAAAAATGCCCGTATCGTACCTATCCTCAAAAGTGGTGATCCTTCGTGTGTATGTAATTATCGACCTATATCCTTGATATCTTGTTTTTCGAAGTTGCTTGAGCGTTTGGTTCACAACCGACTCTCTGAACCGTTGAGCTCTGTTTTGGCTGGTGAGCAGTATGGCTTTCGCAAGGGTCATGCCACGTCCACTAACTTAATTCAGTTCACTGATTTTGTTGCAAGGGGTTTGGACAACAAATATCAAGTCGATGTAATATACACAGATTTCACGAAAGCCTTTGATACAGTCAATCATCGTCTTCTTTGCAGTAAACTCGAAGCTTTTGGAATCTCTAATTCACTGTTGTCATGGTTTTCGTCTTATTTATCGACCCGATCATGTCATGTTAGTTTTGGTGGAACGACGTCTATTCCATTCTGTCCTACATCTGGTGTTCCTCAGGGTTCAATCCTTGGGCCCCTCTTGTTCCCCGTGTTTATCAATGACCTCCCCTCTATAGTCTCTTCCCCCTCTCTACTGTTTGCGGATGATTTCAAGGTTTTTCGGACTATTAAGTCGCCCCTTGATTGCCAGTATCTTCAGGAGGACTTGAATGTGCTCAATAATTGGTGTTTGTCCAATTTTCTCTACCTCAATGTTAATAAGTGCCATAAGATGTCCTTTTGTCTTAAGCAACATCCTATTGCCTTCACCTATATACTAAACGAGGCCGCATTGACCGAAGTTACTACGTACAAAGACCTTGGAGTTACTTTTGACTCCAAACTTAAATTTGACACGCATATTTCCTATGTGATTGCTAAGGCCTCTAAAGTTTCGGGTTTTGTACTGAGACATATGCACAAGTTCTGTAATATCTCCACTATGATCCGCTTGTTCCTTTGTCTTGTCCGTCCATTGCTCGAGTATTGTTCTGTGGTCTGGGCTCCCCATTATTCCTATCTTGTGTCCTCGTTGGAGTCAGTACAGAGGAAATTTACCCGCTTCTTATTCTTTAAGCTAAACTTGCCATATCTCCCATATGAGGATCGTTTATCATTCCTTGGTCTCTCGTACTTGTCTGCGCGTAGATCTTATTTGGATCAGTGCTTTTTGTACCGACTCTGCCACTATCAGACTCCGTATTGTATTTTTGCGGGGTTACACTTTAGACACTCCTTACGTCCTACTCGTGTTTCTTCTGTTTTTGTTATTCCATATGCTCGTACAGAGCTATATTTTCACTCACCTATTCTTCGTCTCCTAAGGAATCATAATAATCTGCAGCTTGGTCCTTTTCCCTCAACCTTTACTGCATTCAAAAGAATTTTGCAGGAGCTAATTTTAAATTCATAATTTAGTTTTATAAGCAATTAGCTGTTCTGTGCTTTATTTCGTTTTATATGTATATGTCATTTTTATCTATTGTATCTAATCATTTTTCTTATTTTTTTTTATTGTTATTACTATTTTTGCTATTCCGTTTTGTTATTGGATTTGTTGATCTGTAAAATGGAATTTTGAAATAAAATAAAAAAAGTATAGTTGCAGCGATGCTTGAATCGGTTGATAAATGGAATGCTTGGGTAATCCTAATAGATAAAAGGGACTCACAGCAGCCCGGGACTTTGATGCTGGGGAATCACTTGTCTGGCAATACCTCTTCTCCTCTCCCCTTCCGCTGGAAAGATCTCCCAGCTTGAAAGCGCCTCATGGTGTAACAAAACGACACGTGGCCCGAAGTAATGTGTCAAACGGTTCCAGGGTGGGTTTTCAGGTTGAAAGATGAGGTGTTTAGTGTGTGGTTCAGTTACTTGTGAGCATGGGAGTTCCAAGCTCTTTACGTAAATTAAATTCACCCCCCAACAACAAAAAAGCCTACCCTGACGAGTAGCATTAACAGCACATATCGATCATTCAGCACAGGGTGATTATTGAGTCGTTACTGATCTTCTTTCAATGTTCGCTTCAGTTCCCTCGTATGCAAATTCCGTTCACGCATTGGCTCCTCCGTCTTGAGTATTGCTTTATTTTCTAGAGTGCAAGATTTTAATTTCTAAGGAGCGAACATTTTGTTAAAAATGAGCAAAATACTCCTTTTGTGGGTTCTGCGTATATTTCGTGTTGCGTTTATTTATTATATTATCCACTTCAATGTAGACCCTACAAATATCAGTGCTAAGTTGTATTTAATTCATTTCATTAATAAGAGCATGGTAAGGCTCAGCGATACTAAAGTGTTTGAATGAAACTTGCTTTAATTGTGGCGAGCTAATCAAAATTTGCTTTGATTGTGGCCAACTAACCAAAGGTTCTAATGCATAGAACTCCAAAACGCCATCGGCCCAACTACCAATCGACCGACATCATGCAGCAGTTCCTCATAAGATAAAGAAACGCAAAGTGTGTTATTTGTATCCCCACCTTGCTCATTGTTAGGCAGTGAAGGTCCAGAATTTGAATTTTCTAGTGCTCAAAGTTGAGCAGTAACCGCTCTAGGGGCTTTATTTTTAGGTCTTTGCCTCAGCAAGTTTTCTCAGAAACTATAGAAGCTAAAAAGTTCAAACTTTGTGAAAAAGATTGAAATGGTGGTGTCTCAAAAGTTTAGTATTACTAAACGTTTCAAAAAATTTTAAGAGAGGGTTATAACGGAGTAGCCTTTAAACATTCTTTCAATCAATGGAAGTCGAGTGGTACTTGATCAAAAGTTTTCAAATCTGAATTGAAAAATTCAAAATGTATCAAAATTTTATATTTAGCCCTCTTCCCCTTGACTGAACACGTTTGAGCCGAAAAATTTGAAAATAATCACGGAGATGGGTCTCTATGAGTATAAGGGCATTAAATACCTCAGAAATCGAAATTCACTTAACTTTGCCAATAATAGTATGGTTTGTAGATTTTATATTTTCACCCGTAAATCATAATGGTATATTTAAACTTCTTGAAATTATATAGATTTATATAATATGCTCACAAAATTTTATGAAAATCGCATCATAATCGAGTGATTTATAGCCATTTCAATTGTATGCAATCACAACAACAATAAGACGTGTTGGTGGTTGATGCATATTTCAAACTAACCAAGTCACTTTTATTTTCTTCAAATTATCATGAAAATTTAAGGGATTCTCTGAAATGCTCGAACGAAATGAATGACCAACAGTGGGTTTCGTTAAAATAGATAGGCAATGAGACATACAAATAATCAAAGTTCCTTAGGAAATGGAAACGACATTCAAAACTAGCAACAACATTGGAAACAAACTGAACCCAAAGCTGAATGACATAGTCAAAGTCAAAGTCAAAAGTGCTTTATTTAATACTAATCGATATAAATTGTCAAAGAATATAAAGCAAATTCCAAACAATAACAATAAAACAAACTTAATGGCCCAAATGGCTCTCTAAATTTATACGCTATCATTAACTCATTTCATCAAAAAAATTATAGCAAATTCAATTAATTAAGATTATTACATATTTTAAGAATTCAATTGAAAAAAGGAGAAAATACCAACCAACACTATCCTAAAATTATTTATAATTTAAACACAACAGTGAACTTTGATCCTACACCTAATATGTTGTAACTTAATTCTAATAAAATGCAATCAAAAAACTTTATCTTATACTTAAAAAATTCTATGACAATGTTTCTAACCTAAGCGTTTAACCTTATCTCTATCCTAATATAATAAAAAAAAAACGCATACCTAACCTATACCTAATTTTTAGCAAAAATAAAGAACACTAAATGTAGCAATAATGAGCTGAAACTCAAAAAACTAAATAACGCAAAACACCAAAACTGGAAATAAACACGAATAATTTAGACATTGTCATTCAGCCACCAATACCTGAATTGCGCCGTCTCAATTCGATCAGCTTCAACAAATCTAGCAAATGAGTATCTCCATTGGAATCGTTGGTCTCGTGAACTCAAACTCGTAGGATATTTTATCTTCTTATCGGTGGCCCATCGATATATGTGATATACGACTGGGACGTCGTCAGAATCAAAAGCATATCGATTCATGTCCAAATACACGAATGCTTCTGGAGGAACGAAGCCTGTAGCGAGGCAAGTTGGAATATACCCGTCTGTAGGGTGAAACGGCTGTGAAATTCAAGGGTTTGCACTCACAGTCACAGATCTTGCGATATGATTCCGAAGATGTTTCAATATAAAGATATCGACTCTTATCACTTCAGCAGTTTGATCAATTCTTCTATTCGATATATAATGTTTCCAATCCATCTCAGGCTTTCTGTACAAACCAGTACATGCACGAAGACATTTCCTTTCGAAAACTCTTAATTTTTCCATAGTACTAGCACTCTGGTTGTACCAGATCTGACATCCATATGTCAAAACTGGTCTTGTAACAGATAATTTTGACCTTTTGATCCATGTATTTGGAATGAAAGAGTTTTCGAAGGGCCATGACTACTTTAAGTGCCTTACTGAGCATGATTTGCACATATTCAGTATAATACAGATATTGATCGAGATAAACACCGAAGTATCGAACACAGGATTTATTTGGCACTCGTTCTAAACTACCCTCGCCAGCCATGATGTGGAAATCTTTCCAATTGCGTTTCAGTTCTTGACTGACCCCCTGCAGCATTGTCCGAAACAAGATTGTTTCACACTTCTGCGCATTGGTTTTCATTCGCCAATCGTCAGTGTACAGCTGTATATCATTGACAATTTTTTGGAGATTTCTTTGAACTATTGTGGCTTTTCGTTCTGCCATAAAGATGATCAGATCATTAGCAAACGCTACCAATGATCGCGTTGGCGAGACGTTAAAATCAAAGCCGTTCAACAGTTTGCAAATGAAGATTGAAAAGAGCAGAGGCGCAGTAACTGCTCCCTGCTGTAGACCATTCAAGACCTTGAACTCGCGCATTGTTGTCAGATTTCCATCAGTTATAACAAACGATTTCCCGTATAACATATTGCAATTTATGGCGACAAGGTGTCTGGGGAAGTTGTCCTGAAGGAGTTTAAAAATAAGTCCATCTTAGACACCGTATCGAAGGCTTTCTCCATATCAATGAGACATGCTCCAGCGCATTGTCTATGATTTAGTTTCCAACAGATGTCTGAGGTTACTTTCGTTATTGCATGCGTGGTCGAATGCCTGGCACGAAAGCCAAATTGGCGATTCGGCATCAACTCATATTCCTCAATGTGGGCGTTTAATGCTCTGTTGAGTATCACTTCAAACACCTTGCTGATGTTAGGCAGCAAGCTGATTGAGCGATAGCTTTTCGGGCATGAAGATTCTTTTCCTTTCTTCAAGATCAGAAATAGCTTAGTCTTTTTCTACTCATTTGGGAAACATGAGTTGCTCAACATGTTGTTGAACAATATGCAATAATTCCTAATAGCAGCCTCAGGCAAATGTCGGAGAACAACATTTGGAATACCATCAGTACCACATGATTTTTTGTTGTTTATCCTGCGAAATAGGAAACACAAGTCTTCATAGTTGACAAAATAATCAATAAGATTCAAGCTCGGTATGAGGTCAGATGTTAATGTTTCATTGAAATGAAGAATTGATTGGCCGCTCAGGCTTGATTTGAAGTCAGAAACTTTTGTTTCAACGACCTATGAAAAGATTTCATTCCCTCCCTCAGGGTTTAGTAGATGAACCAATTCAAAATGTGTTCCAATCAGGGCAAGTTTATCCAATCCTTCACAAATAATCCTGTTTCCATTTCTATCCGGAGTCGTACTATCAATTTCGATACCAGCCCTATCGAGAAGATTTATCTCATGACTAGTGACTTCAAGATTCGATACCTTCACTCGAGACTTCTTGCGGAATATGCTATTTACTTTCGCGAACAAGCCATCTGGGTCGTGTGGGCTAATACCCCTCAATTTTTCCGCCCATTGATTGCTGACCTCACTCCTGAAGTATGACCGGATGAAGTTCCTGACATTCTTCAGGTGTAATTACAAAAAAGCCAACGAGTGATGATTGTAGTCCAAAAATCGTCGATAAATATTGTTGACGCGTGTTAGAAGAAGGCTTTTCAATCTTTTTAACCTTGCAATGGTTGGTGTTTCATATCCTTCCATATTGTTTCGATGTTTAATCATGGGAACGACTTTCTCAATCGTTTCCAACGTCAGCTTCTCTAACTTCGACAAATAGAGATCTATTTCATCGTTAGTTAGATTCCTGTCATAAGAAACCATTGAACAAGAGTTGCCATCATCAGAAGGGGGTCATTGCTTCTGATACTCCCGATTAAACTTCTTTTGAAACTTTCCCCAGTCTGTTTTTTTGAAGTTCAACCGATGATTTTCGTGTTAAACTGGAATGAGGAAGAAATCATCCCTTTGTTGATTGATTTCCATTACGATTGCGTTATGGTCGCTATCGTAAGGAAGCACCTGCAGTTTCCGTTGAGGACTATTAAAGCTGAATTCAAGTCTTGCGTCAGCAATGCAGAGGTCCAAGTATGAATTTGTCCCAGGGTATGTTGGGAACTCCGACCTGCATAGATTGCACCTGTATTCAATTTGGTTCTCTGTTATCCACGATTCAGGAATACACGTCTTGGATTATTGGTGGCGTTCAGCCATGATGTATGCTTGGCGTTTAGGTCACCAGCAAGAATGTAATAACTATAAAGCCTGTTCAATTCGAGTATTTTAAACAAGGAATTGAGCTCCTCCTTGAGCTTGAGAACAGTTCCACCAGTTGCATAGGCAGAGATAACGAAGAGGTTATCCTCACCTGGCAGTGAGATTTTGATCACGGACACTTCAAAAGATTCAAAGCTTTTGAATTCGACCTTTTCAATATTTTGGAAACAATAGGGTCTTCGAACCAATATCCCGGTGCCACCTCCATCATCAACTATTACCCTATCGTTTCTTATGAATTCAAAATCCTTGAACGTCATGGAGTGCCATGAGGTGGGTTTCGACGAGAAGCATGATGTCAGGCTTTTGCCTAACAA
Source organism: Odontomyia ornata (assembly GCA_963969285.1). NCBI lineage: Eukaryota > Metazoa > Arthropoda > Insecta > Diptera > Stratiomyidae > Odontomyia > Odontomyia ornata. The sequence continues at coordinate 296,378,783 of OZ017741.1, forward strand.
TGAATTCAAGGAGATAATCACGCCGATGTAAAGTAACAATGGAGTTGACGTTGACCGAGATGAGATGAATGTGACTGGATGACAAATTATTTTGTGGCATTTGAGACCCCTAAACGATGAAAAACAAGATTAATTTTCGTATCTTGCTTATCGATTCTTTCCGATAGAGAATTTAATTGCTGTAAAATTTTGAGAAGCAGCTCATTATTGCCACTTACATACTGAATGACATATCGATATACTGAATGACATATCGATATAAATGTATTGATTTTTAGTGAATGTTCTCCACATGATTTAGAGCTGCAATTCACACTTTGGGCTGTTTTTGCGAATCAATCTAGCTGTTGGCAACAGTTGTGAAACATATGCTTTTCTTTATTGTCTCCAGCGCTCTAAAAAGGATGTAATAACATTTTTTAACTGGTACCAAATAAATTTTCCCGTGACAAAATGGTTGGCAACCAGTTATCAATCAACCGTAGCTAAAACGGGTAAAGGCTGGTCTGGCACCGATTCCAAACATTTTTGAAGTCGGTTTTTATTTATTTTTTCCAAAATTTTATTCTCATATCCATCGCAAACCTTTCATTCAACCACTTATGGTAAATATTTACTGATAGGAGCTTCCAAATGCCTTTAATTATTGCTTAAAGTAAACGAAACAATTCCTATATGTCATTACTCGCCAGAGACTACACGATCAATATGTAGTTTATATGTGTGCTCTTATTCTCCGGAAATTCTAAGGTAGAAAAGTCATCAGCTTATTACTTAAAACCACTACTATCTCGAAAAATCTCATGCAACTTAAGCGTTATACAAGCATTTGGTTACGACAGTCATTGAAAATTTTCAATTCGTTCCAATCTTATTCCTAAGCAAAGCACTCAATAAATTTGTAAGTCATAGCAAAACACTAATTATGCATTTATAACGATGCCAATCCAAACTACTTGTTACCAATCATTTCCAGCCATTACCATATCCATATCTGTCGTCATCTGCATTCAATTCTTCACCGTGTTCCTCGAGTACTCTACAACCGGCACTCGAATCGGATTAATCCGCAAGACTGGTAGCAGTTCTCGTTTATTTATCGAATAATTAATAAATCAGTACTCCATGAAAGCGAACTATTTTCTTCGAGTCTATTTACACACATTTTAATGCTGTTTGGATTAGCGTTAAGAAAATATCAATCAAGGTTGTTAGTCCACGGAGATGTGTGCGAGTGTCTTTTTCTATTGCTCCCCATTACTCGATACTCCCACATTCGGTTCACTTGTCAAGTTGTTCCCAATTAACTTTTAACGTGTCTAACAGCTCCGAGTGTACTTTTGCTGCCTCCATTTCAGCAATCAAACACACTACATGTCAGGCCATATGTTTTCATTTGCGTAGAAGACTCAATCTCTCTGGAGAGGTGGTGTTAAATGTCACGCTTTCACTTCAGCCTGGCGAGGAGGTTGCAGGCGCGACGATAGTTGGGATGGGATGCAGTCTTGGGATTTTCAAGTATTCGGGATTGAAATGTTACAAACATCTGTCCCAGTCACAGGACTCACAAAGGGACAAAATGGGGGTGAAGGGAGGTTGGAGTACTTAAGTCCTGGAAAACTTTGTTGAAACATGTCGATTTCTTTTAAGACTGTCGTGTCTATTTTATTAGGCTTACGACAGTGCGAAGGGTAATGCAAACCACCCTTCATCTTTGGTGAAGATATCTCAATCTAATACCAAACCCGATTGTTCGTTCTTTTGACGATTGAAGGAAACAACCGGCAACACCCCTAATAATAGTCCTCACATCGAACCTACTAATCACCAATTAACTGCCCTTTAGGACAGACACAACCACTTACGGCTGTGAGATATCCACCTGACAGGCACTGTTTATCTCCAACTGCAGGTTCCTTCACCTTCCCACGACTGCTGGGCGCAAGATAGCGCCCGAAATGATGAAGATATGCAGCCTCTTAAGTACACCTTGTTATGGATACGAATTACACCAAACGGTATGGATGCGAATGAATGCAAGCCACGTACGCGAATCGAAATGTTGAATTCGAAATAAATTCGTCATTCAAGCAAAACCATCAACAGGTTAATTTAGTGTCTTGGCAACTTGAAAATTAGTTGAATGCCGTATGCGAAAGGATGGAGGAGGCCTTGCAACTTTGTGCCATGCATCTCGATGCGGTGGTAATTACCACGAGAAAAGGAAGCAAAAAAGGAATGCGCTCTAAGATGCGGCTGAAAGATGTTGTTTGAGTCAGTTTGTAAGACTTACACTAATCTTTGTCTTGAAGGTGCAACATTGGTCCAGGTGTTGCTAAACGTTGGAGAATGGTTTGGGAATTTCGAGGGCAATTGAATCGAAATGAGCATCTAGTGCCTCGCAGGATCTTTTAGAATAAAGACGTTTTGGCGGTTTTCAGTTATGAAGTGAAAGTCTTGGTTCTATATGAAGTGATCAATTTTGTTAAGGGGCTAATATTAACATGTGATAATATGTGTTTTGTTATTGAAGATTTGTGATGGTTTATTTTTAATGTAGTTTCCTTCGAAGAATGAAGCTACAAACAAATTGTGATTAAAAATTTTTGTGTATTAAGGAATCTGTTGCTGCAATATCCTTAAAATAATGGGCTGGGTCAGTATTAAAAACGAAAAAATTTAACCATGAGATGAAATATCCGTTCCAAGTTATGACATTTTACAGTTCAAATTTCTTATCAAATAAGGGTTAAACACAGTGGAGTTAATTCTAATCAAGCACTTTATTGAATATAAAATAATAAGTTTACACAGTGAGTAGTGAACGCGTCAAGGTACAAGATGAATCTGACTCAGCCCAGAGCTAAGTGCGCAAAGCACGCTTATCCAGTGCGACATCTATGAGCAAGAACTTAAACTACTATTAGTAATTTCTATATTTATAACACTCCCACTTAGAAATTACAATCTATACATGTGAAACATACATTACAAATCTCGTGCAACACAATTTTTTTGTTTGTTTTTTTTTTTTAAATTCTGATCCAAAAAAGAAACATAATTTATTATTATTTTATTTATTAGTATTACAAATGCCAATTAATTTTCTCAAACGATAAAATGATTGTATTCTTAATGCTTTCGTCAAGATATCAGCTTACTGATGCTCAGTATTGATATATTCCAACAACAATGCTTTAGAATTATAAAGTGAACTTACAAATTTATATTTTGTATCAATATGTCTACTTTTATAATGATATCGCTGATCTTTAAGTATCTGAATGGTACTTTGGTTATCAATGTACAATACAGGTATTTTTACATTTTTACAATTTGTTATATCTCGAACCATTTGTAGAGTCCAAATAATTTCTTGAGCAGCGCAGCAAGCAGCATAGAGTTCCGATTCAGTGGTTGAAAGAGCAATCGTGCTTTGTTTTCACTTGCGTAGTCGGCGTCACTGTAAGCCGTGATACTCGAAAAATCATTATTGCTCGAATACACCAAACCGAAATGAACTGTCTCTTAAACGTATTTTACAATTCTTTTTAAAGCGATTCAATGAGTTTTGGATGGTTTTTCTGAAAATCGACTAAGTACTACCACTGAATATGCTAAATGAGGCCACGTTACGGTGGCTAAAAACATCAAACTACCAATAAGTTGTTTAAAGGGTACATTAGTCGCATAATCCTCCAAGTTTTTATAGCACAATGAAATGTAATTTGGATCAGCTGGAGTCTTACTTATTTTAGCATCTTGCAAATTAAATCTATCAATAATTTTTTGAGCATACATACTTTGATGTAACAAAATTGATCCATTATTCAAATATTTTATTTCAATTCCTAAAAACAGCTGTAAACTATTTGTAGTTATTTCAAAATTACTTTCAAGATAAGAAAGAAGTTCATTAACTCGACGTTCGTTTTCAGATGCAACAAGCCCGTCATCTACGTATATAATTAACATTAGCTTTTCGTCCGCAGTATCATGGCTTACAAAGACGCATGGATCGGAGTCCGTCGGATGCAAATTAAAACGTTTTAAACATGATACGAACTTAGAGTTCCAGCATCTCGCGGATTGCTTGAGACCGTAAATACTTTTCTTTAAAACGCAAACCCGATCTGTTCCGTCTTCAAAACCTTCCGGCTGGCGCATGTATATAGTTTCAGACAAATCGCCGTTTAAAAACGCGGACTTCACGTCAAACTGTTTACAAAACGTTTGCTCCGAAACCATTATCGCGAGAAAAGCACGTATAGAAGTGTATCTAGCTACCGGGCTGTATATGTCGGTATAATCGATGTATTTTCTTTGAAGGTAACCGCAAGATACGAGTCTCGCCCTTAACTTTTGTTTACCTCCATCGAGATTAGGTTTTATTTTATATACCCAGCGGTTCGAGAGAATTTTAGCATTTAACGGCGTGTTTTGTAATTCCCACGTACCGTTTTTAACTGAAGCTTGATATTCGTCTCTCATTGCCGCTTGTCGAGAGTTCTCAGAATTTATTTCTTCTTCATATCAACTTGGTTCATCATTATAAGCATGAGCATTTAAAGCAACAAATAAATTGTCTATATCAATATGATCTTCGTCATCAAACATGAAATAATTTACAATATCACCACGATCAGGTGGCTGAATATTTGCTCGATTTCTCAATTTATAGCGAGGACGCTCAGGTACCACAATACGATTGTTATTATTTTGATTTGGTTCATGAATTTCCCCCTCATTTTCAACAATACCATCACGAGCAACTTCATTCAAATCATCATTTTGTTCATTTTCGACATTTATATCAACCTTAGGCTCATTCAAATTTTGATTATTATTATTCTCAACATTGTTTTGATTTTCAACGATTTCGTGTACCCCGTTCACATCAGCTCCTGGTTCAACATTTTTCGGACACTCAAATATACAAAAATCGTAATCGCTAATATTTTCATTTACAATATCTTTTGAAGCATTTTCATTTTTAAACAAAACATTGCGAAACGTTTGAATTTTATTATCATTCATTAACACACGATAGCCTTTTACGTTGACATCATACCCAACAAATATTCCAATTTTTGATTTTGGATCAAATTTATGCCTTTTCATCTTGGGTATATGAGTGTACACTTCGGTACCAAAGATTTTAAAGGAATTAAAATCACTCTTTTGACCATGCCATATTTCAAACGGTGTTTTACCATCAACACGAGTTTTTCTACTACGATTCAATACAAAACAAGCAGAATCTACAGCCTCGGCCCACCAATTTTTATTCAGGCCCTTTGAAAGCAACATTGTACGCCCCACTTCTACAAGAGTACGGTTTTCGCGTTCAGCGCTTCCGTTCTGCTCTGGCGTGTATGTGACCGTACATTGATGTTTTAACCCGTTCTCAAACAAAGTACGAAGTACATTAATCTCGTTACTAGTTTCCTTTTTAAAACGTTGCATAAAATTTTCAGAACAAGCTTTTACTTCTGTTTTACTAAATATGAAGTACAAGGTCACGCATTTCGAGAAATCGTCTTTAAAAAGCAAAAAATACCTCGAATTGCCAAGTGAATAGACTTCCATAGGACCGCAAAGATCGCTGTGAATAATTTCTCCGACCTTAGTCGTTTTATGGTCACTTATCGGGAAAAGAATTCTATGCATCTTTCCCAGCACACAGGCATCGCAAAACGGAGTCACTTTTTTGATTACAATGTTATTTTTATGAAGAAAGTTCCTAACGTGTTCAAAATTTTGATGTGCAAAACGCTCGTCCCATATTTGCAATTAAGATTTAACAGAATTATTTTCAGCTATCAAAGATATTTCAACATTTTTATTATTGTTATTCACTTCATTTTTATCAATCATCTTAAATTTATTACTTGCAAAAATTTCCATTAAAAATAAGCTACTATTTACCTGGTTTTTTACCAATTACTAAAACTTCATCATTTTAATAAATTTGCAAATATTTTTATTAGACTCAAATCTCATGCCTTTCATAAGAGCAGCGCTCATTGAAAAAAGATTAAACTTTAAATTCGGCACATAAAGCACATCAGACAAATATTTACTTGTCCAAACTTTTTCGTTGAAAGCATAAACATCAACATTACCTATACCAACAGCGTCCGTCTCCAAGACGAATAGGAATTCCCTCGATTCCCCGAAACGTAGAAAAATATTCTCGTTCCTTGGGCATGTGTTGTGACTCTCTCGAGTCAAAAATCCAAGAAGACAACTGACTGGTATCAACCTCCGTAAATGTGAATATTTCGCCGACCAAAGCTGCATTCGAAGAATTCTGCTTACTGGAGACTGAAGAATTCGGCTTATCGGCATTGGACTGTTGCGCGTTCTTGTAACGCTCATTACCAGGAAGGTTCCAACAGTTCTCACGTATATGCCCAACTTTTCCACAGAGCCAACATTTTGGTTTTTGTTTACCACGATTGTTCTCTCCATTTGGATGATTATTCTTATTTTCAACAAAATTCTTTGAATTATTTGCGATCAAAGCACCAGAATGTTCGATTTCACTTTGCAAAGCACGAGTTTCTTCAATTTGCAAACGTGCCGAAAGATTTTCCAGAGTTCTTTCTGTAACTGGCGTAGAATCCCAGGCAGACACAAAATGACTATATTGCGGAGGCAAAGTCATCAGGATTTTTGTCATTACCATGTTATCCGACATTGGCTCATTCAATACTTTTAAATTGAAACTCAAATTCAGGACTTTCGAAATGTACGTGGAGATATCGTCAGAAGGTTCCTTTTTCATGCTAAACCAACGTTGTTGCAGAGCGTGTACACTAGCCTCCGACCTGTTCTCGTAAATAGAGTGCAGTTTATCCCACATATACTTTGCAGTTTCACACGTCATTATATGCGTCATGGGCTGCCTCTGAATGGATGTCACGATAAACTTTTGTGCAGTCCTATCATTCTGTATAAAGATTTTCAGCTCTCTTTCATAGTCACTTTTAGCAGTCACGTATGCTACTTTTGCTTCGTTCGTTGCATCTTCTGCAGGAGCAACAGGCGGTGTTGGCTTTGACAGTACACCGTTAACAGCATCGAACACTTCATGTGATAATAAAATCACGCGAATTTGAAATCGCCAAACACTCCAATTTTCAGCGCCTTTTAGTTTTGCTACTTTTACCGCGTCACTGTCAGACATTATGTCAACTTCACTATTTCTTATTACTCGTAAACTTTAAACAACAATAAGCACTACTACTCAGTGGCCTGGGCCCATAACCTCTTATTAAATAAGGGTTAAACACAGTGGAGATAATTCTAATCAAGTACTTTATTGAATATAAAATAATAAGTTTACACAGTGAGTAGTGAACGCGTCAAGGTACAAGATGAATCTGTTTCAGCCCAGAGCTAAGTGCGCAAAGCACGCTTATCCAGTGTGACATCTATGAGCAAGAACTTAAACTACTATTAGTAATTTCTATATTTATAACAAAATTAATTGTTTCTTCCTCGATTAAGTTGATCTGATTTCCAGTTATCATCGTATGCATTCTTTCTTAGTAGAACATACAAAGTGAAAAAGCCCTAGTTTGCAAAAATATGTATGCTCTGACAAATAATCAGATACTTTTTAAGTCAAAAAATTTCAATCGCCATATTTATTGTATATTGAACTATTTTAACCCTTTTTCAAAAGAAAGTCGTCATCTTTCTTTTATGGCTTGCAAATCGTGTTCGGTATTAGAATTTCGTTCGTTAGGCGAATTTGAAAAATTTCGGTTTTCGTCAAGAAGCCCAAAGTTTTTTTATTTATTCTTACACGAAACTTTTATCTGAATACCTCTCATGAAGCTTGTTTTTTACGATTTGATAGATTTCTAAACAAAGTAGTCTAGTGATATTAAATCACACGGGGGAGGTGGCCAGTTAACAGGGCCCCTTGATGAAATTAATAGTTCGCCAAATGTGACTGTCAGTAAATTGATTGTATCACGCTGAAAACACTTGTCAGCAACATTCTTCTGCTTAGTGGCACTACAGCCCCTCTCAGACATTCGTTTCCTACAACGAGTGCCACCAGCTGCTTCGATCCATTGACCGCATCCTACTATTTCGAAATCCAAACAGCAATGAACTGCCTCCGTTGACCAAGTTAGAATAGCTTTGTCTCTTTTTCAACACTGGTCTCCGCCCTTCATTTCTTCCAACGAATACCTCTTTGGGTATCCGTTGTTCGTCCATGAGATTTACATGGCCAGCACCATGTACCTTCCGCACTCTTACAACCGTTGAAACCTCCGGCTCATTAAAAACTTCATACGGTCATGGTTGTGTCGAATTCGCCATTGGTGCCCATCTAGCTTCGCTCCGATTATTTGCCTCAGGAACACGAAGGCATTTAATATCCTTGTGGATGCTTGGTTTAGGGTCCACATTTCACAACAATAGCTTGGCACAGCTCTCATCGTCGATTTGCATATTTGGGGCTTAATTTCCCTGTGTAGGCACCTGGTCCTCAAGGTCATGAGAACTAAATAAAATGTTTTATTTACGAGTGTAGTGTTTGGCGTATTTTGTCTCCAAATGTACAAATATGCCTGCATTTTTTATATTAAACTCACAAAATGACTTTGTGTATTTGAGGTACTTTTACTCGGTTGCATCACAAGTTCAGTTTTATTCTCAGTTATTTGTAGCTTTTGCCTGTTTTAGCACTAAAGCCACTTGTGGGCTTTTGTTTAGAGATAGTGAGAGTATCTCATTATCTTGATTGTACGTGATGGTGCTCGAGAAAGGTAATATGATCAGTACCATGCTTATGGCCATGCGTCCGTCGAGGGACCTTCGGCTTATGCAGCCCCACAATTTTTTCGCTGTGGATTTTTAGAAGCAGATCTTTGGCGGTTGTTAACGGTTGTGACAAAATGTCATCTGCATAGGCTACCACATGGCTTCTTTTTGTGATTGGGAGGTGAACGTTATTTACGCAATGAGTGAGGGACTCTCATGCTCGCAAGCGACAAGACTACCCACTAAACACCTTACGTGTCAACCCGAATTCGGGCTAGGTCTCGTTTTTTTACGCCATAAGGTACCTTCAAGCTGGTGGATCCTCCCTATAGTGGGAGAGGAGAAGAGGAATTACCAGGCAAGCGATCCCTCAGCCCCAACTACCCCGGCTACTATGAGCCCCCATAATCTTTTAGACCTGTCCGAAAATAATGTGCTACCTGGTTCTATATATCAACAGATTTGAGCTCAACATGACTGTAATATCTTTTGAGCTCTTTCTTTGCAGGCTGTCCCATTTTTCACACACAAAAAATGTGTGGCAGGCATTGTCTTTCTCTCCAGGGTAAAACTGACTATCACCCACGCCCTCTCAAAAGCTAGGTAAGATAGAAGTCAGTCTCACGATGCACTCGATTTTGCCATGGTGCACAGATCACCTTCTCTTCGTGCAATTTATCCAAGACTGCTGCCCATCGTTGGATGAGCACTGTCTCTCTTTGTGGGTAACCGTCCTTCTTGCTTCCTCGTTTTGACGCGGGTCAATAACGTGGCGCTCTCTAGCAAGGGGGGGCCGTCTCTTCTTTCGGTATACCTCCTTACTGAGAGCGTCACCCAAAATTTTTGCCCATATAGTAGCACTAACCCTAGAGAAGGTGTTTCTTGATGAGTGGGTGGCGCTCTCTAGCAAAGATGGCAAGAGGTATCACGCCTGCAATAACTCTCACCACTGAATCAGAGACTGTCAGATATGAAGATGCCATCCTCAGTACTCCTCTTCTCCTCTTCGCATGGCATAAGGTGTTTCCGGTATACCTCTTTACTGAGAGCGTCATCGCAAATTTTTGCCCATATAGTAGCACTAACCCTGGAGCACTCATCAAGAAGCACCTTCTTGATGAGCGGGTCCCTCTACGTTGGCCATAAGCTGACTCAAAGCTGATAGTCAAGAAGCAGCCTTCTCATCTCTTGCCCGATTTGCTCAGAGAAACTCATTATTGAGTCGATCAGTAGCCCCAGGCTTTGATGCGATAAGTATGCCTCCAATACTGATCATCCTTTCTCTAGGAATTAGCTTTTTGCCAAGATTGCCACTTCGGTTTCTCTTGCGCTAAACTGAACCAAAAAGCAGTTGTTCAGTCTCTCATTCCGTATTTTAGCATACCTGACCTAAGTTGCCCTTGTTCAGCGGAGCGTCTAACATCATCTGCACAGCCAATCAAGCGTGACTGATCCTGCATTTCCAGTCTCAGTAGTCCGTCCTAAGACACGTTCTATAGGTTTTGACCAAGGATAGATCCCTAGACAACAGCCGATGTAACTTCCATCCTTCATTGGCCGTGTGTCGTGTCATAAAGCAGGCTTCGGTCCTTCAGGTAGTCCCTCAGAAGCCGCATCAGATATTCTGGAATTCGAAAAGAGTTTTCCAGCTGATCCAGGAATCCACCTATCTAGCGGAGTTGAAGACAATCCTAACGTCAAGTGATGCAGCTATATTCCTCTACTTTTTGGACCACACTCACCACCTCTGCAATTACATCAATGGTGATAGGTCCCCAGCAACACGAATTGCGTCCGTGAGTCTTACCTTGATGAGTTTTTCTAGCACATTTCCAGCAGTGTCTAGAATGCATAATGGGTAGTATGCAGGCAGTGAACCTGGATTTCCCTTCAGGATGATGGCGATAGAGAAGTCGCAAGTCACTTTCAATGGAAGGACTACCTCTTCTAGTTCTGGCTATGTGAAGAGTGGGCACTCGATTGCTGTTTCATCGTGGATAGCGTCAACACGGACGGCATGAGCGGGGAAGAGTTCCTGCACTTTCTCCTCCATCTTTTCCGCTGACTAGCTTGTAGTCAAGGTCCCACTGATCCTTGCTCACATTGTCCACTAGATCTTGCCAGCAGTGAGCCTTGCTGTTTTGAATCAATTTGCGAAGGCATTTTCTGGATGACTTTTATGCTGCTACCCAGTTGCATACCGCCCCTGTTGAGTCTCACGCTGAAGCTTGTGACACTACCTTCACTTTTCAGTAATTTATTTGGTACCAGGCTTTCACGAGGCATAAAAACGCTGAAAACAGTGGTGATGATGCTCATAGTTGTGTTCACCAAGTCTTAAGCTGCCAGTTCTTCCACCCCTGCGTATCTCCCTGTAGCGGAGCGCCTGCTGCGAGCACCTTGACGAACATTTCCATGTCCATCCTTCCGATGTTCCGCCCAATTGTGGAAAGTTGAGGGCACGGACGTTGGGAAACAATATCACTGATTTCAAGGAAAATGAACTAATGGTCACCGGCTGAGTAAATCTCTAATACTTTCCAATCCGATATCCTTCGTACTAAGCACTCCAAGGCAAATACCACGTCTGGTATTGCCACAGACAATATAGCGGAAAGTCCTCGTATTTCTGTTGTTTATTACGATAAGTGCAATCCTGGCCAGCATTTCTACGTTTTCCCCACGGATCTGTTTGAGGTATGCCCCATTCAATAATCCTGGCCACCATTTCTGCGTTTTCCCCACGAATCTGTTTGAGGTATGCCCCATTCGATTGCTTTCGCATCGAAGTCTCCCCCAACAAGTATGTTGCCGTCTGCGTTCAAGACTATACCCTCCAAAGCATTAAGCTTGGCTTCAAAAGATGATTTCAATTCGGTGCATACTAAAGAAAATGCTCCCTGAGTACTACACCCAAATGAAACCATCTCTCCGCCTGGAAATCAGTGTTCCGAACGCAGACGATGGCAGTACCAGTTTCATCAGGATACCATTTGGCTTGACTTGAATACTAATCTACCTCTTGTATCGACAGGAACCTTCCTTATGGCATTTTCAGCGCCAAATTGAATAGCAATAGGGCCAGTTCAACTCCCCACTTTAGTCGGATATTTGTGTCAAAGGCTTGGACAGTTGGCTATTGATGGATTATCAGACTATACTGTTGTCTAGTTACTTAAAATCAACAAATATTTGGTTTACGCCTAAGATGAACTCTCAGCGTATCTTGGGTTTATTGTCGATCTGTCTGATCTAAGGCTACTTGATAATCATCCCACCGGCCCATAAAGCGCATCAACCGGTAACTTGTTTTAGATGTTATTGTGTTTTGATAACTTTGTGTGGATTATAATTGCTCCAAATGCGGTTATTTTGTTTCTTGACGTAGCCATTTAAGTGTGTTGCATCACTCAACAAGATTTTCAAACGAAATTATACATCAATGGCAATCCTTCCTTTGGCTACCAAATGTACGGTGCAAACAATAATCGTGTGGCCTCAATTCCTGTACAAGTTGAATTCCGATACAGTGTATGCGTACAAGTTCAACCACTTATACTGTGCGCATCGCGTGGCATCTTTGAGATCCGTACTATCCTTTAAGGGATACTTCTTGTGAAAACGATCCATGGTTTCTTGAATTAAGCGCTCAAATGGACGATCGTGAGTACCATGAATCGTACGTAATGCTTGATGTGCGTGTCGAATCAAAAGTGTGTTTTTCAAAATATATTTGAATAACTTGAAAGCGTCCCTCCTGCGTGAGTCTATTCATGATGAATTACCAAACAGAACTATCTAATTTTGATATCGGCTATCACCGGAAACAGTGTCATCATTTTAAGTTCCCCACCTGTAAAAAACACCCTTTATTATTCTTTAGTTGAAAAGGTAAAGGAATAGAATTGGTATCTAGGGCATATTCCAAACAACCCATAAGTCATCATATTTTAGATAAAGTCATTTTGAAGCCTGAGTTCATAGTTAGCAAAGCATCCAGACGTCACTGAAACTATATTGCAAAATGCGTCATGAAGATTAATGAAGAATGACATCTGCCTTACTCGCCAAAAAGAAGTCATCCTTTGGTTATGGTTTCAAATATTTCAGATGTGTAGAAAGAGATCCTGTAACTAATACTGCATAAAGCTCGCAGAAATTTAGGTGTCGCAAAAGATGGGGGGAAATTTAAAAACAGAGTTTATTTTTTTTCAGTTTTTACTAAATATATCGAAGACAATACAATATAAAGAAAAAAAATGATCAAGGAACAGACACCTCCATTTGTCGTGGTGCTGCAAACTCGTTTGCCAATTGGTAATCGCAAGCAGAGGTCTGCTAGCCGCATCAATTAAATCCTCTCGTCACTTTTCCGATTTCTCAACTGAACATTTTCCTTGCGCTCTTCTCTCCAAGGTTCGTTTGAGGAGGTTGTGGTTTTCTATTCATTTCCTGTCCATTTTATTTTGCATAGTTTTATTCATTCGGATATATGTGGGTCAGCATAGATATTTTACAACTCGTCATGATAACAAAGTCTCCATATATCCTCCTGAGAACTTTGCGTTTGCCTTTTTGGAAAAATTTGTAAGAGCCGAGCCGACACATCCATACAGCAGCACAGGTCTTAATAGTGACCGGTATAAGCAAGACACAGGTTTTATTAGGGACTTGTTGAAATAAAAATCGAAACCAGTTGGCATGGTGAAAACACCCTATTTTAAAGCGAAAAACTGCAAGAAAACCATAAGTTCTGAGTGGCTTTCATTGTTGATAGCACATTTATACAAATTATTACCGACTTCATGCCCGCGAATGAAAGAATCTGTCCGATTCGTTTCAAAATCAAATTCTTTGATGTCTGGCAGGTTAGCCATCACGCACCTATAGAAGACAAGGAAAAGGCAATAAAATAAAAATTTTGCAGCACCCTGGAAAGCCCTGTCGATGCATTGCTGTCAAATGACATTAAAATTGTTCTGGGTGACTTCAATGCAAAAATCGGTTCTTTCAATGGCCTCGCCGTCAAATGAATCGCTTCAAAGAGCCAATTGTTCGATACTCAGATCACTTACTAAGTGTATTTATGAATAAGTGAGCTGGTTGAATGCGAGTGCTCAGCAGGTTTTCCATAATCTGAGAGATTAGTCTAGATCTGGCTCAGATGCACCAAACGAACTGTGACGCAATTAATCGCGCAAGTTGCTCTCCCCTGATTGGCCAGAAATGCTGTCTTGTACTAGCGAGCAATACCTACACCCTGAGAGGACAGTTGTTGCGATGGAGCAGCTTGTCGTATGGATGTTTGAACGACAGCAGCATTGGATACTTGGCGTAAAATGAGAGCTTTGAAGCTTGTAGCCTGCTACCGACGTGAAGGATTCCCTCTGGATCCAGGAAAGGAGTCAGTCTTACCAAAAGACTGTGTCTGTTGACCTGTTTCTTCAACCTAATATTTTGTACTTTAACTCCAAAGGCTTCTTGGTGGACGTACCTCATAATGATTTTCATTGACTGGATAGTTTGTGGCTCATGAGTGCTTGGTTTTATACTTGGGGAGGTTGGAAAACTGGTTTGAGACAATCGACAAAACGTGTCATGCAGACGACTATGCATTGCAGCCTCTTGAAGGAGCTCCCATGTTAAACTTCATGAGCGAAATGAGCTTCGACAGCCTTTGTCTTCACCATCGCTGTTTTCATTTGTCTTCTCTCCATATTTTCATGTTGTCCTTGAAGATAACAGTCTAGGATTGTTGGCATACCATTTGCACAAATACATGCCTGTACTCGATAAGATTGTGCTGATTTCCGTCTGTTTTCAAATTGTATCAGCCGAACTATCTACCCCAGTCATGAAATCGTCGATATAAAAATCCTTCTGCAACGCACTTCTGCCCAGGGGACTTATTTGCTGGTTTTCTTGTACCAGAACCTGTAGAAATTTGGTCACTAAGTATGGGGCACGTATTATGCTATAGGTTGCGGTTTTTAGCTGACACTAAAGCAATAGTTTAAAATATTCATCCAGATTAGACCTTGATTCCAGTGAGCTTCGAGCTGAAGCATTATCTGCCGATACATTTTTTTAATGCCGACGGTGGAGACAAAGTGAAGGATTTGGAGACATCGTAGATCATAAGCAGGCCATCCCGGATGGAGGGTTCCATATAAAGGACGTCGCTCAAGGAAACCTTCGTGGTCATCTAGCTAGATGCGTCAAAGACCACTTGCATTTTGGAGTGCTGCTGTTGGGCTTCAATAACAATGATGTAGTAGGAAATATTGGAATTTCGTAAACTATTATGGTATCAATTCTTTCTTGTGCTTAAACTTAGCGTACTCCTCCATGAATAGAGTTTTTACCCGTGCGGCGTTCTATGGCATTCTATGGCCAGTAGTCTCACCCCTCAGGTTCACCGCAAAAGGGAAGTTTTACCAGAAAACGACTGCCGGAATGTCTTCGCTTTGTCAAACTAAAGTGAGTTTCACATGCCTTTCAAGTCAGCGTAGACTTGTTTTTCGAAAACTGCACTTCCTCAACTTCCCAAAATCACTCGATTATTTTACTTAACTAGGTGTCCTCTTCTAAACTCCGCATGTTACTGGTGAGGCTTGAGATGTGATCATCTTTTCTCCAACTATCCTCTCAAGGAGCGTGTTTTGGAGCACTAAGAGTTCCGGAACCAATTCTGTCTGCCCAGCGGTCAAAATTTGATAGAAATGTTTGACGCTCAGTAGCAGATCAACCCACTTCGTCCAATGAAAGTCAGAATTTGCCGATTTGATATTCTTCGGAATGTGCCATCTTTAAATGTTTAAATCCTATGAAAATTGAAGTAAAATGATCTTATCCATGACATTGGCCTCCACTTGGGTGGCGTACACATTTAACCTGGAGTGCAGGCCAAGATTTACCCTCTAGTGTACCATATCGATGCTGCTTCTTTAAGGTAGTCCCAGCTTTTTGATTATTCGTTTTGGGATCAGGTTAATTTGTGAGCCTGGACCTTGCACAGCTCAGCATTCCGTCATCTTGCTTGGCTGCCAATCAGCTGGCTGCGCTAAGAAGAATGTTTCGTCTGAATCGTGATTCCATCAGAGTAGTCCAAGCGAGAGATGGTCGGTCTGCTTGATGCCTTGCGACTTGTTTATGCGGCGTTGGATTCAAAGGTATTGCTTTGGCTTGCCTGAGTTTGTTATCTTCATTCCAAAGGAACAGTGTGTTATGATCTTTGGCGCAGCCTTTGTAGCTTTGGGCAATGCAGCTGGAGGCTTTTCGCCCCTCTTAAAAGCAGTTGATGCATAGTCTCTTCGACAGAATGAGCCTTATTCTTGTCTAGACAGTGATCTTGAGGAATTCCGGGCAGTAGTAGAGCAGGTGATCCTGTTTACAAATCAAGCACCATGAAGCCGTAGTGGTGAGGCTGGTCACCGTAATACTCTTTCTTTTAAAGGTATCCGGTCCCCTTGGCTAGTCACCGAGTGTCTCAAGTCCTTGGAATTACCCTTTTAAAAAGTCCAAGAATCCTTTCAAGGGTAGTAGTTTCCATGAACTGGACAACGATTGCACATAGAGCGAATGCGTGGCTAGATCCAACATCCTGACCAACATATGTAGCAGCAGTGGTCCCTGCATATTTTCCAGGCATCTGAAATACTCCACAGTGGTTTCATGTGGAGCCTTTATTGCTGTCACTGATCGCTTCTCGTCCACATGGGATGGTTGATTGATCAGTTTGTTTATAGGTGCAGTGATTATTAGTCGTCGATTGTCGTGGCATTGCTTCAAAGTCATAGTTATCCTCCAAAAACGCAAAATTTCCGATAAGTCTCCCAGTTTCTCTTCTGAGGTAGTGCTTGAGATACCACAGCCTTTGGTAATTCGATACCGGGGTGGTCGCAGTCGGACCTAGTAGCGTGGATGTGAGCAAGGAATCCACCATCACCTTATATCATCGGAGAATCTTGGCTATGCTGGGATCAGTATGTGATTGCATATATGTCTTCCTCAATCCCATCAGTCTCTTTCTTAAACTGCCTCAAGGCCATCCGATCCGAAAACTACCTTTGGAAGTCCAAAAAATTTGTTTGACTTGTCTCCTACAACTTGCTGATAAAAAAGTCCTAAGTTCGCTTATGAAAATTCTTTGTGCAACTGTGTTGCTTTTTTAATAATTTTTCTGAAAAGTTATTAGAGAAGAAAAATGTTAGAAAAGGTGGTTTGAACGTGTATACTAATTCTCCTTAGGCCATCCCTCTTATTAGATATCCAGCGGTAATGGCGACCACCATGTTTAGAGGTGAGAGAATTATTTTTAATTTTTCTACTCATGCGAGCTAAATATATTTTTGTAACAACGAATTATCTTCAGGCTAGTTGTCTCCTATAAGTACTTGAACTTGTGGACTATAGACGAAGTTTCAATTGCGTTAAATTTGGCCGATATTACTCTAACGGAGAGATTACGATGCTTTATGTACGTTGCCATTAATGCAAGGGTGCAAGCCTGCACTGTTCATCTACTACGAACATAAATGTATTGCTCCACATACGCGTGGAGTCCTCATCTTCCATAAGTGTAATCGATTGCACCATGGAAACATGATGCGTTCTCAACATCGTTATGAAACTGTATGCGCATCATCATCATTTTTTGTGCGAGGTACAACACCAGCACAATGCATGCATGAAACTTTACGTGGCATCATCCTCATCTTTCGCCCAATTACGCACATACGATGCGCCCTACCATCGACAAATAAAATGCGCACATTGTGTTTAACCACAGCGCAACACATCATGGTCAAAAGGATAACTGTCAGAAAAAGGCTGCCCGGGGTCTTCACTTATGATGGATCCATGCTAATGGATGACAAAGCTATCGCTGACTCTATCGCAAAACATTTTGTGAAATACTATGTGTATTTTCCCATGTTAAGCGATTCCAGACTATTCTGTGTTATATATTTGTCGGAAAAAACAAAATAATAGCGTGTAAATGAAAAAAATGAAAACACAGAATATTTTGTGAAAGTTTTTCAAGGAGTGAAAATAGGTGAGGACTCTTCCGTTACTTCGTTAGCGAGCAGCAGAACAACGAATTTCAATAGGGACAATGAGCAATTGTGATTGACCAGGTTCCCTGATTCAAACCCCTCTGACGCACCTACTGGCCATGGTCTGCTTGTCAGTCCTGAGAGATTCACTTTGCTGGCCCTGGAGTGAAATTCCGAAAAATCAGCAGGAGCTGATGGAATCTCCAATTATATGCTAAAAAGGCTTCCCCATGTTTTGTTTGTCCTCCTCGCGATCATTTTGGATAACAGCATTAACATTTGCTACTTCCCTCAGCAATGAAAATGCGCAAAAATATTTACACTACCTGAGAAAAATAAAAAATTCTAGCGTGTCACCTCTTGGGCAGCAGCGGCCTCTTACGCGAAGTATGCTTGCGCAACAACAGCAAACATGTGGTCAGGAGTCAATTCCGGCTCCAATTAATAAAGCTACGGTCCTGCAACAAAATAGTCGCCTGCAGCAGTGTATCTCGCCGATTCAACAGCAACATAAAATTCAGCCTCAATCCTAGCTGTGCCTAACACAATCAACGAATCTTCAGCAAAATATCGTTATGTCTTCAGCACCACAAAACTTTACAGATAGTGTGTTAGCAGATAATCGAGTATTACGAGCAGTCTCCCCACCTCTCCAGTTGTTCATATCAAGGCTCGCTTACAACACAACCAAGGATACACTTACCAACTACGTAACATCGAAGCTTGGTTACACGCCTAGTATTTTCTGGTGCGTAAAGTTAACAAAAGACCACCTCTTTGACCAGGTTACAACTTCTTTCAAGCTGACAGTTCCGGCTGAACTTTCTAGCCTACATAGTTCCGATTTTGAGCCAAAGGGGACACTCGTTAAAACATTCGATACAAGGCAACCTAAGCGGTGATTTCTTCCCGGAAAAGGTTCCAAAGTGCCTCAACAACCTTCAAGGATCATCTAACACTGAAAGTCATTCTTCTCTTCCTAATCGTTCATCTATTTCTATTTACTATCAGTATGCTCGTGGCTTGAGAACCAAACTTGAGGACTTACTACTCGTGTTCCAATTAACTAACGATTCAGTTATCTGTTTAACTGAAACGTGGTTAAATGAAAATATTTCAAATGCAGAAATATTACCTGACTATTTAGTTTACCGATGCGACCGTGACTTTAACTTCACTAATAAATCTGATGGTGGGGAAGTCTTGGTTGCAGTCTGCAAAACCCTCAATAGTTCACTTTGTGCTGATTTCAAATTTGCTCGTGCTGTTGAGTGTGTAATTGTGAAACACTCTCTTCCTCATAACTCCTCATTATTAATTTCCTCTGTGTATATTCCCTGTAATTCTCCCTTAACTGTGTACGAAGCCTTCTTCGATGAACTCTCTGCCTACCTTCTTGCTCGTCATCCACATTCCAAAATTATAATTTGTGGGGACTTCAATCTACCGGCAGTGGAATGAGACCACTTAACAACACCTGGCATTTCCTCAACAAATAATCCTTTTTTGTTACTTTCTTCCTTTCTTTCCCTTTGTTCTTTTTCATAGTTTAATCATATCCGTAACCCTAATGGTCGTCTTCTGGACCTTGTCATGTCAAATTTTCAAGCTGGGTGTCTATCTATAGCTCCCGTTTTACATCCTTATGTTCAACCTGATCTCCATGATCCACCTTTGTCTCTAGCACTAACCGTTGATACCCTTAAACCCCAGAGAACTGCCTCAGTTTGTCGTTACAATTTCTTTAAAGCAAATTATGAGGCAATTAAAACCAATCTGAAGTCGGTCAACTGGTGTACCATCTTCAATCGTCTTGACTGCGATAGTTCCTTGAACAAATTCTACGATTACCTTAATAATCTGATTGCTCTTTATACTCCACTCCAAGCTCCTCGCAAAGTGAAAATGAAGCCTTGGCTTACTCGAAGTGTTCTTCGTGCCTTAAGAGCCAAAGATAAAGGGCATAGGCACTATAAATTGACCGGAAGTGATGATGCTAAACAAAATTTCTGCAGACTGCGCTCTTTGGCTAAAAAAGAGCTCAAAACGGCCATGAAAAACTACTTTAGCAGCTTAGAGAGTTCCCTCCTGACAAATAACCCTAAACCCTTTTGGTCACACATCCGATCCTTTAAATCTTCCTCTTCTATCCTGCATACTGCCAAATGGAATAACAATGAAGCCTCTTCCCCTCAGGATATTTCTAACCTATTTGCCGAGTATTTTTCCTCTACTTTTTTCTCTTCTGACATACTACACTCCCCCATAAATTCAATTCAAACTTATCCAGCATCAAGTACATCCTATTCCACTGATGCTTCTGAAGTTAAATCCCTTATTAACATGTTCGATCCGAATGTTAGTTCTGGTCCTGAAGGATTACCTAATATATTTGTAAAGTCAGTTTGTTCCTCCTTGTGCTTTCCTCTATCCCTTATATTCAATCTCAGTCTTGGTACTGGCACATTTACAACGTACTGGAAAGATGCAAATGTTGTTCCTATCCTTAAAAACGGCGACCCATCATCTGCCTCAAACTATCGTCCCATATTACTCCTCTCCTGTTTCTCCAAGCTGCTGGAACGACTCGTACACAATAGGCTTGTTGAGTCCCTGAGTTCATTTGTCACACTACAGCAACATGGATTCTTGAAGGGTCGTTCAACTTCTACGAACTTGGCTGAATTCGAAGATTATATTGCAAGAGCTTTAGATAAACAGCTTCAAGTTGATGCAATATTCACGGACTTCTCCAAAGCTTTTGACTCCGTGAACCATGTTCTCCTCTGTCAAAAGTTAGCTTTGCTCGCCATATCCGGTTCCCTTCATTCTTGGATTTCATCGTTTCTATCCACCCGTTCATGTCGTGTTAATCTCTATGGCACAATTTCCTTTCCATTCAATCCTACATTTGGTGTCCCTCAAGGGTCAATCCTTGGACCTCTTCTTCTCGTACTGTTTATCAATGATCTTCCCTCTATAATTTCCTCTTCTTGTCTCCTGTATGCTGATAACTTCAAGGTATTCCAGACAATTAGATCCCTTGAAGATTGTCAGCAACTCCAAATTGATATTTTTAACCTCTATAACTGGTGTAATGTAAACTCCCTTCGTATCAATGTTTCCAAATGTTTTAAAATGACTTTTACTTTCAAAATTGTCCCTTAAACTTTTAATTACACCCTATGTGATGTTGTTCTCTCCTCTGCAGACTCATGTAAAGATCTTGGTGTAATATTTGACCCCAAGCTTAAATTTGATGTCCACATTTTTAGCTTAATTACCAAGGCATCAAAAGTATCGGGTTTTCTTATGCGGCATTTGCATAAGTTTGCAAATATTGTTACCGCAGTTCGCTTGTTCACATGTCTTGTCCGCCCGCTTCTTGAGTACTGCTCAGTAGTGTGGTCTCCTAGACATCTATATCTTGTGAACTCACTAGAAACTGTTCAGCGTAAGTTTACCCGTCTTGTGTTTTTCAAATTCAACGTAGCCTATGAGCCTTATGAAGGTCGTCTATCCATACTTCGTCTCCCTTCTCTGCCGTCCCGTAGATCCTTATTAGATCAATGTTTCCTTTATAAGTTGGACCACCAACAAATTGCCTCCACCCTAAGCGCAGACTTGCACTACAGACTGTATGCACGTCCTAGTCGGTCTAATCACATTCTCGAGGCTCCGTACGCCCGGACAGATTTATATTTTCACTCAATTATGCCGCGAATCATCAGAAAGCATAACAGCCTCGAGCTTGGTTCAATATCCACGTCTTACTTTGTTAAACTAAAGACGTTACTTTTTGCGAATAGTGATTAATGTTCCTTATCACTCAATTTTTTCAAACATTGATCTAGACTCTAACTTCATTTCTTACATGTTTTAATTAACTTTTTTCTGCTTGATTTGTTGTATTAATTTGTCTTACTCTAAATTATATTTAACTATATTTAATTGTCTAAGTCTACTTTGTAATGGGATTTCTGTCTGTTAAATGGATTTGAATAAATAAATAAAATAAATAAAGTTGAGCAGTACTGACGTAGTCAATACTTGTCCGATTTCGCTGCTTTCAAATATTGGTAAACTGCTTGAAAGAGTAATACTTGAAGGCCTCATACAATTCTCTGCGGGGGCGTAATAACTTATGTTTGTTTTCAATCAAGCATAGAGGTAATCACTGATGATTTTACTCTGTCACATACAAAAATTCACCGATTTCACTCATTTTTCTTGTCATGCATTCAAAATACCAACTACTACGGTTATCAGCATAAAATGATCTCCCCGTACCAATCGGTAGTTCCCATTACTTCGAAACACCGTCCCCTATGGAATTAAACTTTGAGTTACCAAACTTCACCACATATTTTCTTTACCGTGCCTTTCCTTTTTGTTTGATTTGTGCAATAAGAAGTCAAACTTCTTCGATGTTCAGTCCCTACATCGCGTGAGGAACTAGTTTGCGCTCAATAATCTTGTCAACATTGGACAATCAATATGGTCGAGAAGATTCATTCTTCCAGATGTCTCCATTAACAGCTGCGGCAAAATTTATTTAGGCGTATTAGAAGTGTTCCTTCAAAGCTGGGGCTTATTGGAAGTGCCGGGTTCCCACAATTATTACACCTGGTGTTCTCCAGGAATGAAAATAGCTTGCCTTTTCCTTCCATTATTTATCTCAAATATAAAGAGTTTTCCGTTAAGGACATAACAATTTTATTTATTCATAAAACATAGAAATATTTGAGATATTGAGTTCAAATTTATGTGCGTGAAATTGGATTTCGGTCGTATGATCATCACTCAATTTCCAACCACTCTGGCACACATTTTGACCGGGAAGTTAGCAATTTCGCGTCGGATGTTGTTTTTGAGCTCGTTTAAAGTTGCTGGCTTGTTTGCATAGACTAGTGACTTGATATGGCCCCATAAAAAGAAATCTGATGGCGTTAGATCGCATAGATCACAGCCATTCAACCGGATTATTTCCCGAGATAACTTGTTCGTTGAATTTGCCTTTCAATAAATCGATTATGAGGCATGCTGTGTGGCTAGTTGCACCGTCTTGTTGAAACCACATATCGTTCATCCAATTCTGGCCACAAATAATCTTCCAACATAACACGATAGCGCTCTCCATTGACGATAAAATGACGGTCGATTTCATTCACGAACAAATACGGCCCAATCACACCTTCGGCATGAAAACCAAACAGTAATTTTTTGGCGATGCAATAGTATCTAAAGAAGCACATGTGGGTTTTTGCCGGTCAATAACGATTGTTTTGCTTATTAACAAAGCCATTGAGCCAGAAATGAGCTTCATCGCTGAAGATGTTTTTTCGATCAAATTCTTCATTTTCTTCAAGCAATTGGACAAGTTTCGGTGTTTCGAATGATCAAGTGGCTTTAGTTCTTGAGTCAATTTCATTTTCTAACCATGTAGGCCAAGATCTTTTCGCAAAATACGCCATAATGTCGTTTGGGCGATGCCAAATTCTCGAGAGCTCATTTTCAATCGATGCACTTACAGCCGCGATATCTCCTTCACTTCGAGTGGTGCAACATCTTTCTGGCACCGAAACGTCCAATAGTGAAAATTTGGGATTGAACTTATCCACTATAGCACGCACAGTCTGTCAGGTGGGGCGATTATTATGGCCGAAAATTGAAGTAAGCGCTCTTAAATTGAGGCCATCGACTCAGAATTTCGGTTTTAATTTTTAATAATTTCTAAGCCTGACTGGTTCGTGAACCTTACCATGGTAAAAACTTTAACTAACGTTTTGACATTTTGAGATTGATAGTTCATTAAAAGATTTTAAAGGTGCGTTTATATAAAGATACGAAATTGTTATATCCCTAATGGAAAACCCTATATGTGATAAGTGAAGGTAGCAATTAGCTTTGACAAGTGGAAGTGGATGATTCTGGAGACCTAATTGGTGGCCTCCAGTTTTTTGGAATATAGTTCATCACAAAAACATCTGAATCCTTCGTTTTGAAAAAATTTACGAACTCACGACTGTTTTACCCAAAATTTTACTTTAGTATTTTATTAGTGGTACAACATCATAGTCTATTCCATTGCTGCCAAGCACTTAACTATCATCATCACTCCACCCAAGCATATCAACACCTCAAATATCCACCTTACATTTTAATATCCTATCACGAATAGATATAATATTTACCAGCAAAGCATCCCCTGCCTAATGAAAACAAAAGACCAACCAAAAACAAACCATTTTCTCGTGAAATCCACTAAAGAGCCCATTAAATTAAAAAACATGCCATAACAGGAGTAACAGGCTCGTCTGCATAACAGGTAACAATAACAATAGATCTTGGCGGTTTAGTGCACTAACACTGACGTGAGTAAGGCGGAAAATAATTGAAGACCAGGCGGAAGCAGGACCAAAATAATAGCGTACAACCGTGAAACTGACGATGATACAATACTGACGGTAACACCACATTATTCATTAGAATGTTAATAAAAATTTATTTTATGATAAAATACTCTTCCTCTGCTTCCTTTCTCAAACGATAGAATTGCTTACTCGCCCTTTTTGCATGGAAGAAATATGGACAACGGTGGGATGCTGGGAGAAATGCGTTCTTAATTCTTCATTAAATTGAAGGAGATGTTTGAGCGAAGTTGTAAGTGGATAAAATTATTATGGGGATAGCATTCATTGCAATTATTTGTTTGGCTTCCTACGATAACTAAACTTAGCATAGCGATAGATGTCTTGGCATACAATTTGGTGATAAAACGCCTTGGTTTCCAGTTGATTAATATGATGGATGTGCTACTATACCTACAAATGCAAATGTCGAAACTGTTGTACATACAG
This sequence comes from Odontomyia ornata, assembly GCA_963969285.1. Classification (NCBI taxonomy): domain Eukaryota; kingdom Metazoa; phylum Arthropoda; class Insecta; order Diptera; family Stratiomyidae; genus Odontomyia; species Odontomyia ornata. The sequence goes on from OZ017741.1 coordinate 296,403,489, forward strand.
AACCGATAAAAACCCAACCAATTCCATCGTGACAAGCACTCTATGGTTATCCCGCATTGAGCCTTGTTCTCAACTAAGTACATTTTGATTGCTATCACTTAATGAAAATGCCTCCCGCCCAAATCCCGCTTAATGGCCTCGGCGTTGGCAATGAATTTCAAATTGATTCGTCAAATCATTTCGGTGACGACGACTCCGACGACAGTACAAGCGTTTCAACAATATTTCACGAAGTCACAATCAGAAACATGAGAATGTCGCTCCAACATTATTTGTTGGGTGAAAGTGCTATCGCTATCGCGCAAGGATTAACAACAATACATTACAATCACTCGACAGGCGACAATATTCGCTGGCATTCTTGCCAAGTCATACCAGCACAAGAACACAAACGACAAACTCGATTTGCCGGGCGGGTTCTGTTTGCAATGTGTGTAGCAACTGTATGTAAACAAAACCATTAATTAATGTCACAAATCACGGCCGCCAATTAACATATTGCGAGGAATTTTCGCTTCATCATTATCCTTAATGGAGACCTCTTGTTCAAAGTATTTTGCCGCTTAATGAGAATTTTTGGGGACGCACGCATTGAAAACTATTTTGCTGGGATTATTTATTGCTTTCAATTTGATGTAAGAAATTGTCAAAATATAGAGTCGTGCCTACCGCCAGAAGAATAAAAAGGGAGTTGCTAAAATAATTGAAAAACACGAGTACGTTACGAGTATCTTGAGTATTGTTATATTTTACAATATCACTACGATCAAGGAGAGATTGAATCGCAGGCTCGTGAAAAAATTTGTGGTGTCTACGGTCAAGATCCTTTATCAAAAGCCACAGCTAAGAGATGGTTCGCTCGCTTTTGTTCTGGAGATTTTGATGTCAAAGATGCACCTCGCTCAGGTCGACCAATTACTGAAAAAGTCGATGAAATCTTACAAAAAAATGAAGAAGGCCGACACATAAGCAGCCATGACATTGCTAAGGAACTAAATATCCATCACCAAATAGTTTTGAATCATTTGCGTAAGGCTGGATACACAAAGAAGCTCAACGTTTGGATGCCGCATGAATTAACAGAAAAAAATTTGATCGACCGAATTTTCATTTGCGAAATGCTAATAAAACGTAACGAAACCGAGCCATTTTTGAAGCAAATCATTACGGGCGATGAAAAATGGGTAAGATACGAGAATTTTGTTCGAAAAAGATCATGGTCAAAAAAAGGTGAATCATCACAAACGACTTCAAAGCCAGGATTGACACCAAATTAGGTTATGCTGTGTTGTTGTAACTTTAAGTGAAAAACTGTCTTTTCTTTTTATGCTAGGTAGGTTTATTAGACAACCAAAGATTTTCAATTTGGTTTTTACACGTTTCTGGTCACGGCTACGTTCAGGACGGAAAACGGATGGAATCCCCATGTGTGTGAAGTTGTTCACTTTTTTCGAAACAAAAAAATTCAGGGTTGGATAAAATAGTATACATTAATGCACACACAAATATATGACAACTTTCCCCCTGTAAATTGAATTCGATATAACAAAAACACTTGCAGATTTCAAGTCGAAGATAAAGCCGTCCAAATGTAAAATTCCTTTGCAACTACTGCGGCCAATTCGTGATGGCGGTGCCATCATAAAAACATCATCAAACGAAAACACAACCACGCTTTACAACATGGCAAAAGAAATAATGCGGGACGAATATGATATTATGGAGACCAAATCCCGTCAACCAAGACTGGTCATTAATGGCCTAGAAAAAGAGTTTTCTACTGAGGAGTTAACGAATGAAATACGTTCCTTGAACCCTAATATTGGGGAGAATGAAAAAATGGAAGTAGTTCACGCCAGAAAGACAAGAAATGGAAAGTGGTTACATATTCTGCAGGTGAATGGGTGTATGTACCAAAAATTGGTCAACAGATACGTCAATATTGATTATGGGTCTTATTTTATCAAGGAAGACTACAATATTACGAGGTGCTATAAATGCCAAAAGTTTAATCACAAGACGTTAAAGTGCGAAGGGGAGCAAACATGTGCTAAGTGTGCAAGAAGGCACGAAACGAAGGCCTTAAAAGTGATTTCGAGAAATGCTTCAATTGCGCGGGTAACAGTAAGAATGTTGATTACTCCCACAGATCAGACTCTACTCAGTGCCCAGAATACCAACGTAGGATAATGATTGCCAGGAGGAGCATTGACTACGACTGCAAATGAATTGTAACGATACAAACCGACTAAGTGGCAAGCAACTGACTCTCCTATATGCGAATATTAGAAGCTTACGGCACAAACTAAGTGACATTCAGATTTATCTGCAGCATAATCCCAACATAGATGTGATCATACTAAATGAAGTCTGGATTTATCCTGAGGAAGCTAAATATTTTAACATTCAGGGTTATCATTCAGTTTTCTCCTGCAGACCCGGAAGAGGTGGCGGCACAGCAATTTATATTAAAAACTCAATAAATTTCACCACTAATCGTGTGACCCCTGATAAATATAATATGATAATAATCGAGTTAATCCAAGCTGGTAAAAAAATCAAAATCGGCACTTTCTACAACCCCAGCCGTTTGAACGCGCAAGATCTTTGCTCTGTTCTAGACAACATATACTCAGCAGAAAAAAATTTACTCACAGTAGCTGACACAAACATTGACTTAATCACCGAGTCCTCAGAATCAAGGCTATATAAAGATACTCTCGATACAAATGGTGCTGTTGTTACTAATAACGAAACAATTACTCGTCCTGTTTCGAATACTTGCCTAGATCATATAGTCATAAATGACAAGCTTACTGCGGAAAAAATTAATTTCAAAATAGAGAACTGGCCAGAGCTAGACCATCAGGTTCTAAAAATAAGCATCCAAAACTTCAACGTTCATAAACAAAAGCCTAGTTACAAATCGTTTCGATATGTAAACAAGGACCTCTTCAAAACACATCTTCAACGGGTATTGGAAGCCCAGAAACCTACTAATCCAACAGAACTGACAAATATGATCTCTGAATCCAAACGTCACTCGACCATCGAGAAAAAACTTAGATGTCGCCAGCTAACTTGGATTACGAAACGAGTTATAGAAGCCAGTATAAGAAAGAGGAAGGCGTATACGGATTTCAGACGGAACATGGAAGATCTGACGCTTAAGTACATATATATCCAAGCGAAAAAAGAGTCAAAGCGTCTCGTAAAGGAAGCAAAATTTTCATATTTTTCCAAAAGATTGGAGGCAGCGGCTGATAATAATCGCGAAATATGGAAAATAATAAACGAAGTAAAAGATAACTCTCTTCCCCGGACTTTTTCACCTGATTTGCAGATCATTCCAGTCTCTCTGCCTGATTCTTCGCAACAAAATGAAGCAGCAACAATTCTAAATAACTTCTTCTCAACTATTGGTGAAAAAATAACGAGCGAACTCGGTGCTCCTCCAACAAGTATAAGGAATGATACAAATACCTCGCCTAGACCCACATTTCACATCCATCCAACCAACAAAGACGAGGTGCATAAAACCATCGAGGCAATGAAGAAGAACACTGCTCCAGGCAGTGATAACATAACAATGGATGAAATTATGCTCGTCAGAGACGAAATAGCAGGTCTCCTTGCTGACTTTTACAATGAGCACATTAAAAACGGGACGTTTCCTGAGGAGGGGAAGCTAGCGAAAATAATTCCTATATTTAAGGGAGGTGATCGTTCGGACCCGAATAACTATCGCCCGATTGCGCTTCTTACAGGATTCAGTAAAATTTTTGAAAAAATAATTAACACCCGTTTAACATCGTTCATTGTGGATAATTCTATCCTAAATTCCCATCAATGTGGTTTTCAAAAAACCAAAGGAACACTTGATGCTTTGATCTCAGTAACCCATTTCATCAATGAAAGGCTTGACAATGGAGACTATGCTGTTGCCATTTTTGTGGATCTGAAGAAAGCGTTTGATACGGTCGACCATGACCTTCTGCTTCGTAAATTAGAATCATATGGTGTACAAGGCAAAGCGAATCAGTTATTTCACAGTTATCTAAAAGGTAGATTGCAGATAACAGAAGTCAATAATTTTTTGAGTGACCCAGCCCCAATGAAATCAGGAGTTCCACAAGGTTCCATACTAGGCCCCACTTTGTTCCTATTATACACGAATAATTTGATTACATGTAGACTAAATGGGCATTACACATTATATGCTGATGATACAGTACTCCTGTACTCAGGATGTAACAAGAATGCCATTGAAGACTCCATCAATGAGGATCTGAAAACATATAGTTTGTGGTTAAACGAAAATAAACTAGCGCTGAATGTAACAAAGACTAAGTTTGTTATTTTTAAACAAAAGAACAAGGAAGACATTGATATTGATATAAAAATTAACGGCGAAAATCTGCAAAGGGTATTTGAATTTAAATATCTTGGCCTAATCATTGACCACCGTTTAACTTGGTTCCCACATATAAACAGCTTAAGAAGGCAATTAGCCCCCATAATCGGCTTATTACGTAGGTACGAGGGATTCCCGAGGAACATCAAACAACTGGTTCTAAATGCATTCGTATTGTCGAAATTACATTACGGAGTGGTAATCTGGAGTCAGTCATCAAAGATAAACATTAATATCATCTCCAGTATGTTAACTAAGGCATATAAAAATATGCATAATCTCCCAAGGCTCACGTCAACAAAATTAGTGTACCAATCGTGTAACGCATTAACTTTTAGCCAAATCATTATAATGGAGAAAGCTAAGTTTATCTTCAAATGCTTGAACCTCAACTTGTCCCCACAAGTGCCATTTGTTAGGGTATCACAAAAGAATCAATACTATGCTAGGAACGCAGACCAATTTGTTATATCATTTGCAAGAACAGGTCGTCTAAAGAACGATCCTACAAATGATGCCCGTCGTATATACAATGATCTTCCGGAATCAGTAAAAGAAGCGAATTCACTTATGATCTTCAAGAAAAGACTCAGGAACTATTTGATGAATAGCGATTGAATCTCAGCGCAGAAACTTTCAACATAGCATCTTAGGGCAATTTTTTTTATCCTATCATCGAGATGCCTCAAGACACAGCTAGCCTTATGATTTATAATTATCTGTCCAGTAACTTCAAAATAGCATCTTAGGGCATTGTTGACCCTATCGTCGAGATACTTGAAGAAACAGCCATTCTTTTAACTCAGAGTTTTTTTTACTGCGTTGAATTAATATTTTTTTTTTACCTCTGAGAGCTGTTAACGAATCGGACATGAAAAGATTAACAGGATGACTTCACATATTTTTTTTTTGACTTCACATATTTTTTTTGAATGTCGCTCCAACATTATTTGTTGGGTGAAAGTGCTATCGCTATCGCGCAAGGATTAACAACAATACATTACAATCACTCGACAGGCGACAATATTCGCTGGCATTCTTGCCAAGTCATACCAGCACAAGAACACAAACGACAAACTCGATTTGCCGGGCGGGTTCTGTTTGCAATGTGTGTAGCAACTGTATGTAAACAAAACCATTAATTAATGTCACAAATCACGGCCGCCAATTAACATATTGCGAGGAATTTTCGCTTCATCATTATCCTTAATGGAGACCTCTTGTTCAAAGTATTTTGCCGCTTAATGAGAATTTTTGGGGACGCACGCATTGAAAACTATTTTGCTGGGATTATTTATTGCTTTCAATTTGATGTAAGAAATTGTCAAAATATAGAGTCGTGCCTACCGCCAGAAGAATAAAAAGGGAGTTGCTAAAATAATTGAAAAACACGAGTACGTTACGAGTATCTTGAGTATTGTTATATTTTACAATATCACTACGATCAAGGAGAGATTGAATCGCAGGCTCGTGAAAAAATTTGTGGTGTCTACGGTCAAGATCCTTTATCAAAAGCCACAGCTAAGAGATGGTTCGCTCGCTTTTGTTCTGGAGATTTTGATGTCAAAGATGCACCTCGCTCAGGTCGACCAATTACTGAAAAAGTCGATGAAATCTTACAAAAAAATGAAGAAGGCCGACACATAAGCAGCCATGACATTGCTAAGGAACTAAATATCCATCACCAAATAGTTTTGAATCATTTGCGTAAGGCTGGATACACAAAGAAGCTCAACGTTTGGATGCCGCATGAATTAACAGAAAAAAATTTGATCGACCGAATTTTCATTTGCGAAATGCTAATAAAACGTAACGAAACCGAGCCATTTTTGAAGCAAATCATTACGGGCGATGAAAAATGGGTAAGATACGAGAATTTTGTTCGAAAAAGATCATGGTCAAAAAAAGGTGAATCATCACAAACGACTTCAAAGCCAGGATTGACACCAAATTAGGTTATGCTGTGTTGTTGTAACTTTAAGTGAAAAACTGTCTTTTCTTTTTATGCTAGGTAGGTTTATTAGACAACCAAAGATTTTCAATTTGGTTTTTACACGTTTCTGGTCACGGCTACGTTCAGGACGGAAAACGGATGGAATCCCCATGTGTGTGAAGTTGTTCACTTTTTTCGAAACAAAAAAATTCAGGGTTGGATAAAATAGTATACATTAATGCACACACAAATATATGACAACTTTCCCCCTGTAAATTGAATTCGATATAACAAAAACACTTGCAGATTTCAAGTCGAAGATAAAGCCGTCCAAATGTAAAATTCCTTTGCAACTACTGCGGCCAATTCGTGATGGCGGTGCCATCATAAAAACATCATCAAACGAAAACACAACCACGCTTTACAACATGGCAAAAGAAATAATGCGGGACGAATATGATATTATGGAGACCAAATCCCGTCAACCAAGACTGGTCATTAATGGCCTAGAAAAAGAGTTTTCTACTGAGGAGTTAACGAATGAAATACGTTCCTTGAACCCTAATATTGGGGAGAATGAAAAAATGGAAGTAGTTCACGCCAGAAAGACAAGAAATGGAAAGTGGTTACATATTCTGCAGGTGAATGGGTGTATGTACCAAAAATTGGTCAACAGATACGTCAATATTGATTATGGGTCTTATTTTATCAAGGAAGACTACAATATTACGAGGTGCTATAAATGCCAAAAGTTTAATCACAAGACGTTAAAGTGCGAAGGGGAGCAAACATGTGCTAAGTGTGCAAGAAGGCACGAAACGAAGGCCTTAAAAGTGATTTCGAGAAATGCTTCAATTGCGCGGGTAACAGTAAGAATGTTGATTACTCCCACAGATCAGACTCTACTCAGTGCCCAGAATACCAACGTAGGATAATGATTGCCAGGAGGAGCATTGACTACGACTGCAAATGAATTGTAACGATACAAACCGACTAAGTGGCAAGCAACTGACTCTCCTATATGCGAATATTAGAAGCTTACGGCACAAACTAAGTGACATTCAGATTTATCTGCAGCATAATCCCAACATAGATGTGATCATACTAAATGAAGTCTGGATTTATCCTGAGGAAGCTAAATATTTTAACATTCAGGGTTATCATTCAGTTTTCTCCTGCAGACCCGGAAGAGGTGGCGGCACAGCAATTTATATTAAAAACTCAATAAATTTCACCACTAATCGTGTGACCCCTGATAAATATAATATGATAATAATCGAGTTAATCCAAGCTGGTAAAAAAATCAAAATCGGCACTTTCTACAACCCCAGCCGTTTGAACGCGCAAGATCTTTGCTCTGTTCTAGACAACATATACTCAGCAGAAAAAAATTTACTCACAGTAGCTGACACAAACATTGACTTAATCACCGAGTCCTCAGAATCAAGGCTATATAAAGATACTCTCGATACAAATGGTGCTGTTGTTACTAATAACGAAACAATTACTCGTCCTGTTTCGAATACTTGCCTAGATCATATAGTCATAAATGACAAGCTTACTGCGGAAAAAATTAATTTCAAAATAGAGAACTGGCCAGAGCTAGACCATCAGGTTCTAAAAATAAGCATCCAAAACTTCAACGTTCATAAACAAAAGCCTAGTTACAAATCGTTTCGATATGTAAACAAGGACCTCTTCAAAACACATCTTCAACGGGTATTGGAAGCCCAGAAACCTACTAATCCAACAGAACTGACAAATATGATCTCTGAATCCAAACGTCACTCGACCATCGAGAAAAAACTTAGATGTCGCCAGCTAACTTGGATTACGAAACGAGTTATAGAAGCCAGTATAAGAAAGAGGAAGGCGTATACGGATTTCAGACGGAACATGGAAGATCTGACGCTTAAGTACATATATATCCAAGCGAAAAAAGAGTCAAAGCGTCTCGTAAAGGAAGCAAAATTTTCATATTTTTCCAAAAGATTGGAGGCAGCGGCTGATAATAATCGCGAAATATGGAAAATAATAAACGAAGTAAAAGATAACTCTCTTCCCCGGACTTTTTCACCTGATTTGCAGATCATTCCAGTCTCTCTGCCTGATTCTTCGCAACAAAATGAAGCAGCAACAATTCTAAATAACTTCTTCTCAACTATTGGTGAAAAAATAACGAGCGAACTCGGTGCTCCTCCAACAAGTATAAGGAATGATACAAATACCTCGCCTAGACCCACATTTCACATCCATCCAACCAACAAAGACGAGGTGCATAAAACCATCGAGGCAATGAAGAAGAACACTGCTCCAGGCAGTGATAACATAACAATGGATGAAATTATGCTCGTCAGAGACGAAATAGCAGGTCTCCTTGCTGACTTTTACAATGAGCACATTAAAAACGGGACGTTTCCTGAGGAGGGGAAGCTAGCGAAAATAATTCCTATATTTAAGGGAGGTGATCGTTCGGACCCGAATAACTATCGCCCGATTGCGCTTCTTACAGGATTCAGTAAAATTTTTGAAAAAATAATTAACACCCGTTTAACATCGTTCATTGTGGATAATTCTATCCTAAATTCCCATCAATGTGGTTTTCAAAAAACCAAAGGAACACTTGATGCTTTGATCTCAGTAACCCATTTCATCAATGAAAGGCTTGACAATGGAGACTATGCTGTTGCCATTTTTGTGGATCTGAAGAAAGCGTTTGATACGGTCGACCATGACCTTCTGCTTCGTAAATTAGAATCATATGGTGTACAAGGCAAAGCGAATCAGTTATTTCACAGTTATCTAAAAGGTAGATTGCAGATAACAGAAGTCAATAATTTTTTGAGTGACCCAGCACCAATGAAATCAGGAGTTCCACAAGGTTCCATACTAGGCCCCACTTTGTTCCTATTATACACGAATAATTTGATTACATGTAGACTAAATGGGCATTACACATTATATGCTGATGATACAGTACTCCTGTACTCAGGATGTAACAAGAATGCCATTGAAGACTCCATCAATGAGGATCTGAAAACATATAGTTTGTGGTTAAACGAAAATAAACTAGCGCTGAATGTAACAAAGACTAAGTTTGTTATTTTTAAACAAAAGAACAAGGAAGACATTGATATTGATATAAAAATTAACGGCGAAAATCTGCAAAGGGTATTTGAATTTAAATATCTTGGCCTAATCATTGACCACCGTTTAACTTGGTTCCCACATATAAACAGCTTAAGAAGGCAATTAGCCCCCATAATCGGCTTATTACGTAGGTACGAGGGATTCCCGAGGAACATCAAACAACTGGTTCTAAATGCATTCGTATTGTCGAAATTACATTACGGAGTGGTAATCTGGAGTCAGTCATCAAAGATAAACATTAATATCATCTCCAGTATGTTAACTAAGGCATATAAAAATATGCATAATCTCCCAAGGCTCACGTCAACAAAATTAGTGTACCAATCGTGTAACGCATTAACTTTTAGCCAAATCATTATAATGGAGAAAGCTAAGTTTATCTTCAAATGCTTGAACCTCAACTTGTCCCCACAAGTGCCATTTGTTAGGGTATCACAAAAGAATCAATACTATGCTAGGAACGCAGACCAATTTGTTATATCATTTGCAAGAACAGGTCGTCTAAAGAACGATCCTACAAATGATGCCCGTCGTATATACAATGATCTTCCGGAATCAGTAAAAGAAGCGAATTCACTTATGATCTTCAAGAAAAGACTCAGGAACTATTTGATGAATAGCGATTGAATCTCAGCGCAGAAACTTTCAACATAGCATCTTAGGGCAATTTTTTTTATCCTATCATCGAGATGCCTCAAGACACAGCTAGCCTTATGATTTATAATTATCTGTCCAGTAACTTCAAAATAGCATCTTAGGGCATTGTTGACCCTATCGTCGAGATACTTGAAGAAACAGCCATTCTTTTAACTCAGAGTTTTTTTTACTGCGTCGAATTAATATTTTTTTTTTACCTCTGAGAGCTGTTAACGAATCGGACATGAAAAGATTAACAGGATGACTTCACATATTTTTTTTGTGTGCCCCCTTATACCGATGCTTTAAACATTGTCTGGGTGGCACACCTGTAGAAACGACGAAATGTGAAGTGCAGATCGCACGAGCGTTGTGCGACGAAGAAAGTGTGATGGAGAGAGTGGAAGGGACGGAGGTATTAAAAAAAAAAAAAAAAATAATTAAATCGCGAAACCGTTTAGGGGGTCGAGTAATTCTCTTCGGTCGATCAGTAGAGACAGGTGCAACAGTGGCAGGGATCGGCTGATGTTTCATCTGGGACGTATCATCTGGGACTCTCGGTTCAATAATATTCACTTTGGGAGCAATTGTTGTGGCAGCATCATTTGTTGTTGTTTGTTGAACGTCATATTTTTGCAGTGCTTCAATACTGGATCGGTCTATGGCTGTTGGCATCGCTTCCTGGTCAACTGAATCAGGATTTAACGAATTGTTATCCTTAATGTGTTCACGTACTTTCCTCAATTGACCTACGTGTCTTCGCCAAGTCTTACCGTCATCAAGTTTTATTAAATAATGCAATTTTCCTAACTTCTCTCATACCTCACCAAAGACCCATTTTTCAGCACTTAAGTAGTTTTTGGCAGTGACTCCATCACCCACCTGGAAACTTCTCGCCACTAGTACTTCCCTATCTTTATATTCACTTGTCGGGATCATTAAATCCAATCTTGATCTCATTTGTCTGCCCAACATGAGTTGGGCTGGAGATTTATTTGTACTTGGGTGTATTGTTCTCCTATATGCCATTAGAATGGTTACTAATTCATATTCAATTTCACTTGCTTTACAATTTAATGTCTTTATTTTGCTTTTAATGGTTTGAACATATCGCTCCGCTTGTCCATTAGTTGCTGGGTGATAAGGTGCCCCTTGTTTATGGACAATGCCATTCAATTTCAAAAATTCTTTAAACTCATGAGAAACTAGTTGCACTCCAAAGTCGCTTACCAAAACGTTAGGTAACCCAAACGTTGCAAAGATTTCCCTACTGTGGTTGATGCTTTAGTATTTGGAATCACGTGAACCTCGGGCCATTTACTAAATGCATCATCAAGTATGAAAAATAGTTTGCCCTTAAAGGGACCGAAAAAATCTACATGTACTCTATCGAAGACATTTTTAGGCCTTTCCCAACAATGAGTAGGAGCGACCTGATTTGGGCCAGGTCTAACTAACTGACAATTTCGGCAGTTGCCAACCATTTCCTCAATTTCTTTATCCATGCCGTTCCACCAACAGTATCCTCGGGCAACCTGCTTCATTCTACTCATTCCAAAGTGAGCGGTGTGAAGTTCTTTGAGGACTCTCTGTCGTAGAGGTTTAGGAATGTAAACCCTTATTTCACGCATGAGGCAGTTACTTTGGAGAGAAAACTCATCCTGGTTGATGGAAAAGCGAAATTTAGGTTCACAAATTCTACCATATTTTAAGGACTGGATTAAAACTTTTATTTCCTCATCGTTTTGAGTAGCTGAACCAAGTTCCTCCACCGTTACAGGCAAATTCTCGAAACGTTCTAGTTCGATGTAGTCAATTTCTTCTGCGTACCTTAAGTTTGTTTTTACAGGTAATCAAGACATTGCATCAGCATTAGCGTTTTCAATTGATTTTTTATATCTGATTTCGTAATCAAACGATTCTAAGAAAATGGCGTAATGCTGCATCCTAGTCGCTGAAAATGTTGGGAGACCTTTATGAGGAGAAAATATTTGTGAAAGGCGTTTATTGTCCGTTACCAGTGTAAATTTTCTTGCGTAAACATACTGGTAAAATTTCTTTATTCAAAATATATCGCATAATATTCACGATCAATTTGACTGTATCGTTGTTGTGTAGGTGACAGTGTTTGTGATGCATACTGAATTGGGCGCTCAGTTCCATCGGGATACAGATGAGTTAATACACACCCGACACCAACTGGAGATGCATCCACGGCCAACATAAGTGGTAATTTGCTGTCGTAATGAACCAACACAATATCAGATTGTAAAAGGTTTTTTTATTTTATTAAATGCTTCTTCATATTTATCAGTCCAACTAAAGCTTATGTTTTGCTTTAACAGGTTGTTGAGTGGATAGATAATGGTGCTCATGTTTTTAATAAAACGAGCATAATAATTTACTAGCCCTAAGAATGAACGAACCTTGTCTTTGTTGCCTGGTTTTAGCATCTTTTCGATGGCATCCATCTTTTCAGGCATTTTGTGAATGCCACTCTTGTTAATTACATACCCGCAATATGTTATCTCATTTAACATAAACTCTGATTATCCTTATTAATCTTAAGGTCCATTTTATCTAATCTATCCAGAACTAATCTTAACCTTTCAAAATGTAAAATGTCATTCGGGGCAGTAATCCTAATATCATCCTGAAATACTTTAACCCCTGGTATATCGTGTAGGGCATTTTCTATTTCGCGTTGAAATTTTGCGGCAGCGCTTGATATACCGAACATTAATCTTTTGGGCCAATATAATCCTTTATGTGTGTTAAAAGTTAAACATTCCCGGCTGTCAGGATGTTCTACCATATGTAAATACGCTTTATGTATATCTATTTTAGTACATTTTTCTCCACCTGCGAATCCGCTAAATAATTCGTCAATATTAGGTAGTGGATATTCATCTATCTCAATACATTTATTGACCGTTATTTTGTAATCACCACACATTCTGACTTCTCCTTTGGATTTTGGAACGACAACAATCGGAGTCGCCCATTCACTAGTGTGAACTTTTTCCAAAACATCGTTTTTTACCAAATTTTCGAGCTCCCTTTCAACGGCACATGTTAAGGAAAATGGTAACCTCCTCGCTCTGTAGAACTTTGGATTTACTCCATGCTTTAGGTGAATTTTAGCTTGCATACCCTTGATTGTACCTTTGGACTTCATAAACAATCTATCATAGTCTTCTAATAGTTTTTCAATTCTGTTCTTTGATTAATATTCAATATCACTGCAAGATTTTCACAAACCATCTTTTGCCAATTCAATTTCAATTGCCGTAGCCATTCCCGACCCAGTAAAGGTCCTCTGTCTGAATCCACAATATATAGTTTTAAGTTCTTCTTACCAAAGTTTTCCTCAGAATCAACGTTTACGTGTATGTAACCATAACATTTAATGCTGTTGCCACAATAACTCTCCAGTTGCGTGTCGTTCCGTAAAACTTCGAACTTTGCAAAATATCGCTTCGCGTCGCTCCTGCTGATCACTGACACTGGCGCACCTGTATTGATTTCAAAAGAAATAAAATTATTATTAATATTTAATTAACTAAATATTTTTTTTTTCTTAATGCATTTTGCTTCACTCTCCTTTGTTCCGATAGTTGCAACAGCTGTTCCACTCGCAATTTTTCCGCACCAACATCATCCCTTCCGTCTTCTTTCAGGATATTTATTCGATTATTTTTGTTTCTGGCTTTGAAACACACTCGCTTCAAATGTTCGACACGCTTGCAAAAGGCGCACTGAGAATTTTTGTGGCGGCATTCATTCGCCCTGTGTGACGGATCCCGACATCGATAGCAGCAATTGTTTAGGACTTCTTCTTTTGGATTTAATTTTGTATTTAGCTTTTTGTTGTTATCATGGAACTTTTTATTCGCAGAATTATAGTTTTTATTATGATTTTTTAATTTGATTTGGTTAATATTTTCTTTTGATTTTTCACAAAACACGGCACCACCTTGCTCTGATAACTCCATTGCTACTGCTTTCTCTAATGCTGTATTAGCTGTTAGATTTTTCTGTTCAAGTAACCTGTTCTGCATTCTACTATTGAATAGTCCGAGCACAAATTGATTTCTTATCGCTGTGTCGCGATACGAACCGAAATTGCGAGTAATTGCTAGTTTTTGTAATGCTATAAGAAAATCGCTACACGATTCGTTGCTTTTTTGTTTGCGCAAGCGAAACCGAAAATTTTCAACTATTTCTAGTTTTTCTGGTTCGAAATATTCTTTTAACGTGGTTACAACTTCACTATAAGTTTTATTTTTTGGATTTTCTGGCGTAATTTTGTCACATAAGATGTTATACGTTTCGGCACCCATGCAATGTAAAACAAGATTTTTCTTTTGGGCAGCTTTTACTCCGTAAATATCGAATGCAGCTTCTAGCCGATCCATCCAACGTGACCAAATCGTATTTTTATCAAATGTTTCCATATTGAGCATTGAAATCGTCGGAGCTGTAGAATTTTGGTTTGCCGAACTTGAACTTTGACTTTCCGTCATGATTTTATTTTAAAATTATATAAGGCACGATTAATTGAATTTTAGAATTATTGTCTTGAGCAATTTATTGAGTTTTAAAATTGTGTTGAGCACGATTTATTGAATTTAATTAATATCACACGTGTCACAGTGTCACAATTTTACGTATCGTATCTTTCTGTGAGTTTGTTATACACGTTTTAATATCCTCGTCACTAAATTGTTGTAACTTTAAGTGAAAAACTGTGTTTTCTTTTTATGCTAGGTAGGTTTATTAGACAACCAAAGATATTCAATTTGGTTTTTACACGTTTCTGGTCACGGCTACGTTCAGGACGGAAAACGGATGGAATCCCCATGTGTGTGAAGTTGTGCACTTTTTTCGAAACAAAACAATTCAGGGTTGGATAAAATAATATATATTAATACACACACAAATATATGACATGTGTGTATGGCGGGATTGGAAGGGAATTGTTTCATGAGGTGCTTGAACCTAGCCAAACACTCAATTCGGCTCTGTCCTGTCAGCAATTAACCAGATTGCAACAAGCAATTCTAAAACCGACCAGAATTGATCAATAGAAAGGGCACTGTCTTCCGAATGCCAGACCACACACATTTTTGATGACCCGGTAAAAATCTAGATAGCTTGGGTGGGAAGTTTTGATGCATCCACTGTATAGTCCAAACCTTGCACCATCAGACTACCATTTATTTCAGTCACTGCAAAACTTCCTTAATGAGAAGAAATCCACTTTAAAGAGGGATTGTGAAAATCACTCGGCCAAGTTTTTCGCCGATAAACCATAGAAATTTTACACAGATGGAATAATAGCTCTACCCAAAAAAATCCCCGTTGGCAGCACCAGCCGGAAAGGTGAATTTCTCGTATGTAGCGTAAGGTTTCGAAAAAGAATTTGGCTTGCCTACTACTGGACTTCTTACTGCAATTTTTGTAGCACTACATGGGCATTTATTCACAGAAAGGATCTGCCGCCGTTCGTGTTTGGAGACCCTTCCTAGAGGCACAAATATTTTGCTAATTAAATTGAGTTGCACACGTATGGATCACATATTGAAAATCGGCGGGTAATAAATTGTTATAAACATATTTATACTCGTTTCGCCCTTCTCACATTTGCTGTTTATACATTTCACAGTGATTACCACACAAAGGTGATAATTTGTCGGCTTAAATAGCTCAAATAGTTAATTTCAAAAGATTTCCATAAAAGTTTAATCAGCACTTTCATTGCCATTAATATATACATTTTCGATTCTTTTCTGAACCACCAGGGGCCGTCATTTTGAATTTTTATTGTAAACGGCTGCTAAAAATATTAAGCTGTATATTTTCGAACATTTTATTTGTCATCCGATTTGCATAATTAAATTAAATTAACTTGCCTTAATAACTTATAATTTCAAGTTTTATCGGAATCTGTTGAGAAACTTGGCTGCTAGAGGGCTACAGAAATAAAAAGAAATGTTTATGTCACCCCCTGTATCGGGAGACCCCCTTAAACACTTTAAAATATTTTCTTACATTGCAAATTTCAAGAGGCACCACTTTTGACCTACGTAGAAAATTTCCTCATTCTAGCTTATGTGGTTTGCGAGAAAACTTGTGACGCACGAACAAACGGACGGACGGACAGACGGACAAGTTGCGATTTTATAATTTTTTAGGGTATTGTAAAAAATATTTTAACAACATTTAAAAAATATTCTGATTTATAAATACGTTCAAGATAAGTCATTTAAAACGTTTCCATGAAAAAATTCATTATTTCAGTTGCTACTAAAATAGCGAATTGCGCTTGCCTCCTGACCTTTGGGGGCCGCCATTTTGAATGCATGCATTTGATTTTGGACTATTTTAAATCTTTGTGGGCTAGGACCTCATCAATCAATGTGCCAAATCTCGTTCAAATCGGAGTTGCACTCTAGACAGGGCAAAATAATTCAATTTTTAGTGAAAATGGCAGCTAAAAATATTGGGTTTTAAATTTTCGACTTTTTTATTTTTCATTCAATTTTAACAATTTTTTTCATAATATGGGAACATAGTACAGAGATCCATAGTCTCAAGTTTCATCAAAATCCGCTGGAAAATGTGACCGCTAGAGCGCCTGAAAACCTGAAAAAAACGCATATTTAAACCGCCGCCATTTTGAAACCTGCACATGCATGATCACCAAAATATCAAAGTCTGTAGATTTAAGTAATGCGACTTTTAGAAGCATTTGAAGTTTTGAGTTTTTGTTTTTGTGACCTGACCTCCAGTTTTTTCACGTAATTCTTTAGATACTTATAATTTCTATCTAACTGCCGAATTTCGTGGAAATCTGTTGAAAGCTTATAAATCAAACAAAAGAATAAGTAAATGTCAACTCTTAACTTTAAAAATGCCACTTGTATGTTAAACAAATTTTTCGTAAAAAAAGCCTCCTTTGCATTTTGTCACTTTTTTCACTAATCTTGGCAAAAGGTCAATCAATTTGTCAATAGTTTCTGATGAAATTTGGTTCCAGCTTTCTTGTAGAGCCTTCCACATGTCTTCCTGTGAGGAGGGGCAACAGCTCCGCACATTTCTATCCAGCTCATCCCACAGAAGCTCAATCGGATTTATGTCCGGACTCTGAGGGGGCCACACCATATTTTGTAAAATCTCTTTTGCTTCTTTCCCTTCTAAATAGTCCCTGCATAATTTAGAACTAGGTTTCGATCGAGAGCTGTTCATTTTTTCGCGGATTTGTGGTGCTGTTAGAATTTTATTTCGCTTGCTGGTAAAGACATTTAAATTTTCCTCACTTTGAGTGGTACATTTTTGCCTTCCTGATCGCGAACGGGTTTGGTTACTGCCAGTCGCTTTGTTTCGGGTTATTGCGTTATGAATACAAATCCTCGATAACTTGAGTTGCGACGCAATTAGACGTTCAGTTTTACCTTCGTTTTGTAAGGCAACTATGACAGAACGAATTTCACTGCTAATTTCGCGGGCTTTTCCCATTTTAAAGTATCTTGACTATAACAAGGGCAAATTGAGACTAATCAAACTAGAGAAAGATGAACTCTTCGAAAGCTCAGGAAATAAATACGTTTCAGGAAGCTAAAATTATCCTTAATTACGGTCAACACTAAATAAGACCAAAAAGATTCGTAATGGGCAGGTCAGAGAAATATTACAATGACTTTACCTGTTAGTCATTGAAGGGGCTTTAATTAACGCTTGGGAACAATTGACCTTTCTAGGATGCAAACATGAAAATATGCCACAGAGCACTTGTTAGATATTCTTTAGTAGCAATAGAATACTCAGGTATTCAAATTAGATCTTCAGCAGATGTCCTTTTGAAATAATTTCCAGTTAACAAAGATTTTTATTCTTGGTCCTAAACTTTTGGCCGGTAGTGTATATGATACTCTCCGTAATAGGTAAATTTCTCTTGAGAAATTTCCCTAAAATGGCAAAACGTCAAAGATAATAATGGACAATACATTGTGACAAAAAAGTACCCGGAAATCGCAAATAAAACGCAAAATATTTAATTATTCATCAATGTTGCCTTCAAAGTAATCCCCATCAGACGCAATACACTTACGCTAACAATTTTTCCCGTCCTCGAAACACTTTTCATAAGCACTTTTTGGGATAGCCTCCCAGCCACTCAGCGAGTTTTGTTTTATCTCTTCGATCGACTGAAAACGGGTTCCACGGAGTGGCAATTTCAGTTTGGGGAACAAGAAAAAATCACACGGAGCTAAATCTGGTGAATACGGTGGTTGATCAATGGTATTTATTGCCTTTTTGGCTTTAAATCTTGTCACAATCGTGGCTCGATGCGATGGTGCATTATTGTCGTGTAAAATGAATTGTTCTTCTACAATTCCGTTCGCTTTCGACGGATGCTCTCACGCAAACACCTTAATACGGCCAAATATAACTCCTGATTGACCGTCTGTTCCTCTGGAATAAATTCATGATGCACCAAACCACGAATACCGAAAAAAAAACAATGATCATCAGCTCAATTTTTGGCGGGTTTTTTTCGGTCTCGGCTCCTTTTTCCCTCCATTCCAATGATTGTTAACTTGTTTGCATGTCAAACTCATAGACTGTAGCAACCACGGAAGTCACCGCAGTTGCAGACATTAAGAATTAGCAGAGGGGTGTGTAGCCCGGGGTGGCATACTGAGGCCGGTTAGCGCTCAGTCGTGTCGTGGGTCTTCCGGGACACCCTCTGCTCGTGCTGAGCCACCTTACATATAAATACTAGCACATAGGGAAAAGGACGGGAAAGGGGAGGTCACATTGAGAAATGAAAAATAATTGTTATCTTAATACATTGTGACCATTTTTATTTCAATTTAAGAAAATACACAACAACAATTGGTGAAAAAAAAAAAAATAATATTGTAAAATAAAATTAGCCTCTGAATTGTAAACTGTTGAGAGATTTCGGCAAAAAATATTATGGAGAGAAATCGCAAAAAACATTATTATAGAAAACTAAAATATGTGCGTTACTCACCCCTATTGGTGCTGCTGAGCGCTCGGCAACTGAAGGGAGGGCACTGCAAAAAAAATCACTGAAACAGATTAAATTCACGAACTTTACGTTATGTTTTCTTTTCTTTACGTTAGCATAAAACCACAAAACAACAAAATAAACTTTACTTTAAATTTTATAATTTACGCAGCCGCTAATCCGCTGTACGGCAGTTTATCCCCATTAAGTTGGAATAATTACTTCACGTATATTTTCAATTATTCCTCCAAATTCAATTCATCTACCAGGAGGAATCCGCCCACAGATATTATTCTTGCGTTTTTTCCCTTTTTTATAGTTTAGGAGTACCGGCACTTGAGTATTCAGCTGTTATTAAAGCTAGCACTTGACACTTAATTTTTCTTTAACCGTTATTTTTTCTTAATCCAATCACTGTATCCACTTGGACTATCTTTTGCTAAGAAGTTCATTAGCTGCACTACTACTTCAACTATAATACCTTGTTTTAATATTCCATCTCGAAAATATTCGATACTAATATTCACGACAAACTATAAACCTGTGAATTCTTCTTTTTCTTTTCTTTAATTCGTGATTTTTAATACACGTATGTCTTTTTTTCTTCTGTTCACCTCCGCCTCAACCAGATTCAACCTTTTTTCACTGTCACTATTGTGAAAACAATCATTTATCCACTCCAAAATCAGACTCTATCCCAAAAAAACTCCTTCTTCACAAAACTAAATCCGGAATTTCATTTTTATACGAATTCACCATTCCGCACCACAAAGCACAATTCATTTTTATATTAACAGTCAAATACCCGCTACCAAAAATCAATTTTATTCCACTCCGAAAACTTCCTTGTCTTTTTCCCATTCGAAATCTGATTGCCTAATCCCAACCACCTAACTTCCACTTTTCACCTTCCTCCCATCCGATCCCGCAATCCAAATTCTTTTCCAATTACCGCTGTCGCATCTGGGTAACGTAATCGAAGTTCATTACACTTCGATTCCGCTACCCACACATCTTTTGGTCTGTATCGACAATCATAATAGTTTCCATTGACTTGCATATATGGCAATTTACATCCCCAAGAATCGCTTGATTGAATGTAAAGTGTCACACATACGAGTACATTACGAAAACTATTGATTTTGCCGATACCCCAAAAAAAAGAGTGCTTCCGTGCGCCCGGGGGAACTTGAACTCAGGGTTCCAGCAGTCGCACGGTCGAAACTCGCGATGTAACCAACGGAGCTATGCCTTATCGATCTCCCATTCATCAGATTAGCAGCTTCAACGATTATCTGGGCATGAGATTGATCTTTGGTTAGTAGGGAAGCGTGAATTAATTTTCGTTAGTAAGAAAAATAAAATTTGGTAATGGGAACTAGTGAATAGAATTTGTTAGTATGAAGGAAGGAATTAGGTTTTGTTAGTAAGAATGAATAGAATGAAATTTTGTTAGTGGGAATTAATGTAGGGAGTGTTGTTAGTGGGAAGATTAAACTTCTTATTATATTACTAGGGTGTTCTTATTGGAAATCAGGGAAAGGGTAGGATTGTGATGAGGTGGACATAAAAATTAAAGGGAAAAATAGGAAAAATGTTAATAAAATAAATAAATACACACAGGAAAAGGTGAGAATGCCCAAAGGAAAGTGACAATGTCACGGCGGCAATTTGAAGTTGCGAATGGGAGGAAGTTGGTACGCCGGAATTCGCAACAAGACTCGTGTCTCTTTGCCAGTTATAATGCTCTCCATGAATGTGGGATCAGAATTCGCATGACCAAGCAAGTCAAAAGAGACCTCTTCACGGTACTCTTTTCGAAGAAAATTCAGTAAAAATCGCAACGCACTACTGAAGTGTACCGACTGAAGCAGCTGCTGTAAACAAACTGGTTGACAGATCGTGCTCATATTTGGCATAGTAATTAAGGGTACTCTTACCAACTCAATAAAATACATTTTTTTGAAATATCATTTACCCGGGGGATTTAAATTACAATTTCCGGGTACTTTTTGTCGTCACAATGTACTCGTATGTACTTAAATAAAACCCATTTTAAATAAAAGAAATATTCTATCGAAAAATTAAAAAAAAAAAATCTCAATACTTTTTTAAATATCCAGTATTTCATTTGAAAGGTAGAAAAATCGTTCTAAAAATGTTTCCTTTGCATTAGAAAAATAATCGTCTAAAGTTTTTTTTTCACAATTGTTAAAATGAATTCATACATTATTTTTATTGATAATTTTCTTTCGTC
Source organism: Odontomyia ornata (assembly GCA_963969285.1). Lineage (NCBI taxonomy): Eukaryota > Metazoa > Arthropoda > Insecta > Diptera > Stratiomyidae > Odontomyia > Odontomyia ornata. Next base: position 296,424,919 of record OZ017741.1, read on the forward strand.
ACAATTTTGAGTAATATTAATTCCATTTGTATTTTTTATTAGTAATGTCTCATCATCAACATCAATAATTTCTGTGTTCAGATTTTTGACTAATGTACAATTTTGATTATCTACACAATTTTTACTTGTAAGTGCGTTATTCAATGATTTCGATTCGTCAAAGGTACCATAGAAGCGAGTTACTTTGACCCTGGGAGGTAACTTTGTCCCAAACCGGGAAATGGTTTAAGCTTCCCGCCTAATCACAACCGCATAAGCGAAGGTCTTGATTCATACTCTAAGATATAGATGGCAGTACTACTGATAGTGGGTTGCTGTTTTATCGACCAAGTTCAAGAACATTCTTGCCAGTGCCGCGATAACATTTGACAGTTTTATCCAGTGAATTTTGCTCCTGCTAAGATTTTCCAAAAACTGTAAATTTTGGTAAGTTTCCCATCTATATTGTCTATGTCATTATTATGCATATGTTCACGAGTATGGTGTTGGTAATGTAAGCATTATTTACACATTTATTGTTTTATAAATTAAAAAAAAACTAAACGTCGGTATACTTTGACCCTAGCAGCATTTCACATGCCGTCTTAGTACCAAAGAAAGCCCGGTAGTCATCGGTACATCGATTATAATACGGCAGACTTCGAATAATGTCTAGCCGCTTTAAGGTCGAAAATTCTGGCAAAAAAAGCTGCCTCAAAAAGGTACAATATACCCAGAAGTACGATTAAAAATAACTTAGCTAGAAGATATGGCAATAATCCTGGCAAAATGACTGTTTTTACGAAAGATGAGGAAGACACATTTGTGGCACATACGAGTATAACAGTGCTATCTGAATATGGATTTCTATTAACAGACTTTGACCTTAGAATGAGTATTAAGGATTATCTTGAATCTCAGGGCCGAATTGTGACAACATTTAAAAACGATATTCCAGGAAAGGACTGGCACAAGCCTTTCTTTTACGAAACAGACTATTATCTCGAAGACTCTCTAATGATATCGAATGAGTTTGTTGTCAGGTTTCTGAGGCTGTCATTGCTGAATTCATCGAAAATATTAACAAAGTAACAGAAAATGTTCCACCTGAAAAATAAAAAGGTCTTATGTAAAAGAGGAACAAAGTATCACGAGACTATAGTAAATGCTAAACAACTTAGCTTTACCGTTATGTCTTGTGGGAACGTTGCTGGTGAAGCAGTTTTACCCTACGTTATAAATAAAGCAGAAAATCTTTGGACAACTTGGACTGAAAATGGGCCAAAAGAGACCCGTTATAATAGGATAAAACGTGGATGGATGGATTGCGTCACATTTGAGGACTGGTTTCTCAATCATCTCATACCAATACTGAAAAAAACGGGAGAGCAAAAAGTTGTCATTGGTGACAACCTCGCATCGCATATCAACAAAACAGTTTTGTCCAAATGTGAAAAGAATGACATCTGTTTGGTGTGTTTGCCTCCACATGCTACTCATATTGTTCAGCCATTGGATGTTGCTTATTTTCGTCCTTTGAAGTGTAATTGGCGACAAATATTACTAAATTGGAAGAACAGCTAAATGGGAAAAAATTGCCAACGACACCTAAGAGATTAGTTTCCAAATCTGTTAAAAAAAGCGTGAGATTCATTAACATCAATCAACCAAGATTTAGTTTCCGGCTTTAGAAAGACTGGCATACTCCCCATAAACAAAGAAGAGGCTATCGAGATAAAACCGTATTTTAAGCCCAGAGCTTATTGGCAGCAGTTTCTTGGAAAAATTAGAACAGTCTTGACTCGATACCACTTGCCCAGAAAAAAAAGCTAGGAAAAAGAAATTCAATATAGCCGTTGGACTATCACTCTCTGCTTCTGATGTTGTGGAATCAGGTTCTTCGGTGTTCACACAGCCAATAATAAAAAAAGAAAAACGTTGTTCAAAAAACGCGAAAAATTTCATCTTCAAGCGACACTGAGTCCGCTATTACTTTGGCTTCCTCCACAGTAGACCATATATCACCGTTTGATGACTCTGAAGATGATGTTCCCCTGAGCAATTTTATTCAGCTACAGGGTGAATTTAAGCTGAACCGGATGTGATGATAGTCGAAGAAGAGCAAGAGCTACTGCTAGAAACTCAAAACGGAAAAATGGCCACGCAAGGATCCCCTAGTGTTGAGGAAAATAATACTGTTCTTCAAAGTGTTTATGTATGTAGTGCTGACAATATAGTTGCAGTGGACCATATTTCGTGACCTGGAATCCACGGAACTACGCTCGTCAGGTTTTGTCAGCGTGCGAAGAAGGTGCATTTGTAGGCTGCTTAAAAAAAGACTTCATTACTTAACCAAATCTTCCTACAACATTCTACCATACATTCATCGTTGGTTAATGTGACCCAAGCCATCAATTAAATGAATATTTTCACTGTAGGAATCTATGCGACAAAGTAGCCCTCCTCAAAAGACAACATTGGCCCAAACATTTAATAAAAAACGGAGAATCTTTGTAGCTTACTTTCAAATCAAGTAATTAGCATTAATCATCATATCCTTGAGTTTCTGTAAAAAGTCGATGTAACACTTATCATCAAATATCAAGCAAACTGTTGCGCGTTACATAAAAATCCAGGAAAACAATGTACAAAGTAACCCGCTCTTACGATATACAAAACATCATTGTACTTCAAAACAGTTTCTGAAGGAGAATCAATTTCTTTATGGTCTGATTTGGGCATTCGTATGATTTTTCTAAGATTTATCTGAATAAATTGACTTGGAATTATATGGCAAGTATCAAAAGCTTATCTTCTGATTTCGCCAATCCTAATTTTATGTATTGCATTTTTGTTAAACTAACTTTACATCTTTGGGTTTCAGCATCAGTTAAAATATTACGATTGAAAAGGCCATATCTCGTAGAAGCTACGTCATCCAAAACATGTTCCAGTTTACTTTTAAGGACTTGAATTTTATAAAATTGGTCATGGTACATGTTGGCATTGATTGTCGGTTTTGATATCGTATTGAGTCTTGAAATTATTCTTTTGCGGTTTGCTTCAGTCATGTGTTTCACTTTTAAAATTGTCTGCAATTTGTTGATTAAGTGGTTTAATTGCTTTATGTGTATTTGTCTCCATAGTCTTGAAATGGTCCTATATTGTCTGTTTGTCTTGTTGTTTCATTGTCCCAAATAAACATTTTTATGTGGTTCCTACTAAATTGATAAGACGTCTTTTTCTTCGGGAATGATAGTGTCAACTTTATTTTTCAGAAGATTTAAATCAGTCAAAATCAAGTTTTTGTTTTAAACTCTCGGCTTAACAACTAGCAGTTTCAGAGCCAAGGGTTAAATCGAAAGTGTTAATGTGAATGGCGAATTCGTTATAACCATGAGCTGTATGAAATTTTTCACGACCCGGAGGTCTCAACGATTATAAGACTGCGGAAGCTGCAATGGGCTGGCCACATGAATCGTATGGACGAACAACGGATACCCAGAAAGGTATTCGTTGGGAGAACTGAAGGCCGGAGACCAGTGGGGAAACCGAGGAAACGCTGGTCTGACTCGGTCGACGAAGGCAGTTCATCGCTGCTCGGAATTGTAAATTGGAGGACGCGGTCAAAGGACCGAAACAGTTGGAGGCACTATTTGCAGGAAGCGAAGGCCCGAGAGGGGCTATAGTGCTAAGAAGAAGAAGAAGAAGAAGAAGAAGAAGAAGAAGAAGAAGAAGAATGCACTTTCACTGGAAGAAGTGCATCAAAGAAATTACACAGTGCTGATATTGAGTTCTCGTCTTGAAATAAAAGTTGAACTTGCTCTTCGAATTGATAATCTACTTGTTCAAAATCATATTCCTGATCAAGTTTTAAGGGATTCTTTTCGCGTCCCTTATTATTACGTTCACCCTGTCAAGAACCTTCCCTGGAATCAGAAATGATTATGCGGTCTTCCATTAGCGTGACTACAACACATGTTGTTGTTGCTATTTATGCAATTCATCCAGCCACAATTTTGATTGTTAAAAAACAAAAGAGGCATAAGTTACCCTAACTTTGACTCAGCTATATGTCCAGTGCCCCATAGCTGTGAAATACCTATCCCACAGCCAACTTCCAGTTTGGATGAATACCCGAGTGAGTTGAAAGATGAAGTTACATTACCTCCTCAGGGTGAATCAAGCTCAGATTTTTCTTTAGACAAAGATGAAAGGCCTCAACTATTTTCTCAAAGTGAGCTCAATGATCTAGGAAGAGATTTAGGTCTTTCAAAGGATGCAGCTAAACTGTTAGGTTCCATATTAAAACATAAAAACTTTTTATCTTCTGTCACCTCATTTCCATGGTACAAATACCGAGAAAAAGAATTTACCCAGTTTTTCTCAAAAGAAAGAAATTTAATTTTTTGCAATGATGTGGAAGCACTCATGCGTTCCTTTGATATACAGTATGACTCATCTGAATAGCGCCTATTCATTGACTCATCCGAAATTAGTCTTAAAGTAGTATTATTGCACAGTGGAAATAAATTTGCATCCCTTCCGATGGGGCATTCTGTGCATCTGGAAGAAAATTATAATTATTTGGCCATTATCCTGGAAAAAATCAAATATTAGGACCATCAATGGATGGCTAGTGGGGACTTCAAAATTACTCACGATGCTTTTGGGTCAGTAGGCAGGCTATACTAAATATCCAAGCTTCTTATGCTTGTGGGATAGTAGAGCCAGAAAACAGCACTGGGCTAAAAGTGATTGGCCACCCCGAAAATCTTTAAAACCTGGAGGGAAAAAAGCTATCAGTACTTCTTTGGTACCACCAGAAGAGGTCTTGTTGCCCCCTCTCCATATCGAATTGGGGTTGATGAAACAATTTATAAGATTGCTGCAAAAGGATAGGGATACCTTTGTACAAAATTCCGAAAGCTGTCAGAAGCAAAGTTGAAAGAGGGAGGTTTCACTGGCCCAAACTTAAGAAAATTTTTATCCGACACCCTCATTGTGGAAAGTATGAATGAGAAGGAAAAAGAAGCTTGGGTATCGTTCAAGGATGTGGAGCGAAAGTTTTTGGGAAATACTAAGGATCCTGACTACAAAACCATTGTTCAACGGATGCTAGTAGCATACGAAGCTCAAGGCTTCAACATGAGCTTGATGGTCCATTTTTTACACTCCCACATAGACTATTTTCCTGAAAACCTTTGAGCTTACAGAGAAAAACGGGGAAGCAGTTTCACCAGGATGTCCGCGATATCGAGAGACGGTACCAAGGAAGATGGGATGTCACTATGTTTGCAGGCTACTGTTGGATGCTTAAGCAGGAAACTAAAGATCGGAAAAGGACTCAGCGAAGTATCAAAGAAAAGAAGAAAAGGTTTCATAAAAAACGTGAATAAGCATGATATTGTTACTATGTGTCTCATAATTATTTTTCATTGTTTTTATAAAAAATATTATGTTTGATAATTTTGAATAAACGAGTGCTCTTACCAATTTTTTGTGTACGAATTTGCAAAAAACTCAGATGCAAAAGAAACAAATGGACACCACTTCTGTAATCAGTGCATCCTATAATTCAGTAAAAATATCTCATGCAGCTGACAAAAAAAAATTTTTTGCAGACCTGTGTAATCGGCGAAGATTGCAATACGGCAAATAATTTAGGTTGCAAAACTTTTTGCATTTTCGCATAACTCACACGTGAACTCAGAATACAAATGCTTGAAAAACGTTATTGAATGCCGTCAACCACGTCAAGATTATGTACAATGCACATACAAGTATTGTAGGAATTTTGCACAGATTATGATATGAATAGCTCTAACAAGAACAAAGCACGATCGATTCGCGTGCGATTCTCTTTTTGAACACCGTTGCGGAAAAGTTCACGCCGGAGCTTTACTTGCTTCTTCCAAGCTTCTTCACCATTTCCCGCGACCTAACCCGCTCGTTGTTCAAAACAAGACTCCCCATGCCACAACGTAGGTTTACTTACCGAGCCCTCTGCTTGCCAGCAACGGTGGTTTCTTTTCATCGAAATAAGATCGTAATTTATTTTCTGAATTGCGTAGCAAAGGGGGTAGCCGCCATAGAATTTTAATTGTAATTTTATTGAATTTTTTTTTTGAATTTATTTATTTTTAAATAACAAATGAACTTAGATGATGTTCAAAGATTTTTTTGAGCAGCAAAACAAACGGTGTTTTCGCCCGGGAATGTTTTTCGAGCTGTTTGCCTTGGTGACTGCTCGATTACTACATGTTGTCTTTGAATTTCCTTTTCAAATCGATTATTTTGGCGGCTGTAAATCACGTAGCAACAACCTATTGGATTCAAATGTTTTTTATGTTCATTCCATTGAGTATTGGAAACAAAATTTCATTGAAAATAGTCCGGTAATGCCCACCACTTACCGTAACGGTAGCTCCTTCCATATTTCAAAAGAAATATAGACAGGTGATGTACTTCGCGTGTACACCACACTATACAGTCGATTTTTATGGATGTAATGAAGCTTCATAAGGAGCACAGTCTTTGTTTAAGTCAGTTCAAAACACAGTCTCTTTTAAACTAAATCAGACACATACTTAATCAAATTAAGGTAAAACTGCTTTAAGGGGAACACACAGACCTTACGCCATTTGTCTTATTATTTGCGCCTTTTCTAGGATGACGCTTCTGTCTGTGATTAAAAAACAAAGGAAGGTGAGCGTCATTACTTAGTGAGCAATCCAGGTACGCATACATCAAACACATACACACACAACAACCGCGGTCTGCCACCCCTCCGCAACACACACGGAGATCCAGTTGGAAGACAAACTCGGACACACAGAACTATGATACTCGTGGGGCCATTTTGAACGCACACATTCAACTACCTACACTATCTACCTTCAATCCTGCCGCAATGCAGTCCAACTTACGAATGGACTTAAGTGACAACACATCAGATGGGCACACTTTTTGCGTCACATTAATCGGGACTGCCATGCTTACCTTTTTCTTCTTAGGGTTCGGCCACATTGCGATTTTACAGTCGTAACCAGCGATTTTTAGACGCAAATACGAATACACTGCGACAAGATCTCCGAAGGAACTTCAGGCATGCGCAGAACTAATATGCTCATTTGAGGGTATGTCTTTGCCAGGATTGATGCGCTAACTCTTTTGCGCGCTATACAAGAAACTTCCATGCACGTCAGCGTCAAATGTTTAAATGATGTGCGCCTGCGCGAGTATCATAAAAACTACCTACTAAACTGGTTTTAGGATAAATCGCAAATTTCTGCGACTGCCGACCTGGAAAAAATTGTCGAAAATCGCAGTGTGCGAGCTTCCGTTTAACCATGTGTAACATGCGACAGAAGTGCGGCTAAATAGTCGTAGTCTGATGCATCCCTTAAGACTAACATTCAAGATACTGTTTTGGACTATTTTCTCTCCATATATGGAAATTTCGCTTGTTCATAATTTGAGTTTAAAAATGAATTTCCGCTGTTTGGAAGCGTTGTTCGAGTGTCAAATGATTCATGATTAAATGGCAAACCTCACTCAACATCACAGAATTGTCAATTTTCACAACCGTCTTACACAATGCATCCCTATTGAATGATCCCATGCAACTAAAAATAACAAAAAACTGTACAAACATTTGAAACTATTTTGAGTTAACTTTACTTTTTATAATTAATTCAGGTAATGAATATGTAGCTGATATAATGAATTTATAATTATAATTGATAATCCTATTAAATGTTTCAAATTATTATTAAAAGCACTTTAGCTTTAACCGATTTTTTTAACTGAGCATTTTGGTCGCCTGTAAAAGCGTCATACATGTGACTCGGCAACCTACTCTGCTTCAAAATAAACAGTTTACAAAAAAATCTTATTTACCCACTGTCATGTATACGTACTAGCCAATTCAAATCACTATGTCCCATTACATAAATAGGTTTCTTCGATGAAAATTCCCACATCTTTTTTCACTTCCTTTCAAACGCAAATACAAAATCACATCAATGTTTGGTGGATACTTAAAATCATTTTCTATTGCCAACGTATCAAATTTAATGTCCCTCCTCATTCACGTTGCCGTCAAAAGTAGCTTTCCCCGATAGAAATCAAAAACCTTAAAAATAACATAAAACCGTCCTTACACACATCTCCGACGACGACCAGCAGTAGCAATCCGCATGCAGTGAAAGGACACAGCAAAGCCTATTCCGAAACGATGGATAACCATTAAAAGTATCGTTTATTGATATAACGACCCCCAAAGGTTTAGTCCCGGTAAAATAATATCGGCAACAGGATATGATCGGATGTTAGAAGCGAAGGACGTAAAGCATAAGGACAAACACTCACAAATCGCGACGTGTGTTCTTGCGGATGCCAGGGGTTTGGACTTCGCTACTCTCGCGCGCCCCATGAATCCTTGTAGCGAACTCTGCACGGCGTACATGTAGCCAATCTGCGGCTGCTACACACTTTTAGATTGAATCTTCTGTTTACACATGTCCGAATCCCCCATTGCAATCTTGAAGAGTTGGAGTCAACATCGAATTGGCTTTTGGGAGTAAACACAACCAAGTGAGTTTGAAAACCACTCAGATCAGAAATAAATCATATTTCCTCCTGATTTTTGAGATTGCCGCAACTTTGTAGAGTAGAGTGGGGCCGAGAGAATTAGGAATGTGAATAGCGTGTACGCTTGCAGGATATTACACTGTTCAGAGTTTACGACAGTTAAAATTGAATAGCTAAATGAAAAAAGTTTAGTTTTGGAAACTTTCGCCCCTTTTGGCCGGGCATGGGCTACTGTATATCCAAACCCTGCAGCACAACCCTACCCTGCCGTACACTGGGCAGACTTTTTCAAAACAGGAAGCCCTGATTCAAAGCGCTTTTAATGGCAGCTTTAATGTTCGACTGCGGTCACATATATTTTTGCGTATTGCCTTCCATCCAGATGTAGCAGACGCTCCATAAGGACCTTCGCACATGAGAAAAATAAACACGCTCAGAGATTGGATCTTTGGATTGGAAGCTCACAATAACGACGTCGTTGCTGTGTTCTCGTAGTGATTGATTGGAACCTGGGAAATGGATTTTACTGGGCCGTCGGCATTTTCTGCCAAGTCATATGATGGAAATTCAACTCCTGGCCGTTCGATGCCTTTTCATTCGTGCCACTAAAAGACACCCCGTACTTTATTTCGGATTTATATGGCCCCCTCTGTACGAGCGATGGCCTCTTCGATACTCGGCGAAATGGTCTTTAATAGAATTATGAGGACAGAAATTGTTATGTAAGAGTAAAATATGGACAGTTTTAGGCGATTTATGTTTCTCTGCATACAACACGATACCCTTACACGGGAGTTACTTTCAAGTGATTTAAGGAGCACGGATTTACAGATATCAGACGAAATGGGATTTTTATATACTCAACGTAATGATTTAGGGGATATTTTGTCAGGCGGGGAGTAAATTTTATGTTTTTAGGATTTTTAATGTAGGGAGTGGAATATGGGTCATTGTCGCAGGAAGAATTTTCGAAATTTAAAGATAAATATTAGACAACCGTTGTTAATAATTGAAAAGTTCAGACAACAAAAATGTAAAGATTGTAATAATTGATACTTCTTGATAGGCCATGGTACATATCACATCACTCGTTTCTCCTTTTTTCACGAAAAAAATAGGAACAATTGTATTGTAGTTGACTTCTGGAAAGCAAGTTTTGAAAATACTCGTAGGTTAAATTTGTTTTTCTCTGAAGACATCTCACCTTAATACCATTCCAATTGAAATATTAGGTAAAAATATGATTTTGCTTGTCATTAATTAACATCCCCCTACCTGAGCGTTTTTTTAAAATAATTTTACAAATTCCTACTTAAATCGCGTCCTGTCTGTCCATGTGTCACACCACTCGCAAACTACATAAGCTAGACACATACAATTTTGTAAGTAGGTATAAAGTGGTGCCCCCTTCAAAGTTTCACCACAAAAAGATTTATAAGATGTTTAAGGGGGGTTTCTCCGTACAGGGGAGTCTTCTCTGAAAAAATTTCATCAAATGTAGGCAACATGGGTATCAATTGAAAGGCTTTAATGGGAACTTTTCAAAACAGATCTTAAAATGATAAGGTTTGCTTTCAGGTGTGTAGGGGAAGGGGAAATATATGAACATTTTGTGTCCCCCCTCGCGATTGGACACCTTTGACCTGAAAAATCTGAGAAAAATCAGAGAGGTAAGTTGTTATCAGCACAAGGGCAACAAATACCTCAGAAGTCAAAACTCAATCAACTTTGTTAAAAATAGTACAATTCATAAATTTTACATTTTTGTCTATAAAATCAATGTGGGAAACTTAAACTTTTAAAAACCAACAATTTTACTTTTCCGACAGGAATTGTATATGTTTTGAAAAATTCACAATAATCGAGCAATAAACAGATAAGTTATAGCCGATTGAATATTTAATATTTACAACATTAACACGTGACACTAGTGAGATACACTGTTATGGACCACGCGTCCCTATACTCACCCATCGCACATACTTAACGATCCTTTAAAGCTCCGCACTCACCTACAATTGCTATTTCATCATATTTAATAATTATTATTGCCAAATGGTCTCATGTCCGATTGTCAGCAAATATTCATTAACTAGAAAACTGAATTCAACACCAATAATTAATAAACAATAATACATCAATCAAACTTACAATTCTTGGAATCTTAATAAAATTAAACTAATAACTTTCAGAAAACTTGCAAAATGCCATCCACCGGAAATGGCCCATCAAAGTCCAAAGAAATTCAATACGTACGTCTTTATTATTGCGACTTTTGCAAGTCGAATAAACACAATTCGCCGAATTGTGATATTAGCAAATACCGCGAAAGTTCTTCTATTCCCAAACGTAAATAATAAGACTTAATCAATCCCGTGACCAAATATCCAAACAAATCTTAAGAGTAATTAACGCGGTATCATATTCGCGGATTTATTGATTTGTAAACAGTAGATTGAAAGGACTGGAATTTGCATGCGAAACCAAGCCTTGAAATTGTAAACATTTAAACTATATAAAAGGGCTTTGCAAAATGTAATAGTTAGTCAGTAAGTCAGTGAATTAGTAGAGTCAAAGTTAAACTTAAGGTGTTTTCGTATTGTATCCTGTAAAATCAAAATTAATCAGTGAACAAAATTGTATTGTATCCATTTAAAGTTTGACTACTCAAGTAATACTGTGTGTTGTGTGCGGTGAATTTGACAAAGTGAAATAAAAGTTATAACGTGTTTTAGAATTATTGTGTTTAATTTGAAAGAACCCATAACAGGGAAACAAAAAGTGGTGTCAGAAGTGGGATGGCTGCAGAGAAAGTCATCTAGTGAAACAAAGCACAATTAAAACAGAAACTTTTTTTTACTTTTCACAGAAAGTACAATTTGTGATAATTCACGCTAGCAGCTTGGGGACCGCTAAGCATTACTGTACTGACTCAAAAACCGTGATCCTTGGCCACATAGCAAGTTTTCTACCGCAATAGAATCGGACTAAAACGAAACAACAAGTTGCTGCTCTGTCGCCAATCACTGAAAAGATCTAAATCAATCAACTTTACTTGGAAGCAATCAGGGACTTCAAGTGAAGAAAACAAAAAATATTAACTCAGCAATCGAGGAATTCAAGGTCTCAACCGTGCTCGAATTGGGTCAACAAAAGCAACGAAGAAACCGAATATTAAAGAAATTTAAAAGTGAGTCACAATTAACTATTTTTTTATAAACATTTTTGCACACAAACACAAATTAAAAAAAAAACAAGAACGCAAATCTTCCTGTAGACTCCCATATCATATATAATTATTTGGAAAAATATAGTTTTAGTGCCTAAGTAGTGTTTACCAATTAAGAGTGATAGTGTAAAGATCACGTTGTGAAAGTGTACCTTGATAAAAAAAATGTCGCATGTAAATTCCACCCAACCCGAAATTAGTGAAGACCAATTAAGTACAAGTGGTACTTCCGAACTTTCGCAAACCGAAAAAATTAATTATTCCATACTACTTAAATTTATTAAGCCGTTTGACGGGGATAGGGATAAGTTGAATTCGTACATAACGGGTTGCAGTCGTGCGTTCAAATTAGCATGCCCCGAACAAGAGCCGGTACTCTTGGATTATGCTATTACCCAATTAGAGGGTAAAGCTGAATTAGCCGTTTCCAACCATACGTTTGGGAATTGGAACGAGCTGTGCGACTTTCTTAAATTGTTGTACGGAGATAGGAAACATTATAACCACCTTCTTATCGAATTGCAACAGTGCAAACAACTGAGCAAAGAAACCATTTCTCAATTTATTGTAAGACTCGAGACCGCCGCGAAAAATTTAATCGTTTGCGTGAAACAGTCTATTGAGGATGAGGGAGAATTAAAGGGTCGTATCGCTGCAATGGACGACCTAATCTTACACACATTTATTTTAAATATTGATCCCGCCATTAGCAACATACTTCGTGCGCGAAACGTAAAAAATTTAACAGAAGCCATGCAAGTGGCCATTGAGGAGGAAAAATTATCCAACCTCATAAGATCTAAATCATCAAACCCACTACCTATAAATAAGACGACAAAATTCTGCAATATATGTAAACGGAAAAATCATAATACCCCTGACTGCTATCATAAAGATAAGCAAATCCCCCCTCAGCGTGTTTATGTCACAGGTGAAAAATTCTGCAACTACTGCAAGAAAAACGGGCACATTATTCAAGAATGTAGAAAGTGCGAATACAATAATAGTAAAAAGAATTCACAAAATGCTCAGGTAAAAGGGAGTTCATTTCCAAATCAAATAAATCATCCAAAAAACGGGGTAGCGTCTCCGAACGCGAATGTTCGGACCATCTCAGAGATTATGGCGGAGGAATAAATATACCTCGCCTATTCTACTACGGGGTGATACGAAATCCGTATCTCACCGTGGCCAGCTCAAAATCAAAAACATATTCTTTTAAGTTTCGAGTGGATACAGGGGCTTCTGTATCAATAGTGAGAGGTGAATCATTGGCAGGCAGAACACTCGTGGATGTGAATCGTAGAACGGATCTTCAGGGTATAAACGGAATTACATCAGCTGTAGGTTCCTCCCTAATAGATCTGAATTTTCCGCGACAACATCTAAATCACGAGTTTCTCGTCGTTGCTGAGGATTTAAATGTACCGGGTGACGGGTTGCTGGGTTGCGATTTCCTTTGTAAATTCAACTGCACTCTGGACTTCTCGCGAAATATTTTAAGAATAAATAATGACTGGGTGAACTTTGTAATCGATGGAATACCTGGGAACCAAACAAGGGAGGATGGTAGATCTTTAGGAGATTCCAATTCATGCCCTCCACTCTTAAGAGCTCCAGTGAACGAATCTATAGCTGATTCTAACACGAGTTCACCTCAATTCCTCAAATCTAACACACAAACTAATCAATCCTTAGTGGATCCTCCCCAATTCTTAAAATCAAAAACTCAATCTCGCCAACAAAATAACGCCTCAACTCAAATTGGGAGCTCATCACCTTCTACATCAACAATAACAATCAAGTCCCGTTCAATAAATTTTTGCAAGGTGAATATACAAAATCCACTGATAAAAGAGGGAATTACAAACAGAAAAGAATTGCTCCCCGGAATCTTCTTAAGCGAAGTTATCACTCGTGTTGATAATAATAATCAAGCACTCGTGTCTATATTAAATATAAATGAACAAGATGAAAAACTAAAATTATCAGAAATCACCCTCGAGGAAATCGATTATCAGTCATTTAATACAACTAAATCAAAGAATCCAAATCAAACTGATAAAATCTTTAGCATCCAAACTACTAAACAGTTGGAAAATTCAATACCCTCACAAAAATCCTTAAATCGTAAAAACTTACTCGAAGAATCTTTAAGGCTCGATCATCTTAATAAAGAAGAGGCCAAATCAATTCTGGAAATCACAAACAACTTCTCAGATACATTCTATCTGGAAGGTGATCAATTAACTAGCACAAATTTGTGCCAGCACGAAATCAATCTCACAGATTCCAGACCTATTTCCGCTAAAACTTACAGGTACCCTGAAGTACATAAAAATGAAGTTAACGAACAAATCGAAAAAATGCTCGAACAAAAAATCATTCAACCCTCAAATAGCCCATGGTCGGCTCCACTTTGGGTTGTACCTAAAAAACAAGACTCTTCAGGTAAAACGAAATGGAGAGTAGTCATAGATTATAGAAAATTAAACAATGTCACTGAATCAGATGTATTCCCAATTCCCAATATTACAGAAATATTGGATCAGTTGGGTCATTCCAAATATTTTACGACTCTGGATCTGGCGAGTGGTTTTCACCAGATAAACATGCGACCAGAAGATCGTTCTAAAACAGCATTCACTACGCCATTGGGACATTATGAATATTTGAGAATGCCATTTGGACTGAAGAACGCTCCGGCAACTTTCCAACGTCTAATGAACACCGTTTTGTCCGGACTACAGGGAATCCAATGCTTTGTCTACCTTGATGACATTGTGATCTACGCAGGCTCTATTCAGGATCACAAGACCAAACTCCAAAATGTATTCGAAAGAATCAGGGAGTGTGGTTTGAAGCTGGAACCGTTGAAATGTGAGTTCATGCGACATGAAGTCGTGTACTTGGGCCACATAATTTCTCGAGAGGGAGTTTCTCCTAACCCAGATAAGATTAAAGTAGTAAAGGAATTTCCCATTCCAAAAAACCCAAAGGGGATAAAATCATTCCTAGGCCTCTGTGGATACTATAGAAGGTTCATAGAGAATTTTTCAAAGCTCACCAAACCCCTAACCAAACTCCTGCGTAAAGAACAAAAATTTGAATGGTCCAGTGAGCAAAATCAAGCCTTCGAGGAACTGAAATCAAAACTTACATCAGCTCCTATCCTTCAATATCCGGATTTTTCTAAGGAATTCATCTTAACAACTGATGCATCTAACTATGCAATAGGTGCAGTTTTAAGCCAGATGGGTAATGAAAAGATTGATTTGCCTATTTCATATGCAAGTCGAACCCTAAATCGATCCGAATCTAATTACAGCACGACTGAAAGAGAACTGCTAGCCGTCGTTTGGGCAGTCCAAACATTTCGTCCCTATTTGTATGGCAGAAGGTTCAAAATCGTGACAGATCATCATCCTTTGATTTGGCTACGTAATTGTAAAAATCCTGGAAGCAAATTAATTAGATGGAGACTCAAACTGGAGGAATTCGACTACGAAATAGTCTATAAACAGGGAAGAGTTAATTCTAATGCTGACGCACTCTCCAGAATTGAAATTGACTCCAATGATCCTCTTGTCTTGCATGTGGACGTGGACGATACATTCCAAGATTATGTTCGGTTTTATTATAATTCTATGACCCCAAATATCTTCGAATATAATGACCTTAATAGCGCCATTGACGCAACAAGATCGCCTGTTGCGTATTTCACAGCCATTGACAAAGATGAGCAGAATCCTCATACTTCCTTATTTCTCGATAGAAGCCTAAACAAGGAACTCATTCTGAACAAAAGTTATGAGCTATATGATATTGAAAAATCAACAACAACTTTTAAGCAAATAATTTACCATTGCTTTTTGAAGCATTCTTTTTTCGAAAAACCATCATACCAAGATTTCTTCCATTGCATTCTTAACTTAAAGAAAAGACTTACAAAAGACAAAATCCATGAAATAAATATACCAAATCCAGTTGATCCCATAAACCAATTCAATTATAACAAAATCAGAGATATCATCCAATTTATATTCCGGAACGAAAAAATAAAGATAAACATGTATCATAACAAAATTATTGTTCCTACTACAGAGCAAGTTCCCGATATCTTAAATCAATTCCATGATTCTCCAACAGCTGGTCATAACGGATTCCATAAAACCTACAATAAAGTAAAACAGTACTATAAATGGAAGAGAATGAAGAAGGACATTAAAACTTACATAAAAAATTGTGCATCTTGTCAGCTTAATAAAACCTCACGTAAATTAACGAAAGCTCCTATGGAAATAACTTCAACCGCAGATACACCTTTCGAAAAAATCAGTTTGGACATTGTGGGTCCATTACCAATAACTGAACAAGGGAATAGATTCATCCTTACACTCCAGGATGATCTTACAAAATTTTCCGATGCCTACCCAATCCAAAATCATGAAGCAAGTACAGTAGCGAATAAACTTCTACAATTCATCACACGGTTTGGAATTCCAAAACAAATCCTCACTGATCAAGGCTCAGATTTTACGTCAACACTCATGAAAGAGGTCTCCAAACTGTTCCATATAAAATTACTGCACACGACAGTTTATCATCCTCAATCCAACGGAGCACTTGAAAGGTCGCATTCGACCCTAAAGGATTACTTAAAACACTACATTAATAATCAGCAAAACGATTGGGACGAATACGTTCCCCTAGCAATGTTTGCCTACAATACCGCAGTACACACTACAACAAAATATACTCCTTATGAGCTAGTTTTTGGAACAAAACCAATATTACCAAATTCGATTACTAACACTCCTGAATTCAGATACACATACGATTCCTACGCGGATCAGCTAAAATATAAATTAAATAGGTCTTTTCAAATAGCAAAAGAAAATATCAATCAATCCAAACAAAAAAGTAAAACATATTATGACACAAAAATCAGTAATCCCCAATATAGGAAAGGAGATTTTGTGTTGATGAAAAATAATGCTAATAAACCCGGAACTCCTAAGAAATTATCAGCAAACTGGAAAGGGCCTTTTGAAGTAACCGAGATCTGCGATAACAATAAGAATATCGTTATTAAACTCAAAAATAAAAAACAGCTTAAAGTCCATACCAATCAACTAAAACCAACCTCTCTTACAGGATGATCTTCCTTACCGTAATTCTATACAGCAGCTTGTATTTTCTTCAAATTCAGGCCAATAATGAAGACGAAATCAAGAAAATAGAAAGTGGAAGCGGTCTATTCTACGAACATCTGGGAACAACAAAACTTTATTCTAATTACTTTAAGATAGTAACCCATATTGACATAAAATCATATACAGGAAGATTAGAATTAATTAGAAGAGTGGCTAAACAATCTTTCAAACTTTGCGATAAAATCACTAAGGACCATATAAAACTCTTTTGTACCCAAAACTCTAATATCTTTAACATTAAAATGCCAGAAATATTAAACAAGGAAGAATCCATTAGGGCTATGGTCGGAAGTTCTAAATCCCGTAGAGGAATATTGAACATTGTAGGATCAGTATCAAAATTCTTGTTTGGCACCATGGACTCAAATGATGCCAAATACTATGATAATGCAATCAGTAAAATCGAGCAAGATGACTCTGAAATCCAATTGCTAATTAAAGACCAAATCAATGTAATCAAAACCACCATTACAAATTTCAATAGTACAATATCGCAACTTAAAGTATCAGAAAAAGAATTAAACAAAAATATTATGAAATTTAATACATTTCTCACAGATCAAAATAAACTCAATTCAGAAACAGATATAAATCAACAAATACTTGAACATTTAAACATCCTCACATTTTTGTTAAACGAAATAGATTTGAAACTTGAAGAGATAATCGACGTTCTTATGGCAGCCAAAAAAGGTACTTTACATCCAAGTCTTATCAGTCCTAGAAGATTAATTGAAGAATTAACCAAGTTTAACCAACATTTGAGGAACGGACTCGAATACGCTGTAAAACCCGATATCAAAAATATTAATCAAATAATGGATATAGTTAAACTACAATATTCGTTTAGGAAACAACGAATGATATTCGTTTTGGCTTTTCCTTTGGTTGATAGTGCAGAATTCAACCTTTACCATTTAATTCCATTACCTATACCACATGTGGGACAGAAATCCTATGCATACATAGATCCTAGTTTCAAGTATCTAGCCATATCAACGAATAAATTACAATATGTCCAGTTTCAGACCCTCGATTCATGCAAACCATTAGAATATGATAAAAATATCTGCGAAAATTATATCACATACTCAACTCTAAATAAACCTATATGCGAAATAGCTTTACTCACAAAAATAAATAAAAAATTTCCTTCTGACTGTACTACCAAATTCTTAACAGGAAAAATAGAGATTTGGCAGAACCTGGTAAATAATAAATGGATATATGTGGTAAGCGAACCACATATGCTTACAATACAATGTAATAGCACTATAAAGGATGAAGAAATATCCAAAACTGGAATCTTGACTCTTGCAAAAAACTGTAAAGCATATTCTTCCCAAACTCAATTACTCACCAATAATGAAGACATCGTGTACTACGAAAACATTATCCCAAATCTCAACATAGCTGAAGATGATTGTTGTGGAGAAAGCAAAATAAATAAGACAGATTTCAATTACTACCTGGACCAAATTCACTTATCTAATATAAAATTAGATGATCTCAACATACCGTCTCACAAATTGGACGATCTTAATGAGCAAGTTAATCGTTCGCATTTCCAACCACATTTCTACAAATACGGAAGTTTTTACAAATATCTAATAATAATAATATCAATTATCATTTTCGGATACATTCTCTATAAAATTTACGGTTGCATTAAACCAATACTCCCAAACTCGATGAGATTCGATCGCGGTTGTTGTTGTCGAGCAATTACAATCAATCAATACAATTCACGAATTTCCTCACCTAGAAATAACATAGAAATGGAACTCACCACGATTCCCGATAATGCACCTGCTATTCTTTCTGAAAATTCTGACGGAAGAACTCCTTTGCGACTAACCAAAACAAAATCTAGACTTAGATCATCTATAGGTAGACTTCATGACGAATTTTAATTAAAAAACTAAATTCGTCCTTTTTAAGGGGGAAGGTGTTATGGACCACGCGTCCCTATACTCACCCATCGCACATACTTAACGATCCTTTAAAGCTCCGCACTCACCTACAATTGCTATTTCATCATATTTAATAATTATTATTGCCAAATGGTCTCATGTCCTATTGTCAGCAAATATTCATTAACTAGAAAACTGAATTCAACACCAATAATTAATAAACAATAATACATCAATCAAACTTACAATTCTTGGAATCTTAATAAAATTAAACTAATAACTTTCAGAAAACTTGCAAAATGCCATCCACCGGAAATGGCCCATCAAAGTCCAAAGAAATTCAATACGTACGTCTTTATTATTGCGACTTTTGCAAGTCGAATAAACACAATTCGCCGAATTGTGATATTAGCAAATACCGCGAAAGTTCTTCTATTCCCAAACGTAAATAATAAGACTTAATCAATCCCGTGACCAAATATCCAAACAAATCTTAAGAGTAATTAACGCGGTATCATATTCGCGGATTTATTGATTTGTAAACAGTAGATTGAAAGGACTGGAATTTGCATGCGAAACCAAGCCTTGAAATTGTAAACATTTAAACTATATAAAAGGGCTTTGCAAAATGTAATAGTTAGTCAGTAAGTCAGTGAATTAGTAGAGTCAAAGTTAAACTTAAGGTGTTTTCGTATTGTATCCTGTAAAATCAAAATTAATCAGTGAACAAAATTGTATTGTATCCATTTAAAGTTTGACTACTCAAGTAATACTGTGTGTTGTGTGCGGTGAATTTGACGAAGTGAAATAAAAGTTATAACATGTTTTAGAATTATTGTGTTTAATTTGAAAGAACCCATAACAACACATTCGCAACGGACCTAGACACTACCATTATGTAGGAATTTTGATTAAAATTTTAGAAATGGTTTGTAATATTTATATGTATATATTGCTTTATCATGATTAATCAAACAATGGGGTCAAAATACTTGAAAAAAAATGGTGGCGAATTTAAATGCATAATAGCCAGGATATAATTTTTCGAACTCAATTTATGGAATCTGTATATAAGTCAAGTTTTGAAATGCAGAACATATTGTTTGATTTACTAATTCTTTCATAAAACCCTCTTGGCAGGAGCGCTCTCATTCTACTTCAACTTGTTTCCCTCGATTTACGCTTATTTTTCTTTTTTACGTCGAAAAATTATAAAATGAGAATTGCTGGGCAGTAATCGAGAAGTCCGGAAGAGAAAATGTTGGTGGCTGATTTATATTCTTCTTCTTCTTTGTAGCACTACAGCCCCTCTCGGGCCTTCGCTTAGAGATAGTTAGAGTATCTCATTTTCATGACCGTATTGATTGGTTTGGTCAGTCCCATGCTCCCGTGTGCTTGCTCAGCTATGATATGATCTGATTAAATCAGTACATATCACCACTGAGTAAGTAGTAATCGAGCAGGTAAGGTTCATGAAGCTAGAAATAAGAAAATATTCAAATGCTACTGGATTTTGAAACAAAAAAAAAAGAATATGAAAGAAAACAAGAAATGAAACAGTGTTTATTATAATTATTAAATAAAAAAAGAGAGAAACAAATTATTACTACAATTAATTGAGAAAAAGAGGAAAGAGAAATAATAAATGCATTAAAAACAACACAAAAAGTAAACTCTTACTAAATGGATAATATTTAAAAATGAAAGTAATGAAAAAAAAACACAAAACTAAAGTGGGAGTAGAAAATGAAACATAAAATATTAAATTCTTCGAATAGTATAGAAAAGAGAGGCGAGAAAATACAAAAAAAATATATAAAAAAGTAAACAAGAGAAAAAAGATAATAGAAAAAAAAACCCCGTTTACATAAATTTATTACTATAACTAAGCGATATATAAAATTAAATATAAAGAAATAACTAAATTTAAATAAACAAAATGATGCATAGTTTAGGGCAACATATTTCTTCTTCTGGTTGATCAAAATACACAACACAAAATGACCCAATAGTATCGAGCAAACAACATTTTTTCTCATAGCAAAACAAACTGCATTCAGCATTCATTCAATACGTACGAACATTTACCTTCACATAAATCCAGCAATCAAGCAACACAAAATCCCATTCAAATGGTATAGTTTCGAAACGCATCAACATTCAGGAAAATTTTATACCCCCAACTACTTGAGAACAGTAGAGTTCGCAACAACAACAACATTCGGAGCTACATGCATACTTGAAAAAGAACCTGCAAATGGACAGACAAGTGCCTCCCCCTGCCAGATCATCATCTGGTAAAGATCAATCAAAGAAATGGGATTCAAACTTTGTATCGCCGTCAACTACAACACGTCCAGTGAATAAACAAGATGCTGAATATTGGTTGGAAAAATTGAATGCCAGCGATAGCGGTGGCGATAGCGGTGGCGATAGCGAGAGTGGCATTTGCTTGTGTTGCTGGTGCTGTTCCCGGGAGATTTCGGGGAGTTTGTTACTGGTCACCACGCAGGGCACACGTCTCGAGAGCCGCACTGGCAAGCGAAGTTTTGAACGTCGACGGGAGATGAACAAAGACATAATTTCGAGACGTATGTGGAAATTTGTGTTTTCGCCCGAAATCGCGAAATCATTTTGAATCAAACTTTGATTCGCTCGATTCCGTCGCGAATGGAATCTTGTGTGTTCGCTTGTAATGTTTGGAGAGTGATTCGACATGATCGCGTCTTGACGGGAAGGCCAATCGACGGTTGTAATGTGCATCATCTCATGTGTTTGAAGCAAAGGAATAATTTATGTGCAAGTGCAACTAAGAAAAACGAGCGCTTACGCCAGAATTTATTAGTGACCTAATAAATATCGAAGATAGGGAATGTGATTTTCCGCCGTTGACCATTGCGGGGATTTGTCGGTGCGGAACCGAAACTCACAGATTCAAATAGCGCAACTTCATGGTGATTTTTCGTATACGCCGTAAAGTACATTTGTATGTTTGTGTGCCATGGGGTGGGGTCAGATTAGCGGCAATAAGAAATTAGTACGGTCGGGAATGGAAACTTAAAAACTAGATACATGGCTTAGATGTTGCGGACTCCTTTGTGTTAGTGTACGGAAAATTAAAGTTGACGGTATTGGAACGTTTAGAGAATTGTATGCAAAAGCAAAATATTAATGTATGGAGAACGAGAGTACGGTATTAGAACGTTCAGAGAATTGTATGCAAAACCAAAATATTAGTGTACGGAGAATTAGAGTTTACGGTATTGGAACGTTTAGAGAATTGTATGCAAAAGCAAAATATTAGTGTACGAAGAACTAGAATTTACGATATTAGCACATTTAGAAACTTGTACCTCTATTTGATGTATATAGAAATGACCAATTGGAAACCTGCATCGTCATCGAGCGCTCGACGGACATGTGGGTAAATACCCTTTTCGTTCCTTATTTTGTTAAAAATTGTTTATTAAATATTTGTTTTAATAACCATTTATATGTATCCAAGTTTAAGCAACAAAAGTGAATTACATTATTGTGTTTTCTTTCCAAGAAGGGGTTACTGGTCACTGAATAGAGTAATAGTAATATTATTGGATTAAATTCTTGCATTTTTTGAGAAAATAGTTTGATTGGATTTGGATAATAGGAGTAATGTTGTGCTATTGTAATAATTTTATTCATACATAAACCCAATATAGAATGAAATAATTAAACTCACCTTTCGGTCTTTCTATTTTGTCTTCCTTGACCGGGTATAGGACCCGGTACGATGGTATGCTCTCCGCGCCACAAATGAGCCAGCCATTGGGCAAAAATAAACTCTTTTTGTTTCAGGTGACGTCGCGGGTTGAGTGGCCCAAGCAGAGTGCCTCTTTATGACATAGAGTTATGCAATCGAATTGCATAGTTCTATGGCATGAATTGGTCACCGGGGTACTCCTCTTCTGATGGGAAAGCTTATGCAAGTCAAGTTGTATGAGTTTTCCACTCAGAAGAGGAATACCTGGCCACTGCAACAAATATGGATTTAAATTCGGTTGGGTGGGTGCAAATGGGCTCCATCACCACCCGGTTGCCCCTCTCTCATTTGTGGGTCATGAGCTTCGTCGGGTAACGACGAAGTTACTCTAAGTCCGCCCCTTTTTGCAGGTTTCACTTGTTCTCGGAACAAGTCCTTTTTCTCCCGGTGTAGTTGCCTATACTTTTTGCGACTTCGGTTGCCTTGTTTTGTTCGACCCCAAGAAATTTGTGAGTGCGAAATTTTTTGTAGTGGGTCCTTGTGCTGGGGGAATGAACCCGCCCCACGACACCGCAATGCTAGCCTGCCAGCGCATTCACGCGTCCCCAGACAAGAGCATTCCCGGCAGACATCTCCATCTTCTTCTGCCGAGGCAGCAGAACATCGCTGCAGTCCTTCACGAACATTTTGAAACTTAATTATTCACTACAAGTAAACACTCGTAGTCTGTCCGAAAACTCCCCTGAACTAAATCACGTTGCTCCCAACGAGATTTCAACCTGGGACCTTCGGCTTATGGGCTCATGCTCTAACCACTAGGCCACACAGACATGGCTGATTTATATGCTAGCCCATAATCTTGATCCTATTATCTACAAGGATGTACTAACATAACTCCCAAATCAAGATGAATCACGACTATTGAAATCAGCATCATAATCTAGTATTTTCTTCTAATGTTGTAAACTTTAGTCTTGGCTAACACATTTCATTGAAAAGAAAAAGAAGTCCCCAAAGTCAGGACTTTAATGTGACGTTTACAAAAGGACCCAGCCACACCAAAAATATGTCAAAATATCCTAGCAATGTGCCCTGATGTTGTTCAATGTCGACTGGTTTGACCTCTCTGAGGCATTCACTTGAATGATATGGAGGGAGGCAGTATTACGCCCTATAGTCATTCAGAAGAGTAGCAAATACCTTGGAGAAGAATGGCACACCGTTGTCCAAGTCAACCCATTCGGCAACTCCAAAGGTCAAAAAAAAATCTCGCGCTCCAAATATCGCATGATTGATTTCGCCGTGGCTTTAGCCATGGGCTTGAGCCATATGAACTTACTGTCATGATCCAGCACCACAAACAATTGAGTATTTCCTGATTTTGAACGAGCGTATATAAAATCCACAAACAGGCACTGCATAGGTCGTACAGAGTCTCATGATGCACCCATAGGGTGTCTCAAAGTGAAATTCGAAGGCTTGACCTGTTTGCATGTTGAACAGCTCTGTATGTGCTGAATCACATCTTGACGCAAACGAGGCCAATAATAATAACTTTATAAGACTTCAGTTGTCTTACGAATTCCACAATAATAGCCTCGGGGATCATCATGAGCTCGTACTTTAAGAGCCCGTTGGTGACCCTAATGAACCCATTATTTTGTTCGGGGAATATCCGAAGTAAGCATCACAGGAGATCCAGTACTGATGTACACTCACCCATCAGCAAGGTGCAAATTCAGAAACTTATCAGGTCGCTTCGGGATTTGCTCCTTGAGGTGTTCATACTCAGGCTTCTGAAACGCAGACTCTGGAATCAAACCATCAATATGTTTATGCTCCGGGAGGCAAGCAATGAGCAAGGCCGACCACTCATCCTGCGAGCAAGATCTCGGCAACGCATCCGGTACAACGTTAAGGGCATATTTTCGGTGTTCAATTTGGAAATTGAACCCTTGCGATTTCAGACTTCAGCATACCAATCGACCAGAAAGGTCCAACTGCTGCATCAGCCATTTAAGATTGGCATGGTCGGCTATCATGGTGAAGGGCAACCCTTCAATATATGCCCTGAATCTCATTACGCTCTACACCGCTGTTAAGTATTACATTCAGTAATTCTATAGTTACATTGCGCAGCGTTAAGCTTCATCGATATATATGCAATTGGATGCTCTCCACCCTCATCGTCTTTCTGGAACAAAACACTTACAATACCCACTGTACTTGCGTCACACTGAAAACAGAAATGCTTCTTAGAGTGGGTGTTGGCCCGTACTGGAGCAAAAATCAATAATAGCCTCACTTTATTGAAGGTGCTATTGGCGGTAGTAGACTACTTGAAAGAGCGTTAACATTTAAGCAAATCCGTTAAAAGAGCGGTAAATGATGCAAATTTTTGAATAAAACGTCGGCATCATTCTGCCATTCCCATGAACCATTTCACGTCTTTTGCCGTTCAGGGTTCAAGATAGGAGATTATGCCTGAAATCTTCTCCAGGTCAGTGCACAGGATACCATCACTTACTGCGAAGCCAAGATATTTGACTTATTTCTTGACGAACTTGCTCTTTTTAACATTGATGGTCAAGTTAACGTCCGTGAGCAGTTTTGCAACAGTATTCAAGAGCTCCAAATGCTCATCAAATGTTGTACTCGTAACAAACAGGGCATCTAGGTAAACAAATACCTTATCCTACAGCTCCTGCGGTGTTACTTTATGCATCAATCGACCCATTGTTTGGGGAGAGTTGCATAAACCAAGCGGCATAATCTTGAAATGGTATAAGGGCCTGCCAGGGACAGTAAAGGCCATTTTTTCCTTATTTGCGACACCCAACGGAATTACCCAAAGGCATCCTTCAGGTCCAAACTGGCAATTAATCTGGTGCTCTGCGACCGCGCCAAAAGACCTTGGATCGGCGCATGGATAGGCATCCTCAACGGTCATCTCATTGAGGCATCTAGAGTCAAGGCATAAACGCACATTGCCGAGTTTTCTGACAAGGGTCACGGGAGAGCTCAACGAACTCTAACTTTGCTCTTTTACCCCACAAGTATAACATACGATCGAGTTTGTCGTACAACAGTTTCTGTATAACGGGCGAGACAGCATAATGCCACTGCTTAATGGGTCGAACAGAACTAGTGTCGGTGTGATGAGACTCAAGACTGGCCCTACCCAAGCCTTTCACATTATACGATGGAAACTGCTGTCCGACGAAATCCAGTCGTCGCTAATCCTTTGGAGACAACAGATGGAATCCAGGGCCTCGAGGCTTTGTGGCTGCTGCGATATTGGTTGGTGCTATCTTGAAGAGATCCCAAAAGTCAATTGGCCGACAAGTGAAATATCTTTCTACATACACCTGCAGACCGAATCCCTTAGACACCGCCTATTGCACTCTTGCACTTACTACAATCAGGCATTTTGCTTTATTATATCACTGGATTCGTTTGTGTACATTCATTTGGGATGACACGAATTTTGCGCTTAATGAAAAGTTTTTGCCACGATTTGATTTTTTGAAACGTCTGTAGGGAGAATCTAAAGAAATCACGCACAACATTCAAGGGAAAAGAAAGATTTCACTTTTACTCGGATTACAGTACAATTTTTACTTTGCTTTCTTGAATTTCTACTTCTGGTGCTACTGTCACACTATCAGTCCACCCAGATGTGATGGGTATTTACACAATCTTTATTTTAAATTAAATAAAAAAAATTTTTCTTTCTTGAATTATTTTTTAATGATATACGAGGGTTATTCAATAAGTACTTAGCCTCATCGCTTGATGGCGCTGCTATTACAAAAGAGTTTCACCATCGTGCAGTACATTTAACCAAACTAATGAAGGGAACTGACTGAAACTTTGACAGTAGGCTACTAAAAGAATGTACTGCACGATGGTAAAACTCTTTTGTAATTGCAGCATCATTGTGCTGTAGGCTGTAGGCACGTACAAGGTACATTCCAAAATAAGCGACACTGAGCTAAAATAGAAACGACAGGATCTTTGTTCTGATAAATTCGAGTTTAGTTATTCAAAATAGTCTCCTGTTTTCTCACTGTTTTGCACGATCGAAAAGCTTTTCGAACGAGTGTTTACGGTCATTGACCGGAATGTCCTTCAGGATGTCGGTACAAGCCTTTTGGACGCCCTCTACGGCCGCAAAGCGTTTTCCTTTCATGGCCAAATGCAATTTTCCGAATAGGTAGAAGTCACAGGGGGCCATATGAGGCGAATACGGTGAGAGATTGATGGTTAACGTTTCCAGTCAAAATATCAGTCACAAGATTGAATTGATGAGATAGTGCATTATCATGCAATAAGCGCCAGCTTCTTCCTTCGCAGTATTCAGGCCAAATTCGACGAATGCGATGCAACAAACGCTTCAAAACGCCAAGATAGAAAATTGCATTGACGATTTGGCCCGTTGGCATGAACTCCTTGTGGACAATTTCCTTGGAATCGTAAAAAAAATGAGCCTAGACTTGATTTTCGGCTTCTCTAAACGCGATTTTTTGGAAGGTGGCTCGTCTGGGACCTTCCATGCGGCGCTTTGACGCTTGGTTTCGGGTTCATATTGGAAATACCACATTTCATCACCAGTTACGATGTTTCGAAGGAAGTTCCCGTCTTGTCTCGCCTGTTTAATGACGTTTTTCGAACGTTGAATTCTGAGCAATTTTTGATCATCAGTTAACTTGTGCGGAACAAAACGTGCACAGACCTTCCGTAAGCCCAAATGATCGGTTAGAATGCGATAAATCGATGTTTTGGAGATATTCAACTCTGATTCTCGGTGATCACTGATTTTGGGCGACCCGTGTGTACATCATCATTTATGTCCTCACGACCATTTCTAAAACGTGTAAGCCACTCATGGACTCTGGCACGAGATAGACAATTATCGCCATAAACTTTTTTCATCAATTCAGATGTTTCGGTAAACGTTTTACCGATTTTAAAACAAAATTTGATATTAGCTCTTTGCTCGAAACTCATTTTTGTATTGACAACACAAACATACTGTCACTTTAGACGCAATAACTTTGCTTTCACTGAACCCAATGTCACTAAACTTTCACTGAAATTTAGGGAGGGATGTAACTTTCCACCGCACTATCTCATTTACAGATGGCGCTACCAAAAAAATTTTATGACAAAAGTCTCGTTTATTTTGGAAAACATCTTGTATTAATAAAAATAAAACTTCATATAAGTTATTCGAAAAATATTAATATTTTTTAAGTTATAATCGATATAATATTTTTGAAAATATATAAGATATATGGTTGAGGTTTAGAAGCAAGAAACACTTTAATTTAATTATACTTCAACTGACTGGATCCGCAGCCATCCAGCATTGTTTTAGGGTTCATTACCAAGTTCGGCAATGGTCAGGTAATGAATTTGGCCCGAAAGAGTGGGACTGCGGTATGAATAAATCGCGTTGAGAGCCAATACAAACTACATACTCGTACTAATAGGGGTAGCGGTTAATTTTTTCTTCGAAAATTGAAGCTTTATTGTGAAAAACTACTTTTAGACGATCGGAAATGGTTTGTTCAGTGACGCCAAGTGATTTTGCATGTTTGGGATGGGTCTTGGTCGAGCAATGTCTCCAATCGGGTTAGGACATAGTATCAAAAATTAGTTCGAAACTACTCTTATTAGGTAGAGTAGTCACGAAAAACAATCATACCGTCGAAAACAAAAATTTAAGTCATTTAGTTTTATTTAAAAAAGACCTCAAAAATCGAGAGCGCTCGAAATGGAATTTATCTAGCGTGACGTCACGATACTGTTGGGACTCGGAGCGGCACGTTCATCAGTCTGCGCCCGACAGTCGCCAGTCAGCAGTTATCCGGTTTTGACTGATTCGTTCCTCGAATTCACTGTCATTTTTATTCAAAATGGCGAATAAAATGCAGTCTGGGTTCGTTAAGGCTGATTCCCGAAATCTGCCTATCTGCCTAAAAAAGATATATTTATGGTGCTCGAGTATGTAAGAAACGACAATAACTTCAATGCCGAAGAAATACGAAACGCAAAACTGGCAAGGTACGTAGATACTATCGTGTTCATCGTGCTTTTTATTGACGTTACAGAAGTTCAATATTTTTTCATTTTTAAACATTTTTTAAAGATCATCCAGGGAGAGCTATGGTGACCAAGCAGTGGGTTACGTTTCTTTACAACGGGATGGGCCCTTGTGCATTATAAATTGCACGGTCTGCCCGGAACACAAAGTAAGATCAACAAATTATCGCGTGGAGATGAAAATTAATGAAGAAGAAGATGTCATCCAAAGTGTTTCCTGTTTAGACTGTGCAGCAGCAAAAGGTAAAAATATACGATATATCACCAGGGGAGCAGGGGTGTTGTAATGTTATTCAAGTCAAAAGATTTAGCTGTCTTAGATTTAATTTTTTGGTTTTTAGGAGGTTGTAAGCACGCGATAGCTTTTTTAATGTGTTTGTATCGTCGAAACGAAGAACCTGCTGTTACGGAAGTACAGTGTTATTGGAAGAAATCCGTTTTGTCTACAGTGGGAACGACTAAAAAATTCATTAAAGCATCTGAATTTAAAGATAATAATGCGGTTTCAGCGCCATACACGGACGATGCAAAAAAATCATTTTTACGCGAATTTTTAGAGACAGCTGAGAAAAAACAAGTTGACATGCAATTCACTAGATATTTTTATATTGTTAAAGAGCGTGAAATTATGTGTTTGTCCATTCATCAGATGATGATAGAATTTAAAAAATCAAATTTCACAACGGCTGATGAATTTATTCTTTTCGCGAAAACTGTGTTGACGCAGAAACTGTGTGAGCTAGCAGAACTTTCAAGTAGGTCTCAAAACGACTCTTTACTGTGGCATGAGTTGCGATATGGTCGAGTCACAGCCTCGAATTTGTATCAAGCTGCTCATTGCACCAAAACAGATGGTTCTCTCGTAAAAACAATAATTGGAGCAGCGAAAGTGTTTGATAACAAATACATGAAGCGTGGTAGGGAACTGGAAAAAGAAGTTTTAAGTATCGTAATGAAAAAATGTGGATTCCAGTGTCGCAAATCAGGGTTGATTTTACTGCCTGACTTTCCAGTACTTGGCGCTTCACCTGACGCTGTTGGGGATGATTTTATTTTGGAAATTAAGTGTCCAGGAAAAGAATCCACGGTCTCAAATTACTTATGTAACGGACAGATAAAAGGAAAATGTAAAGCGCAAATGCAGCTTCAAATGCTTGCGACGAAAACAAAAATAGGATATTTATGCGTTGCGAAACCAGATTTTGAAACAACAGGTGATGTCGAAATTTGTAAGGAAGATTTTGATGAACTTTATGTTCAACAAGTTATTGAGAAAGCGACAGATTTTTGGAAAGTAAATGTATTTCCATGACTAATGGGTCCTTAAGTTGTACGATCTTCATGATATGTACTAGGTTCAGTGATGATAAAAATAAAATTTGATAAGAAGCAATTCAGCGTAAATAAATACACGTATGATCTGAATTAAACTTGTGATTCAGGGAGCTTTTCTAAAATTCCACAGTCTTCGAATATTGCCATATCTGATGCTCGACCTCCATAACCTTGCGATATGAAATTGATTGTACCGTCGGGAGCAGACGAGACAAGGTATTTCATGGTATTGCAGTGTTTGTATTCAGACCATGTTAGTGCCTGTTTCATAGGATCGGATGGTTTCATAATTTCAATTTCTAAACAATCAATAATAGACTGGACATTTTGAAAATTGGCACGAAAAGGAATGGAGAGCAACGCTTGGACATTCATGTGAGGTTGAAAACATACAAAAACACTTAACATCGAAGCAAGTGTTGAAATATTTTGCGAGAATATTCTTCCAGCTTGCCTGCGCGACATCCCAAAATCATCTCCAATCCTTGAAAAACTGTCGACCAATTTTAATTTTGTTAGAATTAACTTAAGATTTCTAACCTCGATTTGTGTGTGTTTGTGTAATAAGTCAATCACCCACAGTAACTCATCAGAAAGACCAACGTATTCTTTCGGACTCTTACTAATATTGAAATTTTTCAATTTAGCGCTCAAATCAGCAATCGCACTATTTTCTGCTGAGATTAATTCTTCGCATTCTGAATCGACAGGATTATTACTTTTTGAAACAATACTATTCCCAGATGAAAAGTTTGAAGCATTGGAGACCTCACTTTCACTAAACGATGATTGATGTTTCAAAGGAGACAGTTCTTTTGAAGGCGATGCTCGTTCTTTGACAGGTGAACAGTTGACCGGTTTTAGGAAGCTGGTATCCAAAATTTCGCACATAACTCCAACGCTTCGAACATAAGTCTTCTTCAGACGACCGTCCGTTTGCATACCTTGGTCTCTAAAAGAGCTTTGGATCGCATGAGTGGTAGCTGCAACAATAACAGTTTCCGAAAATCAATTCAACAATCATAAAACTCTTCAACATTTTTCCTGACTTGTTCTTTCAAACTTAAAAATCACGCTCAAATTGCTAAGTATTAAACGATGAAAATGCTCAATGATAATTTTAATAGTACAGTATGATCAATGAAATTCAAATAATTAGTAGTACATTATGCGCAAAAAGGCAACAAATTGTTTTAGACTCATAATAAAATTATATCCCTCGGCTTTGCCTCGGAATATAAATTCGCATCCATCTAAAACAACTCTCAGCCCTTTTAACACTGGCTACATTCACAAAATTTTTTATCTTAAAATTCGTATACATCTCAACGGATACTAATTCTTACCTGTGACGTTCGGTGTATCGTTATTCTCAATTTCTTCTAAGTCTGCTAATTCATCAGGATGTGAAGTAACTGACTCCACTATTTCTGCAATTTGTGCTCGACGAGCTCTCTGGACTGAAGTGGGACGAAGATTTTCACTAACTGTTCTGTTATTTTGACAGTTGAAAATGTGGGGCAGAACGTTTTTTTTAATTTTTTTAGCAGTACCAGTTAATGAATACTGTATGTAGTTATCCATGTCATCTTTCAAAGTGAAATGATCCTCGCAGCAAAAAAACTGTGTTTTAGATGGTAAATACTCCCGACGAGCAGCATGAAACCACTGTTTTTTCTTTTTTTCTTCCGAAGGAACGCAAAAAAATAGTTTTTCCAGGGTATTTCTTGTTGTGTTTTTACAACTAGGCACATAACACCAACGATAACTCATTTTCGGAGTCGGCATTTTGGAATTCGCACTATAAAACACGAACAATAAACACTTTTACAAGAGCGCGAGTCACAACGCGGTGCAACGCGGGCTTGCTGCCTACAGCAGCTGTTGGGACGAAAGGCCCAACAGTATAATGACGTCACGCGCTTTCTCCCATTCGTAGAAGCGTTTTGAAATTCGGCGTTTTAAAACGCTGTAGTACTCTCAAAAATGATGCGAGAGATTTGGGAAAAAAAATTTCATAACAAAGTCTCATGCGTAGATTCCAAATATACAAAGAAAATTTTGTATGTCGCAACGCTATTCATTACCTTCAAACTTTTTTGGCTGTCCGGGCCGTTCATCGTCCTCCAAGTCGAAATTGCCTCTGTTAAACCGTGCAAACCACTTCTGGCACGTAAGCTCAGCTAGAGCATGCACACCATACACTTTCGCCAAAATACGATGACTTTTGGCAGCATTTTTCTTCAATGAAGAAGAACACCCCGCCAAAACACTTTATTCGGCACAAAATTCGACATTTTCAGAGTAAAAAAAGGATTGTTGTTTACACTTCAGCTAAATGACACATACTGATTCTGAAACTATATGACAATAGCTTTCCAACACATATTTGGAAAGGTGAATCACTGGAATAAAAATCAAGTTACGCCATCTGTTAAAAAACCGCATGAATTAACCGGTACCCCTATTATTACGTGATAGCCTACTTAAAAAAATTTGTTTTAAGTGCTTGAATTAACGTTCGGAAATGTGTAGTTGCGTGAAGCGTGGTTTGAAATGTACCGATTACTGCTCTGATGTCCACCGGTAAACTCACAAGAACTCGTACAGCAACAATATTCTAAATCTTGAGGAAGAAATTACTGATGATATTAACTTCAATGATGTCGACTTGGAATTAAACAATTGAGCTGTGTGATGGTTATTATCGTTTTCTTCGTGTTTTCCAAAGTAAATTTATTTAAATTAACAACAAACAATCAATGACATATTGGCCATTTTGTTGGATTACTTTTTGCCATCTTTTGGTAAGTTGAAAAGTTCCAAACCATGGTTTCTAGAAACGAAGAACTGGTCCAACTAATTTTTAACAGCCTGATTGGAATCAAAAGTTTCACCATTCAAATGGGTTTGGAAGATGCAAAATAAATGATAGTCTGATGGTGCTAAGTCAGGGCTATAGGGTGGATGTGGCTTCAGTTCCCAATTGGCTCCATTAATTTTGGACGGGTTATCAAAGAAGTATTGGTTCTGGCGTTATCATGGTGGAACATTGCGCCTTTGCGATTGGCCAGTTCAGGGCATTTATTCTTGATTTCTTCATTCAATTTCGATAGTCGACGACAGTAAACATTCAAATCAATAGTTTGATTTATTGGAAGCAGCTCAAAGTAGTATAATCTTCTTTTGGCGAATATTGGCTTTGTTTGTCGATTGTGTGGGCTCATCTTGCTTGGTCCATGATCGTTTTTGGGTTACGGTATCGTAAACAATCCAATTTTCATCACCCGTTATGATTCTTTTCAGAAATGGATAATTTTGGCTACGATTCAAAAAAGAGTTACATATGCTGAGCCGGATCTCCTTCAATTCATAAGGTACCCAAACATCCAGTTTTTTTACGGAACCAAGCTGTTGTAAGTGCAAATTAAAGGTTGAATTCAATGTCGAGCTTCTCTGCTATCTATCGAGTTGTCATCCGCTGGTTAGTTTCGATTAACACCTTTATTTTGTTGTCATCAGTAGTGATTGGACGACCAGTATGTGGTGCATCTTGAGCACATTAAAATTTCCAGAATGAATGTAGTAATCGAGGAGTTATGGCTCAAAAAGCCAGCGCTTCCACAGGCACACAGCACAACTCCGCACGAAGTACCACATAGTGCTGGAGCACATGCTCGACCAACATTACCTCCGTCTCAGGCAGTCTCCGCACCACCAGTGTCAGCTGTACTCCAGCCCAATCAAGTGGGTATGCAACTTGGACTGAGTAAATCGACGGCGAATGCAGTCAAATCTCGATTATTCCCATTTCAAGAGCCACTAAGTGCACCGGACCCTCATAATCATCACTCCGTGAAGCCAGAACCATCGGAGGTACAATAGTTTAAAAATGTAATGTCTGGTATTACTAATATTTGAGAAATGTAGAAATAAAGTATAAGATCTAAAAACTAAATAAAGTAATACTAAAATAATTCTTAAGTGAATGATAAAGCAAAATGGGAAAAATTGAAACAAAGAAATGTCAGAGAGAGCGAGAAAAAAAAAACAGAAAAATTCGACGAGAAGAAGGGAAATATAAATAAAAACAAAAAGGAATAATTAAAATGTATAAGACTACGCAAGTAACTCATTTAAAAAACAAAAAAAAAAAAACAGACAAACAAACGAAAAATTAAGCTCTAATAAGGATTAATAGTAATGTATGAAAGTTGGATGAGCAATTTATTTTGGTATCATTTACATTGCGTTGAATTGCATGGTAAAAAGAGCAAATTACATAAATCTGAGAGGAGTATGATAATGCCTCTTATTTATTCCTGTAAAAAGATCAATTCAATTCTATCTGAACCTCAGAGAGCGTGCAAATGTCTTCGTTCAAATCTATTCAAAAGAAAAAGATCCGTGCAACTCAGATTTCTTCCGCTATTCTATAATAACAATAAGAAACAGGGATCCCAATTGAATTTAGCTCCTCGTCTTTCCTTGCCCCATGCAAAAACAGTTGAGGAACGCATTCAAGCAAACATGGTAAAAATGCGAATTCAAGTACATGTAAGTGTTGTAGATGCATTACATATAGTTACTGCTAAGATTATGATTTAATTACAATGAATTGAAATGTGAAAACAAAATCAAAGAGTAATGCATTGAGTTTGAAAATAAGAGAAAAGGACAAAAGAGATATGAATATGATGTATATTAGCGATTGAGTAACACAACGTACAAGCATGAAGCGAAGTGGACAAGCACCATATGAGCATGAAAAGTTCAGAGCAATTGTAAAGTAAGTGAAATGAAATAAAAGATCTTCACCGGCCCTGACATTACACTGAACAACATTCAAATCTCCAACACATGCAACAGCTATCACTTAACTAACATTATTCTGGTTCCATTTTATTTGTCATAGTATCAGTATATGGAAGAATACACAAAACACTGACAATTCATGATAATTTGAGTTCGACATTCGAATGGAAAGGGAGAGTGCGAATATTACCAACAACGAATCAACAACGAACATCTCAAGAAGAGGCGAATGCCAGCGATAGCGGGAGTGGGATTTGCTTGTGTTGCTGGTGCTGTCGCGAGGAGTTTTGAGGGGAGTTCGCTTCTGACCGGGACCGTGAGCACGTCGGGGAGAATGTGATGTGCGAAGATGCACGTTTCGGTATAATCGGCAAGAGCCTAGAATAAGTTTTGCGCGTGGAAAAACGGATTGCGATAAACTTGTGGGAAAAATTTGGAAAAAGTGTAACAGGCATCGTGTAATGGAAAGAGTCGCGAAATTCGAAGAACGGATATTTATTTCGAGTGCAGGAAAGGGTGAAAGAAGAAAGATCGCAACAATTGATTTTGTCTATGAGACACGTCTTCAGTTTCGCGCGCTACGGTACAATTGGGGATTAAAACTAACGGTGTCGCGTAAGAGAATGTTCGAGTTTTGTACGCGAAATTGTGAAGTGATCGTATAGTGAAAATGAAAATTTGTGCCAATCCTGCTCGAATTGGAAGCACCGCTGATTATATGCGTTGATGTATATGGACAGTATACGGATTTGTTGCGAGTATTCGAATATGGTGGATTTCCACTAGCAGCCAATTAGTTAATTTGGGGTGATTATGTCGATAGAGGGGAACAACCGCTTGAAATAAGTTTCTTGTTACTTGCCAACAAAATCAAATACCCGGAAAATTTCTTTTTACTACGTGGTAACCGCGAACGCGCCAGTATTAATAGAATTGATGGATTCTATGATGAATGCAAGCGACGCGATTATTGATGAGTAAATATTTTGTTGTCATGGTGGTTTAAGTCCTGATTTACAAGGTATGGAACAAATACGTCGATTAATGCGACCCAACGATGTTCCCGACACTGGCTTATTATGTGGTCTATTATGGAGTGATCCTGATAAAGAGTTACAAGGATTTGGATTTAATATGTTGTGCGCATCAGGTCGTTAAAGTTGGATATGAATTCTGTGCGAAAAGACTACTTGTTACGTTGTTCTCTGCCAAATTATTGTGAAGTTGAAAACATCTGAAAAGATAGCCAAATACTTATATTGCGGCTTAAATTCGGGCCGACCGTCAACGCCTCAACGTATTACACCAACGATAGCAGCCAATAAAAAGAAATAATACCTCATTCAACAACTTTCATATCCATTAACGTTTTCATTTAACTATAATTTTAAAACAAAAAGTGTGCGAAGTCAAAACTAGTGCTTTATTAATTTCTTCATTTAGGACCATCTGCATCGTCGTCGAGTGCTCGGAGGACCATGCGGGTGAGTACCCTTTTATTTTGTTACATATACCTATATTTCTTTTTTGCATATTTTGTTATATATATATATATATATATATATATATATATATATATATATATATATATATATATATATAGATTTTTTTTAAAGTTTGTTTACATATCCATTTAAGTTTTTTTCGTTAAAATTTTTTTTGTGTTTACATTCCAAATTGTGCCTTTCGTTCTTCTTACTTATATTTAAAATTTTGCTTTGATTCTTTTTCCGTATATTTTGAATTTTAATTGAATTTTTCTTATTTCAATATCGAATTTGGCCCTGGAAGCCAATAAAATCATGTCGCGATATATATAACCGAGATAATGTTTATATTTGTATAGAATCAAATAGCTAATATAATGGAGTGCTAAAGTCAACGCTAAATCGGTCTTTTCTTTTCCTTCCCCTCTGACCGGGTATAGGACCCGGTACGGTGGTAGGCTCCCCTCATAAAATATGAGCCAGCCGCCGGGTACAAGTTAGTCTCATATAATCTTTCTGTTTCAGGTGATTTCGTGGGTTGAGTGGCCCAAGCAGAGTGCCTCTATATGGCATAGAGTTATGCAATCCAATTGTATAATTCTATGGCATAAATTGGTCACCGGGGTACTCCCCTTCTGATGGGAAAGTTCATACAATTCAAGTTGTATGAGTTTTCCACTCAGAAGAGGAATACCTGGCCACTTCAACAAGATATCTATGGATTTATTCCGGTTGGGTGGGTACGAAGGGGCTCCACCATCACCCGTTTGCCCCTCTTTCATTTGTGGGCCATGAAATTCGTCGGGTAATGACGAGGTCACCCCAAGTTCGCCTTTCTTTTCAGGTTCCACTTGTTCTCGTAACAAGTTCCATCTCCCTCTGTGAGGTTATCTACAAATTTTGCGACTTCGGTCGCCTTTTGATCTGTAGTCCAATTCGTGAATGCGAAATTTTTTTGTAGTGGGTCCTCGTGCTGGGGAAATGAACCCGCCCCACGACACCGCAATGCTAGCCTGCCAGCACATTCACGCGTCTCCAGACGAGGGCATTCTCGGCAGATACCGACACCTTCCTCTGCCGAGGCAGCAGAACATCGCTGCAGTCCTTCACGGACATTTATGAAAACTATAATTCACTACACGAAAGCGAGCAAGCAAACACAGATACTGGCGTTCAGTCAGGCAATTCTCACCGCATTATCGCCCTTTTGGAAGTAAAATAATAAAATATGCTCATAATCCTCGCTTTGATTGTCCATTTTTAACCAACTTGTTGTTTACTAATGACACTAAGTATTTGACTGAAGATAGTCTAAAGTCTAACCTTTTATATAGTATAAATAATAAAAGCCACGTTATCACTTCTAAATGAAATATGCAGTTCACGACATGAAATATCGAATAACCCAATAAATAGTTCAGCAAAAACACAACGTGTCTACCTATCTTCAAAAGTTATGCGTGGACATACATAAAAAAGAGACAAAAAATATACGTGCAAAAAAATATCCTACTCTCCTATAGAAGTCGATTGAAAATAGCCAACATGCTTTATTCTTCATCAGCAAGGAAAATCATATATCTATGAATGGGACAGTTTCATCCATACAATCAACAATTATAGATAAATCGTAGCAGACTCTTGGTTGGTTACGAATCCCTTTTATTAAGAAAGCTCTCCTGTCCAACTAACTGCTTGACGCT